>JACWFT010000037.1:783838-1383838 GCA_019775415.1 Penicillium sp. VS I D KN
TGGCAAGATGGCCGAGTTGGTCTAAGGCGTCAGGTTAAGGTCCACCTTGACATCATTTCCTGATCTACGTTTGTAGGCGTGGGTTCAAATCCCACTCTTGTCATTTCTTTTTTTTCCCCTCCCGGAACCTCCTCTGCAACCTCGAATTGCTAAGCTAGATATGCCACTGAGTTATAACGCCCACTTGTATATACCAGCGCGCTTGAATAGCTAACCAAAAAGAGCAGAGCAGTTTCAAACCAGGTCTTGAATCTGGATAGCCAATAAATTTCTACCTTCTTTTTAAGACTGGCAAATTCAACTGCTGTGATGTGCTTCACTTTTGTCTGCATAGCTACACGTATGTATATCTCTCAAGTTTTGGGTACTTGGGCCTGCGTTGGTGCATTTATTCTCCACAGTGTTATGTGTAATGAAGTTATGTGCAGAATAATCAGTACATAACTATCTAGCATTATCATAATGAATGACTCGGTTGTACATGAACCATTGCTTCTGGTCATCAATATATACTTGGACATCATCCCAAGTACTTCACTGATTCGGGATCGTTTCGCCCGAAGCGTTGGCTGCCTACCGTCATCTTCCGGAAACATACAATCGTGATGCATCAAAACCCTTCTTGATCGTCCCTCGAACCTGCCTGTGAAGAAAGAGCCGTGCATATCTCGAGTTGCGTCTTACCTTTAATAAGCTTGTATTTCTCTTTGACTGGTTGACCGAGAGGCTGTGAAGGAGCTCGGTGTCGGCAAAGAAGCGGACTGGGCTCGAGAATACTAAAACACAGTGTTTTGGGTTTAGCCAGAATTGTGGGTCAGATATATACCGACAGTACAGCTTATTGAGAGACGAAGAGAGAGTACTGAGGACCTGGTCAGGTATATATTCTTGAAGTGGGTATTAAATGACCAGTCCCAATCAATAATCAACTAGAGATTTTTCAATACTAGTTGATTATTGCTAGTAAAATAATTGTTTGACTCTTTTTCGGCCTGGTTCGTGAAGGATAGGTTTCAATCTCTTTCAACGTGCGATAAAGTGGTTGCCAAGAACCGCTGTAGTAATGGGGCCCTCTGTACATCTCTATAGGGCCTCTAATAAACTTTCTTCAGCCTTCGGTTTGCGTTGTGTTCTAAATGGCTCCCTGTGCTAATTCTTACGATGCCTTTCCTCTTCTTCGTGGTGAAAAGAGAGATCAGAGAACACTCTCGTCCCTCGGGATAAGTCTTGAAACGTATCCACATAAGGTGCTTTAAAACACTTGGCGCTGATAACATCTTGTTGGGCTGAACCGCATGACTGGAATGCTGAGGTCATGCGTGAGCACTGAATATCTCCTTGCGTAACCTTGCGTAAGGTGAGGGTTAAGGCACTCACCGTCTTCAGTCACGCGGCTGGTTTTGATCAATGAGGCTACTAGCTAATAGGTCTGAGCGTAAGCCGGGATCTGCCGGTCTTCTGTGGCGTTTTATTGTCCTGGGGTCAGGGATCTAAACATGCTCATCTTGCCACTGAAATTGGAATAAGCTATGCGCTATGCTGATCAAAACCAAGATTTGGTGATCAGGCTCCATCATTGGGGCCATGAACGAGCATTCCAAGTTGTTATCAAACATAATCTTCAATGCATAGACGATAACGTCGATATGAGGACCCGCCTGCTCCGCCCAAGCAGCCAATACGCATCGCAGTCCGCGACAACCTGCCGAATCGCGCGTAGCTGCCCCACATCGCTCAATCCACCACTCGATGCAACCCGTCCCCGCAGTTCCCACGAGAAGGGGCTCTCAGCAACTTTCGGTATCTCGGAAGAAGGCACTGGAATCTACAATATCCCTGTCAGTGCATATCTACTAACTTCGTTCGGTGTCTCCTGCATCTTATTCATATTAGGACTGGACCACGTTAATGATGCACGAGTCTGAGTTGTGTGACAATGGTGCCCGCCCCTAGCCGGATGGAGCTGCCCAATCAGGCTAGTGAAGCGCCAGTTGCGCGCTCCAGATAAGGAGGTCTGATAGACCGGTGGAGTGTACTAATGGACACAGCTATATGAATCTCCTCTTTCTCCTCATTCCAAGCTGACTCTCAGAAACAATTTCACTCTTCCATTTGCAAACCAAACCTTCATACTCTCACGCCCCTGGCAAGACATATAGATCTTCAGTTTATCTCCTTCCTCTCATCTTCCACAACATTTGGTGATTACACCTCTTCAACTCTCCTTAGATGGCGGTTTTCTCATTCTATCCACTCCTACTCCACTCACACGTTTATACCATATCGCTGTCCCAGCCCACTCGCAGATCCAGTAGACCCAGTACGCGGAAATCTAAACCCATACTGTGAGCTAGTCGACATCTGATTTGCGAGACCGTAGTGGCAAGGCAAAGACCATGTCAATCGAGATCGTCCCGCTGGCTGAGGCCGATATTGCGGGTGTTGTAGACTGCGTGCAGAGCACCTTTGCAGATGATCCTTATTTCCGGTGGGCATTCGATCCAGCTAAGGTACGAGCTACCAAAACTCCTTCCCAAAGCGACAAGCGATAGCTATAATCTCAAAGGCCATAATCCGATTGATTGTTCAAAGTTCCAAGAAATTAAGTAACCAACGCGTTCGATAGTTCAAAGCTGAGCGAAATGCGGCCTCGATCGCGGCACACCTACAATTCAGCCTCAACTGCGGATATCCGGTTTTCGTCGCGAAAGTGGGTCGTGCTGCAAGCGACCTAAAAACCGACCACGAGATCAGACTAGCTCCAGGCACCGTTGTTGGCTTTAGCTGGTGGACGCCCCCAGAAGCACCCAGCCTTTCCCAGCCGTGGTCCGTCTGGGCACAGGAATGGCTGCTCTCCTTCCGACAGCTCATGTTCAACATTCGTTTCGCCGGCCGTGGCGGCTTAGATGTTCGCCGATACTGGCTTTGGAAGAAGATGCAGAAGAACGCGTTGAACGATCTCTGGACCGACCCCCGGGGTTATTATTACTGCAGCCTGCTGGGTGTCAGCTCGCAGGTTCGCGGAATGGGAGTTGGTAAGCGACTGATGGAGACAATTCTGCAAAAGGCAGATGAAGAAGGCATCTCCTGCTATCTCGAAAGCTCAAAGGGGTATCCCAACATTGCCATCTATGAGAAGATGGGATTTGAGCTTAACAAAGAGATCACATGCGATGACGGCGGCAATGTCTGCAAGGTACGTTTTTCATGAAATCCGAGCTTTTTTGGCGACTGACTAGAGCTGCTTCAGCTGTACGGCATGACTCGCAAGCCCAAGATCAAGGCCTAATGATACGATTTACGAATTAACGTGAATGCTTTTTCGATGCAAGCGTAAGAAGGATGGGAGATTGACCACATAGCAAGGGAATTGCGAGATCCGTATGAACTAACTTCAGATTGCTTAATTGTTTTTGACTATTTGCCATCAGATTGACATTGATAATTTTCTATGATATTTTGATTTTATGAATTGAAATGCGCATGACTCTACGTGTCCAATCGTATACTCTCAGTCGGTTCGTAAATGCAACTTCTTGTACGATAATAGATTCCCGTGGCCAGCAGAGTAGTTGCTTTCCCAAAATCATCTTTCCGTTCTTCGAAATAATCAAAAACAAAAATTCAACGTGAAACTACTGTGCTTGGTAAGTCACATGAGTAGCCAAGATTATCAATCTAGATCTCCGCATGGCGACCCCGGCGCTTACACCCAATTATTAGACGTCCACTGAACCAACCAATTTGAACACTAATGTAGGTGATAGAGCTTTTAAACATTTCTGCAAGTACGAGCACATTTGCACATCTTCTCGATGTAATTCCGAACTTCACACTGCTAGGATTTCTTCCCATGTTCATGGACCAACCTGTCGGCGCCAAATGGCACCACCTCTTTGGGTACAAACTGGACTCAATATCTGCTTCAACCAGGAATCACTGTCGAGCTTGATCAAGCTATTGATCTTAAGCGCTTCGTCCTACAATGAAGTATTCCGCCCCCAAAGTCCCCCCGCTCTGCCATGATTTATCCACGGCCATGGGTTTTTTCGTGGAAGGCATGGTTTTCTCACGAAGGGAGCAACATAAATAAGGCCTCGTTTCCACTTTATGGGATTCAATCCAGGGTATCAGTCTCTCCATCACATCCATCTTCTTTTCCTCCACTTGTCAGTCATCTTTTCTTCGCAACATCATTTCTGCTCCAACAAATACCGAGCTATACCTACATCTACAGATCTATACTTCCCCACGAGTATGCCTTCGACTCATCAACGTTCTGGCTGTACCCTAACAGCAATTTTATTCATTGAATGCAATATATCCCATAATGCCACATCAGCGCCCCTTTCGCCATCATACCTTGCATCGACTCGTTCCATCCACAACAAGGGTTTGCTCTATAAACGGCTTAGAAGACCTTATCCCTTCTCCAAATTATCACAATTATAATTTTCGAACGAATCTACGACACAAATGTAAGTACATAGTACTGCTCCGGCTGATATCCATAGCGACAACAATATGAACAGAAAAGACGGCATCTGCCCTATCAACTTTCGAAGGTCCATCGTCTGCCTCTCCCCACACCAACGACAAAGCTAACAAGGGAGCAAATGTAAGAACCGGCGATCTACCAGGCTATTCATATTCCGCCAACACACCACATACCTTTTTCATATCAAAAACAACAAAACATTGACGAGCAACCGCTATGATGGAGACGACGCCTTACTTCCTGGCGATGAATTTGATGGTGCGTGATCCAGTCATTTGGGACCATCCAGAAGCTGATGATTCCCCTACCATCTGTTCCATGTATATCACTTTCCCGACAAAAATCGACTTGCGATGTCAAATTTCAAAAGATGCCGTCCGCAGTTCGTGCCCATGAGCTCCAGCCCCAGTATCAAACTATCACCGCTGATATATTTTATTCCCCAGGCTTCTCAATGCCGATTTTCCCGAGCTATACCTGCGGTTGAAAGTTCAGACCCATCTATTTTGGTCGCCGACAGTGGATCACGGTAGGTAAAATTATTTGCCGTGCTTATCCTACCTCGTTATACAGGGCTGACTGGGGATATTGAATTTAGTGCATGCGAACCAGCCACCCACGTCGATCATGTCTTGCTCGGATGCAGGCGGAATTTATGGTCATGAGGTGTGATGGAGTCTTAAGGCGTCGGTGCTCGGTTCACGGGCCAATGACTGTTTTTCTCTTGATTTTCTCTTGTTTTCTTTGCGTTTCCTGTCCAAGTGTTGTACCTTTTTCCTTTGTTTCATTGGCTCTTTTCCTATTGGCTGTATCTGTTCTATTTCGTATTTTTTTTTCTTTTGCTTTCTTTTTCTTCTTTTTTTGGTCCGCATATTCTTTTTGCTTTTCTTTTCATTTTTACCTTTCTCTGTTTCTGGTTTTTTATTTTTCTTATTTTTGCCTTTTTACATTTGCGTTGTATGCATCTCTGCATGCATCTCATGTTTTCTTTGTGCGATGTGCCTGTCATGTGTCGATGCTGTCCAAAGACCGGATCTTCCTCCAATTTCGAGTCATTAATGGTACATTTGTATCTACACCAATAGGATGCATTGATCACTCGAGCTTCAGCCACGGATGATGATCACGAGAGTACGTTTCCGCACCGTTGAAACATTGGAAGCCCCACTGCAGGCAGCCATTGTGAACGGATCAATTCTGAACACAACCAATCAGAAGCAGGGACGGGGACAAGCTTTGACTAACGACCGGGAAACACTGGATCCGATTCTGATTTTTTGCGTCAGCGCTGCTATTTCTGGACCCGAAGATTTGAATTTTTCATGTCTCTCTATAGTGAATTTCAATTGATCCTGAAACATCTCTTCAATATGTAAATCTGTGTCGATTGTTGAACTGATTCATATCAGCCAACTCATCCGTTCAAGTCTGCTGCAGAATGGCGGATCAGCAGAACACGCGAGACAATGTTGGTCGAATCAAAGCGATTGTTCCTCTCGGTCCGCAGTGCCCGAAATGGGGTAGTGAGGGGATCAGCCAATCGCATCAGCCGGTCGATCCGTAAACTGTAGAACACGACACCCATCAGATTGCGAATATGAGCAATCGCCCCGGGACTCGCGTCAGCCTTTTTTATGTCGCATATCCCTGCTCACGTTTGATTTTCTTTCTTTCACACACCCGCCTGCCCATTATCTCCCAACATACGCAGCGCCTAGATTTATCCCTCTACTACCTCCGATCGGCAACGAACTCCCCACCATGCACTGACCAAGTCCCGCCCGATCATCTACTATACACCACATCACCAGTCCTGGCCTGAATCAAAATCCAATTTCATCTTCCCACCCCTCCGAAAACAACCGTAGCTCGTTCACATTCTCTCCTACCAAAACCTCACAATGGGTCTTACTAAAGCCGCCATCATCGTTATCGTCCTGGCCGGCTGTTTAGCCATAACTGCCATGGGCGCTGCCCTCTTCCGCCGCCACAACCCGCTTGAGGAAACTGCACGAGCCCACGATACATCGCACGAACAGAACACATACATGCGCCAAGTACGAATGATGAATTATGGACATCTGAAGCGGGAGTCGCTGGGGCACGCGAAAGACCTGGAGTCGCGATGTAGGTTACATGATCGAGTCGTCTGATTCATGTCGCTAACCGATACAGATACCCCGGAGGAAGCATCGGGTTATTACCAGCCATACGCGAACGAGTCACGGAGCCCGTCCAATGTTGCATAAAAAGAAAAAGCAACCAAAAAAAACGAACCACGATCATGATGATACTTATGGGAGGTTGGGCTGGTCAACCTATACCCAGGCGTTGGAAAGGGAATCTATGGTTTGGCAGGGTCCAAGTCTGCGATCGCGGTTTCCCGAAAGTGAGAGTCTAAATCATGGCAACATGGTTTTCATTTCGACCTACTCGGACTAGAACCCGATCGGTGCTTTTTGCTTTTTCGTCTCCAAGCTTTTTTTCTTTTTTCTTTTTTGACTTGCATATTCTTTGTTGATCGCAGATTATGTACCATGGAAGTCCCCCGGGCTTATGGGTGCATCTCTTACACTGTGTTGGTTCAACGTCCTTAACGATTTATGTTGATATCCTTAGCACAGACAATTCTGAACTACACTTCTCATCTCCTATGACGAGTATTATGACTGGCCAGCTTCCAAGGTTGATTGAGGATTTCTATCGGGACCATCATCACACGACAGTACGCTGTATACTTCGGTTCCTAGGTTCAGTTGGATGGTTCCAAAATTCGGCGCGGCGTGAATGACGTCAAAACAATGATCGACTTGATTAAATAAACCCAAAAGCCAGAAGCACAAGGTGAAACCTCCATTCTCCACTGACTGTTTGCAGATCATTAATTTGTGGGGATGTCAGGACAGGTTGATCCACTGCAGCCCCCGGGCAAACCTCTGTCCCTGGCCCTATGGAACTTCACATCACAGTGGTTCCTAATACCGCAAGGCACAGGAATCATCAGCGTCGTTCTCGCCAGACTAGACTACCAATTCAACGGGCTCCAGACACTGGCCAAGATTGTGTGGATATACACTATTGTCCTCTTCAGCTTGTGTCTGACATTCTATATCCTTCGCGCATTGAGCTATCCAAAGCATGTCCGCCATGAACTGCGCACCAACCTCATCGAGACGTCCTGTATTTCGTGTATTCCCATCGTCTACACCTCCATTCTTCAATTAGCCATGATCCAGTACGGTGACCGCGCTGGTCTAGCCATCTATATCCTCTGGTGGACCGACACCGCGCTGGCGACTGTCACGGCTCTCGGAATCCCATTTATCCAACTGAAGATCCAAGCGCCAGGAGTCCAGCGTCTCCCTCCAGCTGTGCTCCTACCTTTCATTGCCATCAATACCTCTGCCGCCGGTGCGGGAGTGATATGCCTCCAGAGTCACGTCAGTCCACGCCTCCAAGTTCCCGCCATCATCGTCGGATACATCGAACTCGGCGCCGGACTCTCCGTTGCCGGAGCATACACCGTCCTAGTCATGTTCCAGCACTTCAATCAGGTTCACTCAACAGCAGACAAAGTCTTTCGTGACATGATTCTCTGTGGGCCGTTCGGACAAGGCTCATTCGCTCTCCAGGTACTTGGCGAGGCAGTACAGGAAAGCTTTGGGGCGTACCATCGTGGTAGATTCTTGACCGAAAAAGCAGCTGATATCATCGGGCTGACAAGCCAATTCATGGGGCTTTTAACTTGGGGCTACGGCGTTTTTTGGTGGTGCTTCGCCATCCTTAGCATCGGCCATACACTCGGCGCACAGCTGCGTGGGGGACGGAAACCCCCTTTCACTTTGGCGGCGTGGTCGATCATATTCCCCTGGGTACGCTGATCAAATATCTTCCTCTGATCCTGTTTACTATTTATATTCTATTTATAGAGCCATGATACTAACTTGACGCAGGGCGTGTTCACAAATGCGGCCGTTGAACTTGGGAAAATCATGGATTCCCCTGCTTTTGCTGCAGTTTCCACCGGTCTTCTGCTAATTTTGCTTGTGATGTGGATTGTCAATCAGCTCCTGACTATTCGGGGGATTATCACCGGTCGCATTTTTGGCCTCGAGCATGGGTGGGGAGGAAAGGCTCTGGACACGTTAAGGGGGGCCAAAGCTGCCTGAAAATTAAGTTGCGGGCCTTAATCGCCAAGACGACCACACAAGGCTCCCATTTTTACGGAGTACTTTTGACTCTCGACTTGGCAGCAGCCTGGGTCGAAACCTTCATATCAGCTGCTCCGATGCTCAGGTTAACCTGTTTGGGGCTGTATCGTGCGACGACTTTTGATTGACCCACGGTCTCAGCCAAGCCAAGCACAGCTCCACATCCTCCAACAGGTGAAGTTGAAAGCGAATACGGCTGAGACGAATTCCAAGACGCTAGCTTGTTTGGAGAAGAAAAATAAAGAAAGGACCGAGGCTTTAAGGAGGATTTACGCTACGGAAGCGGGATTGGCAGGGCTGAGGCGTTTTGCGTTTGGCCCCAAAATCTCACGCGTGGATACATGACGCCAGAGATTCGGGATCGCACAGTTTTCTCAATGCGGTCGTATTCTGGCCGCCTAATTTGAACCAGCAATCCAATCGCGGGTCCGACGTCTATGCAAACTTCTGTGGGAACCCTTTTTATTTGCTGCCGATGCTTCTTGAGGAAATATTAGCGTAATCGGACGGACACGGAACTCGCAACTCGCCGATTGCCCCCACATGCTCTTGGTTCGTGCGCAGGGAAAGGGCATACGAGTACGGGGGCGAGGCCATAGTGGAAACCAATCCTTATTTATTTAGGGATGCTTCGTGTCGGTGAAGGAAAAAATTCTTCTTCCTCGCATGATATCTCAACCGTATCTGGTCTTTCGCTACGGTAGATCAGATCAACTATGATCTTCAACATGCAGGAACCCATTATGAGCTCGAGCTCCGTAGTCTATGACAGTGACACGGCTAGCGAAGAACGGTATGAATCTGCCCCGCTATCTTAATTTTCCAAGATCCAATTCCTAATTCCAATACAGACCTCCATCACAACCCGCAAGAACCAAGATACATGCCAATTTCAAAGTGGCCCGCCCGCCCCCCAAATCATCACTCCGTCTCGCCCCAAAGTTGCTCCTACAAATCCAACAAATCGTCGTCAATCATCGCCCAGTCCCGGTCTTGGAGATATGGCAACCACCTTTCCGCAAATCAAAGCTCACGCGGGACTTTCCCCAGCGGCCTAAACTGAGATCTGGGGATATCTACGCGACCAGCAATGAACCTTATATCATGCATGCCAATTCCATTCGGGTAGACTCTACCAATTCCTCTGAGGTTGAAGAAGGTTGCTGTACTCCGCACAGGGACATCATTGCGGCCTTGTGTCAATCATCGACCGGTGAGACGCCGGCATCGTCTATTTACTTTCGCAACGCGCGGTCCAGCTGGCAAGGCAGTGTGGGTGTTGCAGGCTCAGAGAAGACGCCATGTTACCGATTTACGATTAAGAACGATGAAGACGGGAATCAGGATTCTGTAAATCCCGGAAGGATGATCTTGCAGTGGGAAAAGCGGAGTTCAACAGGCAAAGATAACGGACCTGACGCAGACTACTTTGTGCTGTTCTTGATCGATCGGACGGCAAGGAGAAAAAGTCGCCTTGCTACCATGACAATGGGCGGATTGGAGATTCTTGTGCGAAAGAGTTCTGTCATGGAGCACCTGCAAATTTGCATGGATTTAACAGATCCTTTACCGACTACCAACGGTGCTGGTGCCCATGAGGCATTGGAAGCATGGGTATATACGGAGCTCCTCACGCTGGGCGTGTGGGTTGCTCAACAGGAGGGATGGCATGGACTGGCTTCATGAGGCAGACTGAGTTGATATTTTACGACCATAACGATACCAAATAGCATTTAATTAGCGACTGTCTTCACTACTTAATACGTAGCAATACCCGCTTCCAGAGCTTTAATCTGCAGCGCCAAGAGACGCGAGTAGTATCTGCACAGTGACAGGTTTCCACCCATAAACCAGAATCCGGGGTGACCGCTGCGTTGCCAGATGGTCCGGAACTCACCCTCCGCGTTCAGCCCCCACACATCGCCAACACGCTCCGCGACCTCATCACCAAAGATGATGCGCGCCTGCGTTCTCATGTTCTGGTATCCGGTCGCAAAGACAATCTCATCGGCTTCCAGCTCCGATCCATCGGCAAACCGGATTCCATTCGCCAGAATCTCACTAATCTCCTGTCCCTGCTTGACCTTCACCTTCCCATCGATAATAAGCTGACTTCCTCCAACATCAATATAATAACCACCTCCACGCTGGAAGTACTTCAACAAAAGCCCAGCCTCCATGGGGCCACGATCAACCTGGAAGCCCGCCTTTGCCAACCCTTCAAGTGTCTTCGCATCGTTCTGATTCACGGCTTTCGTGACTTTCGTCTGCTGTAATTTGAATAGCTCGAGCGGCACGCTCATCAAGTATGTATCCGCATCCTCAGTAGGCGGAGCAGCTTCATCGTAAAGGCCCTTGAGAGCGATCTCGGTGATAGAGTTCGACGAAACCACACATGTCGAACTTCGCTGCACCATGGTAACATCATAACCCTTCTCATAGTAATCTTGAGCGATATCATGGCCAGAATTACAAGATCCAACAACAACTGCCTTCTTGCCTTTTTGTCCCTCCTTCGCACCAGGGAACTCGGAACTGTGGCAGATCTGGTCACCTTGGAAATTCTCCATCCCCTTGAAGGTGGGTAGGTTCTTCTTCCCGGAGTGTCCGGTGGCCTGGATCACATGGCGTGGATGGAACGTGCGTGTCTCGGTCGAGCCATCTGCTTTCGTGCGCTCTAGGACAACAGTCCATTGCTTCGCTTTCTCGTCCCAGGATGAAGACTTCAGCTCGGTGCGGACCCAAACATTGAGTTCGAGCAATTTGACGTAGGACTCGAAGAATTCAGCTAGCTTATCCTTGGGTGTGAAGATGGGCCAGTTGGGTGGGAAGGGGAGGTATGGCATGTGGTCGTACCACACTGGGTCATGTAGGACTAGTTGGTGATAGCGACGACGCCAGCTATCTCCAATTCGGTCTTCTTGGTCAATGACCAGTGTGTCAACATTCAGCATCTTCAGACGTGCGGCTGCGGTTAGACCTCCTTGACCGGCACCTATAATCGATTGCTTGTTAGCTTAAGTGTGCTTCATTTCTGGACATAATTATTAGTTCGCTCATATACATACCGACGATGAGAACAGCAGGATCTTTTCCTTCATAGTTTTCATCCGCAGTGCGTCGATCCTGCCAGTTCGTTCGACCCTGGTGTGCTCCATGCTGCACACCGACAGGTCTACGGCCATTGACCAATTCCTCATGGCTGGTCATTTCATGAAGGGTTGTGAAGATGGTGAAGATCTTCCATTCCTCCCCCTCCTGGGCAAGTCGTACAAGGCCTTTGCCATTGCCAAACGCAGTGGTGACCTTAACAAAGAACTCGATTCCGTTGACCTCGCCAAAGGCATCAATCGGACCATTGTGAGGTGCCTTAAATGGCGAGGAGTGATCAATTTCAAGCTTGATTGCCGAAGGACTCTCGACAACAAACTTCGAGAGAGCTTGGGCTCCCTTCAGCGTCCGGAATTCCCATGAGAGACAGAGATGGTCACGCCAGTAACTGTTATCAATGAACAACGATGCAAGGGCCGCAGCATCCTTTTTCACAATGCTGCTGTTGACCTTCTCAATCAGACTGCTAGCGATATTCTCCGGTTTTTCGGGCGCGGTTGTACTTGTCTTTGGCAGAACACCGATCGGGATATCGCAAGAGCCCGGTACCACTCTATAGCGTGAGGGAAGGTCGGGCTGCGCCGCCACATCGATGACCGCCATATTTCGATGGTATGAGTATTGAGAAATATTCAAAATGGAGGGGTTGTGGAAGAATCTGTGGGTCAGCTGAATTCAAAATGCTGAAATCTAGCGCCCGTATTTATGCGGGATTATGTGAAGAACCCCGCACGCGTGGACGGTGGAGTGAACACGGCGTGACCCGTTTCGAGGCGTGCCTATCCAGTGTTTTAAGCTTCCGAGGTTATTGTTACGGCTAATTCAAGGTACAGAGAGATTTGGAAATATCTATGAGGCTCTATAGTGTTTTATATGGCTTTAAGCTCGATTGACTCTAGGCTGGGGAGCCCAAGTATCTATACCCCAAATCTAATTAATCCTCTTCTCAATCCTCATCAGCCAGGCCATACCGATACTGGTACGAACACGGCAGCAAGGGACTCGGTTGTCAATTGGAACGAGCAAACATACCAATCGCGGGGAAATCGGCGATCTTCCGAGATTGTTCCCGCTACCCCGTATGCTAAAGCATCTTCGTTCTTACCTTACTCGGACATGTTCCCTTCCCCAATAATGAGACCTTTACAGTTCTTTTTCTAGAGTGGCTATTGATAGACATTAATTGTTGCGCGAGGGGAGACTGGCCAAATTCGGATACCAGGCTCTATAGAGGACCGAAAAGCAAGTTCATCACATGGAGCTCGATTTTAAAAGGCCACTGCCCCTGAAATGCTCCCTAATTCTGGTCTACCACAGGGTCAGAGCACCTAAACTGCTCCACGATGGGACACTTTCGGAGCACTTGCAGATCGTGCAAAAGGATAAGGACAGAGGTGAATTTCATTCAAGTAAAGGAAAGACGAAGGAAGAGAGACTGTTCATCTTTTGATTGAGTCACGCAATATCATGATCAGGTAAACCGGGCTAAGGAAACAAATGTTCTCCGCGAAAGTGATATACAGATCGGTAGACAGAGTGAACGAAAGCGGTCTCGGGAATCGGACTCGGTGTATTCCCACGAATTTGCCGGTCGCATCATAGTATAAAATCGTCGTTCACAACCTCATGCTCTAGCGTATAGCATCTACTTCGCGAAGCAATGCAAATCATTCTATCTACCCATTTTTGACAATGGACGTCTCTCAACTTCTCGAGTCTCTAAACTCGTTCACTTCGTACGGTCGGCTCGATGTAGATGAGCAACAGCGGGCGCAGCTATCTCAAGCAAGCGACCAGTTGAAAAGTCTCTATGAATCTCCTCTGGAAAAGACAGTCAAGCTTCTTTTTGCTGTCCGTTCCTCCTTCAACTCCTCTTGTCAGTATGAATAGAGCTAATGGATATATCTTCAGAACCACCAAGCAATGGCAATCCGCTTGGGTGTCGATCTCAAGCTCTTTGATGCTATCGCCAGTCGTTCATCCAAGCAGGAATATGGAAAGGTCACTGTGAGCCAGATTGCTGAAGATGTCAAGGCAGATCCTAAGCTCGTCGGTATGGTCCCAGGGCTCAACACCAAAACATTCGCTAAACCGAAACAGGTAGAATCATGAGATTTCTAGCGTCAATGGAGATCCTGAAGCAAACTTCTCCTGATACCTATTCGCCTACACCATTTGCCGCCGCCTATGTCTCGGCATCTCCACTATCAGCAGCGGTCATTCATTTGTACGTTCGGTCGGTAGTAAAGACGAACACATCACTAATCAGAAACAGCACTCACTTCCACACCATCATCTCTCGGCTTCCCGATTATTTCGAACAAAAAGGCTGGAATAACCCAGGCGACGTCGATGATGCCCCATTCCAGGTAGCCATAGGTGCCAAGTCTCGCTACTTCGACTATCTATCTTCCAAGCCATATTACCAAAATGCCTTCAACACAGTTATGGCATCATCATATCGTCGCGGCGAGAAAAGCTGGTTCGAATTCTTTCCTGTCGAAGAGAAGCTGCTTGATCAAGATCCCTCTTCTGTTCTGCTGGTCGATGTAGGAGGCTGCCATGGGAAAGACCTCCAAATCTTCCACGAGAAGTTTCCCAGACTATCAGGTAGACTTATTCTCCAGGACTTGCCACATGTCATCGAAACAGGAGAAATACCGGCCGGTATCGAAGCGCAGGGTTATAGCTTCTTCGATGAGCAACCCATCAAAGGAGCGAAAGCCTACTATCTTCGCAATGTGCTCCATGACTGGCCGGATAAGCAGGTTGTGCAGATATTATCCAGAATTCGTGAGGCGATGAGTCCTAGTTCATTTCTGTTAATTGAGGAAAAAGCTATGCCGGAGATGAACGTTCCGTTGATGGCTGCCATTGGCGATATGAGCATGATGGTGTCTTTCGCGGCGGCAGAGCGCACAAAGAAGGAGTATGAGAGTTTGCTGAAGGAGGCAGGACTGGAGTTGTCTGGTTTTTGGACGCCGAAAGGGGCATCCGCTATGCAGCCTGCTCTTTTTGAGGCTAGAATAAGGTAGTTGTGGACCACCTACCCAGGGCAATTCCGGCTTTGGTAGTCGGCTGCGTGGACATATATTGCACTTTTAAGTACCGAATATATTTGTACAGAGAACAGTTGAATGACTTCATTCCAAGTGCATAGCATTCATTGGTGATGGGTATGGGGTCTAGTTCTAAGACAATATCAATCTGGCATGTGCAATATATTTATTGCATCTGTGTACATCTATTTCCCCATCGACAGACTTGATGCGATATCATGTCGAGAATACTGACTAAATGAAGATAGTAGGTACATATATGAATCAGAAAGTGCTTTTGGATCTGGTCTCCTTCAGAACAACGTGAAAGATGAAGGAATATGAAGAAAATCTCCAGTGCGCAGATTTGCAGGAATGAAATGGGCGTTTATATAGGGTAAGCTACAGCTTTCCTTCATATTGCACTACTTCGAGCCCTATTACATGAACCAGCATCATTGGTCTAGTGGTAGAATTCGTCGTTGCCATCGACGAGGCCCGTGTTCGATTCACGGATGATGCATTTATTTTTGCCTTTTTGTGTTGTTCACTCCCGGGACTTCCGGCAAATCTCTATTTTTATCTCCCCCCTTAATCTACCAGATTGGAAGTTCCACCGAAGGAATGTTAAGCTATTGGGGCACTAGCGATTTAGGAACCTTTGTTCTTGTACTCCAGAGCTGCAGTGGTCACACTGAACAACAATGGTCCCTGAAGAACCAGTCTTTTGTCGTTCTAGACCGCTATTAATATGCCGGTACCCAGGGCAAACACCCGCTAACGTTCCGCTAAAATGCGTCGTAAGCCCGCTCGTATTGGAGAGACGCGTTCCCGGAGCCACTTAACCAGCTTTTCAGTCATCTTGGCAGGGCTGACGAAGAAACTGTCGCCACTATAATATGCCTAGACTTCCGCCCAATCTGCACGCGGGGAGATCTCGCGTGCCTCCTTATCCGCCCCTGGGATCAATCTGCGTTCGCGTTCCAGCATTGAACCAAAAAAATGCTGGAGCTCACATTCACTTTATGAAATCAATATTCAGGTATTCGCCATGAGTCGAACCAGACGCCAATGGCTGGGCCTCTTCCTGGCACTATCCATCTTATGCCTGCTCTACCGGCAACGCCGCTCTTTAAATGATTACCATGCCCAATCAACAACACCGATAAATGAACACATTGACACACCAGATGTCCTTACTCCAGATATTCCAAGACCAGACTTCCAAAATCCCGATTTTCCCAGCGAACCGCCAGTTGATAAACAATCCCACGACACCATTTGGAGCCGGCTGCCTATCCGCCACCTCGTCGTACCTTCCTTACTCCCACCCACCCAATCGCGTCTCGGTGTGCCCAAGATTCAAGCAAGCGATTCGAGCTTCTCTCAAATCACAACTTGGTTCCAGAAGAGCAGACAGGCGGCAGTCAAGGAAGCATTCGGACGATGCTGGGAGTCATACAAGTGGCTTGCGTGGCAGACCGACGAGCTTGCGCCTATGAGCGGCTTACCTAGTAATGGACTTGGTGGCTGGGGTGTGACGTTGGTGGATAATTTGGACACATTATGGATCATGGGAATGCGATCGGAGTTCGACACAGCTGTTAAGGCCGTTGTTGAGATCAATTTCGAGACTACCCAATCGTCGGAAATCAATACGCATGAGATCAATATTCGCATTCTGGGTGGTTTACTGGGCGCATTTGATCTAAGCAACGATCGCCGATTGCTGAACAAGGCGATCGAGGTTGGTGATATGCTTTATGCGGCGTTTGACACGCCGAACCGCATGCCGATCACCCATTGGGATCTGCACCGAGCCGCACGGCAGGAAGAGCAGTTCGCCGAAGAAATGGTCTCTGCTTCAGAACTCGGATCCTTCATTCTTGAATTCACAAGACTGTCGCAATTGACTAGCGATCCCAAATACTTCAACGCCGCACAATTGGTCATGGAGAGACTCAGCCAATTGCAGGATTCGACCAAGCTCGCAGGAATGTGGCCGGTGGTCCTGAATGCCCGAACGGAGGTATTTGACGGAGACTTCTTCACATTGGGAGCCGAGGTCGACTCCTTGTATAAAACATTGGCGAAAGCAGACATGTTACTTGGAGGTCATTTCCCGGTGTATCGCAAGATGTACGAGAGGTCGACAAGAACCGTCGCTGGACACCATCTCTTCCGCCCCATGACTCATGACAACAAAGACATTCTCGTCCCGGGATCAGTTCGCGTGATGATGACACAGAATGGAAAGCCGCGTACACTATTGGAAAGTCAAGTTCACCACCGTGCCTGCTTTACAGGAGGCATGTTCGCATTGGGAGGCGCACTTTTCGGAATTCCGACCCACCGCAAAATCGCGAACAAGTTGGTTGATGGCTGTATCTGGGCTGCCCAGTCCATGCCTCTGGGAATCATGCCCGAGATGTATGAGACGGTTCCATGTGCTTCCCAGACCGAATGCCCATGGAACGAGTGGCACTGGAAGCAAGAAGTCTGGAAGAGCGTGAACGCTAGTCCAGAACCAGATCCCGACATGGATATTGATGCCTACATTCGTGATCATCATCTACCCAAAGGCTTCATTGCCATTCCCGATACTCGTTACAATCTGCGACCGGACACTATCGAGAGCATGTTCAACCTTTATCGCATATCCGCCCGCGAAGACTTACTTGATACCGCCTGGGGTATGTTTGAATCGATTCAAAATACCACCGAAATCATCAATGGCAACGCTGCCCTCGCCGACGTTACGACCCCGACCGAAGAACCAGTTCACATTGACTCCATGGAAAGCTTCTGGATGTCACAAACATTGAAATACTTCTATCTCATGTTCAGCGCACCGGATGCCCTCAGTCTGGATGAATATATCTTCAATTCTGCAGGACACCCTCTTAAGCGACCGGAGACGGAATGGATACAATAAACCCCCACTCTTTATATTTTCCTTGCTCAATTGATTTTTCTTACGACTGTAAGATGCATGTACATAGCGTTGGTGTTAGGGCCAGTATACAATATCCAGGAAATCTTTGCATATGACTGATCGCTTAGAAGAACATACATATCCTCCACCAGATTCGATGAATATCCATGAGTAACGTTATATTAGATCGTTGATGTAAGACCTCGGGAGCAGATTAGAGTTCCGTCACATCTTGATCTGCTAACGAATCGCCGTTTTTGGATCTTATCAATTTCCCCGGCCCCTGCCGACCCGCCAGATAATTCCGGGAAAACTCCCCCACCTTCTCATGCTCTTCATAGAATTGGCCAACTTGAAGAATGGAAAGTAAGGACCCAGATGCAGGAGTGCTGAGATCTCATAATCAAAACTCGTCTGAAGAGGCTGGTCCCGATGCTCCTAACATTTTTTCCGACACCGAGAACTCTGGAGAATCCGGGGAGAATGCCGAGGATAATGACTTAACCCCGAAAGCATCATCGACGAAGTCCAATTGTTGGAGACCTATTGCCGATGCTTTACTATGGGCACCACCGTGGTGCCGATGGCATAAGGAAAGCCCACCTAAATTTGGGATGCCATTAAATATACTGTTTGCCTTTGCTGGAACGTTCACGGTATGTTCTGGACCAAAGCCGATCCCCACATATCCACTTTGTTGGTGAGACATCGCTGATATGATCTATATAGGTTGCCAATCTATACTATGCACAGCCTCTTCTGGATACCCTCGCTAGCTATTTTGATGTGTCCCATGAGCGAGCATCCCTGGTTCCCACCTGCAGCCAAGCTGGCTATGCTACAGGGTTGATTCTTCTCTGTCCCCTTGGGGACCTGGTTCGGAGAAGGCCTTTTGTCCTGCTTTTGACATTTATCACGGCGACTCTATGGATTGGCATGTGTATCACCAAGTCTTTCAATGTCTTCCTTGCTATAAGTTATCTTTCTTCGGTAACCACTGTTACTCCGGTAAGTCACGGAAGCAAGGCATTTGCATCTGCATGGATTCTCAAATGTTAGCTTGAGTGTTTACTTATTATAATCTACAGCAAATTATGCTTCCCCTGGTGGGAGACCTTGCTCCACCAGCCCGACGCGCAACAGCATTATCAATCGTCGGGTCAGGACTAGTTTTAGGCCTACTTTTTGCACGACTCCTCTCAGGAATCATGGCTGAATACTCCTCATGGAGGAACATATACTGGCTATCCCTTGCACTGCAATATGCAATCTTCGTCTTGCTCTGGGCATATATGCCAGATTATCCTCAAACCAACACCGACATCTCCTATTTCAAAGTCCTCACCTCAATCGTGCAGCTATTCATCACATCCCCAGTCCTGGTATACGCTACATTCATGGGATTCTTCCTATCAGCAACCTTCACCAGTTACTGGACGACACTCACCTTCCTCCTCTCCGGCGCACCATACCACTACAACACAGTGACAATCGGACTGTTCTCGTTAGCAGGTCTAACTCCAATGTTCCTGGGCCCCTTTTACTCTCGATATGTCATTGATAAATATGTTACGCACGTGTCTATTCTAATTAGCTTGACGATCTGCCTTACGGGAATTTGCATCGGGGCGTATACGGGTACATTTACAGTGGCGGGTCCTATTCTACAAGCAGCGTTGCAGGATTTTGGTCTCCAAATGACGCAGATTTCGAATCGTGTTGCCATATACAGTGTTGCGCCGAAAGCGCGCAGTCGGCTTAATACCGCCTATATGATTGGAGTCTTCTGTGGTCAGCTCATGGGAACTGCGGTTGGAAATAGAGTCTATGGTCAAAGTGGATGGATTATGAGCGGGACGGTTAGTGTGATTTTCGTTGTGGTATCTTTTGCCATTTGCATGATACGGGGCCCGGCGGAGAAAGGATGGGTGGGATGGAGCGGTGGCATGCGGATTCGAAAGGTTGAAACACAATAGCTGGTCTCAGAAGACCCAGACTAAACATGAGTGGTGTTCCATGAACTTCATTTAAAAGTGAAGTAGAAGCCGAAGCTGGCCACTTCCAAATTAATTATATTTGCCTTCTATACGTCAAAAGCCAATTTTAGGCGGATCGAATGCGCTGGCATCGACAAATGAAGGGAGATCCCAAAAGTTCAAGTCCTCCAGTCCCAAGCCAGGAAACTAGACAAACGTTAGTCATTTTGAATGATTAAAGTGAGCAATGAGACCAACCATAAAGTCAGAACCTAAACTAGAGCCAAATGTGCTCTCAGGTGTCCAAATACTGGAATCACCGATGGTGGCTTGTAAGGCCTCGTCTTCGGTGATCTGGAACTCGGTAATATGTTGCTCAAGCAATGTACGGCAAGTCTCCATGCTAGCCATAAACGCTTCTTGGATATGGGTCCAATCACTTTGCTTGTCACGGGCGAAGGGTTGAAGTTGCGCCAGAACTCCTACTAGCAGACAGTATCGCTTCATGCTCGGGATGCCTACCTCCAGACTGGTATAAAGGTGACCCTTAATACGCTCCAGTGCTTGGATGAGCGGGATTCGAGCAGCGTTCGCGATTTGGTCAACTGCAGTCGGAGTGAATGGGGAGAACCCTTCCGGGTGAGCGCCGAATTCTTCTTCGAGCTGCGTGATCAGCTCCGATGAAATGACGATCATTACATCTAAGGAAAGGTGTGCTTTAAACAGTCCCGATCCCGAGAACGCAAGCCGCTGGAAGTCTTGATATGGCCGCCGATCAGTGTCTGGGATGCCTTCGGGCACCTCTCCATATGAAGCCATGATAAGAGCTGAGTCGAGGCTGAGCTTTCGGGCGAGATAGAAACGAGGATCCTTTGCAGCCTGGATAGCGAATGGTCGGTATAGGTTTAACAAGAACCGTCGGAGTAGGGTATCCATCACTCGGTGATGGAACTGGGTGGGCCGGTAGTTGGATCTTCTTGTACTTGCGATATAGGTACGAAACAGCGCAGCCATTTCTTTACAGGCCGAAGTAAGCACGCTGCCTAGCTGCAAAGCGGTTTCATAGAGTTGTTCTCGGCCACACTCGTTGATAGTCCTGGCGACTTGCAAGCGGGTCGGAAAAGAGCGCAAGAGCAGAATTTGCAGCGAAGAGTCTGTGAAGAAATCTTGAAGTTGGATAGGTGGTAAGACTGTAGTATCAGAATCGATATCCTGGTCATCGATATTGGCTGGCGGTCGAGTGTCGTAGTCCGCTTCAGCAAGTAACGGCGGCATTGCTGCATCAATGGCTAGTTGAACATTGAGCTCCAGTATGGTCGCCCATATCCGACGTCGCATTTCACCATCGAATACAGATATTGTCGGGAAATTGCAGGGATCACGATGTAGTCCCTGGCTGACTGCTTGTCGTAATAACGTTCCAGCCGACATCCAATTCCATTCCTTATCCATTGCATAAGCTTGACGGCAGATAAGAAGCAGACAATAAACCTGTAAGCCCTCCAAATTCCCAATCTCCTTGGAAAATGGACCTGATAACCACCACTGTGCCGCATAAACCCAGCGCTGGATCGGCATACCGAGCTCATTTACCGGTCCAGGCTTGCAATGGAAGATAGACCCGATAGCAAGTATCAACAGAAGTTTGAGGACAAAACCCCTTGAAGCTAGTTGAGGATCCTCCCAGAATTTTTCATATTCTTGGTTAAAGGTTGGGACGTGAAGGACGCGGTATATCATTCCAAGAGTGCGTAAATAGTGCTGGACTAGCTCGTTGCATATTTCCTTCGTAGGCAGGTCACTCAATAGACCTGGTGCGGGATCTGCTAACCGGGGTGCCTGCCAACTCTTGATCCGATGTCGCAGTTTGCGAATATCTATAAGTGATTTGCTGATTGAGTTGTGTTCCCCATCGGTATAGCTAGCTGTGCTTCGCACTTGGCGTAGAATGCGGAACTGAAGAGGCTCAATCGAGTGACCGTATAAAGGATTTAAGGTGGCTTACCTGTTGAAACACAAGAGCCCAATGTGTCGTACCAAACAGCTTTATTCTTCCATTATCGTTCTTGATGCGAGGTGCTAGAGGGGAGATAAATGTTTGAGGCTGCTCCGGTCCACTGGGCCCGCCAGCGACATGATCGACCGTTCCACTCAATTGCTGAGTACCTGCATCCGGATTACGGCCCTGACTATCATGGACTGCGTTCTGCTCCAAATCTCGCACACGACCCTGCAGAGCTTTAATACTGCGTTCAAGCTGCGCTATTCGAGCACGGTCGGCAGAGCTCTGGCCAGCGCCGGAGGAGACATGTTGCTCATCAGAATGTGAAGAATGATCATGCTCGCTCTGTCGAGACGACTCTAGTCTAGCGTCCAATGCAGCCTTACCCTCGTCGACATATGCGCAGTCCAGCGAGGGGTGGGACTTGATGCAGGGGCCACATGGCATTTCCCGGTCGCACCGTACCTTGCGTCGACGACATTGCTCGCATGCTAGCGCAGGTCTTCGGCGCTTTCGTGGAATTGACTGGGGATCTTCATTGCCCTCCATTTCGACAAATAAATCGCATAATATCTTGTATTGAGATCGACGGGGGTTTCCAGCCTTGTAAGTCGTTAGCGTCAAGGTCGCTGAATTACGGCAAATTCCGGCGAACTGCGGGGATTTGTTGATCGCTGATCGATCGCCTCCATCGCCTCCAATCCACTTTTATGATCAATAGTTGGTTGATTAACTTCTTGCTCCATTATTTTTAATGTTTATAATTTATGTTTATTTTAATATCCGGGGTATCTATTCACTATGTTCATGTGAGCCGTATATGTCCAGTAGCCCACCCATTACCCCTTTTGCCCAAAACACCAAAAAGTCCCAAAGAAAGTACAAAGAAATATAGTAAAGAAGGTCTATCCGCCAAAAGACATGGCGCGTTTCCTTGTGGATCTCCTCCGAATTCCAGCCTCTCGGCTCTTGCGTCCCATGCGACCCAAGGCCATCGTTTCGAGGGTGTAAGGCTTTCCGCCCCAAAGGATGTTGTTGCCCTTCTTCTGTTGGAGAGGCGGAATCCAGAAGTGTGTCACAGCAGCACCGATGATCATACAAGCACTAAAAACAAAAAGAACAATGCCGTGGTGGCGAGTTGATACGTCTCCGAGACCGCCGCCGAAACGGTAGTAGGTTGAGAAGACTTGGACGAGGATGGAGCCCAGCTTGCCAGCGCCGGCGCTAAGTCCGTAGCACGTAGCTCTATAACGGGTAGGGAAGATCTCAGCGGGGATCATGTAAGTTGTGGCGTTGGGACCTATGTGATATTAGTGGGATGTTGCAGGAATTAAAGTGATGAACATACCGAAGTTGAAAAGGATCTGGCCGAGAATGTATAAAGCAACTGAAGCCGCGGGATTATTGATCAGACAGACGAACATGCTTCCCAATGCAATGAAAAGCGCTGAGAGACAGAGGAAAGTGTATTTTTGCAGGGCGACTCGTTCAATGCGATGAGCGAAAATGATGAGCAGGAGACCACCGACAAAACTGCCAATGTTCAGAATCACCAGAGCGCGAATGGAGGTCTGGAAGAACATGTCGTAAACGCTAGCTCCAGCGCGAGAGTCGGTCATCCAGTATGGCTCTGATGTGGTAATATGTAGCTGGCCCCAAGTCTTAGCCAAAAACTGTGGACTGGCAAGACTGATACCGTAGAAACCAAAGTCCATCAGCAGCCAAGAAATTGTAGTACCAGCCAGACTGCGCCAGTTTCCTTCCGTCCAGAAATACCGGATAATGTCAGATTTTGCGAGCCGCCAGTGGGAGTTGAGAGTTGCCGGTGGTAAGGAACTGTATTCTTCATCTTCGTGAATGGAGTCACTGGCCAGGGAAGAAATGGGTGGAAGTTGAATCGAACTGCCCATGATAGAAGTGATGTTTCCAAAACCCTGTGCATCAAATCCGGAGCTGATGGACGGTTCAGTAAAGAGAGTTGTTGCATCGAATTCCGCGGTCACTGGATCGTCGTCAATCTCAACCAGATAACGAGGACTCTCCGGAATGGCGAATCGGAAGAGGATTGCAATGGCACCGGGAACGACACCAATACCCAGAACCCAGCGCCACATACTGTCCACACTGCGAGTAAGATCCGCGCTGTTGCTGTTCCTGCCGACCGCAATCACGATTAATGAAACCAGATTTCCTGCAATTTGGCCCAGAGGCTGCATGAAGAAGACGGTGGCCATCATGCGGGCGCGGTGCTTTGTCGGAGCAAACCTGTGGCTTTGTCAGTGCACTGTACACAATTTTGCGAGACAATCGTTACATACTCTGATGTAATGACAGCACTGAGGGGGTAGTCCGCTCCAACACCAATGCCGACACAGACTCTCCACCAAATCAACCAGGTAAAGATGCTCATACTGCCATTTTTGCCTTCGGAAGACATGACAACACCGAGAGTGGCGGTGATCAGCAGGACCAGTTCAACACCATACATCTTCTTCCGCCCATTTTTGTCTGCCAAAAACCCAAATAGCACCATGCCGAGCAAGGTTCCGGCCAGTGTGGCGATGTTGATGCAAGTCAAACGAAGCGAGGAGGTATCATCCTGCCAATAGACGTAGGAAATCATCGGAAGGGCCATATTACTGGCAAAGAGCTTTGGGGAAATTGTCAGTGGCCATTTTCTCTCCATTTTTTCTTCGTTCCGACTCCGACTCCTACTCACAGTGTAACCATCAAGGAAGAAGCCGAGACCGGCAACGAGAACCACAACCCATTGATAGCCTTGTCGGTCAATAGTGTCATAGATCTGTCGCATACGCACATATCGATCCTAAGTTTCGGTCAAGAATGTCAGTACAACGCCTCCATTCCAACCAGTTTCAAGACCAAGCTAACCTGTTCATGATCGAAATCCCGCGCACGATCGGTCTTGTATAACCGGGCGTGAAACTTCCCCATGGTGAGCTGTTTCCCCTCAGGTTCAAGTTTGTAGAAGGATTTTGCGGCAGGAAGCAGCCATGATACATATGTGCTCCCGCCTGCAGTGCGGGGCCAATCGGACCTGGAGGTAGAGCCTCGAGCGGACAGACCCCTGTTCGCTCTAGCGCAGGCTAAAAGGACGCGAAGGGATCCACTTACCGACGCAGCCAAACCCATTGATTGTTCTCCCCACGTGCGGACCTCCAGACCACTGAGACGTTGTGCGGGAGCCCCACATTGCTTGGGTTCCACGCTTGACTTGACCACGTTGGGGGCAACGACAATGGCGCCTTGTCTATTTAACTTTGCAAGTGGGGGAATCGGATAAAATTGCAATCAAAAGAATCAAAAGCAAAAAAGAATTAATCTAGACAAATGAAATTCTCGTATAATGGTATCACAGTATCACAGTATCACAGTATGTATCACACGGTACGCCTCACGCCATAAACCCCGCCATGCAAATTTATACAAAACGAAATTAAGTAATTATTCATCCAATCGTAAGCTCCGTTGATAGCAGCTGGCAAAACCTCTTGCAATCTAAGAACCAAATAAGCGATCGCTCGGATGTTCCGGAGTTTAGCCACTTACCGTCGTCGTCCAGGAAATGGATCGTTAAATTTCGCATTTGCATCAGGATGTCGAAGTTCGGGTCCAACTCTATTACGACTGGCCGTCCGGCCTTTTTGGGTGGTTTGACATTCGCAACGCAGTTGACTAGGATTGATTAGAGAAAGAATGATTATAAATGCACATGTCGTACTTACGTGGAATGGACACGTATCGCTTGAGCTCTTTGCGTTGGGAGTTGGCAAAAAATAGCATGACCCGTTTGCCATTGTGGCCACGGAGGATCCGAAGATTTTGACTAATGCATTCTTCGCCGCGGCCCTTGGACTTGGCCTCGGCCATGCCTCCGATGAACATCATCTTAGAGCAGAGGAGAAGCTCCTGGAATTGTGCGCAATCTGTCCATTTGTCAGCTTGTTCTTGCGGGTGGCGATTTCGTGTCGGTCGCATACCTTCCCAGTTCTCAAATTTGTAGGATAGTTGTGTCATAAAGACCACTTGCGCAGTTTGGACAGTTTGGTGCTCAAGGAACGAAATGCGAAGAGGGTATTCTGCAGAGTCTTTGGGATGCTCAAGATGCGGAACTGGTAGCTTGGTATTGTGAACTGCCAAAGCTCTTCATTAGCCTCCGGGTGCAGCGTATAACTTTTTTATTCTCTCTAGACTTACATGCATGGATGAAGGGAGTTTGTTGACCGAGACCTCCCCCGAGCTCGAGACACTTCAGAGCCCCCGTCGAGTCTTTGCAGACATCAATGAAGGTATAGCGTAACTTAAAAAGTTGGCCATTCTTGACGAATGATCTGCACGAAAGGTTAGTTCGTGATCAGAAAGGGTCCTTGTGGGGGAGGATCAAAGCACGAACATCGTCATATGTGGATTCAATTCTAGTCGTATCACATCTTCGTACAACTGCCATGACTGCTTTCTTGAGCCGGGGGAGGTCGCGGGGCTCTGGAAGAGAATGCTGGTGGAGGCGGACGACACGGTGGAGGTTGAGACCGTGCTTTCACGGCGCGTAGTGGTGCTTGCCCACTCCTGAAATTCTGGGGAAACTAACGGGTTCATGACCGCTGGCCTCCAGGCTCGCGGAGGTTTGGAGATTCGGACTCAAGACAATATCGCATCTGCTAACTGGGTAGATCCCATATCAGATTGACCGAGAGGAACCATGACATAGTAGGATTGACGAGGCCGAACAATGGATATATGGAGGAGCGTGATAAGCGCTGCCGGACTCACCTTGAAAGCGGGTGGATCTCGGCGGCGAACGTGCTGAAATGGCTGGCTAGGAAATCTCCCCGGGAAGGATCCACCTCAACGTATGTTCTTCCCATGTGGCATTGCCTTCCGATTCAAGACACTGTCATTTCAGGGTGCCTAGACTCGGTAATGGTCATGAACTATAGCATTCTAATACGGATTCGATTTCAGGTATCGGAGCGTGGTCCAACGGTCTCTGGCAATTTCCCCCTCGATCCTGGGTTATCCGATCATCTAGAACGTCATGTTTTTGGATTTGGGTTTACAGATCCCATGGATCTTGCTTTGACCTGAAATTCTTCTGCCGGGTTATTCCCGAATCTTTCTCGAAAAGATCTGGAACAAAATCATGCCGATCGACACGTGTGGTCATAGCTTTGACTGCGAAGAGGCTGACATCTAAGGCAATCCCTAAAAGAGGGGCGATGCACTGATAATAATAAGTTTCCATCGTGCACAGAGCTCTAAAAACAGTATAGTCATTCCCCTTGTACTCCATTGTTCTTTTTGCCCGGGCAAACCTCATGACACGGCATACCATGGAGTTTCCTTCTTCCATAGGGTTGATACCGAACCACGTATGACACAAGATCGTACCGTAGCGTAACCAGCTCCCAGTTAAACTTCCACAACAACCAGCTCAGGGATAATTATCATCTCCACCATAGCAATATATCTCTCAATACACGTGCGCCGGCGTGACCCCGAAATGTTGGGTTGCGTCCACCTTATCGCCAAGTTCTTCCAGCCACCGGCCCGGAACAATCTGGCGCGCTCGGTAAAAGAGATCTGGATGCTGAAAGACCGAGCTTCACATCACGCCAACCACTTTAGATACAGGGACTGAATATCCACATACCAAAATGGGGTGGTCTGTCCGGCGCCACATGGAGACCCGGAAGGACGGGGTTGAGACGCATGAACACTGCATCCACCAGGGGCACGCCAGGCAAACATACTTTCCAACCGATCTCTTTGTCTGGGATCAAAGTGGATAATTATTGATCTGTGAGCTGCTCGTAAGACCTAGTATAACTTCCTGGGTCCACATTGTTATCGTCATCTACAAGCCTTGGCGACCGTGTCTCCGAAGTGCCGAGAGTGGTTGTTTCACCGAGCTCAGAAAATATGCTGCTAGCTTTGAACTTTGGCCTCTTTGTTTTGTGGTTCAATTAACGGTGACCCTCATAATGTCGGCTCGCTTGCCTCAATTTCTTGAAGCTTGCCGTGGAGGTCACTTTCGGGTATGTTGACCCGTCATGCCCATCACCTGAATGCTGACGGCGGAAAGTACGTCCGAGGTAGGATACTCCTGATGGGAACCGAGGCCATCTATACCAGTTGGCAAAAATTACAACTTACATAAAATCACGCATTCGAAATCAGCTCCGAATAAGAGCTTGGCAATGATGCTTGACAAGGCGCAGCCAAGATTATCATAAACACCAATTAATTCCCCTTTTTTCTCTCAGCCACAGCCTAAGCTTACTGAGAAAGGCAGAATGATGCGAGGTTGATGTTTTGCCATTGATGCATTTGTGACAGATGCCCTCGGTTGGAAGCGGCATTGGGTCTTTTGTTGTTTCTCCACCGTTTGCCTGAGCCTATAGGCTATAGATCATCGCCTTGCACCTTCTGGCCCGCAACACCAAAACCCCAAGATCGTCAATTATGAACTCATGAGTAAAGGGTCCGTAGCTCGCGTTTTTTTGGGAATATCCTGCGGGATACTGAATATTGCTGACGTTTGTGCTCGTGCGTCAAATGATACGCAAGGCGACATTACGAGGATAGAAATGACTGCGCCCGAAGTCATTTTTCAGCTCTTGGCAGCCAGACAACTTGATTTGGTGACTCTGCGGCACCCGTGTCAAACTTGTCAAAGAGTCGCTTAAATCATTCGTGACAGACAGGCTGCAATGCATGGTTTTGAACACGGTCATGCTTCTGAAGTTCCGGGAATGATGGTCAGCGTGATACGTCAGTCAATACGAGGCAATGGATGTGGACAGAATGCGAAAGCGCGGGTGCAGTCAGAATCTCGACACGCAGTCATCGAAATGGTGGCTGTGAAACACGAAGGAGAAAAGTGAAAGCCATTATCCAAGGCATCCTACCTCACATCTTCTACTTCACCACCAATAGGTCAAAAAATGATGACTGCGGAGAGATGCTAAAGTATCGAAAACTGGCTTTGTCGTCATCATGGTGTCATCACAAAAGGTTCATAAACCTTGAGGCCTAAACAACAAAGTTTGCACTATCTTCATGGACTCACACACTCGATGCACTAGGTCAAGTTGCCCGGTTACGGAAGAAATTGACAGCTTTGACAGATAAACGATCTTACCTGCAATATGGGGTGGAAAATCTGACATACACTCGACGTCAATATTCACATTCTATAAGATTTTCCCGTTGTGATCAATTCGTACTAACTCGGACACCTCTTCCGAGGAGGCTCTTCCGAGAATACTATACTATCCGTCACGGGACTGATTTATGATGTCTTCTAAATCACTGAAGCTCTGATGAGACTTACATCCTGTTCATTACTATGCAGCATAACTATACAAAGCGAAACCCTGAACAATGCGTTTGAAGTTACTTTTAATTCTGGCTACACTAGGCTTTACTGCGGCCGATACCTCAATTACATCTCTCTTCATGTTTGGTGCTAACAGGCAGTCCCTGGTCGGCTCGGTCGTCAAGACGGTTTGTAATAACCAGTTCCCATCTCAGTACCCCTTGGCATGATATGTGCTAATAGTTCGACGAACACTAGGAATCAAAAACAACAACATATAGCATCACTTGTCCATCCGGCTCAAATTCTTCTGATTGTGGAGTGCACCACGGCCTCCTCTATACCCAAGGTCCAACCACAGTCGAGTGGGCAATGGAATCGCCATACGTCTCGTAAGTTTGTCAACAAATCAGAAATACTTTGAGTCTTGTTAACAATGCACGACAGTGCTGGAGATGGGCATGTAACCTGCTCTACTGGTGGTAGCACATCTGCTGTCTGCACTGAAATGATTTCCACTAATGGCGTGAGTTTCCTCACTGAAACAAAGACATTGAACCAGAGCCAAATTACCTTCTTGGCTGTTACTATTACTGCTGGTCCTTCTGCGACATCGGCCAATACCACCGCTACATCTGCAGACACCACACCATCGGCGACTTCCAGTGGGTCTGGGACAGGGCCCGTGACAGGGCCTGCTAGTGGGGACGTGCCTCAGATTACCGCACCTCTGCAAGTCATTATAGGCGGACTGGCCGTGGGATTAGTGGCCTTTGCTCTATGAAAAGAACTTTATACTATGCCGATCTCTATCGCTTGGAAAGACTTGTGTGTGTCCAAGTAGAATGCAGTGAATAATGTGGATTGGAAATGCCAAAAGTGTCGGTGATATCATGTCGGATCCAACGAACCTAAGATGCCGGAGCGCACATTTTAGATCCGTGATCTGTCAAGTGTCAAGTATTCATCAAAACTCCATGGAAAAGTGTATACACCCATTCAGATAAATCTGATGAGTACATTAATGCCGTACATACTTAAAGACTCTTCTCAATCATGTTCAAAATGCCAACGCTTGCAGGAAAGCTTATCACCCAAAATGGCCTGGGCCTCATGAGTAAGAGACCCCCAGCTTTAATTGAACTAAAATAGGCCAAAACTATTGTAGGACTTTCTTGAAAGATGACGTGACCAATGACGAAAAGACTTTCAAGATCCTGAAAGCTGCCCTCGCCGCCGGAGTCAACGTCTGGAATGGTGCCGCTTTTTACGGCACAACTGACAATGTTCTCCTCTACCTGATGAACCGCTACTTTACCGCGTACCCAGAAGATGCTGAAACGGTTGCGCTGATAATCCAAAATTGTGTCGTTGACATGCACATGTTCACAATGGACGGTCCCCCAGCAGCGGTGCGCAATTTCGTAGACCGCGTGAACAAGATCCTCGACGGAAAAAAGAAATCGATATATTTGGCTGTGGCCGTGCTGACCAGAGCGTCCCCATCGAAGAAACCATTGGAGCTCTAGCCGGTTTGGTGAATGAGGGAAAAGTCGGCGGAACCAAAATGAGCGAAGTGAGCTCTGACACGACCCGGTGCGTGGCATAGGCCATGAAATCGATATCGTTGAGGCGGAATTTAGCCTGTCTACTACCAAAGTCTTTGAGAATGATGTTGCAGAGACATGTGCCCAGCTAAGAATCATTATGGTTGCCCATATACCTTTGGGAGCTGGTATGTTCACGGGACAGATCAAGAGTCTCGGTGGTATGCCTGAAAATGACTATCATCGGGCTTTCTCACGTTTTAAGCCTAAGAACTTCGGTACAAATCTGCAGCTTGTTGCGAAGATCAGGGAAAATCCGGAGGAAAGGCGTGCACGCCGGCTCAGCTTGCGCTTTCTTGGTTAAAGCTCAGAGTGGTTGGCCTGGTATGCCAATTACTGTCCCCGTAGCAAGGGCGAGATCAGAGAAGCTGGTGCGGGAGAATGCGACGGATGCCCAGTTGTTAGATGCGGATACTGTGGCTATCAAGATTACTTGGAATAAATACCCTGTTGCAAGTGTTAGATATCTTCAGGCTGCTGTGAAGTTGAACGAGTAATGAATATCAACGGCCTCAGAAAGGGCTCGATGCTCGTTGCTTGGCTGTCAATAATCGAATAGGAATGAGGGATTTTATCTATTCTCAAACATGTTACTAGTGCCAGGTAGCTTCAGTATGAGATGTCAAAATAGCATTATGAAGAGGGTATAAGCAGTCCAAATGCAAAAGAACTATAATACAACTTTTCCTCTAAATTAAAGAACCGAAAAGGAAGGCCCGAGAAGGGAACATCAAGGCACTTCTATAGAGCGATGGCAAGGCCTAGCAGACCTGCAAGACCAGCAAAGCTCATAGCGATGCCGGCAGTCGCAACGGGCGCCCCTCCAGTCGAAGTAGCAGTCGACGGGGAAGCGGAACCAGTAGATGTCTGAGAGGAAGAAGTAGCGTCGGAGGTTGCTGTACTGCCGGAGGAAGCCTTTGTCTGAGTGGCAGTGGCAGCAGCCGTGTTGATAGCAGAAGCAGTGGCAGGTGTGGCATCTTTAACCGTAGTCGTGTCATCAAGAGCTGCCGTGGTGGCACCAACGAAGTTCTCAGCAAAGCCACCTTGGGCCGAAGCCCAGGCCTTCACGCTGCTGGGTAGAGCATTGTACCAGGCTGGTAGGGTGCCGGCTTCGATCTCACTGATGAGTGCGGAGCGGGAGGTCGCATCCAGGATTTCCTCGTACCAAGAAGCCGGAATGGCGGTCTCCAGCACTGTGAGGATAGAATTAGGGACTGATGTGGTGGTGCTGGTTGAGGCTGGCATGGTGAGGCTTCCAGCGAGAGCTTCAATCTTAGCCATATCATCATCATCCGTGGTGACGGGACTGGCCAAAGCCGGTGTGAGGAACAGAAGGGCAACGAATGTCTTGAAATGCATTTTGATGGGTATTGTGTTAGTTGCTGCAAGGTATTTTGATCAAGCCTGGAAGAACCGGGTTAATTAAGATGTCAGTTATGTGAAGACATAATATTCCTTCAGTAGGTCAGCAGTCGGCAAATATGGCCCTTTTTCAGTCCTTGCAGGGTCTTTCCGGGGCTCTGCACTGTTTCAGGGTTCCAAACTCTCCACTTTAAGCAACTAGGATTGCTAGCCGCAAGCCCAGATCCGTTAAGGCCCCTTAACTACCCAATCGGAGCTTGGTTACCACATTCAAGCTCGCTTACCACCTTTGCCCCTGAATCCGTTTCCAATTAGAACTGCCCTCATTTAACCCATTGAACGCCATGATTCAGAAAATATCTTATCCATATTCCGATTCAGGGAATGAGACACATGGGACTAAAATTGGATATCATGTCGGAGCACCCCTGAGCCGGGTTTCCGACAATTCTTAGCTCAGATAAGCAATTTTGAGGCTGATCTGCGCCAGACCTCTAAAAGTCAATTCTTCAATTACAAAGTATTTTACGCACAGGAACAAACGATGCAATCCGTCAACGTATAGGAATCTCGGTCGGATCACCGCTCGTATCCTCCCGGAACAGCGTGAGAAGTGCCTTCGGCGGCCAGGCTCTTGGGGTATAATCACAGTATATCTCGTACTCACCAGAAGCAAATTGGATTCCTTGCTCCTTTGAAGTATCACCATCGTGTCGTTGTCTATCCGGTAACACAACATAAGCTGTCGAATTAGGGGGAATGATCAGCTGCATGCGGAATTTGCCGGGGCCATCCAACTTCCAAGAGCTTGTTATCAACCCATAGGGGCTATCGTATTGTGCCTCTGCAGAAGTCATACCACCTCCGGGCACAGGTCGGACAAGGAATGTCTTCCAGCCAAGTTCTGTGGGGCTGATACCTCCAACAGATTGGTGAAGCCAGTTGATGATTGATCCCAACGCATAGTGGTTGAAGCTGGTCATAGTTCCAGGGTTGATGCTGCCATCGGGCAGCATGCTGTCCCATCGCTCCCAGATAGTCGTTGCGCCCATGATGACGGGGTAAAGCCATGACGGACATTCCCTCTCGACAAGCATGCGATATGCGATTTCGGGTTTGCCCGCCATGGTCAACGCGTGGGTGACGAGTGGCGTACCAGCAAATCCTGTTGACACGCGGAATCGAGCAAATTGAACGCGTCGTGCCAGGCGTTCTCCGGCTACCTTCACTTGATCTGAGTTCTCAAAGAGCTGGAAAACGATAGCGAGAGAAATAGCAGTCTGCGTATCACAGGCAACATAGCCAGCTGGGGTGATATATTTCCTCTGGAATAGGCCCTTCAGTCTCAGGTAATCGGATTTGTAACGCTGCATGTCTTCATCATGTCCGAGGATAGCAGCGGCTTTGCTCATGACTTGAGTGCTATGGACAAGATAGGCATCTGCGACGAGAACCCCGTCTGTCGTGCCGTTTCCAGCGTCATCTGGTGGAGCGGAAGGGTCCAGCCAGTCTCCATGCTGCCACAGCGAATCCGACCACAATCCATCCGGCCCGCGACGACATCCTTGATCAAGCCACGACTTCATACTATCATACTGAGTTTGAAGTATCTTGGCATCATTGGTGAATTTATACAAGACCCAGGGCACCAAAACCGCTGCATCTCCCCATACGGCCTGTGGAGGACGAGCCGGCTTGGTCAGACATACATCTGGCACGATCATGGGCGGAACACCGCCTCCTTTTTCTTGCTCACAGGCAAGGTCCTTGAGCCAATCCCCCAATATTCCTGCAGTGTGGTACAGATAGGATGCTGAGGGACAAAATACCTGGATATCTCCTGTCCATCCCAGTCGCTCGTCGCGCTGAGGGCAATCTGTCGGAATTGAGAAGAAATTTCCTCGCATTCCCCATAGTGCATTTTCGTGTAGTTTGTTCACCAGGTCATTGGAGCACGTGAACCAACCAGTCCTCGGCATATCCGTATGCATGACCAAAGCAGTCAGATTCGAGCTCTGCAAAGGATTGATCTCGTCTTCGGGAGTCCAGCCTCCGACCTGCACATAGCGGAATCCGTGGAATGTGTAGCTGGGCGACCACTCTTTAAGCTCCTCCCCAGAACAAATAATAGTATCGGTGCATTTAGCATTTCGAAGAGGGCGGATACCCAGTTCGCCATTCTCGAGGACCTCGGCATGCTGAAAGGAGACCAGGCTGCCTTCATGTTTATTGAGGGACCGAATACGCAGCTTGCCCACAATGTTCTGACCAAAATCAACCAGAAGCTTCCCTGTGGGGCTTCTAAATATCTCCTTGGGCTCTATTTCTTGAATTATTCGAACTGGAGGACTCTCGGGTATAACCAGTTGCTCGGTGGGGAACTCCAAGATTCGCACAGGTGTCCATACTGACTGAGAGCTGTAGGTAGTGGAGCTCCATCCAGGTTGTTCTTGTGCCATGTCGTATACTTCGCCGTCATAGATCTCACTGCTGAGAATTGGGCCGACGCTTGACTCCCAGGTCTCATCTGATGTCACTGTGAGACGCTCTGTGGTATCCTTGAAATTGATTTCCAGTTGCGACAGCAGTGCGAGGTCCTTGCCGAACACAAAGCGGCCTTCACGCCAAAGCCGGGACGCATACCACCCTTCACCCAATTCGACCGCGAGGACATTGTCACTCTGGAGCAGATTCGTAACGTCGAAGATTTGGAAGTTCAATCTTGAATGGTAGGTTGTCCACCCCGGGGCCATGAGATGGTTACCCACGGGGACGCCATTTATGAAAGCGTTGTAGACTCCATGTGAGGTGATATAAAGCCTGGCGGACGTAATTTCATTTTTGCCTTTCGGGATTTCAAATGTCTTTCGAAAGCGGGGTGGGCGAATGGGTTCATCCGATTGGATCGACGCGGAGCTGGAGATCATCTTGGCTACCCAGTCTTCTTTTGACAGCAGCGAGGTCTCCACTGTGGCCCATGGAGACCACTCTGTGGAGCTATCAGCGCAGACTTCATTTCTTGTCCAAGCTCTTACTCTCACAGAAGCCCTGTCCCTTGAGCGCAATGGCTCGTCTGGCCAATCGATCAAAACAGACTGGTCACTTTTGGCGGAGTAGGATTTGGTGACCCCATCTCGATTGATTTCTAACTCGTATTCTGCTTGACTCCAGGCGCGAATAGATCTGTCTCCGTTGCCAAATTTCCAGGAAATTCGAGGTGTTGGGTTGCCGATTCCAAATCCATCGACACGCTGATCGAAGGTTGGTGCATAGATGAAGATACCCCGAGTAGGCATTCTGCAACTTTATAAGGCAATTTTTCGCTTTTGTTATACCAGGTGACTGCATCGGCCTTTTAAGTACTTTTCTCTCACCGTCGCGGGGTATAAGTCCACGAGCTTACCTATTTTATTCGGAGATACATGTCCCGTGAAGTCGACCAATAGAGGCAAGATTGCCACAGCATCCAGGGACTTTTGGGAGGCCCAAGCGGTTACTCCACCACTCATCGATCTTGTTCATCCGGCGAGGCTGATAATATTGCACGCCAGTTTCGCTTCACCTTGGGCCATTTGGGCCATGATATTATGGCTCATTTAATGAATGCTAGATACCTTGGAACAGGCTTCGGGAACCTCGGGACCCACGCTATCTACTCCGCGGATCCGCGGACCAATTGAACTATATATGTCATAATCCTTTTCTTCCTTCACCGACTCAACAAGGAACTACCTGCACACCCCTATGTGAAAAAAGCCCTGTCACAAAGCCACTGCTACTTGGATACACCGTCCAAATGCCACCGAAACATGTCGCTATCGTAACATGCAGCACCCGTCTTCCCCGCCTGAACCCCACAATAACGCAATACATCTATGACGTCCTTGCCTCAGATCCAACAATTCCAACACGCAAAGCAACCACACCGTCTGACACCGATATCCCACCTGATACCGATCCTCGACACATAACCCTATCAATTCTCGATCTAGCCGCTCAATCCCTCCCGCTCTACGATGAGAACGTCATCCCTGCCAGCCTTCCACCCACGGACCCAACGCCACACTATTCCAAAGAACACACGCGCGCCTGGTCCAAGGTAGTCCGTCAATACGATGCATTTATCTTTGTGACGCCGCAATATAACTGGAGCATTCCTGCCAGCCTGAAAAATGCTCTTGATTACCTCTTCTTCGAATGGAAGGGTAAGCCGGCAGCAATTGTTTCGTATGGGTCCCGTGGTGGAGGCAAAGCAGCAGAGCATTTGCGGGGGGTGTTGAGTGGGCTAAAGATGCGGGTTGTTGGGACTTCGGTTGGGTTGCCAGTCAAATTTACTGGGTTGCCTGTTGGCAGTTTGTCAGAGGTCGAGGAAAGGGTTGAGATTGATGAACGGGATCTAGAGGGATGGAAGGAGGCGGGGGTGGCAGGGATGATGAAGAATTTGGGAATGGAGCTTGTTTGTGAATTGGACAAGGCATAGATATTGCCCAGGTAGATGGGTCGGAATCGTGTATTACATGTACAAATTGCTCAAAGTCTGGAATGTGTATGTTAATAAAGAATATAGATTATTTGCATTTTAAGATGAACTCGTATATGCACAGTAAATATGTATAAGTTGAAAGCAACAAACTCCTTATTATGTACTTCCCCCCTTTATTCCCCGGGGGAAATGATTCAATCTTGGGAAAGTATGTCCTGTCGCGAGATACCGCTGCGCTCGCACATAGCACGGAAAATTCCATCCGACTTATCGAACAGCGCAAGCGGGGTATCCATCTCAGCGATCTGGCCCTGGTCCATCACACAAATGCGATCATAATTGATAATGGTGCGCAAACGATGCGCAATGCATAGCAGTGTCTTGCCATGGAATCCTTGAGCCATAGTGCGCTGGATCTTCTGGTCGGTTTCAAAGTCGACGGAAGACGTCGCTTCGTCGCAGACGATGATCCTTGCGTCGCGGACCAGTGCTCGGGCGAGCGCCATAAGCTGGCGCTGACCAAGAGAGAAGTTCAGACCTTCTTCATCGACGGGAGACTCGAGAGTCAGGCGGTTGGTATGCCGGGGCTTCGAATCGCTGGCTGTGACAGGGGTGGTGGTTCCGGTGGACGGTTCGGGGAGGACTGTTTCCACGTCGACACCGTGAGTTTCCTCTCCAATTAGATAGGCCTTGCGTAGGGCAGACCACAGTTCTAGATCCGCGTGCTCGTTGAAGGGGTCGAGGTTGGAGCGAATGGTGCCCTTGAAGAGAGCGGGGTCTTGTGGGATGATAGCAAGACGGGAACGAAGGTCATACAGACCGATTTTTGAGATATCAACTCCATCGATCTGGATGGTACCTCCAGATAATTCGGTCAAGCGGAACAAAGCAGACATGATACTCGATTTTCCTGCGCCTGTTCGCCCGACGATACCAATGCGCTCACCTCCCTGTACGTCCATGCTGAGGCCCTTCAGAACCAGAGGCAATTCGGCTCGGTACCGCATCTTCGTGTCCTTGAACTCGATTCGACCCTTCTCCGGCCAGCTGGCAGGCACCTCGCCTAGGTGCAGGGGAGCTTCCTCCTCCAACTCGGTACCGTAGTAGTGAACGCGCTCCGTGGCGTTCATATCGTTCTCTACTTCCGCAAGTTGGCGAACAGTGAATTGGAGCATCTGCGCGATGGAGAGAACATAGGACAAGACCAAACCGGAGATACTGGGAGAGACGTTGAATCGGGATGTGACTACCAAAACACCGATCACGAAGACCATGAGGGTAGCTACACCGTCGAGCCGAACACTGAGCCAGCGCTGGTTCGAGAAGGTCAAAAAGTATGCACCGTTCATCACATCGATGGAGTCGCGAATACTTCTCTGAAACTGCTTTTCGACGCCGTAGGCACGAATACATGCCACACCGGTGATGGCTTCGCCGAATCGGGCATACACGCTCGATCGAAGGACTGCTTCGTGACGTTTCATTTCACGGGCAGAAGCGCGATAGTAGTTGGAAGCTACGAAGAACAGGATGACCAGCGGGACAAGCGCGATGATGAACTATTTGCGGTTAGTAGGTAATCTTCAACTGGTTGTCGTCTGTGGCTGATGGAACTTACATAGTAGAAGTAGACGACAATCAAAACCATGACAGAGATAATCATGGTCATCGTCAACGCGTACATACGGATCGCGTCAGAAAGTTCGTTGTCCATGACCTGGACATCCTTTGAGAAGCGGTTTGTGATACGTCCAAGGGGAGTAGTGTCGAAGAACGACAATGGAGCGCGCAGGACACGGGTCATCGCACGCTGAAGCATCGTTCGGCTAGAGTTCGTTCCGCATGTAGTCATGTAGGTCGAGAAGGTAAACATGATGAGAACACTGCTAACACCCAAAGCAGCGTAAATACCAATGTATGCGCCCGTCGACAACTGAGGGTATTTATCGGAAGTCCAGTACGAAAGCCACAAGCTGGTGTAGATGTTGGCAACGTTCGCAAGAGCCAAGAGGAAGAGAATCATAATGGCGTTCAAGGAGCTGCCAGATGCACGGATGTAGGCTTTCCATACAGTCCAGCCTACAGATGATGTAGCCTTTTCTTCTTGCTGCATCAAGACGCCAGCGGGCTTTTGAATTTCAGCTTCCCTAGGGGCTACCTCTTGTGCTTCTTCCACTTTTTCGTCCGCTTCTTCAGCCTTTTCAGATTTCTCAGTCGAGTCCTCTTGTCCAGATGTCGCCATAAGGCGCTGGAACAGCTCGTTATCGCGCATGAGGTTATCGAAAGTATCGACTGCGTGAATCCGGCCTTCTTCCATAACCACAATGCGGTCGCACCGGTTCAAAACGTGCAGCTGGTGAGTAGCAAGAATTCTGCACCGATCTTTTAGTAGCCCACAGATAGCCTTGTCCATAATGTGACGGCCGACGTGAGCATCAACAGCAGAAAGGGGGTCATCCATGAGCACAAGCTCAGCATTGAAATAGATAGCCCGCGCAATATTTAGACGCTGCTTCTGTCCTCCGGAGACCGTGATACCACGCTCACCGATCTCGGTCGAATCACCATTGGGAAGAATCTTCAAATCCGGAATTAATGCACAAGCATCTATCACCTCGTTATACCAAGACTCGTCATAATCCTTGCCGAAAAGAATGTTGTTGCGGACGGAAGTGTTTTGAATCCACGCGTACTGTGGGCAAAAGGCACGGGTTGTGCTCATTCGTACATTTCCCTCAGTTACACGCATATCACCCGCCAAGGCAGAGAGGAGAGAAGTCTTGCCACAGCCGACTGTTCCAATAACTGCCAATAGCTCATTGCGACCAATCTGGAGGTTCACATGCTCCAACTTGAATGGTTCCGTTGGTTCTTCCTTTTCTACACTTCCTTTTTCCTTGGCGGCCTCAATGAGTTTGGCGGCTTTCTTGTCGACCTTGACGATTTTCTCCTCCTCGGTCGGCAGACGCTCCCAGGTGAACGAGGCATCTTCAATTTCGATAGCGTTCTCCATATCCGCAATCTGCTTGATATCCTCCTTCTGCTCTTCGGCGAGCAAAAACTCCTGGATACGGTTCAGAGCAGTCACGGCATCTGTGACCTGACCGAGGACCATGGGCAGCATGTTGAGTGGCATACGCAGGGAGTTGAACAGCGCAAGCGAGGAGAAGATGTTAGCCGGGTGAAGATCATGGCTTGTCAGGGCATAGGTGATGAAGGCCAACATGGAGGCGAAGGTGGGAATCGACATCGATACACACAGGATGGCATTGCGAACCGCCAGAAGGGTCTGAATAGACCGAATCTCGTGGGTGCGGATTTCTTTCAGACGGCCGAGGAAACTGCTTTCCCATCCAAAGTATTTAACAAACCGCACGGCCTGTAGAATTTCCTGCGTAAGGGACACACGCTGGTCGGTGACCTTGTTGATGGCTTTTCGGCGCTTCACCAGGAATCGGATCGCAAAGGTGAGGAAAGGCATGCCGAACACCAGCAACGCATATCCGGAAAGGCAGCTGACGCCGATGTTGACTATAAGCAAGACGAGGGTCACGATGACTGAGATGGGGGCTGTCCAAATCATATGGAACATGCCAGCGGCAAGATTAATCCGGTCGACATCGATACTCATCAGTGCAATGATGCGGCCGTTGCTCCATCCACGACCATCACCTGCAACTCCATTTGCATCCCCTGCAGCTTTGGGATCTTTCACGGCAGGCTTCTTCTTGGGGTCCGTCTGCAGAGCTTCCTCCTTGGCAGCCTCAAGAGCCGAGACCTCTTCATCAGTTGCCTTTCCACCGGCTTTAGCACGCGCGGACAGTTTCATCGCCTTGTTGAAGACCAAAGAAATTAAGACCGCGCGCACCTGACCACCAACCATCTGGCCTCGATACAAGAATTGATTTGTACACAGACTCTGCAAGGCCTGCATAAGGCTGATTCCGACGACAAAGCCCATTCCACGGCCAATATTTGGGGCCGGAAGACCTGACTCTTTAGCCTCCCAGGCCTCCGTAGCAAATGCAATCAAGTAGCGGGTTAGATAGGGCGCAAAGACCAACAGAAGCGAACTGAAAAGCTGACAAATGCCGCCAAGTAAGAATTCGAAGCGAAATGTGTCGTACAGCGCGGCAGTAAGTGGCCGCTTACTCTTCGATGCTGTGCGACGTTCCAAAGCAGCCTCTAGCCGGCTTGATATAATGTCGACAGTGCGATCAGGGTTCACTGTCCAGATGTCTTGGAGCTCAAGAGGACGAAGGTAACCGACCTGGATATTGTGTTAGCCATTTGAGTCCAACAAAGCCAGACATAAAAAATTCGGAACTACTGTCACAAACTTACATTCATTAAAGGCGACATCCATTGGAAATAAACGACACTAAGAAATGAAGCGCCATACTCTTTTGAGGGGGTTCGTTCGTCGGGCACAGGTGGTGGTGTCTGCCATCGCAATGGGTTGAGTCGCTTGTACCATTTCCTCTTTGTTGTCGATTGCAGGCTGTCAACATCTAGACCCGGAGCCTTGGGTTCTTCGCCCGATGTTGATCTAGCGCTTGTAGCCTCGGCTGGTGGCAATTTTTCATCCACAACCGCTACCTGCGGCGGCGTGGGATCAAGTGTAGTCATAACGGTGAGACTTTCCAGGCAACAAACCGACAGAACAATGAGCCTGGAAAATTAGAAAAGAAAGACAACAAATCGCACGGGTAAAGGGATTTCAATTCAAGATTGTCACGGCCTATAAAAGAAATCGAAGCCCCGGCTTTAGTGCTAGCGCCGAACAAAATGGGTGGGGCCGATAAGCTGGATTCCCCGACGTGACTGAAAGCGGAAAAAACCGAAGGTATGAACAGCAAAGAGAGCAGAGGATAGGAAAATACGATCATTAAAGAACAGTCGGTGAGTGGTGAGTCACGCCCGAATTTCCGTAAACTCTGAATTGGATCGGATAATAGACATGCACGAAATCCTGGATATCGAACATGGAAAGCTTCTCGGGGAATTCAAGGTCCGAGAGTGACACACTGGTGGAGTTGTGCCTTTGACTCATTATTAATCCTGGATATACTCGCTAACAAATCGCAATAGCCGAGCTCTGATAGCTATCAGGGTTTCGGAAGAGTTGCATGATCTACTTGGGTGGACCGTGTGCTCCATCTGTCCCAAACATTAGTACATACAAAGCTACGCAACGCGTAACTTCTCCAGACCATGTGGAGAAGCATGAATAAAGAGACTTATGCATAATCAAGAAGGGGAAAGAAGAGAGAAGAAAAGAAGGAAACGGCTTTCGTATTCGCATTCGCTCCAAGTTGTCCAAGTTATCCACTGTTTCTAGCGCATCGGGAATCGGGCGGTTTAAGATCCCGTTTTCCCGATATGTAACATCGTGAAGCAAGTCATAATCCAGAAAGCCATCGCCTAAACTCTTTGCGTGAACTTTGCGAAGGAACGAAAAGTGGGGTTCGTGGGGTTTTAATCCTGGCTAAGCTCTTGCCATATTAGCCAGTCACGGCAGTTTTACTCGCCTAAAACCCACGGGATTGGGCCCACCAAATCCGCCACGAGGCGCAAGCAAGCGCAAATTGCCGTTTTTACTTTGTTTATGGCTTAGGTAACAATGTCTTGGTATCGCTTGAATTCGGAAGATTCTGATTCGCTGCCGATAGCTATCTGGGCCGTGGCCTAGATGGCAAATCAGCCTATCTTTGTAGGTCTATATTCCATCGTTACATCGTGAGAAGGCACAAGTGCCATCCGAAAAAGAAGACTGTCTATCAGTTTTGCGTGGCATGTCGAGCTCCAGGCCGCGACCATTGTGGTACTGGGCCGAGGCCCACATCCGCCTAAATGGCCCGAGTCGAGGTCTCTAGTTCTCGACACCAATTTTAACCTTCTTCTCTGGGGGAGGGATGACGTGGTCCTCGGCAGCACCCTTTAGGTTCGGCAGCTCATTCACAGCCTGGTTGATAATGTCCAGGGCCTGCTTAATCTCCTCCTCGGTGATGACTAACGGTGGGGCGAGACGAATGATGTTCTGGTGAGTTGGCTTGGCCTAATGGTACAGGCATGTTAGCTCTCTATCATGGACCTTAAGAAACATTTCTTGAAACATACCAGCAACCCCTTCTCCTTCATCAGCATGCACAGGTCCCAGGCAGAGTGACCGTTGGTCTTGGACTCATCAATGACGATGGCATTGAGTAGACCCTTTCCACGCACAGTCTGGATAAGAGGGCTCTTGAGATCCTCCAGGCCCTGGCGGAAGATGTGACCGAGCTTCTCAGCCCGCTCCACCATCTGCTCCTCACGGACAACTTCCAGAGCGCGGATGGCAACAGCACAACCCAATGGGTTACCGCCGTAGGTTGAACCGTGGGTACCAGGCTCGATCGTGAGCATGACGTCCTTGCTGCCCAGCACGCATGAGACGGGGTACATGCCACCAGAGATGGCCTTACCCAAAAGGACTAGGTCGGGCTTGATTCCGCTCCACTCGTGGCAGAGCAGCTTTCCGGTGCGGGCAATACCAGTCTGGATCTCGTCACAGATCAAGAGCACGTTGTGCTTATCGCACAGCGCACGAGCTTCCTGCAGGTAGCTCTCATCTGGGACGACAATACCGGCTTCACCCTGGATGGGCTCGACGAGGAAAGCCGCCAAGTTAGGCCCAGCCTGCTCAAAGGCCTCGCGGAGTGCGGCCTTATCATTGTAGGTGATAGGCTTCTCGGTACCGGGGATGGTACATCCGATACCAGGAAGGTAAGGGCCGTAGTGTTCACGCGATTCCGGGTCGGACGACAGTGAGATGGCGGCGAACTAATGCAAGGAACAACTCGGTCAGCCCCCAGCTATGCATACGTCATGTCTCACCAGGGGAATGTGGAGGGGTAACTTACTGTCCGACCGTGGAAGTTGTTTTCCGCACTCAGAACGATTGCCTTGTTCTCTGGGATTCCCTTGATCTTGTAACCCCATTTGCGAGCGATCTTGATGCCCGTCTCCACGGCCTCGGCACCTGTGTTCATGGGCAGCACCATGTCAAAGCCAAAGTAGCTGGTGACAAACTGAGCGAAGCGGGGGAACACGTCATTGTAGAAAGCGCGCGAACTCAGAGTGACTCGCGACGCCTGCTCAACAAGAGCCTCGATCAATTTGGGGTGGCAGTGGCCTTGGTTCACAGCGGAGTAGGCAGAGAGGAAGTCGAGATAGTGACGTCCTTCGGGGTCCCAGACCGAAGTACCCTGGGCACGGGCAAAGACCACGGGCAATGGGTGATAGTTGTGGGCAGCATAATCCTTCTCTGTCTGGATAGCCTCAGCAGTCGAGGCAGCATGGTAGTGGGAGAAAGACCCGTTGGACCCGTTGGTGGCCATGGTGGATTTTGCGGGGAACTAAGAGGGGAGATCTGTAGAAACGGAAGGTCGATCCACAAGAGAGAATGAGATTCAGTACAACACTGAAAGATTAAAAGAGATGAATGTAGAAAATCAGAAATGTTTTTTCAAAAGAAAAGGAAGTAAGGGGACAATATGTACTTCCGACCGTGGAATTGGCAGTGGCGTACAGATCCGCCGCTATTCCCCTAAGTGCAAGTGCTTTTCCCTTAAGTGCAGGTTGTCGCGAGCTATTTCATCCCTCCACTCCCACTGTTCCCTAAGCGCAGGATTACACGAGCGCTCGCTCATTTTTGCTTCTCGTCTCCATCATATTACCCATCACAATACTATTCTCTCCAATCAGCTCATTCCTGTTACCGGCCCGGCCATTGACTCCCCGCGGTCGCAGTTAATTCCCTGGTTTGATGTCATGCTCGCCGTCGCGGCATCCACCATGACTATCTGAAGCCGCGTCACGGACCAGTAACCGCCGTGGCATTGGTCAAACCGTGGAGACCAATAGCTTCCATTCTCCTCAATTATGTCTTCTGCTACCACCTCTTCCCCACGCCAAGTCGCTGGCGCCCCGACCGTCAAGATCCTCCTGCTCCTCATCGCCTTCCGCCTTGTCAATGCGCTCACGGTTCGCACATTTTTCCAGCCGGATGAATTCTTCCAGTCGTTGGAGCCAGCATGGCAGATTGCGTTTGGAGCAGGCCAGGACAATAAAGATCAGGGCGCTTGGATGACATGGGTAAGTACGCAATGGCAAGTCGCGCGACACGTCTGGGGTGCTGATCGCGTTTTGAGCAGGAATGGCAACACCAACTTCGATCCTCTCTCCATCCTTTCCTTTTCGCTGGAATCTACAGAGCGACAGATTCGATCGCGTCCTTATTTTGCGCGCCTTCCGCGCGCGCCGAGCTTCTCATCGCTGCCCCGAAGACCATACAAGCTATATTGTCGGCCATCGGCGATTTCTACACCTGGAGACTTGCGAGTCGCATCTATGGCGAAGATTCTCGTGGCGCATGGGCGACTCTGATCGCTACCATTACCAACCCTTGGCAATGGTTCTGCTCAACGAGAACTTTGTCCAACTGCCTTGAAACAACACTTACCATTGTAGCGTTGAATAAGTGGCCGTGGAAATGGTTAGGTGGCTTCCCCGCTGGCGATAGCCGCAGAAATGCCGGAGAAAAGGCCAAGTCTCAGGATCGTCAAATGCTACTGGGCCTTCGCCAATGCTTGTCGTTGGCAGCAGTCGCCTGTATTCTCCGCCCAACTAACATCATAATTTGGATGACCTTGGCTGGACTTGCTTGGCTTCGGATCTCCTGGAATCAGCGTAAAATTCTCGTTCGGGAGGTTTTGCTTTGCGGGTCTACGATCTTGGGTATATCGGCCGTGGCAGACCGTATCTTTTACGGGTTTTGGACATTTCCTCCTCTACGCTTTTTATACTTTAATGTCGCACAGTCACTAGCAGTGTTCTATGGGCGTAATAATTGGCATTATTATGTGACGGAGGGCTACCCTCTTCTGCTCACCACACTGCTTCCCTTTGCTGTTCCGGGTCTGTACATTACGTTGACCACGCGGGTTTCAGCCTCTTCACCCTCTGAGAGGGTACAGGCCGCGACCCGAGTACACTTGGCCACAGTATGTGTCTTGATGCCATGTGCGCTATCCCTCATATCGCACAAGGAAGTTCGCTTTATCTACCCTTTGCTCCCATCTCTTCATATTTTGGCCGCACCTCGATTAGTGCAATTCTTCTGGCCAGCCCTTGCCTTCAATTCCGAGGCTCCTAAGAGATTCGTGCTCCTCTTTCTTCTCCTGTTAAATGGGAGTATTGCGATATATACGTCTGTATACCATGCGTCGGGGCCACTGGATGTGCTTAGTTACCTCCGTGGCCAATATGAGGCCCATTCACTACCACATAAGAATGAACTTGGTCTGGAAACCAAATTCACAGCCGGGTTTCTGATGCCCTGTCACAGCACCCCGTGGCGGTCTCACCTGGTTCATCCTATTCATGCATGGGCCCTCTCCTGCGAACCTCCAGTCGACCTGAATGAAGCACAAAAGGCTGTCTATCGTGATGAAGCCGACCAGTTCTATGACGACCCAACCCTTTTCCTACAAGAGAAAATGGCTGGTGGGTTGCGCTACCTACCTCGTCAACCAAGCTACGTAACTGGACTACCATCTACGAATCCACTTCTCTACGAGTGGCCCGATTATCTCATTTTCTTCGCTCAACTGGAACCCACCATGCACAGCCTTGTCCGAGGCTCATATGCCGAATGCTGGCGTACCTGGAATACAGCCTGGCACGATGACTGGCGTCGCCGCGGTGATATTGTTGTCTGGTGCCTGGACCCCGCTGAGCAAGATGCATGGCGTTCGCAAAAAGAAGCAAGTCGGGATCCAAAGCATTGGACCTCCTTTGTTCCAAGTTCCCTGTCATTTTCCCTTCCATTATCTCTCCCATTGTCCCTCCCATCATCCCTCCCATCATCCCTCCCATCATTCCCAACTTATTCCTCAATTTCGTTCGCATCCTTACGGGACTTTGCTGAATCCGTTTTCTCGTCAAGCCCCTGGCCTTGGCAGAAACGCTCCCGCATTGACACTTTCTTATCAAGTTTCCGACAGAAGGATCCCAGTTGGCAAGGTTGGTTTTCATCCTGGCCGGAATGGCTGGGCGGCACGTACTTGCGGGACTTTACTGGGTCCGTTTCCTCGTCAAGCCCCTGGTCTCGGGAGGAACGCTCGCGCATCGATACTTTCTTATCAAGTTTCCGAAAGAAAGATCCCAGTTGGCAAGGTTGGTTTTCGTCTTGGCCGGAATGGCTGGGCGGCGCGTCTAAGAGAAAAATCGATAAACGGGAGCGCGCGTTATGGGAATAACTAGGCCTCTTAGCTTCAGAGCCTAAGGGCTACTTTAGGACCGTTTTGTACATTTGACTAATTTTCTGCACATATGAGAATTATATTGGAAACTCGCATATACCACCCTGCTTACATTTTCTCCCATTTATTCCGAGCATATCCTGAAGTTTGAAAACTGGAAAAATGATCTTCAAAGCTAGTGTATACCTGTGACTTGCAGATAAATCGTGATAATATATTTATACTTGAGTACCCAAGTGCCCGACCTCGCAGTAGAATGCGCATTTTCGAAATTACTTATATCCAAGGAAGGAGAGTTTGAAATTTGAAACCTGAGGATGACAGCGGGGATCTCGGTACTCTCCGTAAGACGGTATGACGCACCCGCTTTGCTATATGTTCTTCCCCACACCAGCTTTCCTCGGTGGAATATTATTTCTCACCAAGCCGTCATCAACTGACATATCCAACGAAACTTCATTATGACCGTCACAACCCACCCGAGAGAGCCTCCCCCAATGGGTGAACTGGCAACCATCATCCAGAAGTCCCTAGAATCCAACTTCGCGAACGCCACAGCTCGTGTTGTGGACTGCCCGGACCTACGCGAACCCCCTTTCAACCTCGCTGCAGCCGGACTCTCCGGAAACCCATGCATTGCTGATATCGGTGGACAGGCCAATCTTTTTCCGACCCCGAATCTCAATGCCAAATACTCACTTCTTTCCCTTGCAAAGGACATGCAAATGCTACCCACTGGGGGTTCTTTAATCGGCGCAGGTGCGGCTCCGTTCTACGACCTCGGCCATAATGCCGAGCTCGCACCGAATATTTCCTGGAGTTCGGAAGCAGATGTACCAGAATTCGACATTCCGTCTTCATTGAGGGTTGTCAATAGAACGCGGGTTATTGATGTCAACACCGAGGGCTTATCGTCATGTCAGCATGCCACCAGTACGAACTGTGCACTTATGATGAATTTATATGGGTCAACTGGTGACCCAGGGCAAGTGCTCAAGATCTCGGCGAGAGGACGTACAGGTGATCAGAACTTCACCGATTGTATTCGCCTTGGACTTCGTGATTTCTATGGGGACTCGAATCCGATAAGTCTTGGTGGGGTATTTCTTCTCAAGTCTGGTAAGGCTAAGTTTCATGTTATGCCCGACTTTCCAAAAGATCTACCCTTCCGAGATCGAGAGCAGCTGGAGAAGGGATGGCTGACTTATCATGTATTCGATGCGCCTGTCGTGTGCTTGACCGTGATGCATAGTGCTGATCCGGAGAATTTGGGATTAAGGATGGAGCACACCCATTGTTTCGATGCTGCAGGTAGTCGCAAAGGTGGCCACTATCATTATGATGTGCCTGGCGAGGAAGAAGTTGAGTATGAGGCCTATTTGCATCCTGCTTCTATACTTTACAGGATTGACCGACCTTTCTGAAAGTGAGTACTAAATAAACTTGGCACAAAGAATGAAAAGCAGACTATGTGCAGTTCCTGAATAAATACCAATATCAAGTATCAATGTCATACACATCTGGGGATCTTTTTACCTATATGGCAACTCATGATATAAATAACTGAATAAGCTATACATAGGTCACTATACGTACTGGACTGGGGATTTTCTATTCGGGATCCCGCCGCTTTTTTGAGGGCGCTCAGACTCAGGCTCACTGAGTGATTTTTCAGTCTAGACTTAGGCTCACCGAGCAGCTCACCATCGTCACGCTTGCGCAGTGATCAACAGAGTCATGGCTCACCGACCCAACTGCTGTGGTCTCAATGAAATCAATTGAATTTGATGGTGTTGATTTGATGGACTAGTACGATCGGCCCTCAAGACGAGAGATGTTCTATCCCAATGCCGAACGGAGTTGAGCGATCAAAAATCACCTATTATCACTTGTTCCGGGGTGCCTAGCGAGCCGTGCGTTCGCGGGTTGAAAGCGGGAAAGGAGCTCAGTAGCTCTGTATTGACACAAGCGGATATTCGAATGCCGGGACGATTAAACTTGGGATGAGTGAAAAGCCTACTTTTGGGCGGCGATGCCTGTATGGGATCAATTCAGTCACTGAAATGGTCATTGCACTTAAAATTTTGGCCGGCTAAAGCTGGATGACGAGGGCCTGAAGAGTAAAAGGGTATTTATGTATCACATCATGTTCATATCATCTCCATCTATCAGATAGCTGTTCATAACAGCATTCCAATCAGATAGAAACTGAGGATCTGACGATAAAAAGTCCAAAGAAGAGACAGGATTCTGGTCGGACTCAGATATGGGGTCACCATTGCGATTGAATATGTTCTGCCGAGGGGGAATTGTTTGATCTTCCATTTGACCTGTTTCAAGCCCAACACTTTGAGCAATCCGACCTCCAACCGAGGACTGTGGGTTCCTGAGAAGTAAAGCTTGATGTCTTAACCAGGACAGACACTTCCAAATTGTGGATTGCTTATTGGCATCCGGCGCGCTGGCCGATTGATCATCCCGCATGTATTCAGGAAAAGTGTCCTCAATCAGACCCCAGACATAATCAGCATCAGGGATATTAGATGAGGTACATAGGCAACGTAGAACGTAGGCTAGGGCGTACCACTGCGTGAATGCGGGGAACAGCCATTTAAACCTGGAAGCAAGGCTGCCTTTTGTACAAGTACGATGGCTTTCCAGCTCGTCGCATGCTATTTTGAATGATAGCCTGTGCGCGCTATCTTCATCTCTCTGTAAGCCATCCTGCCTTTGAGTGACCACTTCCTCCCGCAGTTGGAGTATAAAGTTCATCTTGTAGCGAGCAGTATTGCAATGCTGGAGTGCAATACGGCATAGCTCACTAGGCGTTTCAGATTGAAAACCGTATTTTTCCCTCAAGGCTTCACCGCGCTCCGTGAGGAACTTTCGCTTTTCTGCAATGTCAGCAAGCGTATCTGTGGAACTGTGCCGTCGAGTCCCAATAACTGGATGCATGAGCCGGCATGCTTGTGTTTGAATGAGGAAGAATGACATCTCCGTCCAACCGTCGCTTTCGGCTGGGAGTTCGGTCATACTTTGGTAGAGTTGATCGTCATTGATGTTCAAAGGAAGTCGTAAGTGGGCATTCACTACGTCGACCACGGGTTCAAATCCATGGTCCTCCGGAGCTCGGGAGTCTAGCGAACAAAGATGCCACCAAAGGCGGAGACGCATTTCTGTTTCAAAAGGGCTCAGACGAAGACGGGCGCCATCGCGATGTAATCCGATAGATTGTGCTAGTCTGATTGCTAGTCCAACCAGAATCCATATGCTTCGACCAGTCTCATTCACCCTCAAACAAGTCTAGAATACTATGTTAGAGCTTGGCTTTTACCCTGTATGATCAACTTACGATAAAAATGGCGAGAGCCTGCAATGAAGTCATCTCTGGACTATTCATAACATCTGTGTCGATGAGAAGGCGCTCTAGTGGGAGCCTGTAGCGCTTCAAAAGGTCTTTCTTCTCTAGGGGAAGGGTGATCTCCTCGGCACCATCTTCCAGTGCAGTTATTGCAGCAAAATAGATAGCATATGTCAACGCTACCATGGATCGCCCTGCAGATTTTGGGTTCAATATTGTTGCAATTACCGCAGATTGGGCGGTTGGTATATGCAATATTTTCAAAACAGGATCGACAGACTGGACATAAATTTGCCATAGCGGAAGTGCCAATTCCGGGCCAGGGTAGAACTCCAAGATGTCAGAAGCGGTGTCTGGAAGAGGGCATTCTTGACAAGGCGTCGTATAAGCACTTGATGCTGCCTCTTTTCTCAGAGGCCCGTGTCCAAGATTAGGCGTCTGCGTGACTCGAATCCGTTCTTCCTTCGTTGGCAATCAGCATGTGTTGTGAGAGTGTCTAATTACGGTTCCAACTCACATCCTGCAGGAGATCTTTAATATTTGAATTATTCACGTATTGAATAGCTTGTCCATCATTCAGCAGCAGCTCCCATGGCTCATGTGAAGATTGTGTAGATCCTGATTTCTTTTGACTCCCGTCATCCTGAGCTTCAGCTGCATTCGAGGGTCCCGAGACTTTTGCTTGAGATATGATATTTTCCAGACGCTCGAGCCTGGCAGAGATACGCTGGACAGTAGCAGCCTTTCCCTCAGACTCCCTTCTTGGGTATATGCAGGAGATACTATACCTTGAACAGTTTTTGCATGGGACTCCTCGATCGCATCGGACCTTACGCTGATGGCAGCCGAGGCAGGACCGCGCACCGATCTTAGAGCTTTGCGTATGTAATGCCCCACTATCGCTGTCGTTGGCTGATGCCTTTTGTATCCTGTGCATGATTCAAGCGAGGATACCTTTCGATTGTAAGTATCATGCAGCCTCCAAGTTCAAAGCCAGGTTCTCCTGAAGCCGATCAGGCGCCCACGTTGCTTCGGGATTTCGGCGCAGGAACTCCGACCACTTCGATAAGCTGCGATAAGGCCTTATCGAGTTCTTATCTCGGCATCTCGGTGTGGGTCTCCGAGCCTCAGCTTTACTATGGAATACAGAGTATACGGCAAATCCGACGTGTAAAGAGCTCTCGGTGATAGAGCTCCGAATCTTCCTGATGAGAAATAATGGTATATAAGCACGCCGTCTGTAATAGACCTCTCACTCAATGCGAGAATAAAATGAACAAAACTAGCACCATGGTCAAGCCGGCACCGGCAGATGAAAGCCCAAATAAGGTTGTATCAAGCTCAGAAGAGTTCCGTGAAGGTGGATATGGTTGGGTTTGTGTTGCATGTACTTTTATGATCAATGCTCACACATGGGGTATCAATGCCGTAAGTCCAGCGTTCTCCCCATTCTATTCTACGGCCATTAACAAGCCCTAGGCCTATGGCGTCTTCCTTTCCTACTACCTCTCTTCCGACGTGTTTCCCGGTACATCCTCTCTTGAATATGCATTTGTCGGTGGCCTAAGTATTGGATGTGCGATGCTTGTCGCGCCCCTTGGTACAATTCTAAGCCAACGTGTATCAAACCGTCTTGTCTTGAACCTGGGTGCTATTATCCAAGCCATCGCGCTAATTGCAACGTCATTCGTCAAAACCAATTGGCAGCTATTCCTGTCTCAGGGAATTGCTTTTGGGTTTGGCATGGGATTTTGCTTTGTTGCTTCTGTATCGGTACCCTCTTATTGGTTCGCACAAAAACGAAGCTTAGCCAATGGCATTGCCTCTGGCGGCTCCGGGCTGGGTGGTTTAATATACTCCCTGGCTACAGAGAAGATGCTCCAAGAACTTGGCATTGCCTGGACAGCCCGGATACTGGGTATTCTGGCTTTCGTGATGAATATGATATGTGGCAACCTCTTGCGTATTCCAGCACACTCACGAGCATCACGGAAGGCCTCAAAGCTTGACCTATCTTCCCTCTGGTCTCCCGACTACTTTTTGCTATTGGCCTGGGCATTTCTCAGTGCGTTGGCCTACGTGGTCCTGCTATTTAGTCTACCCAGCTATTCAGTTGCAATCGGACTTACCCAACAGCAAGGCAGTCTAGCTGGTGCGCTCCTCAGCTTAGGCCAGGCAATTGGTCGGCCCGGCGTTGGCCTCCTTAGCGACCGTTGGGGGAGGTTCCCTGTCACCATTGTCGCGACATTTCTAGCGGGCTTTTTGTCGCTTGTATTATGGATATTCGCAGACTCTGCGGGGTTGACATATTTTTTTGCGATCGTTGTAGGCCTGTTTTCGGGAACATTTTTGGCTGCTATGTCCCCCATCACTGCTGAAGTTGTTGGACTAAATGGCCTGCCGCCTGCAGTTGGTATATTCTGCCTTGTTCTATGTCCTCCATTGACCGTGGCCGAACCTATAGCGCTCCAGCTTCGGAATAGTTCCCACGACTCGAAACCTTATATCCGGGTACAAATATTTGTGGGAGTTGTATATATCGGCGCCGCAGGGTTTTTGATGATATTATGGTTGTTGAAGATCAGACGGAGCCGGTCGGCACAAAATGCAGCTCGAGTGTCTTGACTTATGACGATGGGCCAGATATAGAAATCTTATCATTGATGCATCTATATAGAGCTGTTCAACAATTTATTATTAGCGTGGCAGATGAATAGTTATTATTTGGTTTGCTGTGGAGTGGAGAAGCATATAAGAATTTCAAGAAATATATGTACATTCCATAGAACCAATAGTCTTAGGGTTCCAGCTCGCCTTAAGCCAATATTGACACCCGATATCAAGATTATATATTTGCCCCGAATAATCTTGGCAATTATCATCTGAATATGTCCAACACTGACCTGCCGAAATATAATAGGACCCGGGCACGGTAAGTTTGGACGATCCGCAACTTGTATAGCCACTGTCGCCCTCACCAGAATACCACTGACACCACGGGTCAGGCCCACTATCGTCAGTAGTCATGTCACCTCCGCTTAAGGTTAGGCATTTACTCTTTGACATGACATTGAATCCTCCAACAACATAGTAGCCGGTTCCGCCTGCATCGCAACCGGATTTGTCATATATCGAAATTGACCATGTTTCTGTCGATGAGGCCGCTGAAGTTGTACTGGTTGATGTTTCTTTCTCTTTCGTTGAAGAAGTGGATGACTTGGTGGATGTCGTACTTGTAGTCTTCGACGAAGTGGTAGTTGATTTCGTGGAGGTAGTGCTGGTTGACGATGATTTGCTGGAAGTTTTCTTCGTAGTCGCGGCGCTCACGGCTTCTGCATTGCAGTTGGAGATACATTCTGTTGAACTACAATAGGCTGAGGTAGTCCCACATTGACCATCAATTGAGCACTGTGGAACGGTCAGTTGATACTCTGAGTACCTTGCATGAAGATAACTTACACAATGATCTGAAGCGCAAGGTTTCAGAGAAGCGAGATTGGACTTAGACATGTCGGCAGGTCGTACTGTTCCCGGTACCTGGGGCCCGCATATAGCATGTGGAAGAGCAACAGGCATGGTGGGAGACCCAGTGCTCAGGCAAATAAATGCTCCTTGGTACACATCATCACAGCCATACCAGGCATATACATCGGAGTTGTACTTTTCGATCTCGGCTACCGTGATACCGAAGGCCTTGGCAATACTAGTACAGGTGTCTCCCGCTTCAACAGTGTAGGTGTAACAGATACCATTACTATCTGCTGTTGGGATGGTACGTTTATCAAATGAGGTATATTTGGCGGAAAGAAGACCGCCTGGAAAGTATGCGGCAGTGGCAGTCGATGCCAGTATAGCAACGAAAGCCACGAAACGATTGATTTGCGTGTATTTCATCTTGAAGAGCCCTTGGTTTGTAGTGTTCAGGAAGAGTAAAGGGAGCTATATATACTCTGGCCCTTGAATGGCAAAGCCTGAATGTACATCTCGGTCAACACCATCTTGAAGTCCCCATGCACCGGGCTAAGACGCGTGATATCAAAGTCATTCGCAAGTCGAGAATAAAGTACAAAGACAGTTCCATTATTAGGCCGTGCAGGCTGCATTTAAGCATACAAAAAGTCGATCTTCCCTGGGTAAACAAAGAAAGATTGCATATGTCGCCTGCTCACCCTTTATTCCTCCGCCACGTTGCGGTACTTTGTTATACCTAAAATGGTCCTCAATAGAGTTTATAAGCCCGCAAATGGGTCTCAATAGGCTTCGTTAGAGGTATCCCTCTCAAAAATTTGATATTGCCACCAAATACCGCGTGTGGTTCATGTGAATGGCATGTAATTCCTATTGAGGTGCCGAATAGGCTTCGTCTGAGACCACGTGCTTTGTTGACACTGTGGTGCCTTGAAGCCTGAGACCGTCAACCCCTGTACGGGGCTGACCGAGGCTGACCGAGGCTGACCGAGGCTGAGCAGAGTGGCTGTGCAATTTGGAGGGGCATCGACATGATATCAGAAAAGCTGGCATCCAATCATAGGGAAGCTTGCCCACCCAATCTACTGTAAACGTGTCAATCCGATCGACCTCGATGTGTAACTCATCGGGAAAGTTAGCACCGCTTACCCCGCTCCACACCTAATTGACTTCCAATCGCTTGTGTGACCTGCGCCACATTTGAGATCCTAAAACAATAGTGTGTGATGGATCCAAACAAATGATGTGCTCAGCCATTGGCTTTTTATTTTATTTTATTCTTATTTCATTTTTTTTCTATTTCTCTCCCCTTGAGATTGTACAATCTGAATTGACTATTAGCTCATAATTCTTATTTCATGTTGTCAATGTTTCGAGAAAGGCGGTCAATCATTTCTCAACAGGGTGAAGCTTGTTTATCTTGGCGCTGTGTTTACTCCATAGTCGGCAGCTCCCGGCAGCTCACTCCCGTGCACCGCATGGTCTGCATCATGTGCGCTGCATACACACCTTAATGCAAATGTCGCTACGCGCAATTCAGCCACATTGTACGCTGGAGTCCAAAATTGATTTATCCACGACCTAGGTCGCGAATTTGGTGTGTTGGGGTAGGTACACCGCTAGACCCTTAGCTGAAGAAAGTAGAATGGCCTATTAGCTCTTTCGCCCCACCTAAGACAAAAATACCGCTTGAACCTGCCATGATTGGATGCCACCACAGCCACAGAACCCTTGCTCCTGATGTAATGACTGACGTGTGTAGGTGAGAGTTGGTGGCGCGCTCAGAGAGCTCCGTAGGCTACCAATACCAGGCCCTCAATCGCTGATCTAACACGTTTCGGGTGTTTACTACACAGGCGCGTATGGCCATTGGGAGGTCCCATTAATTACAAGCCACAAACCAATCATTCCTTCTGGGCATGATGATCGTGAAACGGTGAGGTGGCACTCCATAGTGGCTGGGGTGATTGGCCCGTTTGCACGCTACTCTGTGCCCCTCCTACTTGTATTTGAACCCCCTCTTCCCCCTCCTGCTTTTGTTTTCCTTCTCCTCATCCTCAAACAATTCCCAACTACCTTCACCTTTAACTCTCTATTCATCATTCATCATGGGTTGGTTCGACGGTTAGTATTCCAATGTTCCACAGCTGGTCTTGCATGCCAAGCTGTCACCAAGATCTTGGCTCACCTTAAAATAGACAACTCCGATCAGGCTCAGGCCCACGAGGAGTGGCAGCAAATTCAGGGCCCCGAGCACGAGGCTAAGTTCTCTCACGAGCTGCTTGCCGGTGCTGCCAGCTTCGCTGCCGCCCGCGCTTACGAGAACCACGTTGCTCAGAACGGTACGCACCCTTCTATCCGTTACCCCACATCTTGCATATGGCTGACACTTCGGTAGGCCAGCCCCCCAACCACGCCATGGCCAAGGAACTGTTGGCTGGATTCGCCGGTGCTTTCATCGACCGTGAGGTTGAGACCAAGGGACTGGACTTCGTTGACCGCGAGAAGGCCAAGCGCCATGCTGAGCGACAGATCGAGGAACACGATGAGAGCCAGTTCCAGTACTAGATATGGACACGTTCTATGTGATTACGAACTCTTGAGAATATCATGACAATTGATTGAAACATCCAGTAGAATATGATCGTAATTGCTGTATATCTGCTCAGGGTAGAGTTGTCTTCTTAAATATGGAGCCCTCATAGCTCGTAGCGATACGAGGGATACAAGCTAATTGGCCAATTTTGGTCAAGCCCAAGAGTGACGGATATAAGCACATAGCCGCAATGATCATCACTCCCTCCAGGAACATCCACTTGATTTTGTTGCAGATATTTACAGAACGGCTAAGCGTCGACCTATCTTTCTTGACCTCATAGACTGTACCCCGCCAAGAATACGAGGCCTCAGCCCCATGGTCCAACAGAGCCTCAACCAGAGAATCCGACATTTAACAGACAGCCAATTGGATTGAAGGCCATATATACTTTCGGTTCACTCATCAGAGTTGATTGAGGCCCAAGAAATTTCGCTCCATATTCTAAAATTAGTCTCACAGTCCTTGCATCAGGCTTCATACTGGCGTTCTACCAGGTTGTTCTCTCGCCCGGTAAATTGATCGTTCAGCCTTATTCATGATCAGGAGCCTTTGAGTAGCTTCATAAGACCAGTTATGTCGATCAATATTGAGTCAGTGCTAAGCTTCCTTGGCGTTTGTGTGCGGATGCCGTGGCCACCGAAGCACCAAATACATTAATCACCCCGTGGATATGAGACTGTGAAGATTATTAAGTTTATTAAGTTTATCGAAAATGCAAGGCATTATTCAGAACTGATAGAGATAGTAAGGATGTTAAATTATCTCGTACAGGGTAGATGCTGCCTTTTCGATCTTCGATCCTAGCGAGTCTCAATTTCCATGCGAACTTGGTCATATTGCCATGCCCGGAATATTGAGAGAGTCACCTGGATTATCGAGATTAAAACGTTCAATCCTGTGAAGCAGTCGCACCATGGCATTGAGCCACAGCTCGAGAATTGTAGGCGGGAGATTGGTCCAAATATCACCACAAGTTCCCAATAGTGAGTTGATGTTTGTACGCACAAAACCTTTCATAATGACGTCGTTTGAGAGTTGTACTTGTTGATAAATGCAGCAAAGGAGGTAGTATGAGGGTGGGTTTGCTTGGAGCTCTTGAAGACGCTTGTAAACATGTAAAAAGGTCACCATGTATTCCTTGAGTGTTGGAAAGTCGGCGCCCTTGAGTGACGCGAGCTCTGCTGTAAGCTTGAAATGCATTTGGAAGAGTTTGTGTCGAATTTCATAAAGTGCCACTTCCATGAATCCATCGGCGTATGTCAAATCATCTTTGCTTTTGTTGACTTTTTTTAAGAGACGTCGAGGCAAGCCAGCCGCCAACCAACAGCGCATGTGGGAAGAGATGACATGCCAGTGTCCCCAAGACGCGTCTGCGGCCTTAGGGTGGGGGATGGTGATGTCGATCAGCTTCTCCAGGCCGTTCTGTTGGAGAGCAGCTTTCACGTCGGCGAGCCATTTGTCGTGAAGTGGACCCGCCAGAACAATAGGAGTGTGGAATATTTCGTATTCAGTCGACTGGTTCAAGGCGGTACCCTGCGTGATGGGTTCATCTAGTGTATTGGCTTCACGATGCTGGGCTTCAGTCATTGTTGACAATTCGAACGCCGGTTCAGTAGAGCAACACTATGCGATTAAGGGCTGCCGAGGTCTGTAAACCTTGTATTGTAGTATGGAGACGCTTCAATATGGAGCGACGCGATGTGAGTAAACGTTCTTTGCCCTGGTGACAGGCATGGAAGCCATGGATATATAACCCCATTCAGGTGAATGACTTTCCATTGAAACGTGAATAATAAAGTCCATATACAGCATACCTCGTACTGACTGTCAGGATTCATACACCCACGGGTAGCCTCCGTAAATAGAAATTAAGTATCAGAAAATCGGCAACCTCCGAAACTCTGAATTGAAAATTTGGACAATGAAAAGAGACGGTCAAGATTTCACTAAGACATTTGGAGTGGATACCTGGGCCAAACAAGAAAGTCGTGGACCCATTGATAGTAGCTCAGGAGCTGCAGAAGCAATATATTATGCCTATGTAGTCTATTAAACTCACTCAGAGAGTTTAATCTAGACACATCGAAATTTCAATCATATCACTTTGTCAATAGAGCCAGGGCCGGTCGTGCTAACATGCACTTGTGTAATAGCGCCCCCAGAGGAATCATCCCCCTTAAATCCGTCATCATCGCCATACAATTGACCCCTTTCAATGCCCTCCAGCGTATGATTTCTTGTCTCGGGGATCAAGAAGGTGACCAGGGTGGTAAGTAGCATAACCCCAGAGAACAGGCCAAGTACGCCCGAAAGACCGATAGCATCTTCAACGGTCCCAAACGCAAAGGATGTAAGGATTGCGCCACATTTACCAGCAGCGGCAGAAATACCGTGAGCTGTACCCCGAACTCGGGTTGGGAATACTTCTGCGGGAATCAGGAATGTGGTTGTGTTGGGACCGGTCGTAAGGACGAATTGGGAAATCGCAAAAATCGCCATCAAACCTCCAGTGGAGGTGTGTGCGTCGGGAGAACTGACCCCAGCCCAGATAGCGTAGAGAACGCACACCGTTCCGCATGTGTATAATTGCTGGCGGACGCGGCCAATACGATCGGGGAGAAAGATACCAACGTAGAATCCAGGAAGATAGCCCTGTAGAACAATCAGCGATATGCCAGGATTTTGGAAGCTTTGAGGGAGAGGCGCTTACCGCTGCCTGGACAATTATATTCCCGATGGCAGTGTTGTAAAGGGTCTGCCACGGGGTTGCTCCTTTGGCATATCCGATTCTGGTCAAGATGACACTTTGGTTGAGGTTGATTCCGTAATATGCAATATCACTTGAATGTGTTAGTCAGCTTATCGGTAAATTGCTAGAGGACGAACTCACAAGAGAAACCAGGCGGCTGCAGTTGCAAAGAGCAGTTTTGCGTGCTTCCACTGGCTGAAGTATTCCCGAAAGTCTCTCCACTGTTGTTTGAAGCCACGCTTTTGTCCCGTCTTCTCATCGCATACATCTACTAAAATATTAATCTGGGTCGTAGCATCTTGTTAGGGGAGAACTGACATTGTTTGTATGGCAGTGTCTCGGCGATAGTCAACCGGGCATAGAGCGTGAAAACAGCAGGAATGATGCCAATGCCCAACAATAGTCGCCATACCCATTCGAGATGATGAATATTGTCGGCAACAGAGCTCTCAAATGCTTTAAGTAGGACTAAAAAGACAATGCTGGCGGCGATGTTGCCAAGTCCAATATTCGAGAAGACGGCCAAGACCTGTATAGCTCGAGAGCCAAACGGTGATTTCTCTGCAGCCAGAGCCGAGGATAGCGGATAGTCTATCACCGGTCAGTATTGTGTTTTCCCCATATTTGAAAGGTTCCACTTACCAGCTCCGATTCCTACGCCAGTCACAACACGAAATATCGTCACCCACGCGGTTACTGATTGTGGGGTCATGCCCTTCCATGGCAGTAAAATCACCAGCAGAGTTCCGAAAATAGTCAACAGCAACTCCTTTCCATATATCTTGTGGCGGCCCCATGTATCACTGAGTATGCCAAAAAGAAGTTGGCCTACCACCATACCCAGACTAAGGCCTCCTTTGATGACGTCGCTATCGATTGCGGAGACGCTGCCATCTGGAAAATAGAGGTATCCCAGAATTGGAACCACTTCTATTTATCAGCTGATATTCTCTTGCGGGAGATATCAATTAGTCTTACCGAGTCCAATTGTTAGATTGAGATAGCCATCTGCAAAGAATCCCACCCCGGCAGTGACCATGAACCGTAGCTTAGCGCCTAGAGAGGCCATTGTGAGAATCTCAATAGATTATAGGGATGTCAAAGAGAATAAGAGAAGTAGGCAAATGCGAGTGGCGATTCTAGGACTTTGCAGGCGAGCATCCTGGTTTCTGACAGGGCTGAGATAGTGTCACACGGCTTTATACTTTGTGTTCTGGCCGTTGTCACTTTGCGACAAGGGTGTTGATATCGGCGAGAAGTACCGTAAGTGTCAAATGCCAACCCTGGAGTTCTGGTCAGTTCAAGGTATGGAAAGATTTGATATTCAATGAGAATGAAGAGATCCACCACGAGCACCAGGCAAAATGCACGGAACGGAGCCGATCTGAGAAACGAGATGTGGATCTGCCAGTCATTGGCTGCCATGGCCCCCACGTGCTGTCGGCCACTTGCCGTGCAACTAAGCTTATAAGTCGACATCGGTGCGAAGTCCTGTGGTGATTTTCTGTCCTGTCACTTCTCTAATTAAAGCACAGCACTAGACGCTTGAAACGTCATACTCAATACGCCTTCTCTGGTTGGTTCATTTGCTGAGGTCAACCCGACAGTTGGCAGCTTATCTCTTATCGCCGGGTACACACTGGAACTTGTTCCAGTCCCGCTTAGCGGAATGGATGCATCGCTACCCTCGCCACCCGCTGTAAATGCGCTGCGTGAATCATTTGGGGATCGCAAACCACCGGATATCACGCGTAAAATCACGGCATGTGTGGCATGCCGCAAGCAAAAAGTGTGGAAATTCGAGCCCAATTTTGCGAAAAAATTGCTAATGGATCACGCATTCAGATAAAATGTCATATGCGAGACGGCCAGGCGCCATGTTCTCGATGCAAGAAAAGAGGCCTACCGTGCACCGTCAACAGGAGTTTACAGACGCTACTTGAGGAGGATGTGACGTGAGTCTTTCCGCCCCAACTGCAGGTCTAGAAATAGCCGACTGAATCCATCTAGATGGAAAGGTGCCATGGTTCGCAAGATCCGGCGACTTGAAGAGGCCATTGCACAGATTGCAGAAAAAGTCGATATACCTGAATTAAAAACGCAACCTGAGGAGCACCCAGAGTCGTTAATTCCGCCCGTGGATCTGACCAATGCAGAGCCATCGACCTTCAGTCCTGAACCACAGCACCAGACCCAGGTTCGGGTTCAGGCTCCGAGTCAACCAAGGGATGATCGTGAATTACCTCGGACTTGGGAAGTTGTCATGGATCCTCGAGGTGGCCCGGCTTCTATCCCGGCTTCATGTCTCTCGGACAGTGCAAGGAACGCACTGCCGAACGGGTTACCTAACACGCGTCGCCCAGACTTAATATCGACTGGATTGATTACCTTACGACAGGCGCTGGCTTTATTCGAAGAATATCATCTACGGCTAGATCATTTTCTGTATAGAATACTGGGCGATCACATTAGCTTGGACTCGGTTAGAGTGGCCTCGCCTTTGTTAACCGCAGCAGTTTGTACGGTTGGAGCCCTTCATTCGCAGTCCCTAGGCCACTTGTTTGACATTTGCTATAATGAGTTCAAGAGTCTGGTCTCAACGCAGCTCTTCTCTCGGACTGCGAATGAAGATGACATCAGGGGCTTGTGTATTGGGGCATTCTGGCTACATGAACTATCCTGGGCATTGATTGGAAATGGTATGTCATTTGAAGCCCACGCACGACCAAGGCCTAACAAGAGTAGCTGTACGAGTGGCATCAGATATTCACCTCCACAGTGGGATATACAAGGCTCTTAAGGGAGATAGGGAAGGCTACCTTCAGGTTCGGCTATACTACCTTGTCTATGTCTGCGACCATCATTTCTCGATCGCATATGGCCGACCGCCAATGTCCCACGAAGGTTTCATCATCAAGTCTGCGTCCCAAATGCTGCAAACGGAACATGCGACTGAGGATGACGCTCGACTCATTAGTCAAGTCCATGAGTGGTCGGTACTAAGTCAAGTATTCGACACCTTTGGCGTGGATGTAGATACGGCCATTGCGCCCCAAACGATACCTCAACTCCGTCGGTACTCCATTGCATTGGACACATGGCTCGCAGATTGGAACGAAAGATTTAGAGAGAACCGCAATGTGGGCAATTATCCCCAAAAGGGAGTGGGCTTTCATTTCCATTTCGCCAAACTCTATCTCTGTTCTCATGCATTCCGAGGCATGCCTGCAGTCGAAAACATGACGGAGTGGTTCACACCTGAATTGGAAGAGATCGCCAATGTTGGTGTTCTATCAGCCATGTCCATATGCCGCGTCATTGTTTCCGACGCGGAATTCCGATCCTTCATGAACGGACTACCACTTTACTTTGACACCATGCTCGCCTTTGCAATGGTTTTCTTGCTCAAGGTTGCCACGAAATATGCCACGGTCATTCGCATCGATACTGCCAAGATCTTGTCTTTGGTCGCACAGACGGTGGCTGCATTGCGAGAAATAACCCGGACCATGCACCGGCAACATTTACTCGTTGTCATTGCTGAGGGTCTTGGGAGGTTATTGTCTAGATGCCAAGTGCCCCCTCAAACATCTACAGAAGCTCTGTATCACTCTTCGCCAATGATGGATCCAAACCCTCAGTTTGATATGGCTTGGATGGAGAATATGGCAAGCTTTGATTTTCAAACACACTTTCCTGATTTAGATGAGTGGTGGTTGCATTATAGTACATCAATTGGCCCCCAAGGACCACGTGGGTAAATCGACAATCAGGGACAGCCCACCAACCTAATAATGAATGCTACAGATTAGCCACGTATGTATATTAATGACTATTCAAGGCCAGTATTGAGTGACCTGCCTGCATTGTTTTTTTTCGAAACCAGAACTATCATTCTAGTTCAAAAAAGGCCGAACATACTATCTAAGCAATGCAAGAAGATGGAGTAAGCTCAGGCTGACCAATTAAGAACAAGATCAAAGATATCATAGTTCCTCCAGCTCTTCCTGCTTGTCAATTCAGTATCCACTGGCTTCGACATGAGCACCGGAACATCCTGCTCACTCAAGCCTCCATGTGATCGCAATGGGTGGTCTTTCAATTGTGAAAGATCATGATCCGCTTTCTTGCTCCCCATCACAGCATGAGACTTCGAAATCACAACGATGTCAGCCTCCCGATCAAGAGGCATCTCATATTTCTCGGCCGCATCTTCCCGGCTCAGAGCTTCTTCAATCTCAGGAAGCGACTTGCAGAACGAGAGCATTGTTTCAAGCTTCGACATATCCTTCAAATAGACACGCACGGACGACCCAAGTGCACCATGGTGCCGCACAAAGGGATCGGTGATAGGGCAAATGACCCGACTGGCGTCGGGGCCGAAATTTGCGTTCAGGGCTTCTTCAAGGAAAATCACATTTGGTTCACCTGACTCATTCGATTTTTGATTCATTCCGTGATCGCCAGTCACGCCAACGACTGGTGCCAACTCAGTCAGCTTCTGCAAACGCGCGTCAATCGCACCCATGAAGTCATCCGCTTCCTTGCTTCCAGGAGCGTGTTTATGCTGGATGTAGTCCGAAAGAGTCAGGTACAAAAAGTCGGATCTTTTCTCTTGCAGAAGCTTGATCCCGGCATCCAACACAAATAATGACAATTCCCCAGAGTATTGGCTTGGAGCCGGTTGCCCAAGCCATTTTTCGACATCTTCAATCCCATTATCCTCAAGTGTGCAGTCTGCGGCGCGCTCAGCAGAAAAGCAAATTGCACCTTTCAGGCCATGCCCGAGAATCTTGCGCAGTTTGTCCTTGGCTGTGATGGCTCCGATCCGTACACCTCGCTGGAACATCTGTTCGAGCAAGGTAGAGCCTCTGAGTAAAGAGTCATCTGTGATCATCTTTGCCTCGCCGGTCTCACGGTCGAGGAAGAAGTTTCCTGCAATTCCATGGAATGATGGCGGTGCGCCGGTGATGATGGACACATTGTTCGGATTTGTGAATGAGGGCATACAGCTTTTGGCTGCGGCATGGAAACCATTTTCCACAATGCTTTTAAATGTAGGAAGAAGTCCTCTCTCGAATCCGGATTCCAGATACTCAGGGTCGAATCCATCGATGCAGACAACAACCGTAGGCTGTGTTGGGATGTGATATTCCCTGGAATGGAGGGTGAACTTGGATCGTGATTCTAGGACTGATCAGCCCTTGATTCATAAACTTTGCTTTCTCACTCACCGAGCAGGCAATGGTATGCGATTTCCTCGTAGGCTTCAAGGGGAGATACCACGCAATCGGGATCTTTGGCCAGGTCATCCCAGCGTCGGACTGCGAGTTTAGCTTGCAGCCATGGGTCTTTCTGTGCCTCAAGAACCTCCGTCTCGGTAAATCCTCCACCCTAGTAGGGATCAGCCAATGTCTAAAAAGAGTGTAATGTGGCTTCGTACCTGAAAGCGTAAGGTTCGCTTGCTAGTCTCACTCAACCCGTCATGGTAAGTCTTGTCGGTAGCAACAAGATACCGCTTGGCCATGACGTGCGCTCCGACTAACTTGCATACTCTCTCACTGAATCCAATCTGGCGCAGATAAGACTCGCCCAGAACCTCATGGCTCATGCGGCCGACGTACTGACCATCTGGAGTGATCATCTTGTCCATTTTCTCTGCGGCGGGAATGAAACGCCCGACATCGTGTAATAATGCAGCAATAATAACCTCCGGATCATTCTTATATTCGATTGACTGGGTGGCAAGATAAGCACATTGGAGTGAGTGCTCTAGCTGGGTCACTCGCTCTCCAAGGTAATCGCCTTGACCTTGAGCATGCAGAAAGGCGAAGAGGGTCTGGATTGTGGCTCGGGTATGCTCTTTGACAGATTGGAGAGTATCTGGAGCTTGAGGAATTGACATCTTGATATTCATTCCGAGACTTCACAGCTGTTTGGATGCAAAATTATCCGGTTATTCAACTTTAGTTATGATATCTAAATGACTTGACCTTTCAAGGCTTTCTAATAACAAACGGACAGAGACTTAGGCAAGAAGTCCGTAGTCTACCAGAATTCAGGATACACGTGCAAATAGGGACGATATGATTCATCGGCCCCTCACTTTAGCATGTTGGATCTGAACGAATGATGTGCAGCTTATTCGTCGGTGCGAAGCCCGGTGGTCCGTGCGGTGCGGTAGGAACGCCTATGCTACTATGCACAGTGGAGGCGATCCGAACCAAAAAAGGCAAAAATAATGGCTGAAAGAGCTTGCAAAACAGGGGTTTCGCTCATTTGAGCATTTTATTATCTAGATTCGGTAATTGGCCCACCTGGCTATTGGGTTGCCGGGGATATTTAAAGTCTTCCCCCAATCACCTGTACTTCTGCATCTCTCAAGTCAAGATTCCTTGATATTTCGACATCCACATAATATATTCAACATGAGCCCCCTCACTCAAGAACAGGTGGCCTCTTACCACGAGAATGGTTATCTTCTTCTGCGTGTCAACGAGCATCAGCTTGTCGATCCGATCGCCTTGAAGCAGTGGACCGAGGACATCAGAGCTTGGCCTCGCGTCAAGGGCAAATGGATGCCATACGATGAGATCAACATCAAAGGCGAGCGCCAACTCATGCGTACCGAGCGCTTCATTGACTTTCACCCACAATACAAGGAGCTCGTCTGTGGTGAGAAGCTCGGCGAGATTCTCAAGGCCGTCTCCGGTGATGTCAGTATTCGAAAGAAGCTTCGTACTTTGATGAAAGATCGATTGTCTAACTTCGTATAGGATATGCTCCTCTTCAAAGATAAAATCAACTACAAGCAGCCTTTCGGCAATGGCTTCCAAGCACATCTCGATGCACCAGCCTACGACCACATCGGTCGCATCGAGCATGTGACAGCCAATGTTGCCATTGACGCCGCTACCATTGCTAATGGATGTCTGGAGGTGGTCCCTGGATCACACAAGATGGAAGTGGAGTTCGAAAGCCATGGCCGGATCAAGCAGTCGTGGGAAGATGCCCATGAGTGGGTCACCATCCCGTTGGATCCTGGTGACATGCTGATCTTCGGCTCGCATCTGGCGCATCGCTCTGCAGAGAACAAGACAAATGAGAGCCGTTCTAGTCTGTACGCTACTTTTCATTCGAAGAGTGATGGCCTGGACTTGCGAGAGAAGTACTATAAGCATCGGATGGAGAATTTCCCTCCAGAGCATGGTGAGTTTATATGAAACAAAAGCGGTAGCGAGGGTTGTTGCTGATGAGATCCTAGAGCGCGTGGAAGGTAAAGATTATTCGGCTGGTTATCGCACCTATGGGTTTGCTGCACCGTTCACTCGTGCGGATCAGAATGCTGCTGCTTCGGCTGTTCCTGCTACCGCTGCTATCCCAGTTGTGTCTCAGCAGTCGTAATTGGAAAGTTCAGGTTCGGGGGAAGTTCTTTGGGAGTGACTCTTCAAGTTATTTGCCTTATAAGGGGCGTGATTTTTCCGGTAACGCATCAAAGAAGACCAGGGAAAAGATCAGGCGGGCGAACAGCTTCAAGAGAAGACCAGGTATCGCGTGCGGTATTCTTATTTGCAACTCCACTTACGATCAGACGACAGGCACAGGCTTTTGCTCAACGCCTTATCTACTGCTTTTGCTATGATCTCTCCATGATGCATTTCATTCACTCGGGGGTAATGGTCTAGCAGACGCAAGGGAATTGTTACATGTCTGTAACAAAAGTCAGGAGACACATGTCACCTTTCAGTCTAAGTCTTCCATGGGCCGATAAACATTATAATCCAGAACCATGTTGTTTCATAATCTTGTTTCATGTGTAACAGTCAAAGCTTGAATTGGTGTTAACCAGAAGATCATCCGTCCTCCCAGGTTGGGCCACTTCCCCAAAACTATCACCTAAGTGACCTCTCCAAACTTTGCTAGGTCTAACAAGATATATACATTGACATCGTAAGATAATATTCCAGTTTATCCGCTATAACAATGACGGATCTCCACGCCAAAGATTAGATTGTTTGCTCTTCAGGTCACATACTCGGGTATTACAACATCTCCCACCATGACCGTTCGGTGATCTGGCGAGTCCGAAAATGCCTCGGCTTCCTCAATTGAAAGAGCGGCATATTGCCCAAAGTTGACCTTGCCATCCATTTTTCTGGTTTTGGCAAGAGTAGAAAACGGCTCGTCACGTCTGTGTCCAGTGAACTGGTCGATGCAGACCATCTGGCAGCGCTGACATGCCTCCAACACGTCTATGCGAAGCAGATCTGATCCAATACGCAGAGAGGACCAGTGATCTTCAATATATGGTTGCTCCGCGTCACCCATTTGAACAAGCCGCTCGGCGACGACGATGTTCCCACGGAATACATCAGCGGAAACGGCTTTGCTTGCACCTTGCTTGCCTTGTGCCTTGATAGTCTCATTCACGCGGTTGACCGATGAACGCGAGACCACCAAGATAGGCATTTCATTAGATAAGAGGAGGGGATTTCGTCCATTATCACGAACTGGTGGTGGGAAGTCAGGGGGGTAAGAGCCTGGCATCAGGAGCTTGCGGAATTTGTTCTTCCATGTGCCCGACATGCGGATCTGTCGGGAGAACCGGTCGGCCGTTTGGCTAGGGAATCGCGCTAGTGTGCATGGAACACCGAGAAAGTCGGAGAAAAATGCCGATACCACTGGTGAAGCGTACGCATGCAGGGAAACCTGGTCCCCGCATACCATGGACCTTTTTGTAGTATTTGGGCAAAGGGAAGTGGATATAAGAGTTGTATCTTCCCATCCGAGAGAGATCTCAAGACTGACGGAGTCGGTCATGACCCCACAGGTGATGCGGAGAATGCCACGGTCGAGATCAATGGATGGCCTGATTAGTGCCATCCGTGGGTATCTTTTTTGATTCAGCGCTGCACCCGTTCCTTGGTGGATCAGACACCACTCTCGATCCCATGCTAGCCCTTCTCTCTTCACTTCCCACCGCTTGCCTTCGGGGATCTTGAATGCGCCACAACTCTTGATTGGGAACACTGAAAGGCTTTCAATGTAAAAGTGGCGGCCGATGGAGTCATTCTCAATGGGTGGATCCACAGACACAACCGGGGGAGCATTCTCCACATAGAACTCCGCAATAAAATTCACAAGAGAGTCAATGTCTTTCATATTCGTCATTGCACCCAAGCTGACTCGTAAAACCCCGGTGGGCCGGCCCTCCACAATGTCGTTATCATCGCCGCAGCGAAGCCCTGTGGTATACAGACGACGCAATTCTGTGCCCGTCCATCCGAGTGAAGAGGCCGTACCGCCAGGGTTGCAAACCGAACCAGTTCGAATTTGAATATTCTGTACAGTGGCCAATTTTTCAACCTCTGTCTTGGCAATCCACTCGCCCTGGCTGTTCTTTAAATTGAACGCCAAAATTGGGCCCTGAGTGAGGGAACAGCCAAATGTGGCCGAGCTAGGCTGATATATGTGACAAACGTGCGTATCGTTCCAATGTGATAACACGGACAGGCGGTCGTAAAGGTGCTTGGCTAAAAATGCAGTATGTGAGGAAATATTTGCCATCGATCCGTATAACCGTTCATGGGTATCCATGGCAGAATCTAGAGCAATGATATTGTGGAATGGCAGGGTGCCATCCTCGAGGCGCTCGTGGAGTGACGTCTCTTTCTTGGCATGCCACTGGGGACCAGCGGCTACAACAATGTCAACGGTACCTCCGCCGAAGTACTTCCGTCTTTCAAGGACACGGGCGGCGCTCTTCCGAACGATCAAGGCACCTAAATCTGGAAATCCAAAAATCTTGTAGAAGCTCAGCGCCGTGAAGTCCGGAGCCACGGCGCTCAGGTCCAGTGGTGATGTAGATAGCAGCGAAGCTGCGTCCAATAATGTAAAGACATTTGCTCCGTTGATGGCGGCGGCCGAACGGATTTCCTTGCACCATCTTAAAGGAAGGCGGCGGCCGTTCAGATTCGATTGCGCGGGGTAGGCAAACAGTTGGGGTGCTTTCGTCTGAGAAATGGCCATTCCTTCCGATATCCAGGTATCTACCTTATCATCTCCTTGTAGGCACTCATGACCAAGCTCCGCAACTTCGCGCACCCCGACCAAACTGGTGTGAGCATCAACATGGTAGCCATACCAGAAACCCCGGTGGTCGGAGTCTCGAATTGAGTCCGTCACAAGCTTAATAGCTGCGGTTGCATTTGCAACGAAGACCAAGTCATACTCTTCTGGGTCTGCATTGAAGAAGCGGAGAACGCGGAGTCGAACGTCGTCTGTCCGCTGGGTGGACAGTTGTGAAGATTGTGACATGGAATGGGGATTGCCAAAAAGATTGGAGGTCATGTCACGCGAGAAAGCCTCAATCGTGGACTTTGCATAAATTGTTGTGCCTGCATGGTCCAAGTAAGTTGTTTCTAAAACAAAGTGGCGATTAGTATATTTTCCAAAAATCGGTGGAAGGGGCGTACCATTCAATAATGGATATTCTTGTTCCCGGATGGTATCCACGTCCACAGAGTAGCCTTGACAATAAGCTATCTGGGGCGGGCTTGGAGTGTGGGTCTGCGCCATCTTTGCCGATGAAAGATGGACTTTATGCCAGGCACTGCCATTTAAAAGGGATCGAAAGTGCCCGCGGGGGGCACGAGGCTTAATGGCGTAAGCGGACGACTTTTTGCGACCCATCCGCATGTATGATGCAGGGACCCCACTTGGAGATCACTGCGAACCAAACTATGTATATTTTGACAACGAAAGCCTAAGAAATGCCCCCAGTTAGCTTGAAACTTCATGGTTATTTCACGGATTGGAAATTATAATAAAACTAAATCACAAATAGACTGTATTTCGTATAAACATCAAGGTGAAATGAGACTCTGTCGAGGGCGATACAATAGATAAGACGGAAGCATGACTATACGGACCTTGCAATAGTATGGGACGGGGAGTTCCGATGGGGGCATTACCCGCTTGTGGATCACTTGCAACCGAACAGAAGTTCTTCCATTGTGAAGACAGATACACTGGGCATTCCATTGTTCTTATAGCGTGGAGATGCACCTCAGCACTAGCGCTGGGATCGTAAAACCAATTGAACTTGATCGCTCGATGGAGACAGCGAGAAAGCCCCATCGCCACAGCAGATCTACTGTAGACGAGATCATGTGACAACGGACCCTTTCGCGGGGAACTGCGCGCGATGGGATTTGACTTGACCGGGAATGTCCATGCACAGCTCCAATATACACTCGGGCGTATCCTGACAGGCTGAGAGGGGGCCGTGGTCCACCCTGGTGCATTCCAGGTGGGTACGCTGTGCTTCTGACAGTCAGATCCTACAGGTAAACTGATAGCGCAGTTCGAGTACAGTCAATAGTCCCGAGTTCTTGAGCCAACCAGAGACCGAAATTGCTCATATGCAAATGCATATCACCCTACATGACATAGTGGTTTGCTAGCAACCATCTTGGCCGTGACAAGATTGTCAACGTGCATGTATTTTCCCATCGACCACACGAGCTGGTGGCGGAGACTCTGTCATCGTGGCCTATACTAAGTCGTCAGCTTACGCGCCCAGGTCAGGGCCGATATGCAGTCAAGACTAGCCTGAAAATATAGTGCCGTGATGGGGGCCATTACAGCCGTGGCCCCATCCCGAGGTTATCCACAACAATGTCATTGTTGGCCCGGGAAAAAGGACCCGAACAGGATGTGGTATCTAGTCACGAACTATTGATCGTAAGGGTGGGGTATCACATACGCTAGGATACAACATAGCGCTGTTTGTACGTAGTATTTGGGGGCCGTCGGGCCGTATCTTGCAGATCCTTGAACTAATATCTACCTGATCTATACCTGGTTCATGCCTGGCCCGACATGTTGGTAATGGAATATGCATGGTCCAAAGATTGCTTTTTCCCTTGGATCCTCCAAGAAGAAAAAAACAGGTTTCAGTATGTACTAAGAACCTAGATTCAGCTACTATTACCTCGGGATCAACACTATTGAAGGCTCATCCGCTCAGCGGGAATGAGGAAGAACGTTCTCGTTCTTATTCTCATTACGTTTCACTGTCAAGGCCCACGAGTTCCGTGGTTCCAAGTTGGGTGGACATGCATTGCCAATTTCGGTGTGAACTGTGATGTAAATTTTCCCAGCTGGGTTATGCACATAGAAACGAGACAGCCTTGATACTGGCTGCTCAGTAAGTTTGAGCGCTGCGCTCACGCATAATATAGTACAAGTGTGATGAAAATGGCGCAAAGTCAAAAGATATAACTCCCATCCTAAACCCCTGCAATGTTCATACAGACGCTTCTGCCGACCTGCAGAAGAACACGGCAAGTCGACATTGAAACTATTGGGTAACAGGGTGACCCCAATTAGACAAGAAATTCTGAAAAATGTGTTCAGCCCAAATGGCCCGTTTACCGCTTGGGCCACTGGCGCCAGCCACGACCATGACCTCTCTGTAGAAAAGCGTTAGTTTCATTATGATAAGTACCGCCACAGGATTCCTTACCTGTTTCCACAACCGAATCATCTCCGGCATCTCCACCATCGCCTTGCGACGATCCTCGAGCCTGGCCTCCATCGTGCGCTCCCACTTGTGACCCTTGACCTTCTGGCCAATACCGGTACCCTTGATACGCAGACCACGCTCAGCCAAACGCGCAGCCTTGTATTCTGTCGACTTGATACCTGGAGGGAGTAACTGCTCAACGTTGTACTTCGCAGCCATTTTCACAAGGTCGGCCTGTTGTCGTAGCCCGTATCGAGGACCGAGCCACTTGCCAGTACGGAAGATCTTTTGTGGCAGGAACGGGTTGCGAGCTTCGGGATTATTGTAAAGAAGAGCCTTTGCAGGAGAAAAGGCCTCAGGGTCAGGCTTGTGAGCACCCTTGACTTCACGATCGGGGGTGTACGGCGATGGAAGGGTTTGTTCGGGAGCTTCGCCTTCCGGAGCAGCTGGACGAGGCGCAACAAGCGCGGAGTAGATCTGAGGAGGATAACGGGCAAAGAAGTTGCGGAGGCGGATTGGCAGATTGCCGACGGTACCCACGTTTACCGACATGGTGGGCAGTTGAATTGGGATGGTGTTGATGTCTAAAGTAATTAAAAGTTGAGATCGCGAAATCCCGAGTGTTGCAGCCTTGGCGCCTTATAGCCTTAATGCCTGAGGCGATAAAGCTTCCTAATTCGTCCATCATTCTGCTTTTTCATCGTTCTGGTTTCAGCCCCCTCGGTCTCCCGTCACCAACACTCTCCATTGTTATCAACACTCGTGGTTTATTCATAGTTCTGGCATATTTCTGCGCACTTCGAATCTATTGTCTTGTGCGCATTATCTTGTGCGCGTAACTTTCCTACGCGCACCACCCTAGGCCCACCATGGCGGACTATCACTTTGGAGGTTCGGAAGAGGAGAATGCGGAACTACGAAAGCTCGAAGCAGAGTTGGTAGGCGTCCCGACGCGTCTCGTGCCCGGCGCAAAACATATTGTCAGAATACATGTATTTACTGACCTCGTTTTTAGACTGATGACCCCGATAACTTCGAAACCTGGGAGAAACTCGTGCGCGCCGCGGAGTCTCTCGAGGGTGGCATCAACCGCAACTCCAACCCCCAAGCTATCACCACCGCCCGCCATGCCTACGATCGCTTCCTCGCCAAGTTTCCTCTCCTCTTTGGATATTGGAAGAAATATGCCGACATGGAGTTCTCTATCACGGGCACAGAAGCTGCAGAGATGGTGCGTCAGATTCTCTTTCATCTCCTGTCTTCCTGTCAAGACTTGAGCCTACTTCGGATGCACCAACATCAGTCATAGTATTTCGTCCAATGTCGCTAACTGCTCGTTAGGTCTATGAAAGAGGTATAGCCAGTATTTCCCCATCGGTCGATCTGTGGACCAACTACTGCGGCTTCAAAGCCGAGACTTCACATGATGCCGACATTATTCGAGAGTAAGTACAACGAAATTGCTTTCCTTCCCTTTCCCTGTAACCGTTATCAATGCAGCTCGCGATCGCTTGGGACTTGTTGTGGTATGAAGCATGAAGATGTGCTGGATAAGCAGTTCTACTGATGATGGGTGAGACACCGTCGCCTGACCACCCGGACTCAAGTGGTGTATACTTCTCACCCATGGCTTCATTCAGGCTGCTTTCCTTCTCTTGACCTCAAGACATGATCCTCTCTTTCCTTTGCCCGGATACCAAAACCAAAGGACAAATGTTCTCGAAGCACTTGATACCTCCCCCATTGCTCACCCATCGTTGATTTTGGATCTGTCATCACAACGGCAGAGATGACCATGATGTTTGCCACACATTTCTTCCTCTCCCCTCCCATTTCTAAACCCCCCACCCCCCAAGTTAGAGGATCTGACATGCTGACCTGCAAACCTAAACAGCCTTTTCGAGCGTGGCGCCAACAGTGTAGGCCTGGACTTTCTGGCACATCCCTTCTGGGATAAGTACATTGAGTTCGAGGAGCGCGTGGAAGCTCAAGACAAGATCTTTGCTATTCTTAGCCGTATTATTCACATTCCCATGCATCAGTACGCACGATACTTTGAGCGCTATCGTCAACTAGCGCAAAATCGCCCTCTGGCAGAACTCGCATCCGCAGACGTGATGTCTCAGTTCCGTACTGAGCTGGAGGCTGCTTCATCTCAGGTTCCGCCAGGAGCCAAGGCTGAGGCTGAGATTGAGCGTGATCTGCGATTGCGCGTTGATAACTACCATCTCGAGGTCTTCTCGAAGACTCAGACAGAGACAACCAAGCGATGGACCTATGAAGCCGAGATCAAGCGACCTTACTTCCACGTTACAGAATTGGACGAAGGCCAGTTGACCAACTGGAAAAAGTACCTTGATTTCGAGGAATCTGAAGGCTCTTACCCTCGCATTCAGTTCTTGTACGAACGCTGCCTGGTCACATGTGCTCATTACGAAGAGTTTTGGCTTCGTTATGCCCGATGGATGACCGCTCAATCTGACAAGGAAGAGGAAGCCCGGATCATTTACCAACGTGCTAGTTGTCTTTACGTCCCAATTGCGAACCCTGCTATCCGTTTGCAGTATGCCTACTTCGAGGAAATGTCGGGTCGCATTGATGTCGCCAAGGATATCCACTATGCTATCCTTTACTGCCTTCCTAGTCATGTTGAAACTATCATCTCTCTGGCCAACATGTCTCGCCGGCATGGTGATCTGAATGCTGCCATTGAAATCTACAAGACCCAGTTAGATTCTCCAGAGGTTGAGATGGCCACCAAGGCTGCTCTTGTTGCCGAATGGGCCCGCCTCTTGTGGAAGATCAAGGGCACTCCCGATGATGCCCGCAAGGTGTTCCAAGAGAACCAGCAGTACTACCTTGACAGCCGTCCTTTCTGGACAAGTTATCTTATGTTTGAGATTGATCAGCCTACTAGCGCTACAACCGAATCGGTTCAATATGAGCGCATCAAGAAGGTCATCTCTGATGTCCGGTCTAAGAGTACATTGCTTCCGGAGGTCGTTAGGGAACTAGTCCAGATCTACATGGCGTACCTACTGGAGCGAGGCACTCAAGACATTGCTAAGGAGTACATGACCCTGGATCGTGAGGTGCATGGTCCGCCATCGGTGGCGGCTGCCCGAACAGGTGGTACTGTTGTTGTCCCACCTACCCCTGCTGATGGACAGCCCACCCCTGTGCCTATGTTGCCTCAACCTACCCCTGAACAGGCGATTGCCGCACAAGAACAAGCATATGCATACTACCAGCAGACCCCCGCCAACGCTCAACCTGTTGCCTAATTCCTCTGACATGCTTTTTATGACTCGTTGCGGAGGCTTTGCTCCCCTGCTTCTCTTTTTCTATGGTTTCTCATTGATACCTAATCTACCAGGGTGGGTGACTTCCCTTTCATTTAGCATCATGTTTGTTTTTGCCGATACCCTGGCAAGCTTCTTTTTTACGGTTCCGTTCTAGGTTTCTTAGCGATTTTTGATTCGCCGAAAGGGCTTTGTGCAGGTCAGCTCTTACTTCCAATGAATCTGTGTCCTACATCTCTGAGCGGAAATACGTAAATAGTACACTCAATTCGGCTCTACCCGATTATGCCGCATTCTAGTTTCACGCATATAGATAACATTGAACATGCTCTCAGGACAACATACACTATCATATGTTAATGTATTTCGCTAGTATGTTTTATAAAACAGTTGCTGGAGACATATGGCACCTCAGGCTTGATTTGTAGAACTGCACATTTGGTGCGTTCTGTTCACCGTATAAATTCAATATGCGCCATCTTAGGATTCAACCGGGTCGTCCATACATCACCTTGCTCTCACACCTGCGCCATGATGGACGACATCGAGATGAATGCTTCAGATGAAGCTCTTCCAGCTCCTCCAGCTCCTCCTCCAGATCCCATTGAGCGCCCTCCCTCGCCACCACCACCACCTCCGGAGGACTCAAGTGCTCCTCCGCCGCCGCCAGATGTTGCAGCCCCTCCACCTCCCCCCGATGACAGACCGCCTGCGCCACCTATCGAAACAACCAAGAAGAAGCAAGGATGGGGATCCAAGCGGCCAGCTGCGGCTCCATTAAGTGTGGAGGATCTTATCCGCAAGAAGAAGGAAGCAGAAGCTGCGGCTGCAAAGGTATTGTATTATCTCATATCCAAGCTTTCGCGTCTTAATTTTCTGGACCTATGTCTAACACAATTCATTCTTCTAGCCGAAATTCTTATCCAAAGCGCAGCGCGAGAAATTGGCACTAGAAAAGCGGGCGAAGGAGGTAGAGGCCGAGCGACGGGCCAAGGCGCAAACGAATGGCGCTGATCGAACGGGTTCTTCGTCCAGGACACCATCAATCATATCGGAAGATACGGGCAGTGATTACAGAAACGGAAACGGCAGAGCACCAACAGGACCGCGCGCAATGCGTGGGGATGCCCCAGCAGGACCAGCTGCCATGCGGGGCCGCAATCATGACATGGACCCTCCTCCCCCTCCACCGAAGGGAGGAAAGAAGGCCCAGGGTGAAAAGAACATTACAAAGAAAAATGAAGCCGAGACAGAGGCAGAATTAATCAAGAAACGGTACATGGGAGCAGAACAAGCCTCGAGCTTCTCGGCGCAAAAGAAACGCAAGCGCACCACAGACAAGAAGTTTAACTTCGAATGGAACGTTGAGGAGGATACCAGTAATGACTACAACCCATTGTATCAACATCGACAGGAAGCGAATTTCTTCGGCCGAGGCCGCTTGGCTGGATTTGCGGACGATGTTGCAGATAGTGTGACGCGCAAATACGCTCAAGCAATCCAGAGTCGGGACCACGAAGCAGGCGAAATGCGCGCGAAGGAAATCCTGGAAATGGAGCGCCGTCGTCGTGAGGAGAGCACACGTCACCAGCTGGACAAGCACTGGAGCGAGAAGGAACTGAGCCACATGCGTGAACGTGATTGGCGCATCTTCAAGGAAGACTTCAACATCGCCACAAGGGGTGGTAGTGTGCCCAACCCGATGCGCTCATGGAAGGAGAGTCAGCTTCCTCCGCGCTTGCTGGAACTTATTGACCGTGTTGGTTACAAAGAGCCCACTGCCATCCAGCGGGCTGCGGTTCCCATCGCAATGCAATCGCGTGATCTCATCGGTGTTGCCGTGACAGGTTCCGGTAAGACTGCTGCGTTTTTGCTACCTCTTCTTGTCTATATTTCGGAATTACCTCGTCTTGATGAGAACGAGTGGCGCAAGAACGATGGACCCTATGCTATTGTTCTAGCTCCTACTCGTGAATTGGCCCAGCAGATCGAGATTGAAGCCAAGAAATTTACACAACCTCTTGGCTTCAATGTTGTCAGTATTGTCGGTGGTCATTCGCTTGAGGAGCAAGCTTATAGTCTACGAGATGGTGCGGAAATCATCATTGCTACTCCCGGTCGTCTGGTGGATTGCATTGAGCGACGAATGTTGGTCCTCAGTCAGTGCTGCTATGTGATTATGGATGAAGCAGATCGCATGATCGATTTAGGCTTCGAGGAGCCTGTTAACAAGATCCTTGACGCTCTGCCCGTCACCAACGAAAAACCCGACACTGAAGAAGCCGAAAATCCACAAACCATGAGCCAGCATCTTGGAGGGCGTGATAGGTATCGCCAGACTATGATGTACACCGCTACCATGCCAGCAGCCGTTGAGCGTATTGCCCGCAAATATTTGCGACGCCCTGCCATTATCACAATTGGTGGTGTTGGTGAGGCCGTCGATACAGTTGAGCAACGCGTCGAAATGGTTCCTGGCGAAGACAAGCGGAAGAAACGTCTCGGCGAGATTCTCACATCTGGCGAATTCCGGGCTCCTATTATCGTTTTCGTCAACATCAAGCGAAACTGTGATGCCATTGCCCGAGAAATCAAGCAGATGGGCTTCTCATCAGTCACTTTGCACGGTTCTAAAACGCAGGACCAGCGTGAAGCTGCCCTCGCCTCCGTCCGCAGCGGTGCCACAGAAGTATTGGTTGCAACTGATCTTGCTGGACGTGGTATTGATGTTCCGGATGTCTCCCTGGTCGTCAACTTCAACATGGCCACATCGATCGAAAGCTACACTCACAGAATTGGTCGTACTGGTCGTGCAGGAAAGAGTGGTGTCGCCATTACTTTCCTTGGTAACGAAGATAGCGACGTTATGTATGTCTCCTTTCCCTTGATTTACGTTGTTTTCATCAAGTCGAAACTAACCAACATATCAGGTACGACCTCAAGCAGATGCTCATCAAGTCACCCATTTCCCGCGTTCCTGAAGAACTACGCAAGCACGAGGCTTCGCAATCAAGGCCCAATCGCGGCCCTGGTAAGAAGATCGAGGATAGTTCAGGGTTTGGTGGTAAGGGCGGCTGGGCTTAATGGCCTCGGAGTCCACCCTTACGGCAATGCGGAGTTTCTTGTACTTTTATTGAATGGATACCACACTTCTATTTCCGTTAAATTACTTGTTTTAGAATCTTTTCAATCGTACAGCCTTGCAGGACTCGATACCTCAAAGGATAGTCTATGTTCAGGTGCAACTAGAGCTTTGTGTGGGGGCCACGAAAGATGTAAATTGGGCCCCTTTGCAGTTTCAGTAGAGACGCGGTTTTAGAGGTCCATCACAACGTCACGGGCAAAATTTAGTATCGTGATAAGTATTAAAGCCCGCAGTGTATTTGGGAGAACGAAATTAATCAACAACTCGTTACAAATTATCAATCCTCTTTCTACGGCATCATCTACACCGTCGCACCGTACCACCTTCATATCTACAACCAGCCCACTATGAAGATCATTAGTGTTATTATCGTCACTACTCTCGCTGCTTTCCCATCTGCTACTATGCGCACTGTGGAGGGTATGTGGGCTCTCTGAACCCTAGACAGGAGAATCATTAACAAGGCTTTCTCTTTACATATATGGCGGGGCATGCACCACAACGTTGGATTGCGAATACCTCTTTTCAGAATGCGAGAACGGTGTTTGCACGGTGAATCAAGACTTAGTAGCATTTGCGAAAGCGCTCTCCGAAGTGAAACACTCGGGATCGAAGTAGCTGCGTCATTTATTATCATATGACGTTTGAAGACTGGTTGCGAGGATAATAGTTGCGGGTGGCAGCTGTTGTACTTCCAGTAAATAGGTGAATAGCACCAAGGCTATTCCTTAGAGACCTTTCTGAAACCGCTATCAACTACTGTATTTTATCGTCTCTGGCCGGAATCTATGGTACACTTTTCTGTATAGTCGAAAGGTGAATGTCGCCTGCTTTTGATTGGCTAAAAGCCGTCATCCACGGGCAAGTATTCGCTGGCTACTCAGAGTCTGTATATCAATGAAAATGAAGGCACAAAGACAAGATCACGCATAGTCCGGTCAGCCTTGAACGTTTGTCTCTTGTTTTTTTTTTTTTGAGTAGCTCAATCTACTTCAATAACAACCAGGTAGGTACCTCGGTAGCTACTGATTCCCCAAGCGAGATCCTGTATTCATCGCTATCTTCTATATACATCTGTCTTAAGCTGAGTATTGTCTTGGTCCCCAGGTGATATTCATCGTGATTGATACCTAGGAGTATGCACAAGACCCGGTTCTTAACATGACCCTAACGGTAGTTCTTACCTCTCAAATCCTGGAATCCGGCAGCCTCAAGATCGTTCTCGATAAGCCCAGGAAGAGCAATGTGATGCAATGTAACCTCCTTGTTACTTTTCTTGATCTCTTCCGCAGACGGTGGAGTCCAAGTGCCTCGCAAGATCTGATTCACGGCTTGGCTGAGGAACGATGCATTTTCAGTGTATGTGATAAAACCTGCTGCAACCGAGATATAGAAGATCCCGGGATAGTCCTGGTCGTAGAAGCGGAGATAGAGAGGACGCTCTGCGTCTGCTGCGGCCAGAGAGTCGTATTCGCCTGCTTCGCAACCCTCTGGCAGGTAAGATGAATCGGTTGACCATCCGGTTGCTGCGACAAACATCTTCGGTTTTAGAACTGTGCCGTTGCTGAGAGTGACAGTGTCGCCATCGATGAGTTTGATGCTGCAGCCGTTGTGGATCTTGAATTGTCCGTTTTTGTATGCAGGAACAAGATGTGACCGAAGAATTAAGCCAACTTTGGCGGATGCACCCTCATCTGCAGATCGTTAATAAAAATGAATATGCTTTGGAGACGCCAAAACGGCTTACGGAATGGAGGTCGCCATTCTGGTACACCTTGGATCAGGGCCCATATGAAGTGGATAAAGTATAAAATGGAGTCCACGACGAATATTGGTAGGATGCGGTATAGGACTCGACACAAATGCAGGTCCGTCCATCCGAATCTCCATAGTGATGGCCACCACATGTCTGGAGCCCCCCTGCATTTCATTAGCTTAATCCAGAGAATTTCCAAGTTTGTTCGGTAGCGTACCAGTGAGGAGATCGTGCAACCACGTGAACATTTGTCGCATTTTGGGTGAGACAGGCTTGCTGGATGATGTCCATAGCCGAAGGGCCTGCTCCTACAATCAAGACATCCGAGGTAGGGATCTCCTTGGCCTCGCGAATGTTATTGTTGTGTATGATAGGGAATGTAGCTGTTTCCTGGCCAGGGAACTTGGGCATATAAGGAAACATATTGTGCCCGCTGAGCTAGTATGTCAGTCAAGGTCACGCACATTAATGAAGGAAAAGAAAGCGGTATATGCATACGTGCAGACAAGAATACTTCGTGTGTAAACGGTCCGAGAGACGGATTTCTCCAACCCCTCAACCAAGGGACTCAGGTCGACCTTATGAAGCATTGGCTTGACCATTTCCACATGTGTCACATCATGCTGCCATAGAACATGTTGCTTGAGATGAAATTCTTGAAAGTATGCTTCACAGAATTCAGCGACTTGGTCTCTCGATGCCCGTCTTTGAGGCTCTCGTCGAGGAAACTTAACACCGTGACATTCGTATTCAACAACCAAATCTTGAAGAGTTGAATATTCCGGAATATGACCAGTCCATATACCACCTGGAACTGCCTGACGCTCTACGGCGAGGACAGAAAGTGGAGGGTCATCTCTTAGCAGGTTTCGGAGAGACACCATGCCTGGAAGCTTTTAGCCGCGGGGAACCTCATTTTTGGGATTCTCGGTCTGAAATATTCCCTTACCAGAAGGACCAGCACCAATGATGAGCGCATCGATAGGATTGTCTATCGACGTACCAGCATCACCAGCAACCACTTTGTCGACAGTAGTGGGAAGTGATATTTTCATGGTGGCTGGGAACTGCGGGGTTGTAAGTAGCAACTGTTCCGCACAACGTCCATGGAAAAGTTGAAAGCCAATTGCAATTTATACCTGGAGGTATGTGCGACTCTCGGAATTAACGATGCATTTCGCATTCGCATCGATGCCAAGTGCCGGTGGTCCACTTCACCCAACAAAAGTACTTTCAGCCCTTCCCACTTCGGTCATGTATGCGACCTTCCCTTGCAAGCATGGCGCGACGCTAACGAGCCAGGGGTCGAATCAAGGTTTACGGAATTTATATGTGGGAATCGCACCCCGATAAGCACTAACTTCAGGGGGTCAAACGCCTCTTCAGGACCCATCGTGGTTGTCCTTGTCACTATTCACATTCATAATGAGGGAGAAAGGTGGGTTTGGTTCTATGAAGAAATCCCCTTCCCTGGGTGATTATGTCGCGTTACTGACATGCTTTAGTCCCGGTCAAGGACGATGCGACCGTACTGGCGGCCCTCGGTCACAAGGAGGAGCTGAGTCGTCAATTCACGCTCTTTTCTATGGCCGCTAATGCGATCATTACAGCAAGTGCATGGGTATGGTCCCATCACTTCCCCACGATCTCTCTCTTCACCTGATGCGCGCGTGGGTTGTACTAACTTGCGCCAGACTGCGATCATCGGAACGTTCATTACCTCGATCTATAATGGCGGTGCGGCAGGGTTGATCTACGCCTGGTATGATCTACCATTTTCAAAGCGCGCGATACATCCTAATGAGATACTAGGATTGTGGATAACTTCTTCTTCCTCTTCATCGCTTTGTCTATGGCTGAGTTGACCTCGGCTATGCCAACTGCTGCGGGGGTTTACCACTGGTCAGCAGCATTGGCTGGTCCAAAATACTCGCGACCGGTTGGTTTTCTGACGGGATACTTTAATATGCTTGGATGGACCCTCGGACTGGCTTCTTTGTATTCAGTCGCGGGTCTCGAGGTGACGGGGTTGTATCAGCTCTACCACCCGGAGTATGTCAGTCAGCCGTGGCATGTGTTCGTGGTGTTTGTTGTTCTCAACTGGTCCTTTGCGGCTTTCATTCAATTTGGCAACAAAATCTTGCCATATTATACGAAATTCGGATGTACGGGACCAATCCTCACTTTCTTGTTTGAGGCAACTATGCTAACACGGACACAGTATTCGTGAATGTCGGCGCCTGGTTCACCATCATTGTATGCCTCGCAGTCCTTCCAAAATCGCATTCCACTAGTTCCTTCGTATGGACCGAATATACGAACTCTACGGGCTGGCCAACGGGCGTGAGCTTCATTTTGGGATTGGTTGCTCCAGCCTTCTCAATCGGTACGATTGACAGCTCAACACACATGGCAGAAGAAGTTCCAAACCCATCAAAAAACATTGCGAAGACGGTGATAATACAGTGGTTCGGCTCTTTCGCAATGTAAGATGCTACTTTCCTTTCACTGTGCTCCTACTAATACTCGATAAGGGGATTCTGTTTCTTGATCGCCCTTTTCTATGCAGCCGGCGACCTGGACACCATCATGACTGCTTCCGAAGATAATTTCCCGGTCGCAGGAATCATGCAAATCGCATTCGGTGACACAAGGTCTGCTTTCGCGTGCGGCCTTGTGATCTTTATCGCCGCTATTCCTGGCTGCATCGGAGCCCAGATTGCGACCGTGCGATGCGTGTGGGCATTCGCCCGCGACGGTGCCCTGCCATTCTCTAATTTCTTCTCCAAGATTGACGAGCAGAATGTGATGCCAGCAAGAGCTAATATCTTGATCAGTAAGTCTCGATCTAATATAATCCCCACTGATATTAATGCTAATCTTCTGCCTTGTGTAGCGTTGATCAGCACTGCGTTGGGAGCTCTTTACGTTGCCTCGACCGTGGCTTTCAATGCCCTCGTCGCGTCATACGCCGTCATGTCCTCAACTTCGTACGGCATCGCTATTGCCGTCCACTTCTTTACCGGGCGCAAAAGAGCTGCACCGGGCTGGTTCTACCTTGGTGATGGAATCGTGGGCTACGCCGTGAATGCGGTCGCGCTCGTCTACATCTTCGTCTCGAATGTCTTTTTCTGCCTGCCATATGACCGTCCACCAGTCACAGCAGCGACCATGAACTACACATCGCTTGTGTCCTATGGCATGGCGATCCTCGTCATTGTTTGGTGGTTTATTGGAGGCAGCAGAATCTACAAAGGGCCGAAATTGTCCTCAGAGACATACGAAGTGTTAGAAAGGTTGGCAGATTCTGGAACGACGATTGAGAATGTGCAAGTGCAATCGACAGGGAAGACTGAAGCTTGATATAGATAAGGAATAATTCTATTGCATGTTCGCTCACATAGTGGATATCGAAATGATCGTATGCGTGTAGAAAGCTCAACAATATAATCAAAAGAGTACGATGTCTTGAGGATAATTCTCCAGGAATATATCCCATCGCTCGGTCGCACCGGACTCCCAGTATGCATGCATGGCCTGACGAGCGGTTTCTACATTCCCCATACCGAAAGACTCCATTTTTGAAATCCTCTGCTCGATGATATTCCTCTGGACTGGATCGTCGGTCTCACACCCGACCGTGAAAACCGGCCACAATGTCAAGATATTTGATGATGATTCCCGGGGGATCATCTGAATGGTCTCAATAACCATATGGACCGCATAAACAGCTTTGGTATGGTGCTTAGGCAAATCCTGTACACGACGGTACAGATGCAAGAGAGCCGTGTAGAGAAACGCCCGATGAATGCACTGCATTTCCACTGCTCGTTTCCTCGTCGCTGGATCAACATGGTTCACCAAGGAAGGATGAGCCGTCCTGTTATACAGCGAATAGATCAGATTCTCCATATCTCGTACTTCATCCAAGCTCTCTTCTCGCAGTTGCGTGTCGACCTCCTCATCTTCGGAATCGTCATTCAACGTCATAACTCGTGTCTTTTTCTGCTGCATTCGTGCCATTCGCCCAATGCGCGAGATGATCGGGATCAGGTCTAGCGAGTAGCCTGTCCACTCGTCGATGTAGACATCATCGTCATTGGACGACCAATACTGTCCGCCAGGGTTCGAGCTCTTGCGGAGACCGGAGACACCAGCGAAAATATCTAGTAGCGCATACCACTTGATCACGAATGTTTGCAAGGGAGTTTTGGCGTCTTCGGACGAAGATTGGAAGGCGGATAGGATTAACTTGTTTGCGCCTGATAAATGTATTCGCCATGTGCTGAGATCGCCGGAGATCACGTCTGAAGTGCATAGTGCGAGAGCCGTGCTGATTGTTTCCAGTTTTCCGGCTTGTTTCGGATCTAGCATTGCCCGTCTCAAGCCATTCAGTGCTGAATTGGTGAATTTGGCGATGCTACTTTCCATTTGAATGGGCATGTCTTCGTGTCGTCGAGCGTAGTGGGAACAGGCACATGCGAGGAATGCATTCAGGAGATGTGGATTCGACATGGCCGATTGGAGCAGGTCTTCTCGTAGAGGGTTCCCCGTTAAAGAGAGAGGAAAGATCACGTCGGCCGTTGTGTTGATATAGTGATGCAGGAAGAAGCGGCTTTCGGGTGAAGAGCTGAGCTGTGCAGGATTGTTGGAAAGAGCATAATGAATTCGCTGCGTGAAAGGAGAGAAATCTTTGAAGTCGGAGTGTTCGTATTGATCTTTTGCCGATCCATTTCGCTTCTTGAAAGGATATCGTCGAGCCAGAGACTGCGATAGTGTGGTAACTTGATGTGCGTCGGTCGTTGGTATTCTTTCCGCTGATCCACTCTCCTGAGTATAGATCAGATCTCCATCAGTAGTAATATCACTTGGGATGAACTGAGAATGATTCCTGTTGGTATACTTTATTGGATGAGCACTGCCTAGATCAAGGACACTCGTGCCCATTGGCATTTGGCCTTCCAAGATCCATTCTCCCGAACTTGCGCTCGAACTAGAGACTGTAGAGGGCCTCCGATCAGGCGGTACATCATGCGAAAAAGCGGAGGTACTTGCAGAAGCATCCAGCGCCTCGGGTGGACTTTGAGAATCGCTCTGCGATTCACTCTGGCGACGATTCTTGAACGGTCTCCCGCCCGTCCAGGAAAGCTTGAACTCATACCTGCATTTGTCTGGACGGTGTTTACACCGAGTACAAATGGGTTTGCCCTCGTCACACTACAGGGTGATTAGCCATTGTTGCCATTGTTATCCCTTGCACGGGGGCTCAATCCCTGTTACCTTGATTCTCCTCCTTTTGCACTCCACGCACCCCGTTCTCATTTTGGAGTGGGGGCGGATCGACCGAGTGGCCGTGTGGCCCTCGGGCAAACCCGCGGAATCCATAACGAAGATCACACAGACATTAGTGGGTGAGATGAGAGATTGATCTTGTCAAGAGCGATCTGCCTCTTCTCCATCAGCCGATTATCTAACTCGCCAAATCGAGGATAAAAATCCATGATTCCAGAACGGCAACTTGCGCCCAGTAGTCGAAGCTAGCAGTTGAAGTGGAAAGGATAATCAGATTGTAGGCCAATCAAACCCTAGGGCGGGCGGGGGAGCTGCATGATTTGATAACACGCCAAGGATAGTAATTGGTGTGGATAATTGCAAATCCACTGGTTGGTGATATCATGGGTTTTCCGGGTAACTGAATGTAACCTTTCGTAAACCCAAGGTTCACTGGCATATTTTTGGGACCGTACCAGCCATTGTCTTCGAAACTGATATATCAGCTGCAGGAGTTCAATGGAACTGAGACACGGTTAGTAAGCGACCAGTTTCTTCCACATTAGCCGGTTTCAATAAAGGCTAAAGGCACGGAGCACACCTGGTGCGGCTCACGTGAGACTGATCTGGTCGTTCAAGTGAAGGGAGACGTGTAAACCTCTGGTTCCTGTTATCTTCTTCCGTGGGTCACGTGCCCTCGTGCATGAGATGAGTCGTCAAATCCCAAATTATTTGAGCACTGGTCTGCAATATCTGTGGTCTCAATAGAACACCTTTATTGAGCTTGGCACTGTTGAATTTGATGCCGAAATTAGTCTTGTCGGAGTTCAAGTACTGAATGAAGCTAAGGTGAGCTAGTGGGCAGAGCAAGCTTATAAGACTGAAGAGGCTTCTCCAGCTCCACATAAGAATGGGATTTTCCTCGCTCTTGACTCCATAAATCATGTCCATTTGATGCAGTCTTGTGCAACTGTTCACTCTAATTCGTTGGTCATGAGCATGTGAGATCGCACCGAAATACCCGTTCTGGCTTAGTTCCGACGCGGCTCTGGAGAATCGCACCGAGATATGCAATAAGGGAAGTTGTATCGAGAAAGATCTGTATATTGGTTACTAACAGCACATTAAGGGTCAGAAGAACATTGAAACACTGTATTTACCTGGAATGATAAACGACAGCTGTTGAAGACAATGCCGGGAACGGCGACGCGTATCAGAATAACAGCGATCGCAAAGATGCGTAGTATAGCCCAGCACAGTCTATTCAAAATACAGGTTCCATTCTGGAAGCGGGGAGCTCTTCGGCCGAGCTACATTTAGATTCGCGCGGTCCCGATTGTGGTTCGTGAGCGAATTCGTGGCAGTATGGAGGCTAATCTGGTTTTTATAACTACTATATGGTGGATGACTATTATATTGCAAACAGAGACAATTGAATCCGGGCTTCTCTATGGTAAGCGGAGACAACACCTGTTCAGTGATGAGGTTACTGTAGTTTACGCTTACTCATCCAAGATACTGTAGGCGGAAGGTCATTTGAATACATACACCCTGGATTCCAAGGCTCTTAAATAAATAGCTGCGAAGCTAAAGCAGCCCGCTTTATTGGCTGATTTGTTATTGGATGTCAGCACGAGAATATAATCTTTCATTGGCGTCCTACAGAAGTAGCACATTGTCAAAATTATCACATTCTTCTGGGAGAAAAAATATAGTACCATAAATGTTTGAATCGGGGTTGAATCTAGACACACATGTTATATACTATGATCAACTGCTTACTATAAGATTGTGAATGTTACTGCTACAAAGGAGGCCTGCGAACATGCACGCAAAATTGGCAACATAGGTCATCTGACACCAAAAAAATAACATCAGATAGTAGGTAAGGGAGGGTAGCACTCAAGGTAGATTAGAATTCAAATAATCTAAGAGATATAGACTGCGTAAACTTATCTCGAGGCCTCTTCTATACAATCTCAAACTCAATTGTTCCCCATCCCTCATAAGTACAAGACCAGTGCCCTGGCTGCTCCATTGGGACAGCCTCCAAGCAACTTCCCGGCATAATGAGTTGCCCTGCCTCAAACTCGATCCCATACTCCGACAATCGATTGACTAGCCAAGCAACGGCTGCCAAGGGGTTACCCAGGATATTCTTGGTGTTTCCAGACATCACTTCCTGACCATTGAACTTCAAAAAGCCCGGCATGTTGCTAAAGTTGAGATCGGTAAGCCTCCGAGGAGTGCCGCCAAGGATAACAGCTCCGGTAGATCCATTATCTGCCAACGTATCGGGCAGGTCGATGGCCCAGTCCTTGACACGGGAGTCGATGATCTCAATAGCGGGAATCGCGTAGTCAATCGCGCTAATGACGTCGGCAACAGTGCAGTTAGGGCCCTTAAGAGGACCCTTCAGAACAAAAGCAGGCTCAAGCTCCACAAATGGCTTGATAAATTTGCTGCGGGCAATAGATGTACCTTCGTACAGGAAGGAGCTTGCATGCAGGAATCCATAATCTGGATGATCAAGGCCAAAGGCGGCCTGCATCACCTTGGCGATGTTTCCGAGCTTATATCCGACCAATCGGTCGCCGTTCTGGACAGCATGAATGGAATTTATCTGCTGAACCTTGAATGCGCCGTCGGCATCGAGGCTGGGCCATGTCTTGGTTGGTGCGTCAATTGGCGTTCCTTCCGCACGAGCGGTGCGCAGTGCAGCCGCGACATCATTGAGGTCGAACGCAGGCATTTCAGGGGTGATAATGTATTCAGGAGTTGAAGGCAGGATTGTTTTGTTCATTAACGATCTTACCAGGGAGACAAGGTTTTTATAGTCTCTTTTTCCGCGAAATCATCCAGTATATCCTTGCGTCGGGTTTAGGACCGTAAGTAGACCTCGGAGCTGTCGGGAAGTAGTTTCTTGAGATACTCGTCTCGAGCTCTTCCCATCAATACAGTCCCGAATACATTGACAGTCCCCACATGAGGCATCCGGTGTGGACATCGCCTGCATGACAGGTCTCGGCTCAGAACCCGAGCCCGAACCGAGATGCTCACCCGACTTGGTACGGTGAATGTTGGTCATCAGGTAAAGCAACTGGAGAACCCCCAGATATGCCAATCATCGGGTCTGAACCGAGCCGAAATACTCACCTGATATCTTGCAGAAAATGTGAAGATCCTTCTGCAAGATAACAATATAGTGTGGGAGACACCCACACACCGGGGCTCAGCCGAGCCGAGACAATCCACTCGACTGTTTATGGGATCTGTGGAGAGACACGTATATCAGGTAAACCTAAAAGTACCCCAGATACACCGGGAATCCGGGGTCCAGACATATCAATATCGGGAGTGGCCCGAGCCGAGTGGGGTCTGATACTGTTTTGTAGCATCAACCCCGGACTTTGAGCTCGGGTGAAACGTAGTGTGAAGATAATAGAGGTATTGGTCTCGGAAACTAGTAGAACGGCCCACGGCAAAGGACCACGCGATCTGATGAGAAATGAACCGAATCAAGGAGAAGAGAAAGAGACTTCAAGTTATATAAACTTCTTCTGCCGGATTCAAGCCAGTTCTTTCCCATACTCCCAAAACCTTATACACAGCAGATCAAGATGGCACCCTCTGCAACCTTCATTGACATTGAACCACCCGTGGTTATCGGTCCTTCCACCAAGAAGGCTACCCGGCCCTCTAATGAGCTACCCCAGTCCCTGATTCAGGGAGCGAAGATAGCCAAGCGTGAGGAGTTTGACCCAGCCAAGCACCTTAACTTCCAGCCTCCAAAGTCTATCCTGACGATGGAGGAAATTGGATTGAAGGGACATGGTATCTCACCTCATGCGGCTACACACCCATTCCCACTCTTCTCTCAAGATGCCATCGCACAGATGCGCGCTGAGATCTTCTCCGAGGAGGTGCTCGCTGAGTGCCAGTACTCTTCCACATTCAACAAAAACATGGTGCGCGGTATGGGACCAGCGTAAGCACCCTGTAAAATTTGGACTTCAGTATCTCCCTTTCTGACTCTTAATAGGCGCGCTCCTTTTACATACAATGCTTGGAAGCACCCGGAAACCCTAGCCAGAATCTCCGAGGTCGCAGGCATCGACCTCGTTCCCTCCATCGACTTTGAGATCGCCAATATCAATATTTCTATTCGAGACGAGAAGACTAATGCAGAACATTCTATTGATCTTATGTCGGATCAGGAACTGCCTGCAGTTGCTTGGCACTATGATAGCTTCCCATTTGTGTGTGTGACGATGCTTTCTGACTGCACTGGCATGGTCGGCGGAGAGACTGCTCTGAGAACACCAAACGGAGAGATTCTGAAGGTTCGCGGACCTGCTATGGTGAGTTCGTTCCGAAACACTCCACCAAATAAATATGCTAAACCTTTCCGGGTAGGGAACCGCCGTCGTCATGCAAGGCCGTTACATTGAGCACCAGGCCCTGAAGGCTCTTGGTGGTCGCGAGCGTATCAGTATGGTAACTTGCTTCCGACCCAAGTCCCCTCTGGTCAAAGATGAGACTGTTCTGGTTGGAGTGCGCGGAATCAGCAACATCTCTGAGCTCTACACACAGTACACTGAATACCGGCTGGAGATTCTGGAGGAGCGCATTCGCCACCAGCTGAAGAAGGAGCGGGAGCGGGGGATTGCAAAGAAGCCTTTTAATATCCCCGCTACGAAGCGTTTCCTCACCAACCAGAAGTTGTTCATTGAGTCGATGTTGAATGAGATTCAGGAGGTTGAATGATTGTCAAGCGATGGGGAATCAAGTAGCTACAATGGAGTTAGATGACTATGGAATAATGGAACGAATTCTTTTACTTGCACCTCACTTCTTTTACTTGCACCAGATTCTTTATTGTATCCGCATTAATCAAATGAATGCACATCATCACATTCCCGTTCCAATGCCGATCGTTCCAATGTTGGATCTAGTGTGTCTTTCCTACGCCAGTCCGCAGCCAGTTCGCAATTTCTCATATTGAGCGAGACATGCGTGTTGATTGCTAGTAATCCGCTTTACCACGTCATCTAAGGCTGACGAAAGATCATCCTGCAGGGTTCCTTGAGTTCAGCTACCCCACGCTGCCAACGCGAAGCTTCCCAATCGGACGTTCGGTGACGTCTTGAAGAAAGATCGCCTCCCTCGGGTCGTGACCCGAGGTTCACCCGAGTCCAAACCCGAGTGGCTGCCCGCGAACAATTCACCAGTCGGGGCGGTTCCGACCTGCAGCTGTCCTTTTGCGGGGGAAGTAGCCAACCAAACTCAAATATCAATTGTGGGGTCCGGAGAAGCGATTTTCTGGAGAAGAAATCGGATTGCTGCCATTGGTCAAATCCGCGGGGCAACATGCCTTGAGCATGTATATAAGAACGTTGGGCCTGCCAAGGGAGAGAGATCACATCTTGCTTTCTCTGAATAGCTCGCAATATGCAAATCGCCAAAATGTCTGAACTTGAGGAAAAAATGGAGGCCCCCGCTCAACTTGAATACACACATGATGATGTATTTGGAGAAATCACTGAAGATGGCCCGAACTTTCGTAATGTGTGTTCAAATGCTCAATGAATTGCCTAATCAGATATAGATGGCTAATTGGTTGCAAGGTTGGATTTTTTGGGACTGTCATTTTGATGATGAAGACTCAGATCGGTCTTGGGGTCCTGGCTATTCCGTCCGCATTGGATGTATTAGGCATGGTTCCGGGTATCATTTGTATCGTCGTCATCGCGGGCATGACGACCTGGTCAGGGTATACCATTGGCGAGTTCAAGATCAACCACCGTGAAGTGTACAGCATTGATGATGCAGGCGGCATTATGTTTGGCTTGCCTGGTCGGGCTTTTCTAGCGACTGGATTCTGCCTGTGTATGTTCAGTTTTTGACTTCGATTTCGAGCGAGAAGATGTGAACGTATGCTGACCGTCGCCCGATCCATACAGACTATATCTTCAACAGTGGCTCAGCTATCTTGAGTCTGTCCATCGGATTGAATGCCGTCTCATCACACGCGGCATGCACTGCTGTTTTTGTCGCTGTTGCTGCTATCTTTGGATGCGCATTCAGCAGTATCCGAACACTTGGTCGTATAACCTGGCTTGCATGGATTGGATTGCCTTGCATTCTCACTGCCGGTATCTTCACCTTCCTCTTGGCTCCACGTATGCGATATCAATGCTTACATATCATAGTGATCATGGTCACAATCGCGGTTGGATTAGAGGACCGCCCTGCCGCAGCGCCGCAGACTCCTGGGCCTTGGACCTCCGATTGGGTAGCTGTCGGGAAACCCAGTTTTGTCAAGGCCATTGCTGCAGTCTCAAATCTTCTCTTCGCCTTCTCTGGAACGCCAGGTAAGTTCTCTCCTTGAGGTTTTTCGTATAATCGGCAATTGGCTTACAGTGAGCACTCTAGGGTTCTTTTCGATCGTGTCTGAGATGCGCAATCCCCGCCAATACGGCGTAGCTGTCATTGCCTGCCAAATTGGAGTCACTCTTGTCTACGCTATCGTCGGCTGCGTCATCTACTACTATTGCGGTACCTACGTCTCTTCGCCAGCACTCGGCTCAGCTGGTGGTGTCATCAAGATTATCAGTTATGCTTTCGCATTGCCGGGACTTCTCGTCACAATGACAATTGTTACTCATGTGAGACTAGACAACTTTGGGAAAGCGATGACTGATGCTAATAGAACTACTAGATTCCTGCAAAATATATCTTTGTGCATGTTCTTCGTGGCTCTCGGCATCTGACCAGCAACAGCCCCACTCACTGGATTACTTGGCTCAGTTGTACAACCGGCATCACTGTGATTGCCTGGATCATCGCTAGCACAATCCCCGTCTTCGATGACCTTGTCTCCCTCATTGGAGCCTTGCTGGGTCCTACCATGTGCCTGCAACCGATGGGGGCTATGTGGTTATATGATAACTGGGGTAAAGCGCAGGGAAAGCCAAAAAAGGCAAGTTGGATGTTCATGGTGGCCTGGTGCACACTAATCATTGTTCTTGGAACCTTTTTGATGGTCGCAGGAACTTATGGCTCTGTTGTGAACATTATGGAAGCATACAGTAATAGTGGAGGCTCCGCTGCTTTCTCTTGCGCTGACAATTCCAATTCTACTTGAGCCGGGCCCATTGAGTGGCATGTGCTTGATGAAATGTAAGAAGTCTCAAGTTGATGCACCTGAGCGATGTACATAGAATATTCTCGGTAGGTATGTACAATGGCAATCGGATCGGACAATCATTATACGAGACGCTCCGATGTCCGCTCGTTGCGTTCTTGTAAGCAATATGTAGCACGTTGCTCGCCGTCACCATGTTTGAAACACCAGGGGCAAAGGAAAAGTAAGCAACCAGTACAATACTAAGTGGAAGAAACGGATGGAGGGCGGGCTCTATTCTGGTGAGCAAGGGGCTAAGGAAGGTGTAGAAGCTTTGTGCCAAATTCCAGCGAATTTTTGATACTGATCTTGACATCACAATAATGGTCCAATGCGTGATGTTTTAAAATGTATCTAAATGCTACCGAACGTATTTAAAACGGTGGCCTGAGTATAGAACTTGATTCAAGCCTTCTTTTTTTTTTTTTTTTTTTTAATGTGCGAGGATATTAGTCTACTGTATCGCTCATATATGAAACAAAAAATACAATGCCAACAGTCAAACGCTCAAGGAAACATGTCGAAGGCGATATCATGGAGCGATTTGGGGGGCTTTCTGTCCGGAGGGCCTCATTGAATCAGTCCGGTAGACCATGTTGGGTGCTGTCATAAAGAAGACTCAGAGTCAAGGGCAATGCTATCGGCCCCTCCAATTTGTTCAATAATCGACAAAAACTCATATGAGGAAATTCCAATATCATCCAAGACCTCGACACCATTAGGTAACCTAGCGGTGGATGGGTACCCGTGCATGTCGTATGTATCAGGTGTCTGGAGATGTGCTATGGAATGTTCCATCTGGCTTATATGGTGGGGAGGGATATCTTTTGTATGTTCAGACTGGTCGGGCGTAGTCAGGAATAGTTCCTGCAGGCCATAATGTTTTATCCGCATAGCCAATTCATCGAAAAGGCCTTCCAGGTGCGTAAGCTCTGTTTTTCGAGCAGCTGCTAGTCTATTGCCTTTTGCAATCATCTCGTCGAGGATTGCATGCGCCTTGGCTGCATATTCTGGACCTTGTGTAGCGTGGGAGAAGAGGGTATTTGCCATCATTAGATGCAGAGCAGCTCCGTATGTGACTTCCATTTCGAATGGAAGAAATATTTCTGGTAAATTCTGGAGTGTTACTGGCTTCATTCTGTAGAAAAAAGGTGTTGGTTGAACACTGCTTACCGAGAAGAGTATCTTCGTCACTAAGAATTTGCAGGGTCTTCATTGCTGATTTGATACCAGTGGATATCAGAGCTTTGGTAGGACTGAGAAAGCTCTGCCAATCGTCCTCTTGTTGTCCCAATCTCTCTAGCCGTTCCTTTAAAACGGATAGGAGAAGCGGACGAGTTGCCACTACGACACACTGTCCACCTATTAGCCATGTTCGTCCCGACATCATCTTCCTACTCACCTGATGGTATAACAGTGTGATATACCTTGTTCCCTTGGGCATCGTCTCCACGGAGCCTATACTGTTTGCAGGTTGAATAATCTCTTCGATCTCCCGAGCATAGACAGTCATTGTTTGCAAAATTGTCCTTGTCTTCTCGAGAAATGTCCCCAACTCTGTTTTTTCGTTCTTATATATTGCTTGAGGGTGGTCAATTACCGCGAGCTATCTAGTATGTGCAACGTAGACTCACATGATAATATGGATGTGAACAAGTAGGACAACTTGATATGTAAGCTTAAGGTGGCATCATTCCGTGAGCCTCCATGGGTTGGATTCAAGACCGTCGTAACATCGCTGTGCTGAATAGCCATCGGGAGGCCCAAGGATGATGATATGTATCGATCCATCACGTAAAGAGTCCACCAAAGATTACGGCAGCGGTTCACTGTCGCGACGCCAAGCTCATCCTCGGGAAGTTCTGTGTGTAGTCCATCCAGCTGTGCGATCCTTATAGCTTGAACGACCTAGATTGAGTCAGTATGGCAAGAGGAAAAGTGAAAAGGTGCATGGTAAGCAAGTTATTACATGGACATTTGCTAGCTCCCGATGGTCGATAGAATAGAGATAAAGTCCCGCCAGAGCCAAAACTTCCACCGCAAGTAGTCCTTTAGTCCAGAGAGTTGTGTAATCGGGCAGGAGGGACATGGCGCGTATGAAGAATTTAGATCCTGGAGGGTCCCTAGTATTTCGGGAACGCAAGAGAAATGCATTACCGAACGCAAGGACTAGCAAGAAGTGAACAAACCAAAGACGATCTTGGGTAGCTTTTCGCTGGGAGTTACCGTTGTAGAACTCATGTAAGTGGCCCGTGAATGCATCTTCATCGAAGAATCGATATTGTTGATCAAGGTGGTGCTTGACTGTGTTGAATAGGTACAGTGCATCGTCCATTGAGGGGAGTCCACTGATATCCGGGGGATCCTCAAGCGGCGCCGGCCGCCAACTTAGCGGGTATACCTCTTTGTCCAATGAGCTTGGAACTCTGTACGGTGACTCCAGATGCAGATTTTCAGACATCATGAGAGAAAGACGAGTCGTCAGTGACCACAATGACGTGGGAGCCAACCAGCCTAAGTTATATCAGCAACCTTTGCGCTCGGTGCTGGAGGCCAAAACATACTCCAGCCGGTCTTTCCCTTGTACAGACCATTCACCGTCCTGGATGGCAATGTAAACGGGTTGGCCCAAACACTTCGTTCATGACCGTTTGGGTCGTATAGAGGCATTGTGTCATCATGGTGAACCGTGCTCGCTATTCTCTGGCGTTAGTTCCGGAACAAATGGCTGGATAACTTCCAGATATTACGCCATCTTAAGGACGAGGCAAGATTCTTGCGAGTCCACTTACCGGAGCGTGCCCTGTCAAACTCGATCGTCGGCCCAAACGCCGAATCAGCAGATCGCTTTGTTCCTGGAGAAGGCCCCTGGGGCTGTGCGGCTGGCTGCTGATGCTTTGCCTGGTCAAGCAGCTTCTGAAGATACCTACAAAGACCCGTTAAATTTTGAGTCTGAAGATAACACTTTGCACATACCTTTCGTCAACCATTATCTTGTTCGCGTCCATGAACTGGCAGAGGATGCCTCTGCGCTCGCAGTTCGCGCAAGGGTCCTTGCCCGTGCATTTTATCTTGCTTTGGCGACATGCGATACACCTGAATGAGAGTTGTTAGTATCCTGCATGTACCATTGTCATAAGGGTCAATCTCACGCGTTTGACGTCCGCTTCGGCTTTTGCGGTTCCGCTTGTGCCGATGCTTCCATCTCATTGGACCGTATCTATAGAATTGGGAAGTTCCACCTCTGTGTGCGAGATACAGGTCTCTAGAACCATCACCTTTGCCTAATTCCTCCTCGGATGGCCTGCGGCGGGGTTTTAGTGAGGGAAAGGATGGATGAGGGGTATTTGCTTTGTCCGTGGGTCCACAGTTGGGAAGAATGACCCCGGATACTGGAGACCCCATGCATCCCCATATTTGTACCAAGGTTGGAACAAACGCTCCACGCAGAACCTTGTCAGTAGCTCAGCTGAATTCGCCACGGCAAATCGTTTTGGTCTCGGGGCCTATGTGGGCTCCTTAAGCCATGAGGGCACATACTGCAATTGTACAACTCACAGGGCAGGTTGTATTCTATCATGTCGTCCAACAGCTTGGTATCTCTGTATTTAAGCACTAACCGATCCTGACATAGAAAGAGCGCATCAATTTTGACGTGATTTAAGGTTCAATAACACGAAACCAGCGAGGCCAAGATTTTACCGATCATTGTATCGGCTCACTCGCGAAATTATCGAAGACATACGTTCGTGACTCCCGAAGTCTCGGAAGTGTCCCGAGGATGCTCAGTTGTGCGGTGGCGGGCATCCTCCGACGGGACCCACGTAAGGGGTCTGTGCATCGTTTCCCCCAGACCGGTTGAACGCATAACCGGAGCGACATCGGCTACGTCGCACGAGGTAACAACCAGGGTCAATGAACATGATTCCCTCGGGACTTAGTTGGAGGTACCCCGATTCTGACTCGGTGAATGTTGAAGAGGATATCAGGGGCGTTCGCCAAATGATACATCATGAGGTCCAGGCGTTTACATACTAGGCACAACATTTGAACAGGTTAAACATCTTAAAGAATCAATGAAATATGGACTGGATGAAACAGGTGGTTCGCTGGCAGCGGTGATTTTATCCTGAAGGCACCAAATGATGATATTGATAAAGTTATCAGAGTTGGCATAATTAATGTCTATATACGTCCATCATTCTATAAGATCTGTTCACCCCCATATGCAGTTTCTTCAAATCTCGTGCAAATATTCTGATATTCATCCATCGTTGTCCTGGCTCGTTGGTATTTCCCCCGTTCTCCTACAGCGGCGCCGAGTACACAGTGTTGATGCCTCCTGTTACAATCATCTTGATGTTGATATAGTCATCAATACCATACTTGCTGCCTTCACGGCCCATTCCAGAGTGCTTGACGCCGCCAAATCTGGAAAATATTAGCGATTGATGTGCCATCCGGGAAAGTTTGAAAACTTACGGCGCAGCAGAGTCAGAGATAACTCCTGTGTTAATAGCAACCATGCCAAACTCCAATCGTTCAGAGACTCGATGTGCTTTGCCCAAATCACTGGTCATGAGGTACGACGCCAAACCAACCTCACAGTTATTGGCGCGAGCAATAACCTCCTCCTCAGTGGAGAATTTGGCAAGGGCTGCGAGCGGACCGAATGTCTCTTCAGTGGCAACCTTCATAGAGTCGTCGACATCGCCCAAGATAGTAAGTTCGTGGAAATTCTTGCCAACTGAAGGCAGGCTTTTACCGCCCAGAAGAACCGTGGCATTCTTGCTCACAGCATCCAGGATGTGCTCCTGTGTCTTGGACACACCATTGGTGAGAGGTCCGTGTGTCATGGCGGCATTTTGCCCGTCGCCAACCTGTGCCTTCTTCATTTCCTCAACAAATCGCTGGGCAAATTGGTCATAAATGCCTTCCTGAACGAAGAATCTGTTTGCACACACGCATGTCTGTCCTGTGACTTTGAACTTGCTGACAATAGCGCTAGCCACCGCAGTCTCAACATCGGCATCGCTGAACACGATAAAAGGCGCGTTGCCACCAAGTTCCAGGCTCAGCTTCTTTAGAGTGTTGCTAGACTGCTGCATCAAGAGTTTTCCAACCCGGGTCGAGCCGGTGAAAGAGATCTTCTTGACAATAGCTGACTCGCACAGAGTCAATCCTAGAGAGGGTGTGTTCTCAAGAGCGGTCACTACGTTGAAAACACCCTTCGGCACACCTGCGCGCTCAGCAAGAGCAGCCAAGACATTGGAGGCGAATGGGGTAAGACCATCTGATTTCATCACAACGGTACACCCGGCTGCCAGCGCGGCGGCTACTTTGCGGGCTCCCATAGCCATTGGGAAGTTCCATGGGGTGATAAGACCGCAGACACCCACAGGCTCCTTCACCACCTGGGTACGGCAAGAAGGATTGCTGTGAGGAATGACGTCGCCGTAAATTCGGGGCGCCTCTTCGGAGAACCACTCGAAGAAGCCGGCAGAGAAGAGAGCTTCTCCCTCGGCGTCACCCTTGGCTTTGCCATTCTCGGCTGTAATGATTTTGCCAATGTCTTCCTTATTTTCGACCAAAAGCTCAAACAAGCGGCGCAGGATTCGTCCACGCTGGCGGCCAGACTGGGCACGCCAAAGGGGGAAGGCCTTTGCCGCAGCTTGGATAGCGGCATTGACATCTTCTGTAGTCGATTCAGGGCACGTTCCGATGAAGGCTTCTGTGGCGGGGTTGTAAACGTTGAAGGTCTTGTTTGATTTGTGTGAGACCCATTGCCCATCAATGTAGGACTTCTCAATGAAAAGAGAAGGATCTTTCAAAGTGGCGGGCAGTGGAGAGGTCATGTTGATTTATGTTGTTTTGCTTTCACAAGGGATAATGGGACAGTAAGGTAATTTTGATGGAATTGAGAATAATACAACCGATGACCTACTCCGAACAAGGCAATTTATAGGTCTTTGCCATCTCACATATCGCGAGACAAAATGCCCTAGTTTGAGCATAGCACATCATTGATTCCCGGTTCCCGAGGGCGACCCTAGAGGGGAGCACACTCGGGTCCTGACCCGACGTACCCGAGAGGGCTCTGTCAAAATCCGCAGATCCCACCGGAGGTGGGTCAGTCCCACTAATTCTCGTCTTCCAGGGACCTGGAATCATGTAATTTACGGATTTTTGTATGCAATAATCATTCCAGGTTATTCTAGTACCAGACTGGTTATGGACCAGGTTCAACTGCACAAGGTGGTGGCGGCCTGAGGTTTTCCAAGGCTGATGCCGGTAGATGCCCAGAGAAAGAGGCATGATTGAGCGGGAATGCTAGATTTGGAGTCGTAGTAGCTGTTTATCTACATGTGCAGGTTGTGGCTTAGGGGAGGGTGTGCCCTTTTGGCTGAATGTTCAAACTGTTGGTTATTCCGAGATTCTAATATCATCTGTCTTAGGCCTGCACGCTCTAGCCATACTACTAGGGAAACCCCCGAACTTCAAACATCCTCACTGTAGCTTCATTACTGGCCAAACAAGCCAGCCTAGACCAGATCGGCATTCATCTTCGCGGCATTCTTGATCATTTCATTCATGAAAGGACTTCGAGCCCGGACTTCCTTGCCCCACACGAACATCAACATGGGAACAACGGATAGTACCAAGGAAACAAACGCAAGCAATGTGCTTGCCCATTGGAAACCTAGGTTTCCGTACATAGTCATTGTGGCAAGGGGCAAAAAGGCAGAGAATAGATTTTCACCCGTTGCAACGGCTCCCATTGCACTTCCAGCATACTGACTATAGGCATCGACAATATAGTCTGATACACCCGTCACAACTAGGACACTGCCAGCCCCGACCATGCCTAGGCTAATAGCGGGTGCAATCCAGGGAATATTTGGGTAGGAAGTCCAAGCGTAAGTGAACATCCCACCAGAAATCCCGAAAATACCACCTAGAATAGCCATGTATAATCGAGCTTCAGGAATCGGCTCTCCCGGGGTTTCTTTATTGCGAGCAGCAGAGGCGAAGTAGAGATGCCGAGAAATGAAATTCAAGGACCATCCGATACATTCGCCGATGACGATAGAAACTTGAACGAAGCCAGTTTGGGCAATGCTCCAGCCATATAAGCCTATGAAGACTTGCTCGACGGACTGCGTGAAGATAAAGAGGGTGCCTACTGTGAAGGCTGACCAAAATGCGGATACGAAAAGCACAGGCTCTGTAAAAACAAGAACAGCTGGCCTTGTCGCGCTGGCGAGGAGCTTTTTAAAGCTCAGGTCTGGAGTGTTTACCTCTTCTTCGGTTGGTCTCGCTTCGTCACTTTTTGTCTGGGTTCGGGCTCGTCGGGCAAGAATGGTACTCCCACGGGATTCGTGAAAGAAAAAGTAATAGACGGGGAACAAAGCACCAAACCAGATAACTTGCATATAGCTAATCCATCTCCATCCAAGCGACTGGAAAATGACTGCACCCACCACCGGACCCATGCTACTACCAGACATATAGCCCAAAATATACAGACTGACAGGGATGGTCCTGGCCCATTCCGTCTCCCAAAGGTTTCCAATGACGCCCGCGGCTGTGTTTGCAAGAATAGCAACGCACCCTCCAGCGAAGAACCGGGTGACTACCAAAGTCGCAAAGCTTTGCGCAACTGCCTGTGGAATGAGGAAGCAGACCAATATCAAGTATGTTGAGAGGAAAACAGGTCTGGTGCCGAAGTCCTCCGCCAGGGGCAGAATGAACAAAGCAGAGCAGGCGCCTCCACAGGCCCATGTTGTTACAGGCCAATATGAATTGGGGAACGTCGTTTCACGTACGTTGAAGAGGTCTGATATCGCGACATGTCCCACTGTGATAATAGTACCATTCATCATCGTAAGGAATGTGGTGAAGGCGGCAAGGCAAGTGAGGGCCCATTTTTGAGATGTCGGCCAGTTAAAGGGGTTCTCTGGATCATGTCTCCCGTCCCATGAGATCGTGTTGATGTCACTTTCAGTTGGATCAAAAACGTTGTGAGCGGCCTCGGCCTGCGCACATCTTTGCGTATCTTTCTCTGTGAGAAAATCCATTGCAAGTGGGAAATCGTCGTCGACCACCTAAGGAGGGTGGTTCTTTGTTCTTTGGCAATGGGGACAACAAAGGAGTGAAAGTCAGGTAAGGGAAATGAACAATCTTGCGTGTCCGAAACACTTGAGGTCATCTTCTGAACTAGTATCTTGGATTGATCTATATATCGATCAATGAGTGCTACGATATGGTAGGAGGCTCCATTTCTCCAGACATTACCCTCTTTCGGAAGTCCTTTACGCAGCGTACCTGTGGAGCTATTCAAACTTCCTGATCTAATGCGGGTATGAATGGCCTTGATCAGTGGATTGATGAAAAAGTCAATGGGCTTGGGCCTCCATTTTCTCCGCGAAATGGATAGAAGTGGAACCCAGGTTAGCGGCACACCTACGCCGTATTGTGGTCTCTTCGGCCCATGGCCTCTGGAGCCTACAGTCCAGGCGAGCATTCTCGGATGTTGCATGAGGCTAGGCAATGTAGTTTTAGTCGGCATTGCCGTACATGCGGCGTCCCGAGCTCCGAGCCTCAGAAGGCTGGATCATGATGGGCGGCGTCGGGAGCTTGGCGGCAGATCAACCTTGGAAGCACGCCGAATGCATGACATGCCCTTCGATAAAAGTTGACCTATGCGGGGCAAAGAGATGAGAACAGGTGACCAAGCCGGCATTCTCGCCAGATTCCAGAGTTTGTGCGTGGTGTGGACCCGAAGGTAAATGAGTTTACAAGGACCATACAGCATTCTTAGTTTGCACTAAGATGATCTGTTCCTCAAAACGCGTATTTAATCATGAACCCTGGTTCTGAAGCGCATAGAATAGCAAAACATAAAAAATAAAAAGTATCGAAAATAAGACCAACCCGACGACTTCCCGAAGAATCCGTCGAACCCGACGAACCCGCCGTCGGCTGAGAACCCGATACCACCCCGGAGCCTCGGGAAAGAACCCGCTTGGGAATGCCAATTACCCCGTGGGGTCCCCAGATTGTATGATGACTGAATTGAATGCAGTAAAGGAGAAGGATCCAAGGTATAGTTCTCCAGAATGTAACCTCCATTATGGGGAGGGTCATGTGGACAGGAGAATAAGGGCCTGCACTCTTCATCTTCGCAATTTGAACTGCTAGACCATCGGCAACTTTCCTCAAATTCAACGCAATAGACGACATAGTGCCCTCACGTTGACACCAAAAATTGTTGTCTCTACTGCGGTCACCTGCATTGTCATAGTGTCCTTGTTCTCCCTGCTATCGCGTCTTCACGGTCACGGCCAGGACAGCCAGCTTCTGAGCCCTTAACAAGATGAGTCGCCCATGATCACTGTAAATAAATATAACTATGCCCCGTATCCCGGAGGAGCGACATTACCTAGACCCTTGGCGTATATTGAACTGTGCCCACAAGCAAATCCTCCAGTAATCGAAATCAAATTTCGCTTGTATGCAATTGTACACTCTTTCCATGGCCCTGATCACTTGATAATGCCATGCTTCTTGCAAGCAATTTGTAGACATGCAACCGAGATGCAAATATCATGCACTCGGCCGGCATCCATCGATGAACGATCCAATCATTTGAATCTACCCAACTTAGACCGTTGACAGTTCGTTCGAAAAAGCGCCACGGCACGTCTACAGAAAGCGTGTATAAGCGCCTAAGGATAAGCGTATAAGTATATAATCAGGTAAGCCGCATAATAGAAGTAGGATTATAGAAGAGATCTAGGTGGACTTTCTAATCATTATCATCAACATGATAACTTAACTAGTACGTTACTTAGGCCTGGCTCACTAAGCATGAGCGTGAGCTTACGTACGGCGTAGCGATCGAATCACTGCGCATGAGGCCGTGCTTGGATCTACTTTGTGAGTAAAAGTGGCGAGATGGTGAGCACTAATCCGGAAAAGAAAGCCAAGAATCGTCAAAAGACATCCGGTACATAGGGCGTATATGTGTCATATCTTGCATTAATCAGTAAAGCCGTTTCACATTCATGGCTTCGTTTCTCAAATTGGCAGCACCAATTTTCCACACTGCTGCAATGCATCCCTCCAGCATATGTCCTGACTATCCACAATCCCCCATACTTCCTGGATAATATCCCATTGTCGTCGGAAATTTCCCAAGTTATACTTCTGGACCTTTCCCCACCACTCAACCCATGGCTGTCGGGTGACAGCTTCGCAGGCGGCGATAAACCCAGGCCAAGACATGGGGGCTCCATATCTCTGGTCCTGCAAATCGTGGTCTTTGTTTTGTTCCGCTATAGTCAGATTTTCCCAGACAGTCAGGACCTCCTGCTGGGGATCGATAAGGGGGTGGTTTTCAATGGCCCGGTAATAGAATATCAATACGGCGCTGTGGAACGCGCAGGCTTGTCGACGGATTATATCGAGCATGTTTATCGCTGCTTCGGACTTTACTAAATGACAGTCGTCTGTTGCTAAGCTCCAGGTAAGTAGCTCCGCTCTGAGGGCATTGCGGGCATTTTGGAGTGACTTGGGTATATGTTGTCTGTCATATGTTGACAGAGCTTCGGCGATTTGGCACGTTCGATGAAGAAGATTGCCTAGAGTGGGGGTGATTCCGTAAATGTACTCAATGTGAGTATCACTGCTGTCGAATAAAGGTTTCTCGAGACACCACTCGTTTGCGACATGGGTCACTGGGAGCTCCGGCGACGTGGTTCGGCCCAGAAGAGTCAGAAAATGACAGATGCTGTTGACCTTCTGACTTGGACTTTCGGAAGCCTTGGACTCATGACACTCTCGTAGTTGCCTGCAGCCTTTAAGGTGGATCGGAAAATCGGCATCCTCGCCCGTTATAGTCTAATCCGTTAGATTGTTTCCTCTGTGAAGAATCATCACAGTAACTCACGTCAATAGTCACTAGGGACAACATTGCTGTCAGTTGAACAATGTACAGATGCGAATCATCAGTATCGACGAGCGCCGTCTTCAAGGCTTGCAGTGCCTTGGTTCTATGTCGAAAGCCCAGATCATTGAATCTTTCCGATCCACCAGTGAGATTTCGAATATGAAATGCAGCTGACGATAATAAGCCGTGGAAGATTGCAGTTGACGCTGTAGATGATGGCGCAGGGTTCTGCGCAAGCAAAAGATCGGGGCGCCCTTCAAGAGCGAACGGAACATACGTTGTCCGCCAGGGATTCTCAGGATGCAAGACTGGTTGAAGAAGACCAGCAACATGATCTTTATAATGATACAGGAGAAGCGAGACTTCCGAGTCCTGAAACAAGGGCAGGGAAAGCTCAGAATGAGGGGTAGGTGGAGAGCAGGATACAATACATCTTGGTCTCACGATGGGTTCATCGTGTTCGTCTGTATTTTCGGCAGAGTCACCGGTCGTACGAGCGCTGAAAATAGAGAATGAACCCATACAGACAGTATTGGATGGTGCATCAATACTGTCAAGGGTCGACAAGATCTCGTCAACTTCCTCATCTGGCAAGTAAATCGAGCTAGTCCGATCTATAAGGATGAGCACCTGGGTACCTTGTGGGAATCATTCGAGGAACACTTACCGAGCACAAGACTTCTACGATGAATATTACGACAACCCTCTCGTTTTCCTGTAACCCAGTGCAGATTCACATCGTAGCCAGCACATTTTAGCCCAGATCGCTCGCAAATGCCACATCCATTTTCTTGACGTTCATCGCATTTCGTCTTTCGAGACCTGCAGGTCCAACATCTGCACTATGTAAGCTTCAATGCCGATCATTGTAATTCCCCGGATGGCATACACTGTATAAGTCACTGATTTCAACTTCTTAGGTCGTGCAGGCCTAGTGGAGCGCGAGCGGGGCTTGCTCGGGCGGGGAGATCGGGATTGCAGGTCCATCATGGACGTACTGGATTACGAGGGGCCAGGGCAACGGAGATCGGAGGGGAAATCAGGTTCATGAGCTTATCATACTCTTGTTCGTAGCCCATGAGTCGTAATCAGCTTATCATGATAACGGTTGGCGCTAAGATGCGGGCAGGAACCAGCGAAGTGTGATTGGTGTGATTGGTGAACGATAGTATCTATGAACACGACTGTTGGGAGGAGCTATAAAAGTCATTAAAACACCATGCCTGTGTCACAGGGCTTTTTGCTATTACTCTACTCTTACGCAAAATGCATCTTGCCTTCCCTCCTCCCGTGAAGAGAGATTCCAATCCTCAGAAAGGGTTCAAGCCTTTAACCAAGCCACTACCAAACGATTATCTTCAAAGTTCATTAGAAACAGCCAGACGAACCTCTAGGCCAATCAAATATCTTGCTTCTTTAAGCTCAATTCTTCCAAAATACAAATTTTAGGGTAAGTGGCTTCACTTTTCAGTCACCCCATCCGTTTTTAACAGCTTCGGGTAGAGCTTTGGGGTCCATGCATATCGCGCATTTCGATGATATGGTGCATCTTTACTGTGGCGTTGGTTTGGGACGGATTTTGCATGTATGATTAATCGCATGGAATAAGACCATGATAGAAGATGACAACGAAACTTTTTTCATATTGTTGCCTTGCTCTAATTCAGAGCCTCGTAAATCAAAGGCTAAATCTATGCTTGATAAGAAAGAGTGGAGGGTAGAGCTCCGACAGGTAGAACAGACACAGCCCGTGTGCGATTGTTCAAGTCTGACTCAATAAACGTAAAACCCCGGAAAGACCGCCAGCCCCGAAATAACAATTACATTAATTTCACAGCTTACTCTGGAGGTACTGGTTCTTGCTCAGCCAGGACTCAACATCCTCGCCGTCGCGTTGGATCCAGTTAACCTTGGCGCGAATGGCATCAAGGCTCTGCTCAACGGCACGGTCGTATCCCTGTAGGAAGAAAAGTCAGATATGTGAGGGAAAGAAAAAGAAAATCATAGAAAGGAACTAACCTTAGTATCCTTGGAATCGAAGAAGGCCTGGACGTCCTTGAGCTGGGCCTCAGTAGCAAAGGCACTGGTAGACATCTGCACCACGGTACCAAGCATACCGAGAGACGGGGGAAGGCGCTGGTAGACAGTGTCCCAGTTCTTCTGGAGCCAAGTCCAGCGAGCCTCGATACCGGCCGTAGAGCCGCGGAGGCCACCCAGGGGCATGTAAATGTCCTGGTTCTTGACCTCGTCACCCATGGCCAGGTCGAGAGTGCGCTGGATGAGAGCGGGGTCCTCGGAGGCACCGAGGCAACGGAGGGCAGTGGTCTTCTCATCAGAAGTAGGGGCAGTGCGGAAGCGGTCCAGCACAACCTCGTACTCCTTGACGCCACCGTGCTTCAAGACGATGGTGAAAACGCTGCCGCGAATGTTGGGGTGAATGGCGGAAATATCGCCAGCGGCAAAGCGGGCGAACATGTCCTGGGCAGCCTTGATGACAACTGGGTCATCAGCCATACCGGCGGAGCCAAACATGAGAGCCTTGAATTGCTGCAGGATGTGGTCGTCGTTCTCAGAGAACTCCCAGGCTAGCTCGTGAGCCTTGGCGGAGACAAGCGAACGCTGGAAAGCCTTAAGCGCATCCTTAGTCTTGGCATCCTCAAAGAGCCAGGCACCACGCAGGGTGGCAATACGAGAGAGCATCTCAGTCCAGACAACAAATTCGGACTCGGTATCGAGACCCTGGAGGAGCGACAGCAGACCCGAGGTCTTCTGGAAACCAGAAGAAGACAGGGCGCCAGAATCAGCAATCATACCAGCACGGTCCTCAACAGTGAGTAGACCATCACGAGCAGCTTGTCCGAGCTTGCGCAGGCGCTCGGGGGAGTAGGAAGTGCGGTAGATGGCGGAGTGGTCGGCATTAAGCTTGTAGAAGTCCAGATCAGGGACCTTGAACTCGCCCTCACGCTCAGTCAACATAGTAGTCTCATCAACGGAATCCTTGGTACGCAGGCCAAGCATGCAAGGGTAAAGGACCTTGTCCTCCTCGGGGCGGACGTCACCAGTGCGCAGGAAGCGGTTCTGCTTCAGGCTGATGGACGAGGTTTCCGGGTTCTCAGTCACGCTGAGGACGGGGAAACCGACGTTCTTGGTCCAAATGTCCATGACCGATTGAACAGGCTTGCCACTGGCGTTGGCCAAGGCAGCCCAGAGATCACCAGTCTGGGTGTTGCCGTAGGCATGCTTGCGGATGTAGTCACGAACACCCTGCAGGAACACGTCTTCTCCCAGGTACTTGGAAATCATGCGCAGCACGGACGAACCCTTGGAGTATGAGATAGCATCGAAGATCTGGTTGATCTCATCGGCACGCTTGACGGGGACCTCAATAGGATGACTGCTACGGAGCGAGTCGAGCGACAGGGCGCCCTGGAGGTTGTCAATAACGTAAGTCTGCCACACCTTCCATTCGGGGTAGAAAACGTTGCAAGAGTACCACGACATCCAGGTCGCGAAACCCTCGTTCAACCACAGGCCATCCCAGAAGTCCATGGTGACCAAGTTACCAAACCATTGGTGAGCCAATTCGTGCTGGACGGTCTCGGCAATACGCTCCTTTCGTGAGGCACCGGCGTTCTTCTCGTCCAAGAGCACATCGACAATACGGTAGGTAATCAAACCCCAGTTCTCCATAGCTCCCGCGCTGAAGTCGGGCACTGCCACCATGTCCATCTTCGGCAGCGGGAAATCATTGTCAAAGGCCTTTTCGTAGAAAGCAAGGGTCTTGGCGGCGAGCTCCAGAGAGAAGCGACCGTGTTCGATATCCTGGTCGGGAGTGGCGTAGACGCGAACGGGCACTCGGAAGTTGTTGGTCTCCACGTAGTTAAGGTGACCCACAATGAAGGCAATCAGGTAGGTCGACATCTCGGGCGAGGTGTTGAACTTGACAGTCTTCTTACCACCCTCAATATCGGTCTCGGATGCCACATCCATGTTGCTCAGGCAGGTCATGCTCTTGTCCGCAATCAGGGTCACAGTAAACTTGGCCTTGAGAGCCGGCTCGTCAAAGCAGGGGAAGGCGCGGCGAGCGTCCGTCGGCTCCATCTGAGAGGTTGCAATGTACTTGGTCTCGCCATTGTGCTTGTATGAGGAGCGGTAGAAACCGGCCATGTTATCGTTCAGGATACCAGTGAAGGTAAGCTTCAGCTGGGCATCGGATCCCGCAGAGAGGGCGTGGCTGAACTTGATGGTTGCGGTCTGCGCATCTTTGTTCATGGAAATCTCCGGCTTGGATTCCACTACTGTGCCCTTCGACAGAACGGTTGCGCTGTGGATGTCGATCTCGTTGGAATTGAGGGAGATGAAGTTGGTGTCCTCGGTCACCTGCAGGCTGGACATAGATTGTCAGCGTCTCAAGTTCCTTACAGCTACGCGTGCTTTCCCTTGGTGATAACATACTCAATAACGACGGATCCCTCGTAGGTGAACTTCTCAAAGTTGGGTTCGAGGGTCAAATCATAGTGCACCGGCTTGACGTTGGTGGGCAGGACCTCACGGCCCTGGACATTGGTCGAGCCGGAGACCTCGTCACGACGGGAGTGACACATTCTGCGGTATGAACAGTATCTTTTGGAAGTTTGAGCGAGAGGAGAAGAGCGCGGACGAATCGGTCTTAGAGTTGTCGCAGACCGAGGGGCGGAGTGAAAGAGGGGGAGGGGGGATCTGGCGGAAAGAAGCGGTGGCTTTGCTTTTGAATGAAGCAGCGCACGCGTGGAGAAACGTCGCATTAGGCGACCACGAACCCCCTAAAAGGGTAAAAAAGCGGGTATTAAAAAGAAAGTGGCGGGGTACTGAACCCAATAATAATACAGAATAAGAAAATTATATAGTACAATATTAATTGAACAATGAAGCATAAAGGGGAGAAATTGGTCAATTCGGAGAACAATCGTAAGAAAAGAATGGATCCGGCAGAATCCGTCCCGTCCGAGGCAGGCGGTGGCACCCGTGGGTCCCCTATAAAATTCAGTCGACTCGTCCTTCCCTTTTCCCTTCCTTAATCATACGCAAGTTCAAACCAGCGCATGCCTTGATGTACTACGGCATGTGACTGTGGAGCAGGATTTTCTTTGAAGAACTGTTCCGTCTTGCAAGACTAATATCCAGTCAGTTTGAGGGGCTCACGATCTACATGAATGGGCATCCATAGAAGCATTGGAACATATCGTTGCTGATACCCTAGAATCTTACAATACGGACTCTTGTTCTACCTAGGTAGCCCGTTGCAATTGGATGTCAAAGTCACTTTGACTTATCCCCAGGTGGATCTTTTCTCTTCTAGTCTTGTCGTAATGTAACGCCTGTTTCAATAGTCGTACAACCACTCTTTGTTGTCAGCAAATGAAGACTCCCCAATCATTACTCGACGAATTCTCTTTGATGGAACCTTGGAAGTAACGTCAAATCTGGCCCGCTTTCATAGACCTCCGTCGGAGTCCGTGATATATCATTCATTGTTAAGCAAGTCCACGCGTGTCGGTGGGACCAACCATCATCTAGTACATAAATTTCGGGGTCTCAGCGATCGACCCGTTTTAGCACCATAAGCACAAAATTCAGCCGATTAATCATCCGCTGAAGCCTTGGGTACCTTTGTGAAAACACTGCGAGACCACCCATCAGAGCCCATAACTGATTCTTTAACAAGCACATATCCACCCAGCCGAGGCATCAGCACCGCCCAAACTGTGTAATATATGGCGCCCATTGCAAACAGTCCCAGCGCTACAACACAATGCAAGTAATAGGGCAGACTCCTGTAGACATTTTGCCCGGCGTCTGGGGGAATATAAGGTGTGACAACGAGGTAGATGTTCGATAGCAGGAAAAACCCGGTGATGGGGAGAGTTGCACGAATTTTGGGGTTCCAATCGGGGAACCTGGCTTTGTTTAGGTAGACATAGATCAGGCCGCCGGAGACGAAAACATTGATAATCGATAAAGGATAGGAGATGAGGCTGGTGTCTGGTGAGTTACATAGATCTCTTAAGATTCTTTGGTCGATGAAGAGCTTCCGGGACTTACTTGAGAAGAAAGTTATAGGCATCACCCGGGGGTGGGGCAAGCAGAATGATGGCCGAAACTATGTAATGTTCGAATAGGCCTGCAGCGGGGGAATTGAAAGGCCAGTTGCTGGCGAAAAAGCTTGAGAAAGGGAGAACACCTTCACGACCCAATTCTTGGACAACTAGACATAGCCAGTTAGTACTCTTGCTGAATAAAGGGGAGACATGGCGTAACAATGGTAGGACATACTTCGACCCTGAGAAAACAAAACTGACAAAACATTCCCAAATGCCGACAAGGCCACGAAAACGGACATAACCTTCTCCGCTTGTTTACCAAACACATTCCCAAAGAAGGCAGCAGCAACCACAGTTCCGGACTCAAGCATCTGCTCCTTTGGTACGGCGGCAAAGTATGCAATGTTGACAAGCATATATAGAACACCAACAGAGCCGATGGCCAGGGGTGCCGCAATCTTCAATGTGCGAACAGGGTTCTTCGTCTCACTGAGAACCTATATCAAACATCAATCATCCACCTACAAATCTAAGGAACTAAATATACTCAACTTACATAGTTGGCATTGGAGTAGCCAATAAACGACCAGATAACGTTGTACAGCGCCATGACGATGCTGTACCCACTTCCTTTGGTCCCCTCGAAAGCATTATGGAAGTTACGCGGCGTTTCAATCTTTGTATGACCTGCCAAGGCAGCCCAGCCAGTGATTGCAATGAAAACAATGATCACAAGCTTGACAATTCCTAGAAGGTTCACCAGACGAAGGCCCCATCTTAGGGCAATGGCGTGAATCAGAAACGCCGTTGACAAACAGGCAAGACCAATGCCGCGTTGATTCCATCGCCCGACTTCGACGTCTGCTGCATTCAGAATATACTGGCCAAAGACCACGCTGTTGCTTGCTGCCCACCCCAGCAGGAAGGCGTATGCTGCATACATTGCTGTGGCTAGGAATTTGGGTTTCTGGTAGACATATTCGAGGTAATTCTTTTCACCGCCGTTCCTTCAACACATGTTAGTTTCCTTCTGTTTCGTATGGCTTGATCGACTTATGTTTTATAGCCCGGCGCGTCGACTACTTACTTGGGGATCGCAGTACCCCATTCGAGGTAGACTGCTGTGCCTGCCATGGCGATAAGAGTGCCTATCACCCACATGAACAGTGATAGACCGACACTTCCAGAAAGCTGAAGAATGGTATTTGGCGTAGCAAAGATACCTGTGCCAATCACCCGATTAAATATTAGTAGTGTTGCGCTGAACACGCCGATCTGACGGCGATTGTCCGGCGATGCTTCGAATACATTTCCTTCGTCTGTCCATTAAGATGTCAGACATCATCAGATCTATCACTGAAGAATAGAGGGAGGCATACATAATCCAGAAACTCCATCTACTCGTTGGGGAATGTCACCAGTGGGCGTCGTATAGCTCACAAAAGTCTTTTTCGAGTCAGAGATTTCGCCGGTCTGCCTGGCCGTATATTCCGCCATGATTGTGTAGGTGTGAGTGAGAGCGGTATAAATTCGAGACTGAATTCATTCGGCAATTTTTTTTCTCTCTGTCTCTCTTTCCGAAAGCGATCGACTTCTTTTAAATCCTGGACGAAAAGGAAAGGAAAAAGGCGAGCGAGATCCAAGGAAAGCTGGGAAATTTGCCGGGGTCTCACTCAGTATACAGAAGCCTGGGATGTTATATCTTACTGTGAAAGGGGAATTTTGTTTATTTCAGCTTCACCTATAATGCCGTGAAATGTCGTCATAAATCTTAATGTAACGACTCAAGTGGGTAGTATTCTCGAACACGATAGAACTGTATCATTTGCTAGCGTTCAGGTCCCCGAGTCTATTGTAAATAGAGTAGTGAATGAAAGTACTGATGAAGACGGTCCGATTTTCTGATTTTTCTGAACTTCCAAATAAATAAATTCATCGCAATGAATAAATATCGTGGTTGGAGTAGCCGCACATGCAGTGCTGAATGTTTTGGAGCACCGGGCTGTGCTTCCATGGCGAATCGTGTTCGTTAAGCTAGGGTAGTATTGCTACTCAAATTACGCAACCGATATGGGATGAACCGACTTGGCATCGGGATGACAACAATATCCGAGATGGCGCAATTCCATCGAACTTCGGACTTCAGACCCCTAATTCAAAGCCGCATAGGTCTGTCCATAGGTATATACTCACTAACGCCTGGGCAGTAAATCCCATGTGCTCCTGAGCTTCAAGCAGCTTATTTAGCACATCCGCCTCGTCCATTCGTAGCATTGGTCCAGAAAACCAGGTGGCCTGAATTGCCGTCAAACAGGCTGTGCCGTTCACGAATTGCGACACACCCTACACACCTCCTGGCCCTGGCTAGATCATGATCAAATACATCGCAGCGGCCATTAACTCCTTTGACTGGGTGCTGCAATTCATTTGGCCAGCGCTCGAAATCCGAACTTACATAATCCGGTTTCATAGATTCGAGTCTGGGCTATGCGATTGTTCTAGACTGGCGATCTAATTAAAGTTAGGCATCTTTCGGGACAATTTAATGGTTCAGACCGAATCATCCGGATGGATCGACAGGGTCTAAGCTCAAAGTGGATGACAGGTATCGCAGTCATAACCAAGCTTCAACTGACCCTCGGATCTAGGGATTGAAGGAACAATAACAACCTTTGGCAAAAACTCTTCAAAAAAATCTTTTTGAAAATATTGCGCTTGGTCATAGTCATTGAGTGATTTTCCAAATTATTACGAAGAAAGTGTCGTCAATTGCCGCCGAGACCTAGCCAAGGGCCAAAAAGGAAACTATGACCCATTGAAATTGATCACGCCATTGCTTTTAAAATTTGCTTCAAATGATGCAACAGAGAAGCATTTGTTGCGTCGAGTCACCTACGAAGATGGAGAATTGATTGTATGAATACATATTCAAGTGGTAAGACTAGAAAGCCATAGCTGAGTTTCCTGGACCAACCCAAAAAAAAATCGTATATCGGAATCACTGGTACGACATTACTGGTGCGATTTTCGTTCAGCGGTACAATACCACGGAATTCAAGGCACAAGAGCTGGAGATTTCAAAATTACCATGTCTCATCTAGGCATCATAGTTATGCAAGTAAATCCACCAATCACATTCCAATCCTGATCTCCAGGCATGACCAAACTCCCAAACCTAGTGCATTGAGTTCGAAAAAGACAACGAGGAAACAATGATACGATGGCCAATCTGTATACCGTAAGTCCAGACAAACGCCGGTAGAAGCAATCCAAAAGCAATAGAACGAATCAAAGAATAACAAAATCAAAACCAAAGAAGTGCATGAACTCCTCTTCCCCTGTGCATGGGATATATGGCGGCGTAATAAAATTTAGACATGAATTGAAGGCATCATAGACAGCGCGGGGGTGACAGATAGGTGTCACTGTCGAATAAAGGAGGTGAATACAGACGAAAAGGACGTCTGACCATGGTAGACTATATAAATGAACCAAGGCATAGGAGAACCCAAAAAGCAGCATATATTGCTTCTTTGTGGAGGTTGAAGGTTACAAAAATCATCGAGGTGGTGTGGCCCCTGTGGCGTGTGAGATGGGGACCAAATTGGAAGATGGCATGCGACCACCACCCGTCGAGGGTGTTGGCACTGATGATCGTTTGGAGAGGACAGCAAGCTTTTTGCGGAGAGACGTCAGACGGCCACGCATGCTAGAGACCACTATTTGAGATATTAGCATTTGGACATATTTGATGAATGAACATATATCACTCACATTTGACGACAATCTGGCGATCTTCCCCATGCATATCGTCCGAGGAGGTCTTGTCACTTCCGTAGGAGGCTTGAATTCCCGCAACTCCTGAGGCCGACTGGGATCCATCATCCTCAAGGACCGCCTCCAACATACGGATAGCAGTAACATAGGCAATTTCGCACCCGGCAAGGTCTTCACTAGTCAACTCATTGATGGCTGCAGCCCGACTCATCTCCAATGCTCGGTCATACATCAGCTTCTCTGCGGTAACTCCGGGGCTGACGACAACATCGGTTGATCCGTAGGAGGCCGCAGTAGACCCGACAGAACGGTTATCTGGATGACCAGGATGATCGAGCGGCAATCGCCTCTGTGCTTCGATAAGCTTTAGGCGGACGAATTCGGCCTTCTCTAGCACTTCGTTGAACCGGCTTCGGACCCACTGAACGACGTTGTTGATGCGAGTACCAGCCAGCGCGCTGGTACCATCGCTTCGGCTCGAATGATCTCCATAGGCATCTTCTCGGTTCTTCCTTGACCACCAAGCTCCTGCAATGTCCATGGACTTTGCAAGTAATGACAGGGCTTTGACGTACAGAACCAGTGCTTCTTCGGAAAGGGTTACAATAGCGTCGACTGTCAAGCCATCGTCACCGGAGTCATCAGCATCGGTAGCTCCAGTCGGCCTCGAGGGATCAATGTTTGCCGAAGGTGCCAGCGGAATAAGCTGCTTGTACTTCACTTCGGCGAATCCATAGACAACATCACTGCGGGTTGCACATTCTTCAATTACCGAGACTGTCCTGTAGTCTTCATCAACAACAGCATTGGTCTTAGGGCCTTCTCCCATAAGCATCAGGCTCGCTTGAGCAGCTGGGTAGGCCGGGAATGGGTTATAGGCTAGAGGGGGTGACCGCCCTCCTTTGGTGACAGCCATCGGAGGCGAAAAGCCCATGCCGAAAAGACGGCCACTAGCCATGTTCAGAGCTTTGGAAATCGCCGATGTTGCTGATGTTGGGCTCTGTCCATACCGGCGCTCATATGAATGTTGGCGCTGATGCGTTGAGTCTGCTCGGGCACGGTTGGAAACAATCTGCATAGCCTTGGAAGCGTTTCCATGCGGAGAATTTGTTGATACAGTTGGCAGCCCCTGTGTGGTTGCACGCCGAGATGTAGCGCCTAACTGTCCCCGGGCAAATCCACCTTGGATGCGTGGACTGTGGGCCAGCTCATCAGCAAAGGCGTTGACTTCAACTGCCCGCTTTTCCACAACAACATAATCTCTCTCAAATGCGACTTCTTGGGCCGCTCGTTCGTTTTCGGCCTGGGATCGGTCAACCTGTGGCTTGGAAGGCCCAGAATATGTATTCCGGTTTCGCTGTCGGTCCATCACAGTAGCCGCAGTATTTCGGTCAATAAGCTCCTGTCGTCCAGGGGCGGTAGCATGGGTAATTGCACCTGGTCGTTGCGGTGGAGTATTACCTCGGGTATGCTCCTTAGAAACGCCCGACGCCGGCCTATCTGCACTACCCGTCCGACGCATCGGTGAAGAGGCCAATGGGGCGTCTGTTGATTTCTGACGATTTATGGAAACCCGGTGGGAAGGCGGATATGTTATAGGCTCTTCTTGATCGGCAAGATATGGTGAATCTTGAACGGATTTTAAATCTGGTCGAGACTCGACCCTATATGGCCTCGGTTCATTGGGATCCTCTGTAGAGAGTCGTCGCGGCTGTGGTGCGTCGTCAGCCACCAAGCCGGGGATAATATCAGTAATAACATTATTATTGAAGAACTCGGGAAAGTTCAATCGTTCCACCGGGTTCCGCTTCAAAAGGCCCCGGATCAGCTTCTTGATATTATCCGAGGCTGGGTTTTCCTCTGGGAATCGAATTCGATCTTCTCCCTTTTCAATCCTGCGGAGTAGCTCGACATGGTTTGTAGCACGGAACGGAGGTCGTCCCACGACCATCTCATAAAGCACGGTTCCGACAGACCAGAGGTCAGCTTTGGCATCGTACTTTTCGTACCGAAGAATTTCAGGCGCCATATAAAGCGGAGACCCGCATAAAGTCTCTGCCAGCGAAGTTGCTGGTAAGGACCTCGCGAACCCGAAATCGGCAATCTTGAGCATTGGTAGAGACTCCAGGCCTGTAATAGGCTCGTAAGAGTCATCGCTACCTTTAAACGGAATGACCTGGGCCGTGCCACTCCGGTACGAGGAAGGTGAAGGACAAAGGAGGAGGTTTTGTGGCTTGATATCGCGATGGATGAGGTTTCGATCTCGAAGGAACTGCAATGCGCTAGCAAGTTGTTTCAGGAAATGTCGAGTCACGACCTCATTCAGCGCTCCGCCTGGTGGATTCGGGTATTTGGCAATCATATCACGAGTGTACCGATGACCGGCAAGGGTATCACGGCGTTTAATAAAAAGTGACAAGTCCCCCAAAGCACAGTATTCCATAACCAGATGGATATGCGAGGTGGACTCGTGGCAGTCGATAAGTGCGACGATATGCGGATGATGCAGGCCCTTGAGGATATCGATTTCGGAGGAAAGGTTGTCTTTCAGCTTCTTGTTCAGCTTTGACATGTTAACAGACTTGATGGCTACAAAGGTGCGTGATTTCTAGATGTGGATCAGAGGTTAGTGGCAAAGTCAAGCAGCGTCTCAGAAGATCACCATCCATGACTCACAGTATGAACACCCTGATAGACTGTTGCAAAGCTCCCTCGACCGATCTCATCGAGCCGTGTGTATCGCCCGATAGACATTTCGGGGCGGGTGGACTCGCGAGGCTTCCGGGTGTGTTGGGAAGTCATGGCTGTCACGGAGCAGCGGAGAGGCTGCCCTGATACCCCACAAAGAAGCTATGAAGGCGATCCGAAGTCAACCGACCCCCGTCGACCACCACTACCGCAGAAGTACTGAGGACGGCTGGCACAAGTAGAGGCCCATCAGGGGAGCCAGTATGAAAAGTGTAGCTGTAGGTATTCCTGAAAGGATGGGAAAACGAGGATCCAGCAGGCAAACGAGTGTGGAAAGGAGTCCAAGATGGTGCTATGGGACGAGGCCGGTTCAAGCGGCTCAGTCACTGTGATGCGGACTAGGATGATAAATACCCCAGCTCGCGATCTAGAGGATGAATGGTATATGCACGTTATCCAGTAACGGTTCAAAACACCCGGGAGGCAAAAGTGGCGCGTGTATAGCAGTTTTTGGGGTCCTGCGATAGGGAGAGTGAACCAGAGTTGTGGAAAATGCAAGGTCTAATGAGAGAGAAGGATGATGTGATGATTGAGGCGGGAAAGCTGGACCCAAGGACCGTGAGGGGTGTGACCGCCAAACGGGAACCAGTGTGATAGGGCGAGGGCGGTCAGGAGGGGTGGGTCACTAGATCGGATGAGATCAAGCTGTCTCGTTTTAAAGATAGAAAGAACAAGAAGTTAGAGAATAAAGATGGAAAGAGAGAGATAAGAGTAACAAGGAAGTTCAAGAAGGAAAAAAGGGGGAAACTAGATCATGCAGGTGCCCAGTGAGTACTAGGTACTTTGATCCCCAAAGTCACTAAATATGGGGAGTGATGTCGATTGGACGCGATTAGATAAAGCCCGAGATCGGCACGATAACGCCCCCAAAGCTTATCGCGAGGCAGAAAACCAAACGGAGTAGAGAAAGATGAAAGAAATCGTCTAGATTGAATCCATAAGTCATTATTTAGTATACAGAATTTACAAAGGCAGACTCCTCCGCCATTCTATACAAGGATCCACTAGCTCCGCGCATCAAACACCTAAGCCCCGCACCAACAGCCACAGCACCACGGGCACCACGACGTTATCATTGCAGCCAGTGAGGATCGCTTCGGTGGCGCTCGTTCCACCTGCCGCCAACCCGGCCTTGCAGACTGTCCAGAGCCAGAACCGAACAGTCGAGGTAGGTGCCTCGACCCCTTCGCTGCCAGCCACTGGCCATCCTCCCACCATCAGCCAGGCACGAACAGCCAACAACCCAACACTGACCGCTACCACAAAAGCCACACTGCCTTCCAGCGATTTTCCCCCGCCCCAGAACCATTTTAATCGTCCGTAGCGACGCCCAATAAGCGATGCGGCTGCATCGCCCATGCCAACACAGATGACCCCACTGACCATGCTGGCGTCGCGCGCAGGCACGTCCCAGCCAGCCCAGGGGCCCTGATCATTGCGAGCAAGATCGGACAATGATAACCAGAGTGGGATAGAGCATCCGATTAGCAAAAATATGTGCGAAATAATGACAGGTCCTCTGTGGTCGCGACCGTCTACGTATGGTGCCAAGAAGTATGTCAGTGGCCGAGAGATAGGAGGTAGCTGGGATGCCCGGAACAGATCCAGCAGCAAAAAGATCGAGAGTGCCAGTGCCAGTGCCAAGGCACAAAATGTCGGATCCACAAACACCGTAGGCAGAAACATCAACACCATCATCCCGTGGAATACTTTACGTCGTGTGTCGACCTCAGCGACCGAGCTGAGCTGGAATACCACTGCCAGTCCCATCACCAGCACCACGATGCAATACGCACTCAGTAAAAGGCGAGTGTTGGCTGGCCCGAAAGTCGTTTGTCGGAGATGTTCAATCCGCCCAAACCAGCAAGATGCATCTTCCAGGGTCGCATCCGGGCGCGGTGGCAGTTGGATCCAATACTCCAGATTCGTCATAAGCACCCAAAACCGAACTGCAGATAGATTGCCAAACAAGTATCCAATCGCCCATCCGAATGGATCATGACCTTGCAAGGCCCGATTGGCCACGTATTTCCGGATCGGCCCCAAGATAATGACAAGTGACACCACGTATATGTAAAGTGCATATAACCACTTGCGGACTTGCGCTTGGGCTGCAGTCAGCGATAAGAATGACGCGAGCCCAGGCCCCATCAATTTCTTACGCCGGCCACCAGGCGTGGTCCGGACCCGTTCTTCCACCAGCATAGCCTCGTCCAGAACAGATATAGTATGCCGGCGGCGCTGTCGCTGTCCAGCGCGATAGTGCATTTCAAAAGCTTCCTCGGTGGTGACATTGCCAATTGCTGACATAGGTTCAGCCGAAGGGGCTTTTCCACGCACGGTTCTCGCCCTGCGTGGCATAGGAACTGCACCGGGCCCATCACTGTCCGATGTAGGCTCATCGGAGACGCCTGTTCCACTTAACTTCTGACAAAGACGGTGGTCCATCATGTTGATGAAGCGCCTTGGCGATTGTGAGCCGCGCAGTGAGCGGCGGAACTTCCAGCTAGGAATCCGAGCCAGTGCAACCTCCCAACGTAAGACATCCCGGCCTAGAGCAAACATGCACATCCCGCCTAGCCATAATAAGGCTTTCAAGATTTCCGCCTGGGGCGATGTCGCAAACAAGTACAAATTCAATAACGCAGTGGTCAACAGCTGGAGCTCGGCCGGGAGAATGCTGGTTGTCAACAAAAAGTCTAAAGTGGGTATCAACGCTTGATGCAAAGGAAAAAGAAGAATCAATGATTCCGCATCGTGCCCCCGAAGCGACAGCGGTTTGGGAATCGTAGAGTCGGGAGAAAAGTGTTCCGAAACGAGGATCGGCACCATTGTAACCATCCAGTGTGGGATACTCAAGCCATTGGACCAGTTGTGTAGCGGTACAACGGGCGCCGGAAGAGACGAGAGACTGAATATGATATTTGGCATGATCAAGGCCGGGCGATGGCTTGCCAACGATATCGAAACAAAGATCGGGATGAGGATCGGGTACAGGAGCGGAGCGGGATCGAAGCTCGAGGGTAAATGGAAGAAAGGACGTTTAGATGGTCCATACGTCCATCTCCGACTCCTTGCAACACGGAGAATGACAGGATATGAAGCATACAGCCCGAGGAGTAGGGAACCATGGGTAATAAGCTCTGTGCCACCATCAGTATTGATTTGACCAATTCACCGCCAAGATTCACCATACCTTTTCGCCATTCCCACGCAAGTGAGCGCGCTTCCCTTTGTAGTAGAACCACCACCCCAACCGACAAGAGAAGGACCGTTTCCAACAGCCGGCGCAAGACTTCAACTCGCCTCTTCGACCTCAACCTTTGAGCCTCAGCTGCCTCTCCCTCTGCCTGTTTTTCCTCCGAGCTTCTCCGCGAACCTCGGCTAGACTGCCTTGCAAGTGATGGCCACGGATGTAATGTAGGCAACCAAGCATCGGAGTCCACGAAGCCATTTCCGCCGGAGCGCAGGCCCTTACGCGGCCTGAGCGGCGGCGCAGGGAGGCCTCTTAATATCCCCGTACTCTCATCATCTGCCTCGGTGCCGCTGTCGCTGGGTGTCCGCGAGGACTTGGAATAGGGAGTCAGTGGCTGGAGGCGGTCGCCTTGTTCAGAGGGGGTGCGGGTTCCGAGGTGTCGGCTATGGTGGTAGGGATGTGGAGAACGAGTGAACTGTCGCAGATCTTCGGCGATTAATTCGGAGCTTGTGGCAGGTGTGCTACTGCGTGTGAGCACTCCCTGTTCCTCCTGGCCCCACGGTGTATTCATAGCGCCATTCCTAGATCGATGGATACGTCATCCCTAGGGAGAAGATAGAACGTTGGAACGGGGAAGAGGAGAGGAAGTTCCAACGGTGGGGTTTTTGGCTTTAATACCCTCGCAGGTACAGAAATGGAAAACTGAGAAAAAAAGGTGTAAAAAGAAAGAAAAGTAAAAAAAAAGTTCGAAGTGACAGTTGGAGCAGAACGTGGACGTTGTTATCTTTACTAAACGCGGAAAGGATTCTGCCTATCACATGCTCGGGCGCACTTCGATCGTCATTGCATGCTTTGCTTCAATTCGATGCAATCGGAGTATTTTATGGAACTGGACATGAAAGGACTAACATGTTGCTTCGCTTTCGCCAATCAACCTAGAACTTCTTTCTTTCGCAACCAGGCAATACCTGTGGGAGTGGACGTTACATCCCGGTACTCAAGGGCATCAGCCAACACTAGTCCAGAATGAACCTTGCGACGCTTCTATCAGCATATCCTATATTTCTCGATATCATGATACCTATCACACAACGAGGCTGAGAGGCCCCTTTTCGACTCCACATAAATGCGTTTTTTTTCTTCGTGGGTATCCGTTTCAATAAATTTTGCTCACCAGAAGCTCGGCGCAGCATTGAATGCTTTCAAGGATCATTTCGAGTTCTAGTTCCGTAACATAGACTTGTTTTTGCAAAGTTGTTGCAAATCAAATCGAGCCATGATCTTTCTGTATAGTCACTGCAGCTTTTAATGGTCGCCCTTCCTGGCCCCAGATGGACCTGCAAGGGACTACCTGGCCTGGCCAGAGATCTTCGGCCACAGGTCCTGTGGTATATAGAACTGCCTGAGAGAGATCTTGTGTCTGACAGTGAGCGCTTATAAGTGAGCGCAGTCTGTTTTCCAACGAGCCCAAGGATTCGTCGTTGGCAATCTCTTGGCAAATATAGCTGTATCTGCCATCTATAGTCGCAGAGACTGAGTCCTGGCTGCTCTTCAGTTTGGCTTGATGGCAGCGACTACCAAGGCCCTGCCATTCGATATCACTGCCACGAGGAAGTTCATCAACTTCAACGGCAAGGAATGGCGAGATAGTATCTGTGTCTTCGTCGAGAACAGAGAATTTGGGCAAGGTAGTGGAAGTGGATTCAGGAACGAGCTCGTCCGCTCGACCTCCATACTTTATATCCCATGCGTCAAGTTGCGGGCCCTCGTCCGAGTCTTCATCTTCAGCATCAACGGGTCGTGTATGCACTTTCTTCCAAAGATGCCACGCCACCTGGGCTTGAGTCTGAATATGCTCTCCACCCGTCAAAAATGCAACAGCACCCAACCACCAGTCCACCTCCATTGCTTCGCCAATACGCCACAAGTGCTGGAGAGCCAGTACGGCCCGTAGACGGTAATTCTCCAGCCACGACTTTCCTGCCGTGGCTACCTCCATCGAAGCCGGTTCGAGAGGAATCTGGCCAGCAATGTAGACCACTCTGCTCTCGTCACGTAGAGGAATAGACATGGCTTGTGAGTAAGGGCCGATATTGGCTGGCGCCCAGTATGACCGTGATTGAACATGCAGACCCTGACGCCGGTTGCGTGCTCCCAAGTCCACCACGAAGGAAACCATCACCTTCACATTGGATGGAAGTGAATCACCACAGGCCACGGTAACTCGGGCAGGGGGGTTGGGCTTCTTGAATAGCGAGACGTAAACATTATTCATAAGGGCGAAGTCTTCCATTGAGCGCAGCAGCACGGTAGCAAAGACAATGTCTTCTGTCGAGCGTGTCCCCGAATCAGAAGTAAACGACTTCATCGCAAGCTGCACTTTGTCAACAATTGCGCTCATCTGCTCACCAGCATCGGGGCCAGCTTCTGGAGCTATCAGATTGGCGATCGTCCATGTCGATGCAGATCGATGATTATTTGACTCGCAGACAGACCAGGCAGGTGCTGGCACCGCATTTTTGCTCGATGTCAAGTCTGTGTCCGCTGGCGCTAGCTCAGCCAATGCAGCAGATACATCCTTCAGCGCAGTAGTGAATTGCGCATCCAACAAGGCAGGCCTCCTTACATCACTGGGCTCATATTTTGTCTCCTCCTCCGCCAGTTTAGGAACGCATCTGGCGCCCTTCAATTTCAAAAAACCAACACCACCCTCTCCACTCCCGATATCCCGTCCCTCAACCTCAATCCTACTCTTCCAAAGGAAGGAAGGTCCATCCAGCGCCAAAGTCTCATACTCACCTCCCTCACCCAAGACCGCCCCCTTGATATCTTCCGCTGCGGCAAACCTCCCCATCCCCCTTGTCATCCGTCTCCGCAACACACGCCCGGGGTTCCCAAAACCAGAAACATTCTCCCATAGATACCCATCATCCAGTCCACCTGACGCAACCTTGATCATTCTAGCATCGCACCCCACGGCCGCCATATCCTCAAGTAAGCCCGCCTCACTCACAGCAAGGGGATCAGCATCCCGCTCCAACGGTGCCGGGAGCGAGGGATACATCCACAGCCAAGCAAGCGGTACAAGACCTAATCTGCCAGCGATATTTTCAATTCTCGTCCGCTGGTACGTAGACAGGATAGCACCAGCCGAAACAGCATTCGCTTCTGGGTGAGCCTTCATAACTCGGCGCAAGAGTGGGACAAGAGACTCAGTCTCGTCTTCAGTACTTTGATCTGCACCAGAGCCACTTTCAGCAGCTTGATCAGCGGCATCGTGTCGGTACACTCTTGAGGTATCGACAGCGCCGCCGGTGATGGCGGCACGGTAAAGTGGGATGCCCAGTGCTGTTTCATATAGAGGGATTACGCTGTGGCCGATTGTTTGGTACATGAAGCTGTCAATATCGGCTTCTTCGTCATCATTTTCGGTGGACTGGATATTTTGTCTCAATTCTGGGTGCAGGTTTGCTAATGCGACGACGTTGTGGCCGTTGCGGATGCAGTGCAGGATGGAGTAGAGGGAGTCTTTTCCGCCTGAGATTAAGGCGATGACGTTCAGGCCTCGAGATGATTGGGGCGGCATTTTGTGATTGATTGTAGGGATTGAGGAATACTTTATGTTTTCCAAGGTTCAATCCCTTTAGCTTGAGCTGTGCTGGTCAATGTGATGCATGGGGTTTTTTTGGTTCTCCCCGCCTTGTCTCTTATCGATAGTATGATAAGCCATTATCTACGCAAACCAGTTGCCGGCAAATATGAGGGGCGTAGCCTTTTTAACTACTAAGACAAAAATTTTCATATGGACAGTAGCCATGAAAGAGCCAAGCACTGGAAGAAGTTTTACGGAATGCAAGTCATTATAGAGAGAATTATGCTTGTAATTTGATGTTGCTAAATCCACACCGGATGACGATGACCTGAGACCAACACAAAGGGGCAAATGCAATACAAGAAGGGGTATGAAAAATGGGGGGGATGATGACAAGAAAAAGGCGGCCAAATTAACTTATACACGAATGTGACCAGCACAAGAATCAAAGACAAAAGCTCGAAAAGATATTACATCAAAATAAAACAATAAACAGATGAACGAAACGGAAGCGAAGAGAAGGGGGTGTAAACGGATGAAAAGGGGGCAAGTTTTGAAGAACCAGTCAAAGGCCCAGAGGATGAGAGTCGAACTGCTCACGTATTTTTCGTGTTGGTTCAGGTGAAAGAGAGAAGGAAAACGACAAAAGAAATGACAAAGGAAATAGAACACCAGATCCTGCCACCTTTTCCGAAGGGACAGGATGCCATCTATTTTGGTTCTTTTTTCTTTCCCCTTTCATGGACTCCAAACGCCCATGAATAGAAAGAAATTCTCCAAAAACAGCCCTCGGGCATGTTTATCCCCGATTCCGATAAAGAGATGCAAAGAACCAAATAGGTGTCATACACCGATGACCATGTTTCCGACACCAGTGTAAATGCCCGCGGACGCCAAACCCAATGAAGACACGATTGAGCTTCCTTGAAAAAACCCAGACCGAATGTATGTTATTATAAATGCAGTAGGAAGCTCCTGGTCTCATGAAAAATCATCAAAGCACAAGACCCGAGACTTAAGCCAAGTCACGCTTGCGCTTCTTGACCGATCGCCGGTCAGGGCTGGCCTCGGGACCAGATTGAGACTCATACATGACAGCGCCTAGGGCACCGGCATCGTGTTGGTCATCGTACGACATGGCCTCACCCGAGTCCAAGACGCCCATGACCATGGATCCTGCACCGTGGGTTCGGGCGTGCTGAGCCAGGTTATCACTGCGGGAGAACTTCTTGCCACACTCATTGCACTCGAAGGGCTTGTCCTGGGTGTGCAGCGAGCGGTAGTGGCGCTTGAGGTGCTCCTGGCGACGGAAACGACGAGAGCAGAGAGTGCAGACGAAGGTCTTGGACGGGTCCTCGGTCAGAGACTGCTTGCGACCGCGGCGGTTGACCGACACAGGTGCTGGCTCCGAGTCGGTGCAGCAGCTGTCGGCTCCCGGGGAGTGGGAGTGAGCCGCGGACATGTGCTCAACCTCCTCATCGATCTGGACGTTCTTGCGGGCGGATTTGCGGTTGCTGCGCTTCTTGGTCTTGGGCTCCTCCTCATCGGCCTCGGACTGGGCCGACTGTGTCGACTCAGTCCAGTCGAAGGACGGAAGACCGGTAGGGAGAACAAATGTCTCGCTGTCGTCCGAGTCCTCGATGCTGTGCTCGCTGAGGAATCCATCATCCTCGGCCAGGTACTGGTTCATCCGCTGGCGCTTGTCACCCAAGTAGACGGCATTGGCGGCCGGGTGGAACTCCACCAGGCGGTTGATCTCATCATCCGAGTCGAGGTCCGAGAAGCTGTCAAAGGTCGGCAGGGAGCTCAGAGGGTCCTCGCTCGACGAAGTGTAAGAGGGAGACGGGTTCTCGTTGACGGGGAGTGTCACAGATGCACTGCCAACAACGGCACGAGGCTCCTCCTCTTCGCAGGAGAGGGTCGGCAGGGGAGGGAGGTCCTGGTGGGTGTGCACATTCACCGAAGGCTCGACTGTAAGCTGACGTGGATCACAGAAAGAGGCACCAGGGTGCTCAGCAGTCAAGGTCTGAGATTGGGAGAGGATGTCGGTGGGGACGGGAGAGGGAGAGGGGGAAAGCGAGGGGCAGGAGTGGGCGGAGAGCAGATCCGAGTGGCTTGCAGTAAGTGATGGCGGGTGGATGAACACTATTTCCAAGATTAGCATCTATCATATTTTGATCCCCCTTGCATATGACACTTAAGCCATATGCATATATGCAACTAAATTTTTGACATCTCAAGTTGGTCGATCACTTACCAGGTGTCATTGGAGGCGAATCAGTGCGTGTCCAATCGTGATTGGCCAGAAGCTCAGTGTGCACATCAGTCTCGCACCCCTCCTTGACGCCCTCCACCTTGTCAAAGCCAAAGAAGCTCTCGTGGATCGGGGTGTGCAGAGCTCCATGGGCGGACGGGGGGCTGCTGATGGAGCTACCGGAGGAAGACAGTGGTGGCGTAGATGGGAAGCCATACATGTCGTGGCTCAAGAAGCGGGTATCCAAAGGCATCAAAGCGGGAGAGCCTTGTTGCACAATAATGGAGGGCTTCATCTGGGAAGGCTGAGGCGAGGCGATGGGAGTCATGCTCATGGTGGCCCCGCGGAAGGCATTGGTGGTGGCCATCTGGTGCATGTTCATGGCCGGAGCCTGGTAGATTGGTTGCTCCATCCCTCGGTTCGCGTACTGTGTCTGACCATACCACGACATGTCTGATGGCTGGCTGGTGTAGTGTCCTTGTTGCTGTGTTGAGTTATCGTAGTATGCAAACGAAGGTTGTCCATGCACCGGAGTCGGTGTCACTGTGTATGTTGAGTCCATTGTAAAATAGGCTGTTCTTGCCAATTGAGGTCAGCGATAGGCTCTTTCCCACTTGAACCCCCCCGTTCCATATAGGATATCCATACCTGTGTGTGTAGGAATGCAACCAAAGTTGTATCCCAAGAAAGTATTAGGTAGAGTAAGTTGGGGGTGTAAGTGATCGAGTGTCCTTTTCACGGTATGTAAAAAGAATGAACGGGATGAGGACACGAGAATTAGGTGTAGTAGTGTTCAAAGGAAGGACAGGATCCTGTTAGATAGGAAACCGGAGGAGACAAGGGAAGGTGTAGTCCAAATAAGTTGCTATAAACCGTCCCAAACCCAAAACAGTCGAGACAAGGACTAGTGGGAATAAGGAAAGAAATAAGAAGAAAAAAATAAGAAATAAAAATCCCAAATCAAAAAAATAAAATAAAGAGAGACACGATATGGACAGGAAGGAAGGGAAAAAGGGAGAGCAGCAGCGGTGGGTTAAATGAGTGATCTGCTCTTCTACTTTTGCCGGGTACATACAAGCAGAACTGAGTGGGGCAAGACCTTTATTTGATTTTAATTATGGATTTTTTGGGGATTTATTTTTACGGTATTTTTTTTATTTCGAAAATGGAATTAAAAGGGAATTAAAAGGAAAATCAAATGGTATCAGTCTGGGGCGGGATTGGCAGCGTGTAACTCTGTCCTAGTGGGGCGTACTTACCCAAAGGGACGGACGCTGGCCCGCATCCTGTGGGAACCCACATCGGTCGGAGCGCCCAAAAGGATGAGTGGAGTCGGAGCACGAGTGGTGTTACGCGCTGGAATGCGGAGAGAGGCTGTGCTGATTTAATTTCACCGAATGACTAGAGGAGGGCATTATCGACTATACTGACTGGACAGGAAATAGATCAAAGATAACCAGCAATAAGCAATATCAGAACGAATAACCATTCTCCCTAGCCGCTCTACCCTCCTGTACCTACCGGCCCTCGCAGATTATTTGCAGAGAACCATCCTGTCAGGCACACCACGGTCAAGCCAAAAATTTGGGATGGCGTGGTGTGGCCACGAGGTGCACGACGATTGGATCCAAAATGGTGACAGCGGCAATCAGTTTGCACCTCTTATCAGACAGAGGCGGTTCCACTCATAACACCACACCAATGGCCGTGTCCCGAAGGAACTTGGGACTGCTTAGCCCCACGCGTGTCCCGTCTTCGTCATTTTGCTGCCAGGGCGTGCACCGCGATCGACAATCTGAATCACCTCGGAGGCCCATTTCCCCCCGGTACTTCGACCCATGCGATCATCATGTGGAAACCTTCTTTTCGGAGCACACAGAGTACAGTGCCAAATGGAGGGTTTATCAATGCCCGAATGGGTTCAGCCATTTCTCGTCGCCTGCATGAAGGTTAGGCCTCATCGCTCATCTCTTGCCGATCAAGACTATCAACGGTGGCAACCAGCGTGCGACCAGATCGTGAAACCGCCGGTATTGGCTCATTCCCAATGGCGCATCTGTTCCACCTTGGTCAGTTTCACATGGCCAGCCAAAAGTACAACGGAAGGGCTCCTCGGTGCAGTGTGATGGCCGAGAAGCGTCACTTTCCAGCCCAGGAAGTCAAAGTCCTTACGGAGTACGGTTCCTACTCCAAAGCCTATAATATCGTCTATGTGGAGGAGTTTCCATCCACGTATTGGAACTCAGCCGTTCTGTTCAGCTGTAAGGGTCCAACCTATCCAGAGACATTAATTCAAGAGGCAAAAAAGCATCAGCATATCCAGAAATATCCACCTGTGATTTTGTCAAGTTGCGCGGCCTACTGCAGGAACAAGACGGTGGAGGCACAGCCGAGAAGAACCACAACGAGGCTTACTGCTTTTATTGGCTGCATTATAGACATCAGCAAGGCTCGAAATGCAGTCTTTGTTCGCAAATCAGCGTGGCGACCGGAGAGATAGTTCCCGATGCCCCAAGTTCACCCATTGGATTAGAACCTCCAGGGTCCCACGCTCATGCATTTCATGACATCGCGCCTACAGTAGTGTGTATAGACTATAGCTGGACCTGTTCCAATTCTGCGTAATACTTTGAGTTTTTCCTGAGCTTGTGATAATGATTGGCCTAGGTACTCGCCAAGTGATGTGTTCCAATTGCAGTGTGATGGCACTTGACTTCTGATCGGTAGATCCGGGGAACGCACAACTGTGATCCATCAAGCATAGAAAATCCGATACATCAAACTTCCGCATCGCCTTTTCCTACTGCCACCTGCACACAGCGCCACGCAAGCAAGGTCCGGTGTCAATCTCTACGTAGGTTACGCAAAAGGTTGTGGCACAAGACATTCTTTTTCTGTTTTTGAGTCGTGGGTTAAGTTTGCCAGAAGTTTGGGTATTTCCACACCAGCTCCCATAGATACCCACATAAGAAAAACAAACAAAAATCTTCTACAAAGTTTTTTTTTTATTTGAATTTAAAATACCAAAAAAGACAAAGAAAAAAAAGACATCTACAATCACTCGTCAAACCAAACCACTCACTGCATGCACGCCCTCGAGTCCAGAACCAAAAGGCATCGAGTTGCCCATCATTTCCTTCGGGGGCCCGTCCGAAGTGTGCATCAACCTGGCACCATTGGCCGCTTCTAAACATAGCGCGCTCCACATCTTGGCTGCCGCTATCCCCAGCACGGACAAATGTGTCGGCGGACGGGATTCCTTCATCTTCCGCCACCAATCACAGCTTATCATCCATCCAAGTGGGAAATCACGCCGTGAAAGTGGGAAATTGGGGATGATACACCCGTACACAGTTAAGCCAATTCTATTCGGCTTGATCGTCAACTCCACTTGGACGTCCGGTCCACCCTCATGGAGTAGGAGGCCCGTGGATTAGCTGGGGATACATTTTCCCCCAAGCGATAGGGTAATAAAGCCATGCATGGAAGGCTGTCAATCCTTCTTCGAGAAATCCAAAGATTCTGAGCTAGGCTACTAGTGATTTTAGTGAGAACCGGCCTTGCGTCGGAGGAGGAGGCTATTTCCGCATTACGAACACTCTTCACTTGTCGCTGCACAAGGCACACCACATATGCACTATGCAGATATAAAGTTGTGATCATAATTTTAGCTAATTGCCACATGAGCAATTATTTGACCTAGTTAGCCTAGTTCTTGCCTTTGATATGAATCGATAAAAGCACTCAAAATTTCGCCAATTTTGGCTTTGCTACTATTGATTGCATGCGAAAATCGGGCTATCGCCGCTGCCTTGGCCGCCACCGTTGTCGCACAGACAGTAAATTCCTTCACGACCACGGGGCAGCCAATATCAGGCCAAAAAAAAAATGAAAAAACTAAAGCAAATAAAATTGACTACACCAACGCTATTGAACCGATATCGTGCATCCAGATAAAGATAAAACCCACGTAAAGGAAAACTTCACCGGTGCCAATCTTAACCTTCGAATGACCTCATGGCACGGCAGGCCAATAAAAAAACTAAACATAAGATACACTACTGTAAAGGTAGCTGCTAGCTACCTCGAGCCAGGAACGGGAAGAGCCATGCATGTGGCTATACCGCAACAAATGTGCGGACAGTCTGGATTGCCCGGTGGAGTAAGAAAAAGAAAAACTGGAGATAGCGCACCCGCGCCGGCGGACGGGCGGCTCCTAGCCCCAAAGAAAAATGTCGCGGAAGGTCCTCCTGAACAGCCGAGCGACTCAAATGCCCGCGGATGGAGCTTCTTTGTGGACTTTCGGGGATAACACGGGTGAGCTTGGAGCTCCTATGCTTCAATGCTTTTTGCCTCGCAGATAGCGGTCTGTCAATAGTGGAAGTCTTAGACCGAGGGTCTCCATTCAGATTAATTCTTTACAGTTAGTGTTCATAGCCGAAGAAGCAAAATGCCTCTATCCAGTGGAAGGGAAAAAAACACCGGAGCTATTTATTAGGAATGATTCACGTAATTACAACTGGGGACATCTTTTCCCCGACGAATCAAATACCTCATAGTGGAAGAGGATGGGGCTCTCGGGGTTTGGGATGTGAGAAACCGTTGGCGATCATCTTATGCTTGTATCCTACAGCCTTGGAGAGATTGATAGTGGGATGCATACATATGTAGAGAGGGGAAAGTATTGAAAGAAAGTCAGATTTGTTTCGAGGCATCATAAATCAATTACTCGACCTGTCGAGTCTAGGCAAAAACCGTTAGAACGGGGATCGGTCGGACCTCGAGGGTTGATGTGTCGGACAGCGTTGGCGCAAGGGTCCAACGGAAGTGCACATCGCGTTTCAAAATGATCCCCGTCGTTGAAAGCTTTTTGGGCAAATGCAGACACGACCAAGAGCAACGCCACCGAGACCCGTGGGACTCGTCGTCTGGACTGATCAACCGTATGATTGACGCCAATTATTCGAGATGATGTATTTATTTGCATTGCTCGAATCAGAAATCCGCATTGTCGCGATTACGAAATGAAAGAGAAATAAACAGCCATGTGGATCTCTGAGTGGCTACTCTTCCCAGGAATAGCTTTGCTATACGTATGTTCTTCGCCATTTTCTTTCATACGGAGTACAACATCCGGTCATCCGCCGACAGCCTTGTGCTCTGAGCAACAACGGCCAGTAGTTCGCTGCAGGGCCTACAGTACGTTATTGTGGTGCCACCGGTATGAAAAACCGAACGTTTTAGATATGGTGGAGTGTGTACGGAGTACCCGGAACAGTATATCATTTTTTTATGATCATGCAATCATATCTCGCCCAAGGTTCTGCCTCGGGAGTGACTGGGTCATGCTATCGCCCGTTATCCTCCACTGCAAGCATCCCTATCTTAAGTTGGTCCGGGTGAGCGTCTGAAACAAAACGGCTAGCAACGCAACCATGCACGCACTGGACTTGCCGAACTTCTTCAAGTTCACAGTTAAGGTTGACAATATGGATTCTAAACTTCGACTTTACTGAACCTTCCGACTACTGCTAACCAAGAACGAGCAACTAGTCCCGACTCTGCTTCGTACTCTCCGTATTTCGTACTTTATCGGGAAACCGTGGACGATGGCGTGCATGGCCCATTGACTTTTTGACAGTCTGCAGATCCTCCCAATTAACAGGAACCTGGGACCCATGTGCGCGCTCTCATTCGTAAGAAAAATATGGGATAGAAATCCTTCGAATCCCATAAAACTGTGGAGAGGTAGAAGACCAGCCACTGATACTCCCGGAACCTCTAATAAGGAAGATTTTCTTTTTTTAAAAAAGGTAATTTCGGTCGGACCTTCCCGCAGCCTAGGTAAGGTTGGAATCTGAAACACCAGGTCAACCCATTGCTAGTGGCTTCGACGGAACACGCGTTTTTCAAGCTCCAAATGGCACTAGCGCACACCGGGGTCTTGGCTGGCTGCCCCACGCCCGAAAATTCGAGACCCTCCATCTATTCCTAATTCTCTACGCAGGGGACTCTGTAGCGGTGTGAAGGCCTCGTGTGGACTTGACAAAAGTCCCTCCGTAGCACAGATTTCTACTAAGCCGGAAGAATTATAGCAAACTTTTAGGGGATCGGGGCCAAGGCCTGAAGTGAAACTAACCTGTCAGACTAAGACAGACGCATGTCTGTCCAGATTAGGCAATGTGTCAGTAGAACATCTATATATCTTTCTTACGCAAGACTCATAAGAACTCAGAATGAGGTTTAATTATCTTGGAACATCAGCTTACGGTCACCCGTTAACGGTTATTAGACATGTCTTGCATTGAAATGAGCCAGCCTCCACCAAACGCCCCGAATTGCCACTGTGCGATATTAATTCGAGTGGGAAGGTGTTCTTCCCCGGCTACCACCTGGGCGGGCGCTAGATCTCAATCTATTGCAACGGTCTTTAGTTCATTCCTTCGAAGGTTTGGCGTTGCGCTCAGGACGCTCTCCGGAAAAGCCGTCCCTACTCGGCTAACGGTGGCAACTCGGGTACAGTTTCACCACCACCGAGCATGTGTTGGAACCCCAAATTAAAATGGAACAGAGTTGTATCTGAACCCAAAATAAATGCGGGGATACGACACGAGTTCTCGGCTAAAACCAAGTTCGCGGACAGTGATCCATGGGACCGTCGAGCACACCGGGGCCTAAGATACACAATAGCTTTTACCCAATCGGGGATTTCTCTACTCATTATCTGGGTCTGTTATACTCTGTACCAGGTACGCATGAATACCGGGGGGCCAAATAATTGACGGCCAGTTCCGAAGCCCTAACCAACCACACAAAGCTTGAGATAACCCGCACGTGTACGACCGAACCAGCCCTCGGTATTCGGTATTCTATCGTACTCCGGACTCTAAGAAGATTAGCAAAGTCGATCGCCCAAACTCTCTTCGAAGTGAACCTTGGGTGAGACTGGCTCTTGCACCCGACACCATCCCCAATTGGGCATTTAGTCCCAGGCGTGCATTCGGTACAGAAGAGCTATGATCACCCTGCTATCCTAATATCGCTTTGAACTTGCACTTTTTTCCTTTTGGTGGTCGAGCCAATATGTGCCCCAAGAGGATACCGCATTATTGACGGAGCAAAACCTACACTTTGACCTCCTCCCCGGTGCCATTGTGGCGGCCAGGAACGTGGACAGTGGGAAGGATTCTTCCGGCAAGATCTGCTGTCTATCGCAACCAAACATCCCTTCCGCACGGGGAGACGTGTGGATTGAACTAGGACTGGTTCCCCGGCATTAACCCTGCTAGACCAATCGAAGTTTCTCGACTTTGTTATTTCCCACTATTCCAACTAGTTTGGGACTCCCCGCAAAAAACCGCAATCTTCAGGCACACAGAGTTTTTGGAATTGGTTATTTACTTTTTTGCTTTTGTGCGGATGAAAGCTTCATTGATCCATTCGGGAATAGTTGGCTTATCTTCTCCCCACTGGTTCCAGTGACGAACTCCGCGGTGGACCGCATATCACCACCCCAAAACTCTTTTCCGCGCTTCCAGAGTCTGTTCGCAATAATTGACGGCAAGGTCATAGAGGGTCCTAAAAATGCGGAGATTACGGAGCAAATACAGAGTTAAGACTTGGCTCGTGGCGAAAGGATTCTCAAGCGTTCCTGGACCTGAAACTGTGCATTAGTGCTCCCGATCCCATGCAGGACGCGAGCCAACAAGATGGCGTGGTTGGTCCCCAAAATTCGCTCTCGATGGGGCAACCTGCAGTGTTCTATCTCTGCCGTAAGTCTCCGCATCGAAGGTGCAATCAACCCGAAACATGGTACATGCGACCTGTACCTGGGGGCCAGCCCGCAGAACCACACGAACCGCGCACTGCTATCCTGGGAACCGATTCCGTGGGTTTTACTTTTTGACTCAGGTACACTTCTCTTATTCCGTTGCCCCCACCCACGGAAATCCGTATCGTGCTCCGTCCGCCTGTAACCCACGCGCACGATAGCCAATTCTGGGTCAATTACTGGAGCCCACACCATGCAAGTCCCCGGTGTAATGACGAGATTCCCGCTTCACAGCCGAAACCCTATCGGTCCCCAGGCCACTCGGTGTCCTTTTTCAAGTCATTGCGTAGGGACCTTGTGTATCTGTCTCCAGCGCAGTCCGTGGTAGGTGATAGCATGTTCGGAGCACGACCGATTACGGACACTGGTCCTTTTGACTTCAACCACCAAACCACAGCAGATCATTACTCGATATCAGTATCACCTCCGTCCCCAATTATTTCTGTACATCTCCCGACCGCAGTGGAAACTCCAAGATACCAGCCCTAGCCACTTATGGATTCACAAGGCCAAACAAAGTGCGCTGATGAATTCTCCGAAGGGTGCGCCCACCTGGAGATACTCCGTTCCTTCTTTTTGGGCCTTGCGCGATCGAGATCGACGACCTGGCTCCATTTCTTATCAGAAAGTCTTGTTCCCAACACGGCTCACAACCAAGGGAGTGGCTCCCGCAACGTGCGTAGAATTCTCAGACGACCCTCCGCTTATCCTGCGAGCATTTGAGTGTACGTAATGATAAGAGATAGGTGTTGGGGGGTTTTTTATTCGAAGAACCCCAAATGGTAGAAACTGAAGGGAATCCACTCCCGCAATCCAGCGTGGCGATTAGATTGAGAGCATCCACAACTGAAACTAAAATCTAGGAACTGACCTGAAACCTGGCAGCCGAAAACCTTCATGATTAGCGCTTGCGTTTACTTACACTTTCCACTAGATACGCTAGAAGGAGGGCAATTACAGCGAGAGGAGCTAGCGCTGAAGAAATTTTCCTTCTTTTTCCCTTCTGGAAGGTCGGCTACGCTGTACTAACGTTTAGTGTTGATAGTGGCTACTACTATACGTACTGCACTACAAGCCTCTCCACCATTCTTCACCACAGGGCTCACGTTCCTCCAAACAACGAATGGTGATTTCTACACGTGTGCCATGTAGTGGGTACACCACCAGGCAGCGTGTGTCGGGACCATCAGGACACTGGTCGGAATCTTTCGCTCGTGTCGGGGCGGGTACATGCGGGTCTGCTCTCACCACAAAACAATAGAGCATCCGAGAGATCCTCATTCTAAAAGCCACCAACATCGCTTACCGAGAGCGAAAATCGATTAGCCAATGGCTTAGTCTAGTGCGGAATGCCGGATCGCCCACCAAGATCCATATTCATGAGTAAGACAATACAAATCGTACGGCGTATCTAGTATAGGGCCGTCGGCGTCGACATGCCTTGGCAGAAAGGCACTACTGCCAGTTTATTTGTTTCAGCAGTCTTCTCACCCGTGGAACAACTGTCTGGAAGTATGGATCCCACACCTCTTATGGCATGATGGACCCATAACTGAAAAACGCGATTCATGCCATCTCCATTCTCCAAGCCAGTCTCCAATTCGTCCCCGCTGAGGATGCAACACCATCGTCGAACCTAGAGTGGAGTCGCGGCGCAATTCTCGAAAATCCAGCCCTGCCTACGAAGCGAGTCTTACTGTTTACGGGGACCAGCACGACGGACCACTGCCAAGTTCCAGGATGCATATTGGTCATACATTATCGTTATGAAAAGCTGTATCTATCCAAGCCGAAGCGCCGAAGCCGTGTGCATCCGGTGTTGAAACTGCCCAAGCCGGGCCGGGTTCGAGGTGGATTTGTCGGCCCGCGATTGATCTCGGATCCATCTGACCCAGGGATTCTGTCGCTTTTTCTGGCAGGCCTGTCGTCACATGTTGTCTTCGTTGCATCTGTCTGGTCGATGATCTTCATCCACCGAGAACATTTCGTCATTGTCCGTATTCCGCGGGGAACGGGTTCCAGAGACAGACGTCGATGCAATTTCCATTACATTCTGTGCTCGGCCGAGCTTGCTCCAAATAGTGGAATAGCTTTGCGTCCAGGGTCCTCCAGAATGGGTCCAAGTCGCTTCGCTTCGCCTGAAAGGTTTTTCTGGCGAGCTTGGTGCCTAGGCTTGGTGGAGAGAATGCGGGTACGATAATATGTGCGCGGCGATTTGAGGTGAGAGCGGTTGGACATCTATCGTATGCAGGTGTTTATGCTTATTTATCCTGCTGGCGCGGCGCAGGTTCCCGGCTAGCCTATGGTTCTTTCTCTAGTTCCTTTTAAATTTGCAAGTCTGCTGGCACGGCGATAAAATCATATTTTGTGCTAATTTTGATATTCTGATAATTCCAGCAGCTAACAAAAAATCAACAAGGCCTCAGGGATGGTTCTGTTGAGATCAAGCTCCATTAGGAGTCAGTCTCTTCCTATCATATGATTCCATTATCCTCATCACAGGCCAAATAATTTTTATGGAAAAGGAAAAAGGAAAGAAAAAACAAAACAGAAAAAAAAAAGTTGCAGTCCTTGTTGATTATGTAATATTTATCGGTTATTCTGTGGGTTGCGGAAGAGCAATTATTCCGGAGTTCTGCTATAAATTTTCGTTCTCAGCGGCAACATTTCCTCTTTTCTCTTTCCTTCTTCGTGCGGCGGCGCGACTAACATTACCCGTGTTGCTTGGACATCCTTTCAGTGATGTTACCAGGTGTCAGTTGCGCCACAGAAGAACGGAATTGCACCCTTCTCCCACTTTACAGGTCTCTCTTCATTTCTCACAAGCTGACCTTCTGATGGCCCTTTGGGTCTGGGATCGGACATACCATTTATATAGCCCTATATCTTTCATTACACATAGCTCAATACAAGCATTATATTGGAAAAAGAAATGAAAAATTTGATCATACGCATATACTCTCTGTATTTCTCTGTAGTGCATGCAATAATTGTCTTGTTGGTCGCTATTAAGAAGAATACCATTACTCAGTCTAGCCTTTGCGTTTTCCTGATGGACATCAGTAATCTTGGAACTTTTCCAATCTTCGAGTCCAACTCTAGCATGCATTGCCATGACTGTTTACTCTCCAGGCTCATCGCCAATCTTCTCCAGCTTGCCCATTGAGCGCTTCTCGCCTGAGTCGCCAATAATGCGAACCCGGTCAACACGCAACTTTTCGCTGTCTCCATCGCCATCCACAAAGAACAGGACCAACGAGGTAACGTTCTGGAACTTAACAAAGCGCAAATCAACCCGAGCAGTTCCTGTCTTCGCATCCCAGTCCTCCTCTTTAATCTCCACAGTCTGCACGGCCGGGATATCATCTGCCTCGTCAAATCCAAGCACATGCGAGCGGTTGACATAAAGCTTAATAGTCTTCGGCCGCATTGGTGCCTCGTCGTCATCCTCATCAGGGACTGCGAAGGAGGTGATATGCAACGAGTGCACCTTCAGCGTTGACTGGAGTGGGATGTAAAGCATAAGCTGCTCATCCGTATCACTCTCCACCCAATCCGCCTTTCCTTCGGCCTTGCCCTTGCCCTTGCCCGCAAGACCTGATGGCTTGGTGCCTTCGAAGAGCACGCGCGCCTCGCCCCGCTCATTATCTCTGTTCAAAAGTTCCAATCCCTTCACGTCGACTTGGTCGGTCACGTCCGAGTAGCCCTTGGCCACTGTAGCACCGAACCAGCCGCCGCTGGATTCGCCATCGCCGGCTGCTGCGCCGTCGGACTTTGTGGCTTCAGTAGCGAGTTTCTGGATGACTTCGTTTAGGCGGCGGGGGTCTGCGCCGGCGACGGTCTGGGTCTTGCGGCCGTTCTCAAAAACGATGAAGGTAGGGTATCTGTAACATGTAAGTTAGAGACAGGTCCATTTTTTTCGCTGGTAGGTTCTGCATTCCTAGGTTTCGGTGAATGGAGGAGGTTTATTTACGTACGCTCGCACGCTGTATGCCTGCGCCAGGTCCTTCTGCTGATCACCGTTGATCTTAGTGAATGTGATTTGGTTCGGACGGGTCAGCTGGCGAGCCAGTGAATCATATACAGGAGCGATAGCTTTGCATGGTCCGCACCAGTCGGCATAGACTATTCAGAGAACGGGTGAAAGTTAGTCAAGGGTTCTGGTGGTTGCTCGGTGCTGGTGGGGGTAGGAAGGGATTCTCGTGCGGGGCGGTGTTGAGACTTACAATCGGCGACGACGACGCGGGAGGAGTTGAGGAGCGTATTGAATTGCTCGTTTGAGGATATATTGATGACCGACATCGTGGAGGGGTGTGTTGGTGATTCAACAGTGAAGGTGGTGGGGAGGAGATCGAGGTTGTTTTGCCCGGATCCTTCAATATGTCATCAATCTTCCGGTCAACAGAGCTTAATGGACAGCACCTCAGATCTGCCTGAGGCACCACACTCTGCTTCTCCCATCTTTCTGACGTGAGGTGAAGCTTTGAGATACCTATCAGTATCATTTTATCTAATGATTTTCATGTTGCTGGCTCAACGCCCAAATCCCATTCGGCGTCCAGAGGTGGTTGACATCACGAGATATATATATCGGCAGTCATTGTAGAGATTTGGCCACGAAGAGCAAGCAACCAGATGTAAAAACAACACCCAGAGCTTTCAATGCTGATGATGATCGAAAGTAAAAACAGTAGATAGATATTGCACCATGTTCCATGATCGAATCGTGAACAACCTCGAAAATAGCCGTGGTAGAGTACTTAAGGGACGGGCCTGAAGGTCCAACCCAACTCGGTGCCACAGTCTAAAACATGTAGAACAAGTCACCCAGACACACCGCAGAATCAGATCCAATTGAAGCTATCCTCGATTGAAGACCAAACGCAGTCCAAAGTCATATACTTTGCAAAACAACCTCCGACACCTGCTGCCTGACCTGCCCGATCAGGAAAATCAGAACGCAGCGGGATCCACTTGAACGCCACAGCTCGACCGGCGCTCAAGTATAAGAAAGCAGTACACATTTCATCTCAACCCCAGTGAATTCTAATTCTTCAAGCTAATAGAACTCTGACATAGACACCATCACAATGACATCCTCCAAAGAATGGGCCAAAATGCTCCGCGGTGAGCTGTACATGCCCTGGGACGAAGACCTCCAGGCCAACCGAACACGCTGCAAGCAGGCATGTGATGAGTTCAATACAGCTGGGAATGTCTCCCGACGAAGAAAGGTTGAATTATGGAGAAAGTAAGATCCGACCAGCCACAGCGACCTGCTCATCAGTCCGAACTGAATTAAAGCTAACCCCCCATAAGCATCATCGGAGATACTCGTCCCCTCCCACCAGTAAATCCAAATCCCAAAGAAGATGAAGAACTCTTTGATGAAACGGATCCTGTCGTCGATGGCCCCATCTCCGTGGACCATGGCCTCAATTTCAAAGTGGGAGCTGGGACATTTCTCAATTTTAATTTGCTAGTGCTGGATACTTGTCTTATCACCATCGGTGAACGAGTTCTCTTTGGGCCGAATGTTTCGCTTTACGGCGCTATTCATCCGCTTGATCCTGCCATTCGACGGGGAATGAAGGGTCCCGAGGCCGGGAAGGAGATTCATATTGAGGATGATGTGTGGATTGGGGGAAGTGTGATGGTTCTTGCGGGCGTGAGGATTGGGAGGGGATGTACGATTGGAGCGGGTTCTGTGGTTACAAGGGTAGGTTGTTTTGCACTGCTTTTAATGTGGTTTACTGACTGTTTAGGACGTTCCTCCTTTCCATTTTGCAGCTGGGAACCCGGCTCGAATTATTAAGCGGATTGAGAGTAAGATGGATCCTGACCAGTCTTAGAACTTGCATTGAGATATAGATCTATGACAAGCTTGACCGATAGAACCTTTGATTCTGGTAGCATCTCTTGACGATACGATATATAACATCTGATTCGACCTCAAACTCCACCCGAACGCTTCAAGGTTTAGTTGAAGTAAATCAGAAAGTGAGACATGGATTTGTATGCCGGATTATGCCAGACAAAAATAGAGACCGAGAGCAAGGAATACCGAAATCCGCAAATTTCGGATAGAGTAAATGGGCTGTGGTGTCGTCAGACTGCCAGAACCTCATCTGCCGCCAAAATAACGACAGAAAAACATGCTCATATGCCCAGGCGCTATAGATAGAACAAGTTGAGACAAGCTGATGTGCAATGGCGCATGGCTTGGTCTGAGTACCCCGGGCGAGAGCGGAACGCTATGCCATCCTTGGCTTTGTACCACTGGCTGTCGGGCGTAGGTGCCTGTGACGGGCTTTGCGAGTCTTGAGTAGTTTCCGACGACACACTGGGATGGAAGAGCCCCGGAGTGATATATCGGGCACACAGCACACCACTGTACACTCTCGACATCAAAGTGGGTTCGTCTGGCTCTGGTGAAACGCCCATTTGTGTTGTAGGTGCTTCAAGAATAGAAGTTTAGAAATCTGGCCATTCAGCCGTCTTCAGCAGCAAAGAGAATCTTCATATAGAGACTGCACCCCACACATCCGATAACGACCTCCCCATGATCCATACTTGACTCCAGATGATTTTCTGTGACCGAGAAGCCTCTCTCATCTCCACATCGGCAGCCACGATACCAGGAGCCGTCTTCCTCGTCGTAATCCATATCATCTAGATCCACCGTCTCCAGACCCGTATGGAAAACCTCGGTGGTGTCCTCTGCAAACTTTGCGCGGTTCAAGCGAAGCGAGCGATCGTATTCTGCGCGCAACTGCGGATCGGAGAGTGTCTTGTAGGCCGTGGTAATCTCATCGATGGTATATGATCGCTGATTAGTTTTTGATGTAGAGAAGACATTCGATGATGTAGAGGCCGAACCCGCGAGACCGGACTGTTTTGCGACAGCGCCGGCTTTATCTGGGTGGTGTTTGAGGAGGGCTTTGTGGTAGGCGAGTTTGATCTGCAAATTCGAGAGAGGGGTGGCAGAGTTGCTCGAGAAGGGGAGCTCAAGTACCCGGTAATAGTCTGCCGACGACTCGGTCATTATAGGCGGTGGCCCTGAGGATGGACCTCTTCGTACGTTGGTGATGCGGGGTTCAAGATGGAGGGCGGGCGCATACGGGGAAAAAAAATTTGAGCGGCGGCAGCTGTAGTCAGCAGAGCAGCTCGTGGTTCATCAGAGATGTAAAACAAAAGTGATAGGTGATAGCAGGAAGAGAAGCAAGATTTATCCGAAAAGCCTCAACCAGAGCCTATTCCCAGAGAAACAGAAAGATACAGTACGAGATTTGAAGAATGTGAAAAACTTGTAGAAGATGATGTATTGATGCTGACTAGGATGTTCGTCGTAAAATAGTCCTGCTGCTCAATGAAGACTGAGCACCAGGGTGGAGTAGACGCAGCCCTGCTAGAAGCTGTTTGGTTTTGATCTGCCACGAACGAACGATATAAAATCACCCAAGAGACGTCGATGCCATTAAATGGCACCTCGCGGGTTATGTGGTGTTGCTATAGAATATATTGAAATCCTGTGGGAAATAGTGTGTCGATCCTCACATTACAGGATCGAAGCACTTTTCCAAGGATTCGTTCACTCTTGAGAGTGTGAAGGAAGGAAGGGAAAGAGAAAACCCAAAATCGAAAAAGCGGAAGATAACACCAGAGGCACGTGATGTTCAGACAGGTCACGTGTGACCCTCCTATATTAGCAGGAAAATTTCACCATCGTTAGATTTCTCTTTCTTCTTTACACTTTTTCGAACGCATAATCAACCTCCAATTCCTTTTTCTCATAAGATGGCAGGTCATATTGGCGTACTAGATGAACTGGGCAGCATAAATTTCCTCGACGGCACAGGTTGGCTTCGGCTGGCTAAGTTGCAGTGGGCGATGGTATCCCCTGCTGTCCAGACATTCCCATCTTTGGACCCAAATTTGTAGACGTAGATTGATTTAAGTACGAAATTAAGTTTTCATACAGCAGGCAATACATGTCTACTTGGAAAATATCCAGATGGATTCTTGGTTGAGCCAAAACCGTTCCGGTCCTCGCATCCGCGAAACCGAGTCCTTATTCTCGGAACTCTGTTCCAGAGCTGTTCTAGAAGCAATATCCTTCAAGAATTGACTAGTGGAGCTATCAATAGCACATCCCTGAACCGGCCGCGCGTAGTTAAGCTTGGAATGTATTTAAAACAGAATGTCCGGGGTTGCAATGCCCCTCGCAGATGATTCGGTACTCCGGTTCTCCGCCTTGAGACTTTTTCCTCTTTCCCCTATTCATCATCCTTCACGTACTGTGTGTACGCTGTCCACTCCTTTCCTTCATCATGCCGAATGGCATCAGTAAGCGTCAGCAGCTGCGCAATGAGAAGACCCTGGCCGAGTTGATCCGGACCGTCCCTGGCAATGACCGGTGTGCCGATTGTGATGCCCTGACCCCAGGTTCGTCTTTTCCCCGCGAAAAGCATCATATGAGACTTTGGACTGACTAGGTTGTTCAATGATATAGGATGGGCGAGCTGGAACGTATGTCATTCCCTTGATCTCCGAAATATCCCCCTTGCTCTAGATTTGGTTGTCTGATCTTCGTCTTTCGTATAGATGGGCCTCTTCCTGTGCATGCGGTGCGCCGCAATCCACCGCAAGTTGGGCACACACATCTCCAAAGTCAAGTCTCTGTCGATGGACACCTGGTCCGCAGAACAGGTGGATGTGAGTGAACATATAAACCCCCGCGGATCAAGATTTTTGAAACTGACGCCACCACTCCTTGACCAGAACATGAAATCCCACGGTAACCTCCTCATGAACAAGATCTACAACCCCAAGAATATAAAGCCGCCAGTCCCGAGTGACATTGACGAGGCAGACTCGTGCATGGAACGGTTTATTCGGCAAAAATACCAGTACCGGTCGTTGGAGGATGGCAAGCCCAAGCCTCCTAGCCGAGAAGACTCGAGTTATACCAAGCGCCACGAATCGAGACGCGATGACTACAGCCGTGATGAATACAGACGCGACGAATACAGACGTGATGATTATAGACGCGACGAATCGAGACGGGCTGCATCGCCGGATAGATCCCCTGAGGGTTCGCCGCCTCCGCTGCCACCCAAGTCAGGCAAATTCTTTGGATTTGGACTTCGAGGATCTTCCTCGACCTCGAACCTGCGTCGATTCGGAACCAAGAGGGATTCGCCAGGGAATGACCAGCGGCCGTGGTCTCCGCCGGCCTCAAATAGGACCACTGGAATGGGAGCACCAGTTGCTGACGTGACGACTGCCTCGTTGGAGGCGAAGATGGCAGCGCTGCAGGAATTGGGTTTCAACAACGACCGACGTAACGAGATGGTTCTCAAGGGTCTTAACGAGGACTTGGACCGGTGTGTTGAGACATTGTCGAGACTAGGTGAAGGAAATCCCGACTTGATAAGGGCCTGGGCCGCGAAGAAGAGCGCTCAAACAAGAGCAGTATCTGCCACAGTGCCTGCCGCCGTTTCCAGGCCAGAAACGGCAAACAACCCTTTCGATAGGGCTGTTTCGAATCCAGTACCTCAACAGTCGCAGCCTGCGCAGCCCGCACAGTCGACATCGTACAATCCATTCGACCAGTTTACTCAGCCACCACAACCTGTGCATACGCCTCAGTCGGCTCAGCCTCTGGAGAACTCTTTTCAGCATCTCCAGGTATCCCAGCCCTTGTTCCCGCACTCCACTGGTGGATATCCGAGCCAAGCTAGCTCCATGCAGCAGCCCGCATATCAGCAGCCGTACACTCCGCCGGTTACAGCAACATTCTCACAGGGTGCTTATGTTTCCTCGCCCCAGCCCGTGGATAACAACTATAATCCATTCTTTCAGACAGCGCCCCAGCCGCAGGGCGGCATGGCCAGTCAAACCTATCCTATCCCGGGTGCCGCGCAGAACAATCCATTCTTTAACACTGCCGCGCAAAGCCAAACACAACAGCAACAGCTCGCACCACCGGTGCCAGCAATTTCGGTGCCTCATCCACCTCAACATGCAAACACCATGCCGGCGATTTCGTCCACTTCGCCATTCGGCACATCTCCTTTTGGATCAACACCTCATTTCCAGCAGCAGCAGCAGCAACAGCACCAGCAACAGCAGCAGCAGCAGCAACAGCATCAGCAGCAGCAACAGCACCAGCAGCAGCAACAGCAGCAGCAGCAGCAACAGCAGCACGTTCAAAATGCAAGCCAGGGCTCTTATAATCCATTCCAGCAATCTATGGGACCACCAACCCCCCAGAGTGCAGGTGGTTATTCGAACGGCTTCCCGAATCAATACCAGCCGCAGCAACCGCAGCAATTGGCACCCCAAGCCACCGGCCACATGGACAAAAACAGCATTCTTTCTCTCTACAACCTTGCTCCCTCGCCCAGCAACGGAATTCCTCCAATTCCACAACAGCCCCAGTCTCAGTACCAGCTCCAACCTAGTGCAGGAACCAGCCCTCTTCCACCACTTACCCACTCTCAAAATTCTACCCCACAGACCCAGCCTGGATCCAACATCCAAACCCCACAGCAGAGCACTGCAAACCGTAACCCATATGGTGGTGCTGGTTCGGGTCTAGCCGCCCAAGCAGGCGTGACTTACCCATCTTCCGGATTGGGCATCGGAATGGGTGCCAACGGTACCGCAGCTCCTGCTCCTGCTCCTGCCCCTGCTCCGACGATGGGAATGAGCTTGAGTGCTTCCAACCCTAGTCCCTTCACTTCGGTTAACCCGAACATGCCTAGAACGCATATGAGCCAGCCAAGCGTTGATATCAACGGACTGCATAATGGCCGACACAGCCCAGATGCTTTTGCCAGCTTGAGTGCGCGCTATGGTTGATTTGAATGCCAAAATGATCAATAGGATTGGACTCAGTCGAACGGGGTGCAATGTTATATGCCTTGGTTTTTCCAACGAGATGAGACGTGGCTATGTACCATTTTCCTTTTTGGTTTCTTTGTGAAAATAGATTGTGTTCTTTTGGTTCATCTGTCAAAAGTCAAGCCAAGATAGAATGCTTGCAAATACACAACTAATGATATGGATATAGATGGATCGATGAGATGTGGTTATGTACATGTACAATGTTTTGCGTGCATCTTGAAATTTGTCGGGTCTATTCTGTTTCACTCTTTTAGTTTCATTTTTTTTTGGGTGCATTTTTGGGCTGTATATCATTTCATTCATTATATTTCCACTGATCTAGGCTGTTTGAAAGAATCTTAAAAGCTCTTGAATCTATGAAACACTGGAGAAAACCACCTGGGCACTAGATTCTGGATTCGTGTATCGATTTTCATCTGGAATCCTTTTTGGCTTCCGATAAGTGGCCCGCTCGGTCATTCGGTAGTTCGGAAATTTGGCTTCATCAGGCGGAACATAGCCAGCACCCATGCGTTGAAAGTTGCCTTACTATTGTTTACCCAGCAAGAGAACAAATTGTTCCTCTTATCCCTCAATAAATTTCAAAATCGTTTTGTCTGCCTTGTATCACGTGTTTCATTGATTTTGGGGCCAGATTGTTGTTCGTCGATACATCTACGGTCGTTGCGGTCGTTGAATAGCTATGCACATCGAACTCCCGAGTCTGAAACACTTTGCAAAAGACGCCCCAATTGATCGGCTGAGTGGGCAATGCGATTAACGGATCTGTCTGATCATGGAGCATTCGACACTGCATATTGGTGACCAATCGTCCCAGAAACTCGTTGCAAGGCGCTATGATGTGGAACGATCTTGTATCCGCTGCCATGAGCGCAAGGTTCGTTGCGACCGGGCCATGCCCTGTTCAACTTGCCTTCGAACCAATGTTCCTTGCCATTATCCAGGCCCAGGGCGAATCAAACGTCGCTCAAAAAGGTCATCTACCCGAAGGGCCAGAACCCACTCGGAGACGCCGAAACGAACCATCACTGTGAGCAGTCACAAAAACTCCCCCGATATTATAACTAGTAGATCGTCCTCTGCTCTATCACAGCTACATGGTGCGAATACTAATACCTCGTTCTCAACTGGCGCGCGTACTGCGCCGACAGAAGGCCTTCTGGTGGAGGACGGCACATCTACTCAATATGTTAACGAGTTTCTCTTCTCGCGCGTCTTGGAGAAGGTCGGTGGACTAAAATGTTTACTTTCTAGCAGAAACTTGGGCTTACCATTGCTGCGGACAGGAGAGCGAACTCCAATCCGCCATGGATCCTCCGGTTAGCACTTACAATAGTGAGGCGAGCTTAATGATTGGCTTTGATGGCCTCATCTCAAAACCCCAATTGGCTGTTGACACCTTCTCTCTCTTCCCATCTCGAAGGCAAGCCACGCGCCTCTGGCAAGTGTACTTGAATAACGTGGACGTTCTTCTCAAAGTGCTTCATATACCGACCACGCAACCCACTGTATTTGCCGCCATCAACAACCCAAATACTGCTTCTCAAGACCTCAACGCTCTTCTGTTCTCCATTTACTTTGCAGCAGCCACAAGCCTATGCCAGGCAGAAATTGATGTTATAATTGGTGAGGATCGGCAATCCGTTCTCAAAAGATTCCAGCGAGGCTTGGAGATTTTCTTGCATTCGGCTGAATTCCTGGATTCGCCCACCATCGTTTCGCTGCAAGCGATGTCCATTTACCTGGTAAACTCAGTCGCGCCCTTAAGTCCATTTCGCTCACGCTTAGAATAAATGCTAATCAATCGGTGCTAGCTTTGCTATCGGAATCACAACTGTGGTAGATCTGGATGGACGTTGAACGGTATCCTACTCCGAACAGCACAATGGATGGGTCTACACCGCGATGGAGAACGCTCCAATCTCCCACCACTGGAGTGCGAGATTCGTCGCCGACTATGGTATCAGATCATCGGATGCGATGCGCGAGCTGGCGAAGACCATGCTCTCTCGACTAATGGGTATGGTGGCTTCTCTGATACGAAGCTTCCCCTCAACATAGACGACCGAGATATAACACCTAACATGGAAGTGGCCCCAACTTCAAAGCCGCTGTGGACAGAGATGACGTTGTTCCTGATCGCTGCCGAGATGAGTCAAGCACATCAACAAGTGTCTCGACTTTCCACGGCCGTGCTCAATGGGGACGACACAATGACTAGCCTAGAGCAGTTTCTTAGAAAAACCACGACACGCATGAACGATCGCTACTTGCAACATTGTGATCCCAACATCCCCATTCAAAAGTCAGCACTGTTGTTGGGCCAGGTGCTTATGGGAAAGCTCAGTGTCTTCGTTCGCCAGCAATACCTACGAGGACTCAGTGCAGAGGAATCAGCCTCGCGCGCCACCGAACAGACGCTTTTGCTGGCTTGTGATACCATCGAGATTGACAACGAACTGAAGACAGATGAGCTTCTCAGTAACTTCCATTGGCTTTTCTCGACGTTCACCGAATATCATCTTTTGACCTATACCTTGTGGCATCTTTGTGTTCGGCCTGGCGTCCACTGCGCCGACCGAGCGTGGCAGTTGGTCGATAAGTCCTTCAATTTGGTGGAGGATCATAGCTGGCCGAGTCCTGGTCCGAAATGGAACGTCCTACGAAAGCTTCGAGACAAAGTATTTCACATACGATGTTCTTTCTCCGCGATTCCATTCACCTCCACGCGCCTCTCAAACAATACGGTTCCCGAGACCTTTGGGCATCGGGAGGATGAACTTCCGGGAGATGCGATCCCCAGCAGCGTTCTGGGGATTGAAGATGTTATGAATTGGGATTGAAAAGATGATCTGCTTCCCAAATAGGGAACTGTCTGACTCATGTGCCTGTGGGCTAAGTATAGTTTGGTAGGACGGTTCCGGGCCACAAAGGCCACAATGGAGCACCGTATTGTGGATATAATTTCTTTTGAGGTTTAAAATTGGCTCCTAAGGTCCCAGCTTAGAGTGTATGAATGAATGACTTTGATGATGCTTTGATGAGGCCTGAGGAACATAATCCCAAGTTTGGCCGAACGACCGAACGGCCACTTCGGCCTTGAGACCCTCTACTGGGAGAGGTATCACCGGAAACTTATATAACTATGTAAATTTTTGAGTAAGTGTTCGATGTTGGTATAATGTAGATAATTGTATTGCATTTAACTAGGTTCCTAGACTATCAAAACATGACCAGATGAAACATCTGGACGTATGCCCTAAATCATAATAATTTTCATGTTTGATAAACAAACGTTTTCATCCCACTCGAGATCATCCCATATCCTCATCCACATTATTCCATCGCATCATACAATCATAAAAGAGGACGATCAAACCCATAAATAAAAAAGAAATCTGAAAACAAGGCCACCGCTAAAAAACCAAGGTTCAAGGCTGTACAGGGTCCTCAAACCACATACGCAGGCCGCCGACTCCGACTCGAGCTGCGATGACGATGTCCTCCACTAGAGTGACCACGTCGCGAACTGTGACTCCGTCTCCGAACAGTAGTCTCCTTGACCACAACCTCACGCTGACGCGAATGCAAGAAAAGAGCCAAGAAAGCCGTCCAAGCGAAGAAGACGCACTCCATAATACCCATCGCGAACGACGCCTTGAGCATAGCGCACGTCTTGTCAATGTGCAGGTGGTAATCGTTATTGATGCTTTCTCCGTACTCGCCGAACGGACCGAGGGATACCCAGACTGAGCCACCATCCCAGTGTGAGCAGCTCTGGTTTGCGATGAAGCGGAGTTCGTAGACAGCGGCGATGAATGCGCCCAAGAAGAGGACGTCCACAAATGAGACGAAGAGAGCTGAGCGCTTGGTTGCCGAGAAGCGGATTAGGGTATCGATGGCCCAGAAGACGGCGACAACGCTGACGATGAAGATGACGAGGATGTAGGCGGGTGTGAGCATGTTGGCTTTTAGGTAGCCGTGGACGAAGTAGGCCTGATGATCATTGCGATGTTAGTATTTAGTTGTCTTTGGGTTGGCAGATGAGGGCTGAGTGTTGTTGAGAGACCATGGTCGTGGTCACTAGCTAGCTAGCGCGCGACTCGGTCTCAAAACTGGAGAGAGCTGTGTTCACGTACCATCATGCCGATGATGGGGATCAAGAAGGTGATCTCCACCATCCGGTTAAAGATGAAGAATAAGCTGCCAATCATCTTGCCGGGTGCCTCGTGGACAAGGGAAAAGATTGAGTTTTGATCTCAGGAATGCGACAAAATAGGGATTGCGAAACGGGCCGCTGTCGCGTCACTCAGGTATGTCCAGATACAAAGAAGTTGAAGTTGTACTTTGTATAGGGTGGATCACTCTCTCGGACACCTCACATGCAGCTTAGAAGCGCGAGTGGACTGCGATCACAACCTGCAGGGCACGAGGACGAAGATATGTAGGGAGAAGGAACGGGAGAGGGGTTGGAAGCGCAAAAGAAAAAACGTGTGCCGTCATTTTGCGCTGACAGCGGGGAAGAGGCTGGGCGAGTAACCGTGCATGTTGTGGGTGGCTGGGACAACCAGCGTCGGTTTTCTCAGTTTTGTTTTGAGTTAATTGGTTAACACAACAGATACTTGACAGGTCGGGCTTCACTAAGTTAGTTAGTATACCCGACCGTATCCTTTTAATTTATGACCTGCATCTGATTGACTGTTGATCCCATACATGCTTTACTGTAGGTTGGAGCGGCAACCGAGATCCCGCCTAGTGGAACCGATGGATCTTCCAAACCCAATTGGCCGCTAAAATCAGGGTAAATAGAGACATGAAAATTGCAGATTCAGATTCGAGATTCAGATTCAATGCACGTACATTCTAATGCTCATGAAACGCCGGATGACAAATTCGTACATCAATCCCATTGTATCCCAAGTCAATGTCTCGCAAGAAATCAGACCTTTGCGCCGAGTCATGGAATGGTCTATAAGAGTCATTAATATTGGCTTTACACCTCCCGACCAGGCGCATCGGTCAATGATCGCTCTGGATGATCATGGGTAAAAACGACACCCGGTGGTGGATTGATTACACCAGGGGGTGCCGTGTGCCCTTGCGACTGATACGCGTTGGGATGGTATGCGGTATTAGCATCGAATGAATTGCGACTGACACCTGGATTTTGCGCCGCCGCATACCCAGCTTGCATCTCATACCCGTTCCCAACATCGTCTTCACTCGAAGACCAGTTCCCATCTGGATCATGGTCATGCGCGCGACGAGGGTACACTTGTGATGTATACGGGTTGCCAGGATTAGCGTATCCCGATGCGCCAGCAGGCAGGTTTGGGGATGTAGATCGCCCACGCATACTGGACCCATTCAAGCGTTCTGCTTCAGGATTGCGCAAAGCAGTTGTGCTGTCACCTAGTGCGCTGAACTTCGCATCGATTGGCGCGGCTGGCTCGGTGCCCCAGGTGCGGATCGGGTACGCCCGGCCCTTGCGCCAGGACTCGGTGATCGGAGGGAAGTATTGACGGTAGGAAACTATGGCACAGACGACTCCGAGAAGCGACCCTGTGATCACGTCGAATGGGTGGTGACGGGCGTCCATGATGCGAGACACGGCAACAAGGGTTGCGGCAAGGATCGGGATGGTGACCAGCAGGGTCTTCCAGGTTTCACCCCGGTTGTCCATAATATGGAACTTGCCGCCCAGCCACAGAGAAGTATAGAATAAACCTGCAAAGGAGGCTATAAGGATTGTTAGTAAGGGTTCTGTCAAGTAAACACACGCGGTAAGTGTCAGCGATTGCGACTCACAGCTGCTATGACCTATGTTCAGCCCGAATTAGCACATTGTTGCTCAGATATCCCGATTGTGTTGTGAACGTACCTGACGGCCATGACCGAAATCCATCCTTGATCAACTTTGCCTCTCCCGTGCAAATTGTGGAGTTCGACAGACCGTACGGCAGCATATCCAGGCTCCCGTCGCGCGGCTGGCACCGGTCGATCAAGTCCGGACGGGGCTTTCCACATGCATTCTTCAGCACCTGTGTGATGAGGAAGGCTAACGCCTGTGATAGCAGGAGGCCTAGGATCCCACAGTTCATCTCCCACAAGCGATCCTTCCAGCGCCATGGACCGCGCAGCTTGCGCTTGCCAGACGCCGGATCCAGAGGCTTATGGTGCGAGAACAAGCCATCGATGAAAAGGGTATAGACGATGATCAGGACGAGTGGGAAAAGGCCGGAGATGCAGAGGGCATATTGGATGGGAATGCGCTCGTGGACGGCGTACGGGTATTGAAGGGAGATATTGCGGAGGGAGAAGTGTTGGTGGTAAGGTTCGAGAGAGTCGAGGATCCAGAAGCCGATGACACAGGCACTGTTGAGTCAGAGGAGGAATCCTGCAGGAGGGGAAGAGGCTTACATTAAGATCACGTAGTCGAAGATGTAGCTGGAAGGTTAGTGAAAGCGCATTCCGCGGGGAAAACCGAACTCACGAAATCACTACGCGTGGTCGGAGTCGCCGCTTGGAGAACGGCAATTTGGCCGGAATCTCCATTATGTTATAAGGACGAAATCAAATAAATTCTCTGTCAAGAGAAATTGTGAAATCGAAGTTGCTCGCGTGTGCGTGCTCCGTATTTAATAAAACGGCGATCGAAATGAACCGGTGTAAAAGGCGCATCTTGGCGAGTTATACTTTTTTGCGTATTCCAGGCACTTTTATTTCGGGATTTAACCTCCGCCTATTTATGGTTACTGTTCCTGGTCTCTGGTTCCTGGCCCTTAGTGGGTCTTTTGACAGCTTCAATCCCTCTCTGTTGGTCCAGACTCCTTGATCCCAAAGCCGAATTTCTGTAGATCTTCAAGCCCAATGTTGATCCACCCCAGAGCCAGAGCCAAGAATCCCCCCACAAGAGGTGCCATCATTGCAAACTGGCATGTTCAATTCCTCTGTGATTTGTTCCAACACAGCCGCCCACTGGGGCCCGATCCACAACTAGGCAACATGGTTATTGACGGACCCAGGCTGGAATTGCTGCAGCTTCCCACCGAACTTGCCTGAATTCGAGGCTATAGACATACTGTACTGACTGTGTCATTCCCAGAAAGGTTTTGCATCTCACATTGCAGACGTGGTGGAGTGTCGATGTCATATTCTGATATCATGTCACTAATGGAGAAGTACTTGCAGAGTCCTTTTGTTAATTCAGTATTCCAGGAGGCCATTCAAGACCGTGAGATTTCATGAAAAGGACTTGCTAACAGTAGTGTCATCAGGCATTAGAGCACTGGCAAATGCAGCGAACCATAGTGCGATTGGTCCTGGAGATCGTGTTAGACAAGTGGCTTGGCTAGCCGGTTAGAGCCTAACTACGCCACCCGGTCACCGGCTTGATTGCCAAGCTTGAAGTTCTCAACAGCACGGACACAAAGTACATCAGACAAATCAATTTCTACATCTCCATAATCAATCACATTCAGGAGATCAACCAAAGAATCCAAATTGCACATTTAACAAGACAGAATTGCAGTCAATTCATTTAACAGAAAACTCGCTTATATGTACGAATGCAGCAGGATAGCTAGTCATGGTAGAGATAATCAAACTTGATATCATTCATTTCATCAGGTGGCCGTACACACAGACGCCTCCAGGGCTCCCATAATTTTGCATCGACTCATCTCAATCATACACGAGTACGTCGGCGAACATTGCAAGGCCATCCCCACTGCATAACAGTGAAGTGGTTTGTCCACTCCCATTCTTTCTTGGGATCCGTAAGCTCGAATTCAAAGTCTCGAACCATAGTGGTAATAAGCTTGGTGATCTCGAAGTGAGCAAGGTTCCGACCGGGGCATTGGTTGTATCCCGCTCCCCACTACAAAGTTAACAATCTGTTAGTACACCTGACTAATAGAACAAGAAAGCATTCGAAACGACCACTTACGTGAATGAGGAAGGAATCCATATTGTTCGTCTCACCCGTAAGCCAGCGTTCAGGGTTGAAGGTGTTGCAGTCTTCGCCAAACAGTGCTGGGTTCCGGTGGTAGACCCAAGGGTTGACGCTCAGGATGACCTAAAGGATTCGTTAGAAAATATTCGGGGTTCAGTAGTAGAGTATCAACGTACGCCTTCTTCGAAATATCTGTCTCCAATAGTCATTCCACCCTTTGGCACAACGCGTGGGAGCGGACTGGGAACCGCGCTGTGGAGGCGGTAAATCTCTTTCATCTATCCAGACAATCAGTAAAGCTACTTTTCGAGAGACAAACTGTTGGAAACATACACAAGCTTGAAGGAAGGGCAACTTTTGTGCTTCGTTGTACTGAACAATAGGGGAAAGTTCCCCAGCAGCCTGAGCAGCATCGATCTCCTCGCGAAGGCGCTGCAGATGCTCGGGGCTGCGAATGAGACAGTAGGTAAGAGCCTGCATGGTCGAGCTGGCAGTGTCTGCACCAGCGCCGACATTAGCCACGGCAGCGCCGAAGATCTCACTCTCCGCCATGCGATCTGGGTATTTAGCACGGGTGTCAAGCCACTGCTGCATCATGTCCTTGCGCACTTTGGGGTTCTCTTTGCGCGCCTTGATAGCCGCAAGACAGGTATCGAAGATGTGCGAGGAAGGCTGAATGCCCAGACGACTGAGGAGCGGGTTACCTAAGGTGAGATTGTGGAACCAGATGTAGTGGCCCATAACGGCAATATACAGAGCGAGGGCCCGGGTGTTGGAGATGGCATTTCCAATGTCTGTGCCAGTCTCGACGAAGCCAAAGGATTTAGAGAAAGTCACCTCGCCGAGGACATCGAATGCATAGAAAGTGAACCATGTCTCGAATTTGAATGGCTGGCCAGCCTTGGCGGCTCTGTCCATGGCATCGGTAAAAAGCTCCAGGACGGCATCGACGTATGGTTCGGACTTGATGATGTTGGACAGGGCGTATCCCGATGCGATGTTGCGATTTTTCTCAATGTGTCGTCGATGATCCAGCTCGGACATCTGATTGACATAGTGATAGTCTGGAAGACTAAAAATGGCATACCATGGGCCCTGTATGGCAATTAGGATCCAATGCCATCACCTCGGTAACTGATGGTTTTCTGATAGAGTACCTTTGTGATGTTCGCATGCAGGAGCTGTCTCACTGCATCCGGGTGGGACACGCTAACTTCATTTTCTCTGATCCGAACGAAGTGTCCTATCTGTTATTTAGCGCTTCTGTTCTCTCAAAATAAATAGTCTAAAAGGAGGCGTGACATACCGTGCTTTTCATGTAATTTGAGAGTCGCATCTTCAAGATGGCCTTTGTATAGTTGAGCGACCACCCAGAGACTGGAGCAAGATCCCCAAAATGGACCGGGAACATCCCGGATCGACGTGCAGTAACGTCGGTACACAATACGGGCAATGAGCACCACGATAAGCACCACACCCCATGCGAAGCGCGTATTCAGCGAGGCTATCACATCAGGAATAACGAGTGGGGCCATATTGAATGCCCAGAAATGAATAGCTTCACTCGAGTTCAAGAAAAAGAAAACAAAAAGGGGGCCCAAATCTTTTCACCAGGGGTTAGGTTAGTTCATAGTTATAGCCGAGATCCCCACACTGGGGCAATCACAGTAATAGGATTTCCCGGCCTTTGATTGATTAGCCTGGCAATTAGTGTATAGCGAATCAACTTCGGGCATAGATTGCACGGAGACCGGAGATATCAGAGCCTCGCCGGAAAGGACAAGTTCCAGTTCCTTTGTGCGTGCTAGCCCGCCTGTGCAGGCGCTCCTTACTATAACAAGGCTGGTGAAGCAGCTAGCGATGCCTAGATCATAAAATGGTGGACATTTTGTGGAGGCGATCCTTTATCAATAACCAAACATAATGCTAGAAGCTTTAGTGTCATTTTTAGCGTGGTGTACGCGATGAATCGGAAAGCAGACTAGAGCTAAAAGGGCAATCTAGTTCGAATACCGTGGCAAAGAGATCCACTTTACGGCCCGCAGACGTTTCCGTGGGAGAAAGAAGACAAGCACCATTGTCCTTTTTCAATTACAAGATCCTATCGAGTCGATTTAATCTCCCCTATCGATCTTTCTCCACCTATGCGCCCACCTTGACGGTCACCTGTTAGGTTTCATCTATCCAAGAATGGCCTCAGAAGATTCGATCCAGGATCGCGGGCGATCTGCGACCATAGGCATGTACATTGTGACAGCATTGTCAACAATAGTGGTTCTATCTCGTCTATACGCCCGTGGCATTTTGATCCGAGAACTGGGCTGGGATGACTATCTTATTGTGATCGGACAGGTACGGTCTTTCTTCTCCCGTTTGGTTTTCTAATGCGAAGCTCATCTCTTCTATGCAATCTTAGCTGTTCGCCTGGGCCGACATGGCACTGTCAATAATGGTCGTTCGTTACGGTGGTGGCGAGCATCTTGCAGACCTCATCACTGATCCAGGGAAGATGGTGAAGATGTATGAGTGGCTCGTCGCAGCCCAAATGATATACTTTTTCGCCCTCTGGATCTGTCGAGTCTCTGGTTTAGCGTTCTTCGCGCGTCTGAACCCCATGCCCAGGTTCACACTATACTTGCGTATGGCATTTGCATTTGTGACCGCTGTATGGGTAGCGCAGACCCTCATTATTGCGCTTCAATGCATTCCACTCCAAGCATTGTGGGACTCGAGTATCACTGGAAAATGTCTGACCTCGACACAAGTCTTCCTCTCGACTTCTATCATGACCATCATTTGCGATTCTCTGATTTTAGTATTACCGGTGAACATTGTCTTGAAGCTGCAAGTCAATTTTGCGAGAAAGGCGACCCTGCTGTTTGTCTTCTGCTTTGGTGTTTTGTGAGTGACCGTGTCCCCATACTCCGCATTGACCATCTCCACTAATGTCTTGGCTCCTAGTGCGATCGTGTGAGTACAGGACTTGGGATTCTCAAGGTTAATCCTCGACCAAGCCTTTGCTAATCTAAATAGTACCTCTGTTCTTCGCATGGTTTCCATGATCATCGCCCTTGACCATCCGACTGATGTCACCTGGTACTTCTCCGTCGTCATGGCCTGGAGTACCTCCGAAATCTCCGCTATAATCATCGCACTGTCATTGCCCGCCTTAAGAGGGTTGTTTGGAATACTACGAATGAAAAATCGCTCTACCGATCAGAGCAAAACAAACGGCACGGGCTCTTTCGGGCTTGCACCCGTTCCACAACCCCAAAACCGAATATTCGACGGCTCGATTCACCACACTACCGTCGATATCGATACACAGAGAGGATCAAGCCAAGAGGCTCTCTGTTGGGATATCAAAGATGCAAATAATATTCGAATCTTGGATACAGTCCATGTGGATATTGATGACGGGTCGGATCGGCATACACAATGAAGTTTAATGAATATATCGAGACGACAACATCGTTCCATATTGTATTTTGGACCATTTGACTATCTTTAAGCCACTTCCACACGTGACTGTCAGGAAAAGTAGGTATATCGCGTCTGACATTATAAGAACGACAGTAAACAACGAACTTGGGTGCTTGAAGCACGCAAGTCCTGGGATTCAACTTGAAATCAGTCAGAATCTGCTCGAGCTCTTGTTAGTTTGCTGGCAGATACGTCAGTCTCTTATTCTCCTCGTCGCTTCTCTCGTTTAGCCTGCCAACTAAGTATTAAGGCAATACTGATAAACAACACAGCAGCCACAACTGAAAGCCCCAGGTAAAGCTTTGCACCAATTTGCCAATTGGGCGCCTCAGAAGATGGGTAGGCTGCAATGGGCAGAAAAGCGCTGAATAGGTACGAAAACAGAATGCCAGTCGCAAAAAGAATCGTTCGAACTTGAGGCTCTTTCTCCAGATGTGCAGCAGCCCAAGCACAGAGGAGCATAGTAGAGACCCCTTGTCAGGAATAAAACAATCAAAAGCAGGTTGAGATACCCACGCTCCAATGTAGTCCATACATCACCCAGCCATGTAGAAGCTCACATTATCAGGTCTTGCTGCCAGAATAGACAGCGCTGTTATATTAATGACCTTAATCTGACTTAGTATAGACAACTCAAATGCCTTTTGGAGGGCGGTAAATGCTTACCGAGTGAAGAAGCAAGAATGGCAACCGAGTACCAAAATAGTCACTAAAGCCACTGCACAGAATCTCAGCGACCAGTTGAATGGCTTGACCCGCAATTGGTAAGTAGTTGAGCATAGCAACGAAGCTATGTTCTTGGTCAGAACAGGATCAGAGTAAGAAACTAAGAAACGACAATATTGGAGATCTTACTATCTCAAGGTGCCATGGGGATTTTTCAGTGACTTCAACCAGAGATTAAAGTAGCTTATCGGTGTGGTGCCTGTTCCAAGAGCCCACGCAACTGAATAGTCAGATTTGGTTCGGATTGCCATATACCAAGAGACATCACTCACTTGAGAATACCCACACATGCCAGAATTTGAAACATCGCAGAAATGTCTTGGGCGTAATCCCAATTTGGGGATTACGACCAATTCGATTTATACGCTGCTTGGCAATTTTTTCACCCGTTGTCAGTCAAAGTTTTATTTTGCAGCTAAAGAACGATCATACATACCTATATCGCACGGTCTGAGGTATAGGCGAGAAAGTGGATTGGGGCGGTCAGGCTGTATGTACCGTGTCAGCTATTATCATTCAGCTACGATGGGATTGACTCGTACAAAGCCTGACAAGAGCACGAAGGCAATAAGAGCAATAAACATTGTGCAGACGCCCTAGAATGTCAGCTGCATCATGCTCGTAGATATGGATTACAAAGGAACCTTACATTGATGATGAATGCCCAGCGCCAACCGCTCCGACCAAGAGCACCATCAAAATTGGTTGAGAGGCCCCCCTGCATTGCACCAGATAGCACGGCTCCGGCAGGCTGTGCAATGTTGTATATACTCATTCTGAGAGCCATTTCGCTCGGCAAGTACCATTGGCTAAATCATTCATACCATTAATTTGACTGCTCGCTAGAGTGAATTCAATCAATCACCTGATGATAGTAAAATAGCCTGGCCAGGTCGCGCCTTCAAAGAAACCGATCAGAAAGCGAAGCCCGTAAACCTTGATATTATTAGATACTTGAACACCCTGACGCCAATAATGGGAATTACCTTACCTGTTTGGCACTAGTGGCTGTAGACAAACAGCATGTGAAGATTCCCCACATTATCTGCAAGTCTGTTAGAGAAACCAATATGTCTGTTCAGGTTTGACTCACTTCGCATGCTGGTAGCCAAATGGATGGACCGACGTGGGAAATTATGATGCACGAGGGGTATAACATGATCATATACCCAATGCTATCAAGAACGTCAGAAATATCAATTTGATGCCACAGATGGGAAATGGTACTTGAAGAAAGTAGTAAAGTAGTTGAGCTCATTGCCATAAAGTTTCAGATCTGTCTCCATCTCGGAGACATATGCATTGCTCTAATTCATTCATGAGCACCATGCAATTCGTAGACTGAGAACACGACACACGATATTGGTCTGATCAAGGTATTTGAAGGCGTAACCGAGAAAGCCGATACTCAGGAAAAAGAGATCAAGGCGTCATACGAGCGACCTCTCTCTTTTTGATCGGGTTCAGTTACTAAAGAAACCGTGCTCGCAACATATTTATCTTCTGCTCGTTGACTCATCTTGACTGGAGGACCATAATTGTAACACGGATTTGAATTATCGAGCGCATGTGCCAATACTAATATATGGAGACTTTTGGGACGTCGGAATAAGCCCGGATGGCATCATCGAAACAAGAGAAAACGTATACACCAGCAGATCAATGTAACAAAGATTTTAGGTTCAAGGTGGAGAAGAGAAGAAAAATACGTAGTATGAGGAAAACAAGAATAAATCGACGATTATTTTGCAGGTAGCGGAGAATGCTGGGCTTTCTTGTCATACGCAGCAGATATATCTGGGCTTTGAACTTTGGCCAGTTTGCGCCTCTCCGAACCTTAGATAATAGACCTCAAATACTTATATAAGGCGCACTTATGTTTCAAAGAGAGCCTTACCAAATCAGGCAGTTACCGCGGTGACACCCCGATTTTTGCCATGTTCTCATCAATGTTGCGTCAATTGAACCCCGCAATTGTGCCATAGCTACTGATCAGCATGAATGAAGAATTTGTACAAAAGGAGACTTTCCCAATTTGAAAATTTGAACGTGAAAGGAATGTATTGGGTTGAAAATGTACTAATACAAAATCGAGAAAAGTGTGTCAACTATGCACTGGACAGGAAAGCACTATACCAGTATAGACAGATATGCCCGCCAAGTAATCTAATACCCAGAAGCACGGACACAAAGTTAAAAGCCATAAAGACATGAAAACGTATAAGCATGAGGCATTAATGACCTATACAAGAAATGAAACCGCCCATTACATTCACAAGAGACGGACTACCAAAAAGGAGCGCTAACTTTTTAGCACTTGGTAATGAAGAGACCCAGACTAGAGTATAATGTTAGTTGTTGTTCGCTGCGATGTAAAAGGAAATAAACTTACGGAGAGGGGTTGTAGTCGTTGAACCAGTGGAGGTCAGTGGTACCAGCCTCGGACATCTCAAAGGCGATGGTCTCGCCAGCGGGGCAAGAGAAGCTGGAGACAACGTAGCTGTTACCGGCGGAGATGGTGATATCACCAAGGTCCTCGGAGACGGAGGGGGCGTTGTCGTAGGTGGTGGAGCTGCTGGCAACCTCAGACAGCTTGGAGAAGTCAATCTTGCCGTCACCGCTGAAGGTGTAGTCGGAGGTCTCGAGATCAGCCTTCTGGGGGAACATGAAGACCAGGTTACAGGTAGAACCCTCGTAAGAGGAGGGGATGTCGAAGTTGAAGAGGGTGGAGACGGTCTCGCTAACAGTGCCGAAGTACTGGGTGCCGTAGGCGGTATCGGGGGTAGAGGAGTTGACGGGGATGATCAGGTGGGGGTACTGGTACTCGCCGGAGGTGAGGGTGGTGGCACAGCTGCTGGAAGACGACTGGGTAGCGGTAGCAGAGGCCGAGGACTGGACAGCGGTGGTGCTGGCAGCGGGAGCAACCATGGAGCTAGTGGTGGGCGCGACGGACTCAGCGGGGGTCGAGACGGAGGTGGAGAAGCCGCCAGCAGGTCCAGAGGGCTGAACGCTCTCGGAGGGAGAGGGGGCAGCAGAGGCGCTGGGAGTGGAGCCACCGGCAGGTCCAGAGGGCTGAACGCTCTCGGAGGGAGAGGGAGCAGCAGAGGCGCTGGGAGTAGAGCCACCGGCAGGTCCAGAGGGCTGAGCGCCGCCAGCAGGAGACGAACTGCTAGGAGCAGGTGCCTGAGAGTAAGAGGGGGAGGCACCTCCACTGGGAGCAGGGAAGCCAGGGGTGGTGTTGGCACAGCTGCAGTCAGTAACCGTAACAGTGCTGGTCACGTAGATAGGCGAGCCCGAGAGAGTAGCAGCAGACGGGGCAGGGGCAGAGCCAGCAGGGGAGCTGTTGACCGGAGCTGGGGCCGGGGAGCTAACAACCGGGGCAGCAGAAGAGGTGTAGACCGGGGCAACAGAGCTGGGAGCCGGGGCAACAGAGCTGCTAGGGGCCATGGGGATGCTAGAAGCAGAAGCAGAAGCAGAAGCAGAGGGCTTGGCCGAGGATGAAGCACCGGCACCGGAACCAGAGCAAGAGTCAGCAGTCAACTCGACGTTCTTGCACATGGTAACGGAAGTGCTGTTGGTGGTGTAGATGTTACGGCCGTTGTTCTCTCCAGTCTCACAGGCAATGAAGTGAGGGCTGTTGTGGTATTCCAGGCCACCGGAGGAGGTGATGGAGAAGCCAGTGGTGGCATTGGCACCAGTGTCACACTGGAACTGGGTAGTCTCGCCTGGAGCATATTGTTAGATCATTATACTTCTTTCATGTTTCATTAGTACTCACTGGTGACGATGCAGCCACGGCCTTCGCTATCAGTGATAGCACCGCTCGAGTTAATGCAGAAGTCCGCAGCGGACAGACTGTCGTCACCAACACGAACCTGACCATCACTGAGCTGACCAAGGGATCCGGAGACACCGCCAGAGGCAGTCAGGTGGAAGCAGCAGCTATCGCTGCGACCAACAAGGGCATTAGTGCCGGCAGCGAAGGCTGCGATGGCGATGAAGCTCTTCATATTGCAGATGGAATGCAAGGTAGAGAGGCTTATTGAACGAATGAAGACAGTACTCTTAGGTGGAAAAGACTGTTAAACGTATCTTGAATACGAGCCGCTTGTATGGTACGAAGGAACAAAGGCGAGGATCTTTGTCCGGGGGATCTGGATACTTATAACGGACAGTGGATGGGGGCCACCCCATTACGAATCAAGAGATATTCCAACAAAGCATGGCATAGTCACCGATTCGGCGTCATCACCGAAAGGAATCAAAAAATAGAAATATTTGATGTCAGCATCTCCGAATCGAGTATCCATGCCATTGACCGTGGGTGTAGGTGTGGATCAGTTCCTGACCTGGAAAGCAGGTAAAGAAAGTCCGTACCAGCCGGAGAAGCATTCGCTGTGACATGGTAGACGTCATTCTGGAACTGAGGTCCATTGCCAGTTTTGTGGAGAAAAAGCCATGCTTCATACTCCACTACGGTGGAGCGACACCTGTTGTTGGACGCCGTGCTGCTTGTAGTGGACCATAGTGGCCTATCATAAGAGCCATGTGCGAGGTCCCCCATTCTGGTCTGGGTCATTGGAAAATTATGTGTGTTGTACAGTCAACAATGCTGCCAAGGACAACGCAGGCAACGTGAATTTGAGTGGCAAATGTGTTCTCCCGACCACGGAACCCATGCAAGATGCGTCTCCCTACGAGTAAGGCCCAAGCGAACAAGTCTCGGATCGAACGGACCAAAAGTGCCGACATCCATGGTTTGCCGGTGAGATACTTGCTTCTAATTGATCCCCGTATGATTACTTTGCGTGGTTGAATTCGAGCAGAAAAAAGGTACAGAGGGGCCTTTGTCCTGAAATGCCATCTGTACACAATGTTTGTTTATTCCCCGGAAAACCAAATTTATAGCTCTAAAGGCAGATGACCAGGTCGAATTTGCGAATACAATATGAATCATCAAATCTTTCACAGACCCAGATCAGACCCACGAAGTACTCACAGAGGCGAACCCCGAAAGACCCTGCGACCCTTTGGAGTGGAGAATTGCATCTAGTTAGTATACCACATTGGACTAGGCGACTGGATCAAAAAGTGGGCAGATGAGATACACAGCCTCGCATTCGTGTATCGGGAAATAACCAGGGGAAAGATGTAACAAATGATTGCAGTCCTGCTGGGGGCGCTGGAAAAGCAACAGGATTGGATCGGAGGTTGTGAAGCCGGGACTTAATCATCATTGTAAAATGCGCGAGTGGAGTACCTGCAGTTTTGGTTGGCCAACAACCATGCATGTTATTTATAATTCTTTGGTTGACCCAGGAATGAATAACTTCTGGCAAGGCACACACGCACAAATGGTGTGCACTTTCGACCGGGTTATGTTGCCAAAACAGAGAAGTAAAGTTTGCGAGAGATACGTGATACTGAAATTGACCGAGCCGCGTCATGTAAGAGAGCCTCGTTGGCTTGGGGAAGAACATCTGCATGGAACTCGTAAGAAGTGTACACGATTCGGGACGCGTGTCCAAGCCTAGATTGTCGGACTGGCGATCGGACGAAGATCATTTTCTTTCACTCTAGGCTTCTAGAACAGCCCCCAAAATCCAAGCAAGGGACTCGCGTTCGATTTGAAAATTCTGTAGGTTTCCAATCTGCTGTACGAGGCAGGGTAAGCTTCGTTTCAAATTCTGGGGTCCCATTCGGGAAATCCAGGAACCAGGCAACCTGCTAGTTCACTGAGGGTCCGATCGATTGCCACATTGTCCCTCACAGAATAGAAAATGAAAAGAAAATAAAAAATAAATAAATAAACATTCGATGCGACGCCACATTAGCTGCCATCATGCTATCATAGTCTCCGGATTTCTTGTTGGCCGTTGCGCTAATAACCCCTCATCGCGCTACCGACGCCAGTGCCAAGTAAATCTGCCTGCAGTGTCGATCACCGGGTCTGAGCGGATATATGCGACTGACAGTGCGAGAGCAATACCTTTACATAACACTTTTATAAGATATGCGTCATAGTCAACATTTTTTGAAAGGGATCACCGATGCCACGAAATTGTTGATATCTGATCACATTGAAAGGAATGGTGAATCCAGCTCGGCAAACAGGGAATTCCAGTCGAAAACAGAAGTCGGGTCCACCTGACTATCAAATGTCTGCCAAATGTTATCGAAACTTGGAAGAGTCGGATCCAGCGGATTATCCTCAGCATTATTGTTACCACTGAAGACGGTTGGTAATGTAGAGTCCGTGCTCGATGCAGACGGTGACAGTTGATTCTCATTCTGCATTCGATCTGCCTTGTCATTGGTGCCAGGCAAAGTGACCTTATTCCTCCAGAGAACGGTGTAGAAAGATTCCAAAATCTTTTCTGCAAATGGCGATTGACCCTTGGCCTCTTCTAGAAATTTGAACGCATGAAAAATCTCTTCTCGTCGTTCCCCATCCTCCTCCGGTCGAAGACTTTTATTAAGGCAAACATCCATCAACAGTACGATGATTGCCATACAAACACAATGCAAAACAGCAGAAAACCTCAATCGTGCAAGGACAAAAGGTATCGGCTCTTTTGATAGGAGTCGCTCTGTTCGGATAGCTGTACGCGCCGCCTGTAGACATGCCTCTCGTGAGAAAGCGAGGTCAGGATCCGTAGCTGCCTGAGACAGGTACGGAAGATGAAGTCTGCATCGTTGGGTATGAATTAAAGAATTGATGACATAACGTTGAATAATAATTCCAGGTGCTCTTCGTGGATCCGTTTCTGGAAGCTCACTTGCATCGTAATCAAGGGAGAAGAACCGGGGCATCTCATTGGCGATGTCACATATTTCTGCATCGATATCCCGTAATTTTTGATAGTCGCGAATCACCCACCCAGGCTCGGAGAAGGGGATGTTGTCAGTGATTTTGCGGCATAATTCTCCCAGTCGAATTCGCTGAAGGCAATATGACATTGAGGTCGGCTGATCTATTGGCTTGGCACCAGTCGCTTCGTCGAGAATGTCTTCGTCATCTATATTCAGAGGCTTCTCTGTTGCCATGTGTCGAGGATTAATAATATAGGTCCCTCTTTGTGGGCCTGTGTAAGATGCAAATTGCCTTTCCATCACAGAGTTAGACACAGCGTGAACTTTGTTAGAGGGGGACATACCAATCTGTCGCAACTAGATACCACCACACTCTCCTACCTATCTCCGTGTCGATTTTGTCTTGACGGGATATATAAAGCCTCGTATGTTGAGGATGATCAATCCGATGCAGTTGTAGATGACGAGCTACAGTGATGGCTGTCGAGAAAACATACCATGCCTGCGACTTAATTCCAACTAAATTGGTAATGAGAAAGGCCACAATAATCATGGCTTGGATATCCTCAAGGGAGTCTGAGCCCTTGAGACGCGAGTACTCCAATACTTCAAGGGCGCGTTTCATCCATATAGTGGCCTGCTGATTTGCTTCCTTGACGGAGGTGAATAATGGCGAAAGTATATCGCGTTCTGTCCAGAAGAAAGTAGTACTCGCCAAAATCGCCAGGAGCAATGAAACATGCCCCAGTTTGACGGGTTCCTTGTGGCTAAGATCCTGGTAGAGTTCATCCAAAAGTTTTCGCACCGAAGGAGTGTGAACCACATGGTGAATATAGGTGATGTCGTTTAGATATTTCTCGACCACAATTTTGGACTCCTCGTAAAAGGGAAGCCAAATACATTTAGTTGCGCAAGGTGACTCAAGACCATGCTCAGATAGTGGGTTGGCAATGATGGCCTGTTTGATGGTGCACGTTCTGAACTCTATATCATTTGCGATGAGAGATTCCTATAGAAACAGCCATCAGTAGCTTTCTTCCATAACTTAAACAGTCGGCAATACCTACTGTGGAAGCAGGATATGTAACCTCCCCTTCCAGCCATTCCACATCCATGGCCGGGGTCTTCTCGGAATTCAAAGGCGTAGGGTATGCTTTTTGCCAAGGCCGAGGGGGTGATACCTGTTCACCCGCACGGTCTGGTTCCCCCTTCTCAAGCACTATATCCTCCAGTCGGCGTAAACGCTCTAACACATCCTGCTGGAAGGTACTGGCCGCTTCGTCGGGTATTTTCTCCACGTTTTTGACAGCGGATGCTGTTGGGTCATCCAGTTGGCAAGGAAGGCCGCGACTCGTGCAATTGGGGCAAGGGAACTGCCGACTGCATCGTAATTTGCGCGATCGACAGAACAGACAAGATACCGGACGTGACCGCGCTGATCGGGACGAATGCTTTCCAACGCGCCCCATTATTATTATCACTAAAAGCTTGTCGAAACTTTGCAATAACCACCGGTGGAGAGAGAGGCAGGTTGAGGTAGAGGTGGAAGCCAATCAATGGGCGGTGACTCCCCGCGGAAGTTCCGCGGCCTCGGTTTCAATCTATATCACCCGTGGACCCCATGCATGTATAAAAGCCATGGGGTATCCTGAGATCCCAGTATTTCAAGGCTTTAGAGAGTACTCACTGGCTCACATTAAGTTTGCTGTATCAGTTACAATTTCCAAAGTCCCATTCTTTCTTCCACCCAATCCCTCCAAGGCTTGACCTCACTTCAAAATGGATGCCATCATTTCTCAAATTCATACCTTGGCCCAATCTGCCGATGATGCGGGTCGATTGGACATCCAAAGAGCGCTTCGAGATGTCCAGATAGAACTCCAGTCTCCCCAAGATACTTTGATGGGATTCGGAAGCTCGGTTAGACTTGAAACTGCATATTTCCCTTTTTTCCCCAATCACTGACCAGTATAGAATCTTCTCATCGCTATGCTCCGTCTCGGGGTAGACCTCGGAGTATTTCGCGATCTTAGCAAGACCAATGGGTCTTTGACTGTCAGTCAGTTGGCTAGTGTCCATGATGCATCCCCCATCTTTATGGGTATGTACGAACATCCGAATAGTGCTCTCTACTTAACCTTGGGAAGCCCTATTGCTAATTATGTCAATAGAAAGAGTTCTTCGCTACCTAGCCTCTACCAATATGATTGTGGAGGTTGGCATTAATGAATACCGAGCAAATAAAATCACCTACGCTCTAGCTGATCCCAAAGGGGAGGGTATGGCCTATCACGGGTAAGTGGTACTTTCTCTTGCATTCTCGTGCTCTCTGTGGGTCATGGAGTACACTAATCCTACTGCTCTCTTCTAGATTTGATGTTTTTGGGCCTATAATCCAAGTTATGCCTGACTTTTTCATGGAGAGAAAGTACCAAGATCTTACCAGTAACACGGACACGCCATTCCAAAAAGCTTTCAACACTGATCTAACCTGCTTCGACTGGCTCGTTCAGCACCCCAAGCATTTTGGGTCTCTTCAACAGGTCATGACCGCCCTTGAAGGCGCGGAATGGACTGTTGGGTTTGATCTTATCAAAACAGAGGCTGAAAAATTCATATCAATCACTCCGCAGTCTTCTGAGAGGCCATTTCTCGTGGATGTTGGTGGTGGTCATGGCCATCAGTGTGTCCAGCTTACAAAGACATACCCCAACCTTCTTGGTCACCTGGTCTTGCAAGACCTGCCTGAGGCTGTTAACAGTCTGCCTCCAATCGAGGGAGTCAGAGCTGAATCTCACGACTTCTTCCAGAAGCAACCCATCACAAGTCAGTGACTGTTCTATTCTTACCTTACCTATATATCTAAATGACTTACAACATGCAGATGCAAAATTCTACTACCTGCGAAGAATCATGCACGACTGGCCTGACAAAGAGGCGGCATCCATTCTTCAGAATATCGGTAGTGTCATGGCACCTGATGCTCGTATTTTGATTGATGAGGTTGTCTTGCCCAACACTGGTGCCCATTGGCAAGCTACCATGGCAGATTTGTTAATGATGTTCGCCTTTGGGGGGAAAGAGCGATCTACAAAGCAGTGGGAATCTCTGGCAGAGTGTGCGGGTCTACGAGTCGAACAGATCCATACTTATGTTGCCGCCACCTACACATCCATTGTTGTTCTTGCTCGGAAGTAAGTATATAAACATGGGGGAATCTCTTGCTGATCAATACGCCGGGGTCAACAGACATATGTATCCTAAATCTCCACTCTTATCCAGTCCCAATCTATGCTTGTCTTTGAATTTACCATCAAAGTTCAATCCGTTCTATATAGCACTCCAGCATAGGCAATGTAAACTTGGGATCGAAAGGTTACATACCCACTGATGAATAGTCCCGGGATCGGAACAGACATGTTACCTTTCACCCACGGATGTAGGCTTGAAGTAGATACTTCTCACCCGCATAGTGAATAAACGCAAATAAACATTCACCTGGGCATGGATATGGTCCGAAAAAGCTAATGTCACCAGTGGATGTGCGAAATTTGATATTGATAATGTAAGGTCTACATACCTAACAATATCCATATATGGATTGGGTCTGCAGGCCCGCTCTGAAACACACGCGTGCACTCGAAGTATGAACAGGTGGTCATGGATATGGTAGATAGGAGAAGGACTTTGAAGACGCCATAATGATAATATATTTAACAAATCCTTTCAAGGCTTGAGTAATGCACGAAACGCAAATGCAGTAGCCTCAAATAACTATTGTACATGACACGATAATATGAATCACAGCTTGCCACCAGTGATCTGCTCACCGAGCTGCTTGACTCGGTCCTGAATCACATCCCAGCGGGCGGTCTCACTCCTCCGGGTCTGGTTGACGATACTCTGCACGGTTTGAGGGGTTCCCAAGTTCCAGATGTTCTCGCCCTGCTGGTGGTCGTTGCGCCAGGCCTCGTTCTCACCCTCGGGGAACACACGGTCGATCTCCGCAGCGAGCTGCTCCTCGTTGATGATGAAGGTACGGGCATTCATGTACAAAGACTGCAGGTCCTCTCGTCGCTGTGCATCCTTCTGTTGCTTAATTGCCTCCACGCGTGCCTTGGAAAGAGCCAGGCGCTGCTCCCGGTTTGGGTCCGCCAGGACTGAGTGTCCCTTAGACTGCATCGCCTGTACGACCGTTGATCGAGTCAGGCGTTCATCTTCCGGTTCGGGTTGTTGAAGAATACGCTCTCGTCGATTTTGGTTCTCAAGACTTCTGTTGAAAATGATTTCCTCTGCCGATGTCTTCCGCTGGTACAGGGTTCGGAGACCCTCCCGGAGGTGCTGTCTGCGCAGAACCGCCATCTTGAGCTTGAAGGCCTGCTTCTCGGGGTCAAGACTCTTCGGGTTCACCTTGCGCTCGGTCTGAGGGAGGGGTGTTGCGGCATCGAGATACGCTTTGCGCGGCTTGTCCGCCCGGCGAGCTGGGAAGAGCTCACGAGGCACGGGGAGAGTACCCTTGACTCTGGGCTTCACCGGGTTACTCGGCTGGAGGATTCGAGGAACATCGATAAAATGAGGAGACTCGGGTCCGACTCGAAGATTCGGGGAGGTCGCGAAACCACGGACCTGCACTCTGGCAGTCCGGCTGTTGCGGAGGGCAGACATGCTGCACCACTCAATGCCTTTGAATCCGCCCAAAGGTGGTGGTATTGTTGAGAGAGAAGGAAATATGGCTGAGAAAGAGATTAAATCACGATATATCCGGCCAGGGAGACCGTAACAATTGACCGCTTGGAAAGGAGGGTGCTCGGAAGAAGCAAAGTCGGGAGAAACAGAAGCGATTTTGCCATGGTCCGTGCACCGCGATTTTTCCTTGGCGCCAAAAAAAAATAGTTCTTTCCGCCTTTTTTTTTTTCTTCTTCTTCTCTTTGCTCTCTGCCATTCTTTGTGTTTGGACTGCGCCTTCGAAAAAATTTCCGAAGGTCCAACCCCTTTTTTATTACCTTCCCACCACAGGTAGTCCATCATCATGGGTACCGGAAAGAAGGAGGCCGCCCGTAAGGTGCGGCAGGGAAAGCCCAACGATGGCATGGGCAATGTCAAGACCAAGGGTGAAAACTTTTACCGGTATGTACAAGTCCTGAATTCAGTCTTGATCAAGCGGAAGCGCAGCGGACTAACATACCTGTAGTGATGCCAAGAAGATCAAGACCTTGAACATGTTCAAGGATGGCAAAGCTCAGCGCAATGCCCATGGAGAGATCACGAATGCTGCCTCCTACCAGTCTCGTGATGCCCCCACTGCTCGCATCGAGCCCAACCGCAAGTGGTTTGCCAACAGTCGAGTCATCTCCCAGGAGGCGCTCACCTCCTTCCGTGAGGCTGTCGCTGAACGGGCATCCGACCCATACCAAGTTCTGCTGAAGACCAACAAGCTCCCCATGAGCTTGATCCGGGACAATGACACCGTGAATGGAATCAAGCAACATCAAGCCAAGATGGAGATTGAGAACAACCCCTTCAATGATACCTTTGGACCCAAGGCTCAAAGAAAGCGTGTCAAGCTGGGCGTGACTTCTCTGGAAGATCTGGCCGGCGAGACCGCCAAAGTTCACGATAACTACATGGAGAAGATGGACCAAGATGCTCACGATGATGGTACTCCCATCGTCTCTGCTGATGTGGGCACCAAGGATGATGCTATTCTTACTACTGCTCGCGAGTCTGTCTTCTCCAAGGGTCAGAGCAAGCGTATCTGGAACGAGCTTTACAAGGTTATTGACTCTTCCGATGTGGTTATCCACGTTCTGGATGCTCGTGATCCCGTTGGTACTCGTTGCCGGAGCGTTGAGAAATACATCCGCGAGGAAGCACCTCACAAGCATCTTATCTTCGTGCTGAACAAGACCGATCTCATCCCGACCGGTGTGGCTGTAAGTTTCAACTTTTTCCTCCATCAGTTTCAACCCCGTAGTATTTTATTGTTTTCATTGCTTTCCTTCTTTCTCCAATCGGTCCTCAGACCGTGCCATCGCTAAGTCAAGACTTCTCCTACGATCTTCATATCGTGTTTCTCTCAATGGGAGTCTGTCTGTTACAGCTTTGGTATATTAACACTGTCCCGCACCGACCTTCTTTCTGAAGTTAGGTTGACGAGCCTTCGTCTTGAAGGCTTGTCGTAAGGGACAGATGTGTTTTGTTTTTGAGTTGAGCTCTGCTTCTGCCTTTTTTGGCGGCTTCATAGCAGAGCTCTTAGTAACATCCCACACATTCCTTATTTTCTCTTTTTTTTTCTTTTTTGTTCTTCTTTTCTCTTTTTCTTTTCCATCACATTTACTGGTGACAATTTGCTAATATGGCATCTTTACCAGGCCGCTTGGGTTCGTCATTTGTCGAAGGATTACCCGACTCTTGCTTTCCACGCCAACATCAACAATTCCTTTGGCAAGGGTTCTTTGATTACCCTGCTTCGCCAGTTCTCTTCATTGCACTCTGATCGCAAGCAGATCTCTGTTGGATTCATTGGCTACCCTAACACGGGCAAGTCTTCCATCATCAACACTCTTCGGAAGAAGAAGGTCTGCACCGTGGCCCCCATTCCCGGTGAGACCAAGGTGTGGCAGTACATCACCTTGATGAAGAGAATCTACCTCATCGATTGTCCTGGTGTGGTTCCACCCAACCAGAACGATACTGAGGAGGACATTCTTCTGCGTGGTGTCTGCCGTGTCGAGAATGTTGAGAACCCCGAGCAGTACATTCCCGCCGTTATGCGCCGTGTACAACCCCGCCACTTAGAGCGTACCTACGGTATCAAGGAGCCTACCGACGCCATTGACTTCCTCAGCCGACTTGCTCGCAAGGGTGGTCGTCTGCTCAAGGGAGGAGAGCCTGACTTGGATGGTGTGGCCAAGATGGTCATCAACGATTTCCTTCGCGGAAAGACTCCTTGGTTCACGCCTCCTCCTAAGCCTCCTGTCGGCGAGAAGGAGACCATGGAAGGTCGTGAAGGCCGCCTTGGCGAAATGGGTCGCAAGCGTAAGCTTGAGGAGACCGAGACCGCCCCTGAGGCCGCTGACGATGCTGAGTCATCGGACTCAAAGCCTGATGAGGAATTTGCCGGCTTTGAGGAGGATGACGATAATGATTCCATCGCCAATCTGGAGATCAGTGATGTGGAGAGTGGTGAGGAGGACTGAATGAGTCGTATCCCTGCACTTCAATTCTCAAAACCTTAACCATCTGAGATGGCTTACGCAGCTCTTGAGACATTAGAGCATATGCGCCCACCCCTCCCTCCTCCGCAGTCTCGCATCAAGCCTGCTCCCAAGACTTGGTTTCAACTGCTGAAAAGAGGATATTTACATTCTCGCGCAACGTTGTGTCCAGAGAGACAACACTGGTTTATCAGTGCATTGTCTGAGCTCATGAACGCTCGTGAAATGTACATGCCAGATACGGCCCTGGTTGAAGTCTCTCATAACTTCGAGGCGTCTCATGGCAATTTAGATACCCCCGTCCTTGTATGGATTGAATCAAAAACATTTTTTCCGTCTCTCATAATTTATATCCACTTCTCATTGTAGAGTAGTATTCCTATGAACAAAGTCTATTGCCTAGAATTTCAAGAGCACCCAGGGCAACCCATCGAAGGTTTTTAACTCCCACTGGCAGTGAACAGGGCTGGTTTGGAGACAGTGTCAAAAGCTATAGTATGGTATGCAATTCCCAAACGCGAATGGCACCCCGCGCATGGTCAGAGTGTTAACGCATTCTGACTGTCATAAAATTCTTCATGTGAAGATTTCCCATGCTTCCATAGAACAGTTGGACGGAGGATAGTAACATATGCGGCTATTTTTTGATCTCGAAATCAGTATTTTATCAGAAGCATATGCATATTGACTTTGAATTCACACATATTGTACTTCCTTCAGTAATTAGGGTAAAAGGGTAGAATACTTGATGGCGGATGGTGGATGAAATGGTAATAAGCTCCACTCTGTGGGCCTCGGATGTTTTTAGAAGGCGTTGTTCGTGTAGAAGGCGCCTGCATGTTTTTGGAAGGCTCTTGAACCAAAGTTCTCGAATAAAAGCTGCAGCAAATATATCAGCCTCTTTCGCTCCTTATATATGCAAAGGGTATATACGAAGAATCAAGTTAAAGCCATGTCTTCAAGGCGTCCAATCTATTTGAACCCCGCCGCCGCTGGAGAGCAATGCGATCACCCATTGTCTACAGGTGCCACTGATTTCCACAAATCACTCCCCAATTATGCACCGACTCCGCTCGTATCTTTGCCAGAAATTGCAACCGAACTAGGTGTCAAAGAAGTTTTTGTGAAGGACGAGAGCAACCGATTTGGTCTACCTTCATTCAAGGTTCTGGGTGCATCATGGGGCACGTTCCGAGCCCTTTCTCAGAACCTTGGACTCGAATCAGATAAGACTACTTTGGAAGAACTTTCGTCAAAGGCTCAAGCAAGCTCTGTTTCCCTGGTTACTGCATCTGAAGGCAATCATGGACGAGCACTTGCGTACATGGCACGCCTACTGGGCATTCAAGCTGAGATATTTGTGCCCCGGTCTATGAGCGAGGAGACACGCCACCGCATTGCATCGGAGGGTGCAAAGGTCTCTGTTGTCCAAGGAACATACGATGAGGCTGTTAGTCATGCCTCAAGTAAAAAGTGTGACGGAAAGGTGCTGTTGATCCAGGATACTGCTTTTGAGGGATACGAAGACGTCCCCGCTTGGATTGTGGAGGGGTATTCAACCATGCTGAACGAGACCGAAGAGCAGCTGTCTCAACTCGGTCTATCAGCCAACATGATGCTCACACCTGTTGGTGTCGGCAGTCTTGCTCATGCCGTAGCAAGACATTGCAAATCAAAGAAGATGGCTATGGTTGCTGTTGAACCCGATTCCGCTCCCTGTTTATCTTCCAGTCTCCGTGCTGGAGAATCAGTTGCTGTTCAGACATCCGCTACTATTATGGACGGTATGAACTGTGGCACTGTGTCAAGCACCGCTTGGCCAGACTTGCAGCGTTATGTTGATGCCTGCGTGACTGTTTCGTCGTATGAGAGCCACTGTGCGGTTCAGTATCTGACTTCGAAATCAGTGACCGCTGGCCCGTGTGGTGCAGCTTCCCTTGCTGCATTGCGGCGTCTTGCTCGAGAAAAATCCTCGTTGTTGACCAAGAACTCTGTGGTGGTACTTCTTAGCACAGAAGGTGCACGTCCCTACCCCATTCCCAAGGATGTGTCCGTGGAGGATGCAGTTGGCTTGACTCAAATGCTCACTCAAATCGACTCTTCTAATCCTACCTTATCTGTGAGTGGCGGAGCGGGCGAAAGCGAAATCGCCAACTACCTGTCAGCGTGGTTTGCTCATCGTGATATTGAGTACCATCGTATCGAGACCGTTGCAGGTCGACCCTCTGTTGTGGGTGTACTCCGTGGAAGCGGAGGAGGGAAGTCGCTCATGTTTAACGGACACGTTGACACAGTCAGTAACGCAAGCTACGAGCAAGGCGTGAATCCCCTATCAGGCGCCATGGGAATGAAAAACGGAGAGCCAGCCATTTTTGGACGAGGATGCCTGGACATGAAAGGTGGTTTGGCGGCTGCGCTTGCAGCGGTGGCAGCAATCAAAGCTAGAGGTCCGGATCAAATGCCTCGAGGAGATATCCTTGTGGCTGCTGTATCAGATGAAGAAGATGCATCTCAGGGCACTCAGGACCTGATCGCAGCTGGATGGCGGGCTGATGCTGCCGTCGTCCCCGAGCCAACCATGGAGGAGATCATCACGGCGCACAAAGGCTTCGTGTGGGTTGAAGTTGATATCTTGGGTGTTGCCGCACATGGTTCCAACCCTGCGGCAGGGCAAGATTCCATCATTCATGCGGGATGGTTCCTTCAGGCTCTTGAGGAGCACCAACTCCATCTGCCAGAGGATGATCTCCTAGGCAAGGCATCTTTGCATTGTGGTCTGATTCGGGGAGGAGAAGAGCCATCTTCTTATCCCGGCAAATGCACCATCACAGTTGAATTCCGCACGATTCCCGTGCAATCTGAGGCATCTATTCTGGAGGACGTCCGCGAAATTCTCCGCAAAATCTCAGAGGAGAAGCCCCAATTCCAATACAATGAGCCCCGTATCACTATGTCACGTCCGACGACAAAACTTTCAAGGGATCACCCCTTGGTGCAGATGGCAGTCACCTGTGCCACTCCAATTTTTGGAAAGACCCCTTCGCTTGGAATTGTACCATTCTGGTGCGACGCAGCTTTGCTGGCCGAAGTCGGTATTCCATCGATTGTATTTGGTCCTGCTGGTGAGGGTCTCCATAGTAAAGAGGAATGGGTGAAAGTGAAGAGTCTGGAGCAGATAGAAGAGGTATTCATAAACTTGGCTCGGGACTTTTGCTCCTAGTTGGGGAGCTAAGGATAAATTACTTTTAGAGATAGAGCGGTTCATATTTGAGCGTGAAATCAAGCAGAAACCTGGGAATTTTCATACCACGCTAATTCATAGAAATACATGTTTAGTAGCCACCAGTAACTTGCCAATCACGAGTGTACCAGCTCCCCAAACCCAATGCAAAAATAACGAGGCTACCATCACGAATAACATCTTTTCCAATCTTCATGGCTGACCGCACCCCTTTCTGGCCACCAATCAAGACCCGCCCACTGCATAAGAGCAACTCGCCCGTAACGAAAATCATGAACGGGTTCTGGATCGTAGCGGGCTTCGGGGGTGGGCTGCCAAATACTGCAATCGATGAAGAGATGATAAAGAGAAGGTATAAAGCCACTCCCAACGCAAAGGCGATGTGTAGTGTCTTCCATGTCCGTACGCTCTTCGGGTCCTCCTCCGTTGTCTGGAAGGCTCCGCCGATCAAGTTTGCAAGGAAGGGCGGCACGCCCAGAGAGGACGCGAGGAGTGCTGCAGTCGAGAGTCCAGGTCCTCCTGCTCCTTGGCCTGGCATACCGCCGGACCCTGGTGGTGGTGGAGGCGCGTTAGGGTCACCGGGCATACCGGGCATGGGCATGCCGTTCATGAGGGAGTTGAGAAGCTTGAGAGTCGGGTCCTCTAGATCATTGGCATCGGCATCTTGGTTCTGCTCAACTGCAGGCGCCGCTTGTCGGAGCATCGCACGGAAGGCATCCTGCTGTGCCTGGAGAGCCTCTAAGGACTGCTGGTCCTGCATGGATGGCTGGCTGTTCTGGAATGGGGGAGGAGAGGGGGAGACAGCGGCTTGGGAGGGTTGAGGAGAGGGTGATGCTTCCTCGCGATCTGGTAGGAAGGCATATAGTTAACATCGTATATCATGGTAGACACGGGGTCTGTTTCCTGGTCGTACCTGATTGCGGGGTGCGACCACTTAGACTGGTGATCTTGTCCAGACGCGCGGAGCCTCCCTCCCTGATTTTAGCCTCACGGCGCTCGCGCCGTTGACGAGCGGCTCTCTGGGCCGGTGATTCATCGGTGGTCGACATTTCAGCGTAAGGATATGAAAGGGACAAAGGTGGTTCTAATTTTGAAAGCCGCAATATTGGAGATGTGGATCAAGGTGGTCGGAGGTTGAGGAAAGCGAGCGGTACGTGATCGCGATAAGAAAATCAATTCGGTCACTTCTCCAACCACTACTAGGATCTAAAGAACTATGTTTGAATAACTTGGCTCACTTATGACATATTCTTGCCAATTATCTGAATATCTGACTACCTCTTAGGTTATAGCTGTTAGTTACCTATTCCATGAGCTGTTGTTGCCCAGGCGCTGGACTTAGCGACCGAGTAGCATCATCCCAACAGCTGAATAAATCCCATTGTACCTTACACAGAACGTCACCGTTGCAATTCATACACTTTTTCAGTGTGATGGGATCTACCATTCAATCCTGAAGGATCAGTGATCAGCAGCAGGCTCACAAACCATCATGACATCGACTCTGCATATCCATCAGGAAGTGCCGCCTTGAAGGTCTCTTCATCATTATAGATTTGCATTGAGGATTATGATGCGCCAATGGTATGGTCGCTATCGTGGCTTTTCCCCCTTATTAAGGGCCTGGAACTGGTTCATAGAGGATGATCTGAGTACTAGTTTGTCGATCTCTGAGCTGAGATATCAATAATCATTGGACAAAGGCTGAGCGTGTACAACACAACACGCAGTCGCAATTCATTGAGGCCATGAAGGTTTCTTGGGGACCAGGGATTATCATTGAATCTTTCCATGGTCAACCAGGATTTTTTCATCTTGTATGTTGGCATTGAAGTCACAGCTGCGCTGGTGACATCATTGTCCTGGCTTATCCCTTGGCGATGATGATGATCAATTGGGGGGTATGATAAAGAAAACAATACAAAGAGGCAGTACTTGAATGTGCTCCAGGCCACAGATATAGGTTGTGAACGCATGTCATGGGGAGTATGTGAGTAGACGAATACCAGAGGAAATGATTCACATTGAGATACCGTATGGGAATTCCACGGCAGAGGCGTAAGCTCCGATCTGGACAGTAGGACGATCACTACTGCCTAGATGCGAAACACTTAGGGCCACGAATGACAGGGCAATTGACCTCGTCATACGATTTTCAGGGTTGATCCCACCGATGACGTAGTTCTGGGGAAGCTCTCGGTCGCTCCGTCCGCCCAACTCAACAAAGTCTCTACTCTGCGAGCATTCAGGTCGATGAGGAAGCTTGAAGCTTGCACATATTTCTCTGCATGATCAATTTCCTCAATCGCGATTAACGTGGAAGCTGCTGTAATTCCTCGTCGCAGTCTATATCTATGACAGCCCCGGTCTAGTCTATCATAATTCACAGCGACGAGCAAATCAGACGATCATATTTCTCTCATGGCTGAAGCTACTGGGGGCAAGAGTGGATCACCACAGCAGCATCGTATGGGAGAGCACTGGAGTGGTGCTAATCCTGTTCCGACGGTTCAGAAATACGTCGAGCGCCTTGACCACGAGAAGAAGGACCGTGATCTCCGAATTGATGAGGAGAATCGACAAAAACTTGAACGAGAAAAAAACAAGCAATGGCATGATACTCACGGGAAAAAACATGATGATCCCCAGGAAGATGCGGTCGCTCACAAGGCGCGCGAGGTCTCCAAGGCCAAGATGCGCACTGTGACTGATCCGACGACTGGGAAAGATATTGGAGTTGAGGATCAAGATGAAACATCAATGGAAGCTGTCAAGAACCCGATGGTGCGTACAGTCTTCCATGGAGTCGTGCAGCAGTACTGATCTCACTGACGGAAATATAGTTGACGGTGCCGAATGCCAATATTGGAGAGCCGACTGTAAGTCCACCCCTACCAAAGCATTAGCAATGCGTGCAAAACTAACTATATACTAGGACGTGAAAACCAGTCATGATCAAGAACTACCAGAGTATAAGGAAAAGCAAGATATCACCGCTCCTCCCGACCCTATCGCCGAAGGAACAACATCCGATGTGCCAATCCGTGGCGAGAAGACCAATGTGCTCTTCCATCCCACACCGACAATCTCATATGCCCCCATGTTTAAGCAATTGGAAAAGCAGGCAACGAAACTATGCATCGGTATCCCTGTTGCTATCATTGTTCTTGGGCGAGCCTTTGGCGCTTCTCTTTGGGGCCTCATCCCATTGGCTGCATGCATTGCCAGTGGTGTATGGTTATGGGTACAAGAGGTTATCCGAAGTGGCAAAGACATGGAATGGAGTAGCGAGCAGATGCGTGGGGAAACTGTATGCAATCATCATCGTGAACTATATAAGCACCGCACTAACCAAATCTATCTAGGCCACCGCAAACCTTCTTCCAGAGTCTGTAGAATGGATGAACTCTTTTCTCGGCGTGGTCTGGGGCCTCATGAATCCCGATATGTTGACACCAATGGCCGACACGATCGAGGATATCATGCAAGCCTCCGCTCCAAGCGTGGTTGAGAATGTTCGCATCGCTGAGATCGACCAGGGTAACAACCCAATCCGTATTCTCAGCATGCGTGCCCTTCCGGATGGACACGTCCAAAACCTCAAGGACAATATTCACGAATCAAACTTGAAAGACAAAGACCCACAAGAAGCCGCTGCTACCGAGGAAGGAGGTAGCTACTACAATATGGAGGCTTCGTTCGCCTACCACGCTAAGCCGAGCTCTGGAACGGCTTCTTCCAAGGCACGAAACATGCACATGCACATCGTCTTTTATCTTGGTATCCGTGGTTTGTTCGGCATCCCTTTCCCCATCTTCGTCGAATTAACCGAGCTGGTTGGCACCGTCCGACTCCGACTCCAAATGATGCCCGAGCCTCCTTTCGCAAAGGATCTCACCTTCAGCTTGGTTGGTATCCCTCACGTCAAAGCGGCTTGTGTGCCCATGCTCCGCCGTGGAGTCAATATCCTCAATCTACCTCTTATCTCTGACTTTGTGAATTCCTCTATCGGTGCCGCTTGTGCAATGTTCGCGGCGCCCAAGTCTATGACCATGGACGTGAGCATGATGCTGCAGGCTGACGACATCGACAAGGATACTATCGCCATAGGCGTGATGTGGATTCGTATTCACCGGGCTGTTGGTCTGAGCAAGCAGGACCGTCGTGGTAGCGAGGGTGGTGGGAGTGATCCCTACATTAACCTTTCGTTCTCGAAGTACGGGAAGCCTATGTACTGCACTCGTGTGATCACCGATGACCTCAACCCTATCTGGGAGGAGACCGCCGCGCTTCTTGTCACGCCGGAGCTTATCAAAGCGGACGAGAACTTGAGTATTGAGCTCTGGGATTCGGACCGTAACACTGCGGATGATATCGTGGGTAAAGTCGAGCTACCTATTCGGGAGATGCTTCAGCACCCAAGTAAGATGTACCCACAGGTATCTAAGTTGCAGGGTCTTGATGAGGGTAGTGAGATGCCGGGTCAATTACATTGGGAGGTTGGGTACTTCGGAAAGCCGAAGCTGCGTCCAGAGCTGCGGACAGATGGCAAGAAGAAGGATCTCCCTGAGAATCTCAAAGGAAACCCCACATTTGAGGATGACAAAGGTACTATTAATAATGAGGAAGAGGATGCTGTTGTACATACGCCTCCTGATCCTATCTGGCCAAGTGGCATTGTGCACATTGTCGTGCATCAGATTGTTAACCTCCAGCTTGCCAATATCAAGGGCAGTGATGGAAATCGCAAGGGCAAGGAGTATGAGCCTGCGAAGCCGTTCGGTGAGAATACGGAAGAAGAAGGTGGTGATTTGCCAACAAGCTACTGCAAGATCATGCTCAACGACCAGCTGGTGCGTACTATATGCTACAATAATGACTACAGAATGTGATCTAACCGTAATCATCTACAGGTCTACCGCACACGCCCTAAGGCCGTGAGCTCCAAACCAATTTTCAACGCTGGAACAGAACGCTTTGTACGTGATTGGCGTTCCGCCGTCGTGACAGTCACCGTGCGAGACCAGCGGTACAGAGAACACGACCCGATCCTAGGTGTCGTGCCCCTCAAACTATCCGAAATCTTCCAAACCGCCTCCCAGGTCACACGCTGGTACCCACTCGACGGCGGCGTCGGCTTCGGACGCATCCGTATCTCACTTCTCTTCCGCCACGTGGAGACGAAGCTACCACCCACCATGCTCGGCTGGGACGTCGGCACATTCGAATTCGGCGCGAACCAGGTCGTCGCTAAGGGTTACGGTCACTATGCCAAAATCAAGATGCGCACCGGCGGAAGTACAGGCAAGATTCCTCGGCACAAGTCACGCGCGGAAGGTGACGACATCATCTACGATATCTCGGACGAGACCTTCCGCGATAGCCTCCGTCTGCCTGTGAAGCATCGCTACAGATCCCCCGTCGTCTTTGAGTTCCACACCAAGGGCAAACGCGGCGCAGCAGCCTATGCCGTGCTTTGGCTGCAGCACTTGGTCGACAACGAAAACACCGACATCGATATTCCAATCTGGACCACTAAGAGTGGCCCCCGACTCACACAGAACTACATCACGGAAGAGAACTGGCGCGCAAAGGAAGTACCCGGCCTTGAAGACCTTACTACAGTCGGTCGACTGCAATTCAACTGCCACTTCTCGCCGGGTATCGACGAGTCGCACGAAAAGTTCGTCGTCGACAACGATTCCCGTGAGACTTTCGAAACATGGGAAGCTTGCGTCTCGCAGGGCGTTCGCTCCCGCAGTGTCTCTATCGAAGTTCCCGAGGAAGTCCAACAGAAACATGAGCAAAGTCTCATTGACTCTCGTGACGTCCTGAAGAACGCTCCCCCTGCTGAGCGTCGCCGTTGGATCGACCGTGAAGGCCATGATTGGAGTGGTGCTTTTGGGCATGATCCGCGCGCGTACACGGACTCCAAGGGCCGAAAGGTCGCGGAGCCGGGGCAGGATAACCCGCCTCATGATCCTGTCACGCCGCCACCACTCAAGGGGCAGCCGTCTGTGCGAGGGGGCTCACAGAATGCTGAGGAGCAGCATCATGTAGAAGATGACTCTTCATCAGATGATTCTGACAGTGAATCCTCGTCGGTGGGACCATCTACAGTTAGTGGAAGTGCGACGGCTAGTTCATCAAAGAGCATGGATCAGAGCAATAAGGCCAATCGGAGGAGTGAGCAACGACAGCAGCGAGGACTGATGCAGTGGAAACCGGCTCGGAACGCGGCTTTTGTCAAGGATGAGGCGAAGTTTGCGCTTAGAAAGATTAAGAAGAAGGTTGGCGCAGGTGGGCTTACGGGACGTGAGCCGGATGTTGAGACAGAGACCTAAAAGGCAATCATTGATGAAATGTTGAAGGGGCTCGTGCGATTTCTCACCCTACGTGGAAGTATTATTTAGTGTGCACTGACTACTTTCTGTCCTAGCGCGCCGATCATGGTTCTTTTTCGGTCACACTAATTGGCGTTCTAAGGTTGTGTTTACATAGCTTGTTTCTATAGTACACGATGACGACATGTTTCGGTTCCACATTCCTCTATACTATCCCTCTCTATTACCTCTACAGTATAACATTTGAGTACGAAGTTTAAATGAGGCAATATTACTGTTCCAAGGGGCGATCTCCACATGAGCGATCAATGATTATCCAAATCCGACATGGCTTTGGACAAGTGGGACTTCCCAACTAGGAAACGAAGCAAACGGTGAGAATCTTGGCGTCATTATGCATCCCCCGCTTGGCGAAGGTTTAGTGCCGCTGCGTGATGACGGAATCGGGAGTTTAAATGCGTCAAGGTAGTTTCAAAGAGATTGATTTATACTTTAAGCGTGATCCATGATAACCTGATGAACTGGTCAAGGATAATAATTTATAATTTATCGCTAATACAAATAAAAAGCCGACCAGCGCCTCTAGATGAAGAATATGATTTCGCAACAATGGTATATATGCATCACCATTATGCATGCGTAGGATATGTAGGAAGGTCATAGCAAAGTTCGTGAGTCTTCGGCCCCCAAGTGGGCTATTGATCCTGAAAGGATTGTGTTTCAGGTTTTGGTTCATCCACAGTGGAGGCAGAGGAAACCGACGGGGTTTCAGGTGTCGTAGTCGCGGACGAAACACTCCCAGAACTGGTAGTGGTAGTGATATCGGTGTTGATGGGTCCCAAAGTCCATTTCCATTCTCGGCGACGTTTGACCCGTCCCTGGGGAGTTTGCGGTGTGGAGCAACCACCGTACTGATCCGATTCCAATCCATCGAGCAGGGCGACGGCGCGCACCTGCCGCTCTGTGCGCATCGTGCGTCTTTTCTTGCGTTCCAGCTTCGAAAGCGTTGTTTTGGGTATTCCTTCATCGGCACTAGCCTCGTCTGAAGTACTAGACTCGGACAGGGACTGGTTGGCGTCTGATTCTGGGGTGGAGTCGTGCGGTTGTGTTTCTGGCCCCCGATCTGCCTCGTGTTGCTGCACTGCCACCTTTTGCTTTGCCTTGTCCTCCTCTTCGAGCACGAGATCTAGATGCTGTGCAGTGTAGCGCTCCGTGCGGATCTCTTCCTCGATTGGGACGCGATAGCTGACTTGCTTCTTTGTGGGGAAAAAGACTCGGCGAGCGCCTGCCCCCCCGGGTCCATTGTTGGCCCCTGCTGAGATGGAGCCCGATCGCCGCCGTGAGGCTGTGTCGAGAGGGGAGTTCCGTAAGATGCTTCGTACCCCCAAGGGAAGTTGGTAAGGGCGGTAGTTGAAGGAATTATTATTGTTGTGCACATAAGGTGAGATGGGTTTGTTGGAGGGAAATCGGTGGCTGGGGCCCTTGGAGGGAGAGCTGGTTGCGGAAGCGGGGGTTGCAATGTCATAGGCGTTTTTAAAAGTATTTCCAACGGTCGGTGATGCCCCAGGGGCAGCGGTGCAGGAGCGGGAGAGGCCGGTGGTTGAAGATCCAAATGTGCGAGGGAGAGAGGTGGTTTGGAGGGTGAGTTTGGGTCGCGCGCTGATGGTAGGAGGGTCACCGGCTGGTGAAGGCATGCAAGACATAGTTGACGAGCATGAGTGTCTCACGGGTGCAGAAGGATAGAGTGTCATGAGGGTCATAAGAGATGATAGAGAGGGGAAGGAGAAGTTATGGGATTATAGTAAGAGGCGGGGGTTGACGGAGCCAAGCTAAGAATAGTTGGCGCTTCTGCAATGTGACGAGAGGTTAATCTTCTCCCTTAAAAAGAGAAAATCAGGACCAAAGATTAACCACGTTTGTAGCGGGCTACAGTACGTTAATTAAAGTATTCTGTTTTGAGTCATGGAGATCTGTCTAGGCGCAGGATTTTTTTTTTTCATTCCTGTTGGCAGTGGATTTTAGAACTATTGACGCCACCAACCAGCCCGGTCGGAGATGGCGATCGGCCCTTGTATGTTCAAAAATAACCAACCGTGGGATCATCGGGGGCCAACTTGCTTATTATGAATTTCTGATTAGATTCTGCTTTCCTCTATACAGTGGCAATTGTCCTTTTGATCCTTATATTCTCCTCTATAGGCATTCTGAGGATCAAAACAATCACGAAACCATTTAACGTTCTATTTAAAGATCTGGACACGAGCCCAGAGCAAAGTGGAGCATGCACTCTACATAATCAAATGACATGACAGTAGCCTAGTGTGATATTCTTAGTTCCACTTTGATTGGTTGGCGCTGGACCGAAAAGAACACTACGACAGGGATCTGGTTTAGTTCGCTTTCTTTCTTTCTTATTGCTTGGAAAATCCTTTTTTTTTTTTTTAATCTATAGTGGATTGTCTTATTTGCCTCTTGATCGCCCGGTCTACAGCTGATCGTATCTCGTATGCTATCCATCTCAGCTTTTCGAACTCTTCCGCCTACCATGACCTGCCTAACAGTGGCAATGTGCGTCCTAGGCCAGGAATAGTTATACCAACAGCGCCAACCTTTATTGACTAGTAAGATCCAACGGCTCAAATTCCTACTCTTCCCAATAACCACTTTGGCAACACTTCCCCGTGCCATTTCACAATCTTTTCCCCTGTCTCATCCACATTGGGAGGGGTAAGATCAGCGCATAAACCTTATTGGAATCCGCCCCATCTTCTAGAAGAACCTTGACTACCGCCGTCTTCACCGCGCTACAACACATGAAGCGCCATGAACTCTGTAGACTGGCCCCCTGTTGCAATGCGGGGTCGGCGTCGTGAGTTCCTTGGGAATCGTCTCGTTCCCGTGTTTGATCACTCCCACATCAAACTTTGCTCCAGTCGGCTTCTCGTAGCACCGCTCGGTCCCTTCAGTCAAGCCCAGCATGTCCATTTTTTGTCCAACTTGCACGGCCAAATGGAACTAAGGCCTGGTGGGTGATCATTCGGCATCATCGCCTCTCCGTTCCCGATAGTGCGTGCTACTCTGGAACCAATTCGAGTAATCCTTCCGATCCACTCCAAAACCATGATCTAATCCTGCGGAACATGATCTCCTCGCTTGATAGCACTCAGTATGAGAGACCAGGGTATTTTCCAGAAGCGCCCGTGCTTTTGGCAGTCACGTACAGTATCACACATTGCCATAAGAGGTATATACTGCGAGCTGTGCACAGTTGCTAAGCGACCTTTTGGCCCCATGTCACCCTTCCAATGCTTCTGGTTTTGGCCCGCCATGATGTCATGAACAACATGGAGAATACGTATACACTGCTTATGTGCATGAAGGTGGGATCTCTTTCACGTATACCACTTGACAGCCATCGGTCTACTCAAAGACGGGTAGGACTCGGTGGGTCGAGTATCTATTTTGGCGACAGTCATCCCTGCTGAAAATCCTCGGATGTCTATACATATGTCAACCGAATTCGGGATGCCCGTCTTACCATTGATGAGCTTTCCAGTACTGAATGGTGAATATTGCATTGTTATAAAGCAACTGCTATATGGGGGCACGTTTCTTTTCGTGGGATCGGGAACCCGGTTTCATAGATCAACTCTAACGCCTATGAGAAAACAGCACACCAAATCCCTGGCTTCTGACTAGAACATAGAGTACATGATAGACTAGAAGTTATCTATGCCTTCTAATTTAGTTTGGGCGATGTAAGCCAATTCTGCGTGTAAGTAGCGGTAGAGGATATATGCATGTAATAAACCTTGCAAATTACTAGCCCCCATGCATGTGGGTATGGACCCTTGATACATCATGAAGTTAGGTTTCATTCACGATATAAGTTCACGATATACGATGCAAAGCGATCTGTTACCTCGTGAGATATGTACCTATAATTAAGATGGCAACATATCAACATTTGATGGTTGAAGGTTGGCAGCCCCGGGGGCCTAGCCCTCCTCGTGACAACACAAGAGATGCCGGATATCCTGGTCTACGGATCAATCGGCTCAACGCCTAGAATCAAATGGCAGGAATTGGTGAGACGTCGGGGAGTTCCAACCCGAATCACGCATGGATCAAGGACAATAAGCATACCACGTGTCATCCCGACAGGGTGGTTCTTTGTTGAATGCACGAAGTTCCAATGACCCAAACCCTCCAAATCCCAGATTGTATGTAGTTACGATCTTGGTGAGTGAAGGTCAAGTGTTCAAGAAGCCCACCCAGTTGGACTTATTATGAATGGGCAGCCCTGAAGGTATGGGAGCATATAGATCTGATAAGGATCCTTGGAAGTTAGCAACATGGACCATGGGAAACCTAGATTGTTATATTGCAGTGTATCTATAGACAGGCCGATGTAGATCTAATGCCCCTATGTTTTGAGGTCGTTTACTTTGGAATCATCTCAAGCTCTAGGGCTGGCCAAATATATATTTCAAGGTTGAGGGACAACCTTGAATTGTGCTCTGTCATAATCCTATTCTTTGCTGCTGTGAACCGTGCAATCAATATTAGTGGTCCGAGGCCCCAACTTTGGAATTATTCATGTAATAGATAACATTGAACTTGGATGTTATTTTACTTGACACTCTGATGATATACCAATATTTTCTACTGTACTTCTCCAGGCGTGGAGGGAATGAAAATGAAAAGGCTGTACTAGCCCAGCCTCCTCGTACGACTATCGTGATTGGCGGAGACGCGCGACCAAAACATTCCGCGCCAAAACAAAACCATCAACACCCCCCATCCACCTCCACTTTACTCCCACATGAACCACCAAACTACCCAGGCTTCTTGAATATGCCTCTTTCCGACACCAGTTTAACGGTGTCTGATTTCGACCCTGAACACGAAGCATTGGCGTCGACCCGCGAAATCGGCAGCCCTCGGCTTCCCAATATGCTTCCCGATATGCACGACGACGAACCCGACTGGGCTGTCAACACCTCAACTATTGACCGCGCTTTCCCTGAATTTTCCCAGCTACCCTCAGAAGAGGAGGCCGATGAGGAAGAAATGTTCGATGACAACAGTGAGCCTTCTATGGAGCTGGGACGCGGTGTCGGCAAGTCTGGGCGTCGCCTAGACGACTCGCGCGACTCCGTGATGAGCTTCCAAAATAGTGTCCGATCCTCTTCTCCCGCCGTGCGCGTGGAATATCCTACCCCACAGAAGAGCATGCCTGCTCGCTCGAACCCCAAACGCGCCGTGAGCGAGAATCTACGAAAAGATGCCCAATTGCGACGGGCGACTCAAGCTCAGAAAGAACATATGATGAGCCCCCAGGTCTCCAAAAACCAGCGAGATCAACGCCGTTCCCTCTCCGATATGCATGCCAAAGTCCGTGACAACTACGACGGTTCATTTTTGGGAGATGAACGCCCTGCCCCAGTTGAGACCAAGTCTCGGTCAACGCGTTTTGCTAGCGCCAATCAATCTCAAGAGATCGCCGACGCGATTGAACGCGTCTCACGAGAAGCATATGCGAGAGAACTTCGCAAGGGCAATTCTGCAGGTGCTCGCCGACCGGTTGCTAACGCAACGCACACCAACAACATGGGTGATACTATGACCCGCAACTCCTTCCTCCTTCCCGACCTCCCTAATATCTCTGAATTGGTTTCTGGTGTCTATGAAGACGGCACTCCGGTATTCTCGCACAGACGTTCCACTCGATTTGTCTCCCCTCCCCATGATGGGGCGGATGTATCCATGACTCGTGAACATATGCCCCTCGATGCTGTTCCTATCCCCGAGGATGAAAAAGCTTTGTTTGTTTCTCTCCGACTCTTGCAGGACAAGGTCGCAGAACTTGAGAGGTTCAAATCTGATGCAGAGAGGAGAATTGAGAGCTATCGCGATGAGAACGCAGCACTCAAGGCGAGTAGATCTCGACACCCCGAGAAGTACACAGTAGACGATGGAGAGAACAAAAAGGCTTCCAAGCGGATTGCTAGCGAGAACCAAAGTACGTTCTGTCTAATGATTCCAATGTTCCTCAGCTGACTCAATTAGAACTCGAAGCCGCCAACATCGACCTTCAAAACCAGCTTGATATCGCGGACCGGAAGATCCAAGTGCAAGAAGCTGCAGTGAGACGTCTGAATCAAGAGAGAGAGTCGGCGATCTCCCAGTTGGGTGTTGCCTACCTTGAAAGCCGCGAGCTGAAGGCCGAGAACGAGGACTTGAGACGGGAGAATGCAGAGCTCAAGTCTCAGCTGAGCCAAATGTCTGGCAAGAAGTCTCAGGAGCAGGAGACCGCCCAATCAGATGAAAGCCTCACCGGTTCTGATGCCGACGACAGCCAAATGTACACAGAGCGTAGTGCAGACATGAGCCGCAGCACCAGAGACCTGACCTCAAAGAGTGCTCGTTCGAATCCCAAGTCCAGACGCAATGACGACTCTCGCTCCAAGGTTTCCACTCAAGTGGACAAAGAAATCTCCCGGCTGGAGAAGGAGCGTGCAGAGGAAGCCCTCTTCTCTATCGACGTGCCTACAGTCAAGCGTTCGTCCAGATCGGGCAAGTCTGATGCTGCTCGCCAATCTGAATCAAAGAGCATCAGGAAGCAGCCCAACACTGGCAAGCAACGGGTCAAGCGGGTTGTGGTGGAAGATGTGACGGAGGCCACTGAGCAGAGCAAGGTGTCTTCCCAGGTGGGGGATCTCACCTTGCTGAGTATTATTGACGAGAATGAGATTGCTCGTCTCCGCAAGACGTTGGAAGAGGAAAGATTGTCGCGCAAGCAACGCCGCTCAAGCGCATCAAAGGACACCACCACCGAGACAGTCAACACTACCCGCCAGAGCATCTTGAAGACCCCAATGCCGCGCAAATCATCTCTGCGCGAACCCAAGCCACAAATTTCCCGGCCTGCATCAGCAATGGGCGATATCACTACCAAGTCAGTAGCCACCTCAGATGGCGAGAATAGCCTGGTCGTTCCCACAGCAGAGCGTCCTAGACGCCATTCCGATCATTCCGTCGCATCGATGTCCTCGCAGCGCAAGAAGCGCCGAAATATCGAGGATATGACATCCGCTTTTATTCTTCCAGACATTACCCTCAGCCGTGTCGAGCAGGCTGCTAGTAACCCGACTCGCCTCCCAGAAGCTGATCAGCGAGCCTTGGATAACCTTGCGCACCACGAGGGCAAGAATTGCATGATCTGCAAGAACGTCCTCCCCAATGACACTTGCAACCATGAGCCTGTCAAGGTCACCAAGCCCATTCCTGTTTCCGAGCGCATGCCTAAGCCATCCTTCTACAACGAGGAGCCCACTATGCGCCCTTCCCAACCCCCCGCTGTCGCGCTCGCCACTGTGCTCAAGACCCTCGAGGATGAATTGGCTCACTTGAAGATGCAGCTGGCTACATACCAAAGCGCCTATAACAACTTGGATGTGTCGCTTGGAAAGCGACAGCGAAAGACGCTCCTGGAGAAGATCGAGACTGTTCTGAGGGATATTGACATGAAGTCTGACCAGATTTATGCGCTCTACGATGTTCTCGAGGGCCAGAAAGGTGGCCATGAAATTACGGAGCAAGAGATGGAGATGACTTTGGAATCCATTGGTGTTGATATGGCCGGCGCCCAGGATGTGACTGGCACAACCAACAAGTCATCGCGCTTGGCGGAGTCCGATGATGAAGATGAACTGCCCTGGGAGGGCATTGAGAGCACTGCGGAGCTCACTGGACGTACCTGAATATCCAAACTGGATGTGGATTAGCATTGAAGGGTGTATTAGCGTTATCTTTTCAGGTTGTAATTCTACCGGCCTGCGAGCCTTTATTCCCGGCCAACCATATTCTACTCGCATGCCGGCCTATTGTTTGCACAAATGTATCGAGATCAATTCGTTCTTCACATTCTTTCAATCCACGTATGGAAAGTTCGTAGATATTTGTATAGACAAAGGACAAAGAATTCAAACGCCGTCGCTATGTGCCATATACTCCTGGGGCCAAAAAAAAGAAGTGCCAACCATAATAATATCCTAAATCAAATCCTTCATGGCTTGTCACCCGCCGCCATCGCAGCACTGGTTGTCGCAGCAGGCTTCAGTCCCAGCCCCGACGTAGCAGCTTCTCGCTGTGCAACCTCCTCCCCAATAAAGCACCCCAGCCCCGCGAATGCCTCCACCAGCGTTCGAGAGTAATACTCCTGCAGATCATAGCCTCCAGCCGCTGTTCGAGTATCATTCTTCACACGATCAAGATAGGTTGACGGATAAGATGGCTGCAAGGCATAGTAATCCCGCTTGTCGGGCACGTATCCCATAAACGGATCATACGGCTTCTCCGGCTCAGGTGTCTTAATTTTTCGCAGACCCTTAATAAGCCCACCATCAGACGGTCCAGCCGTATCAGCAGTCGTAAGCGACGATCCACCGCGCTTCGTCTCACTACCACGCAGCGCAGCCTGCTTCTGTCGAATGCGGTCCTCCTCACTACGTCGCGCAGATGACTTCTTCAATAGTACCTTGTGTCCTTCGCGCGCGATAGCTGCAGCATCGGCACTCGAACCCGCGGCAAGACGCGAGATCATGTCTTCGCGTCCAGCTTGCATCTCGCGGCGCTCGTTCTCGAGTTGCTCGCGTGCGGCTTGGCGGCGGAGGCGGGCTTCTTCTTGTTCTTGGGTCATGCGTGCTGCGAAGGAGGACGCTTCTTGTTCTTCGAGGGCTTGGTTCGCGCGAATAGATTGTATGTTCACTGAGGCGTATTTCTGTAGTTGGGCTTCGGTTTTGGCAACGTCGGTGCGGGTCACGAGGTTGGCGATCATTTCTTCGCGCTGCTCGAGGAAGTCGTCATAGGCGCGTTTTGAGTCGAACTCTTCTTCGCGACGGTTTAAACTGTTAAATTTTATAGGTTAATATGGGCACTTGGGGGTCTTGTTGCTATGAGAGTGTGGGGTGGCGTACATGTGCATTACTCGCCGCCTAATATCAACTTCTCGCTCTACGCCGATATCCTCAAATGTCTGGGCTCGGAAGCGGGCCTTGCGAAGCGTCTTTCGACATCCTGCTACTGGGCAGCTGGATGGACCGGATGAGAAAATCCGATCGACGCAGGACTCGCACATCTTGTGGTAGCATTCTGGGTTGATGAGAAATCGCATGTTCGGGTTAAGGTACCGCGAGGATTTGCAGACAGGGCAGACCTCTAGAAAGGGAATTGTTAGCATTGATTTAGCTTTGAAAGGCACTTGTATCTTACCGTCTTCATCTCGACGGTCGATCCCATTTTTGGAGGCCATGGTGGGGGATAACGAATGAATGAATAAGAGAGTGGAAGCTTGGGACTGATGAATGATCTTAGACCCACAGTGGCGCACGGACCACCTCAGCCTCACTCTGTGGTTTGTCAGCCTTTTCTCCCTTTCCACTTTCTGCTGTCATCTTCACCTGTGAAGCGGTACGACTTTTATGTCCAACCCACAAGAGTCATTCACCAGTCAAGGTATTGACGCTTTCAACCTGCGCTATCTCAGGTTGGAAGAGAAACCCCCAGAAATCCCTCTACGCCTGCGAACAGAGGGACCAGCATACAGCGAGCTTTTCAAAACTAAACAAAGGATATGCATGATGACATTGTGACAGCAACTCAGTTGCTCACCAACCTAAAATCAAAGCACCAAGTTCAATGCGGCCTTTCGGATCGGTTGCTGATCCCTGGAGGGGCATGAACTCTTCGAGGCAGAAGATTGTGCCCAATAACACTACAGATAACCTGGACTCTACTAACAAATGCGGACCCGCGCCTTTCAGCAGGATATCTTGGTAAGGATGGATTACCGAAACAATTCTATATATTGAAGATTAATGAAAGCAGATAGCCAGGTAGCATGCTCCTCAAACCTATATGAGGCCCAGGTAGACCGGCTTACCTGTAGTTTCGATCTGGTGGAGGTTTTAGCTTATAAGCTATCCTTTTCACCTTGCAGTGAACGGAACTCAGTGTGCTGGAACCTTCCAGTGCATCATGGACATACCACTCTTTGGTATGGACCATTCAAAAAATTCCAAGAATAATTCAAACGAGGGAATCTCTGGCCACATCACCATCGGATCTCCATGCCATTATTCTTGACCAGTCTGTACTGTGCTCACCCGTCTTTCTTGCACTTCGCTGGGTAGAGTACTTACGGCCTGGGAAAGCTGAGTTGCTGTGATCCGATCAAGTGGAGATATGGTTATATTTTTCACCCCCGACATCCATGTTATATCTCTTTTTCAGGCGTTAGTAGATTCGAGTAATCTGATACTTTTCACTCATTTGATAAAATTATAAGCCAAACTTACTCAGAATCTAATGTATGATATGTGTACTGTGACTGATAACTCACGAGGCCCCAACTTATCAACATCATGTTTTAAAAGGATGAAAACGAAATGTATTGTAATAGCACAGAGATGAACTCCCTGTGTCCTTTGTGTATGAATAGAGTAAATATGTAATAGCTCCATTGCGCCGTAAAGAAAGGATATCATGGGAAGCATAATCATGGGAGGTCATCAATACATCGGATGCAATTGTTCAGAATTTCAGAGGCCAAGGGTGGAGTCTCCGGGCCAAGTACATAGAGCACCGAGACGCATGCCGACTCCGACAACTAGCATATGTGCTATGATAGCGAGACCTTGCGCCCGAGCGTCATGTGCACCAAGAGTTATCGCAGCGAGTAGGAGAAGAGGGTAGAGTATCCAGGGTTTAACGGAGAGAGGCGAGCATGGGTGGAGAACAGAGACGACTTTGATCAGAAATACCGAGAATTGCAGCCCAGGTGATGAGATGTATGACTTCAAGAAATCCAGCGAAGGAAATCTGCTTGGAGGCGGAGGAAGGAGTTGTTGACGAGGTATTTGTTGCGGTTGGTGATCGTGGATTGATTCATCATGGCTGTGTCGAGCTGGTGATATGGGCGGTGAAGTAGAGTATCTGGGGCGAATAACAATATCCTGGTCGTGGCTGAGAGATGGCCGGCCATCCATAACTTCTGACCCCGAGGGTGAATTGGCCCCGAACCCATTCGTGTCGAACATCGAGTCTCGTCGAAATGCTACAGGGCTGCGAGGCATTTTCTTGGCGGGCGAAAGGGCCCGTCTATCCATAGAAGGCTGGGGACTATCGACAGGGCGTATTCTTGCACCAGTAGGTAAGTCGGGGCTGGTTGAGCTGTTTCTTTTGAAGCGAAACTCATTGGCATTGGCACCAGCTTGGATTCCATTCAAGACTTCATCTGCAGTGGGCCTTCTGTCAGGGTCCACAGAAAGGAGCCTTTCCAAGAAGCTATAAAGCTTCTCTGGAAGATCAGGGCGCTTCCTCCGGGCTTGATCGAAACCGGCCCAACTGGTGATCTCCTTGCGAAGCTGGTCCAAGTCTTCTTTCTCTTCGTTGATGATATCGGCACTTGCATATGGAAGCTCTGCAAAGCATAGGAAATAAAGAATCATACCCAGGGAGAAGATATCGGACTTGAATGTGAAGTTGCCGAATGGCCCATCGGGATACTCGCGTCGAAGCACTTCAGGCGCACAATATGACAATGTCCCCGTTGCACCAGTTGACTTGCGCATAGCATTCTGTGTTTGCACCTCACCAAAGTCACTCACTAAGACTCGCATGCCATCCGGTGTTTCATGAAGGAGACAGTTTTGTGGTTTCAAGTCACGATGGATGTACCCATTGGTGTGTAGATGGCGCAAACCAGATGTGATATCTCGGAAGAAAGAATAGATCTCATCTAGCTGTAGCATGCGAGGCCCTGCAGGGTTCAAGTCTGGTTCGCCCTTTGATTTCCGTCGGAGTCGCGCTTTCAGTTGCTGGGCGGTGGTGGATGTCTGAACGGAGCCACAGATATAGTTGTGTAGATCACCGGAATTGCAGTATTGCTGTAGAATAAAAGCACATGGCACGCTCGGACCAAAGACATTTATCTTAGCATTCTCCAGCCAGACATGGCGATAAGAGACCAAATTCTGTTGAGAAAGATGTTGCAGAAGTTGGACTTCGCCAAGAACCTTCTCTAGCCATTCATGATCGTCGCCAACAGGAACACGTTTGCAGGCATATTGCCCAAGAGAAACACCATCCAAGACATGCTTGACAAGCAGTACGACGCCCTTTCCTCCCTTTCCCAGCACTTTTTCCTCCACAAAAAACCTCTTGAAGTAATCCTGACTGAATGCGGCAGATGATATCCCTTGAGACGCTGTCTGATGAGAGTTCTGAGAAGAAGGAGAGCTAGTAGGCCCGATACTAGCTGGCCCGGCGGAAAGAGCTGGCTGAACGAGACGAAGATGCGGGGAAGGAGGGGTAGAGGAGCTTGTGGAGCTTGGGAGGCTGTTGTCGAGCATGCGGAAGTAATTCGGGTTGATGAATTCGCCTTCAGGGTCCGTGGTCGCATGTTGTCGACCTCGACTGGTATCTCGCATGGGCCGGTGGCATAAAGGGCAATTTGAAAGTTCGACGTCGTTCGCACGTGTGTCGGCTGCACTGCGGAGAGCTAGCTGTTGGGAGTCATGGTCATAGACGACCACCGAGTCGTTATGTCGGCTGGACCTCTGTCAGCCAAGGAAGCAGGGGGACTAGGGAAGGATACTTACAGAACAACATCAAGATTTCCCCCATTATATGGGATCATAGACATATCGTCCGGCATGGCTGCAGAGACATCTCAGAAAGTGAGACTAATCATGCTACCTTGAGATGACGAAGGTGAAACCCCACAGGTAAGGGCGGTGAGACCCCAGACAAAGAGAAGTGGAATTAAGCTTGAATCAGTCCTACACCGCCTCGCGCCTTCTATATTCCTCAGTCTACGGATATAGCTTATCATAATGAGCTTACTATCACAGTTGTAGTGATAAATGGGCGAAGCGTAGAAATGTAGAAGAAGAAAATAATGAGCTTTCCTATCGTAAATCATTGCAATCGACTTAGAAACCAGAAGTCAGGCAAAGGTGATAACAATTCACTCGATGTATTACAGTGGCGTGCCATGAGTTTGAAATCAGCCTTTCAGACCGCTTACTATATATATAGCTTACCGCCTATCAATACGCAGTACGCTGGCTCGGAAAACCACCGGATAAAACACGATTTTTGTACATACACTATCTGTAGTACTTCATTAGACTTGCTCTCAATGAACCTTAGCTTGCAAGTCTTACATACTGAGCTTATTTAGCTAAGAATGTGAGATTTTGGCTGGCAGGTAACATGGCAGAATATTATGTATGGCTGCGTGCCATGGCTGGCTTTGAAGTACAAGACTTCTTGAGTTTTTGAGTAAGACCCATGTGATAATGATACCATGAAGTACGGAACGGGTAGATTCATCAGTAAATTTGAGCTCTAGGTCATTTTCACCTGTGATTATTTATCAATTCTATTAGTGCGTAAGCAAAGGTTTAGCAGAGCATTTGAAGGAGTATTGGAGTTGTTGGTTGAAGAATTTCTTCCAGGTGTCTATTCGTATCATGCTAAAGATTGTCAATTTTCATCTTCACACTCTGCTTTAGCCTGTTTTGTCATATGCTATAAAGGAAGGTATGTACCTACGTAACAGAGGATGCGATCAATTTCACCCACATAGTACATCTTTTATATTACTCAAATACACTGCAGTGAGTGAGGTCGAGTCGGTGTCTACGATTAGCATAACGGATGGGTCAAGGGGACGGGAATGCAATATTGCAGGGTGCAGGCTACAGTGAGCTATACCAGAACGATGGTGCAGTCTGATAAGAACCCATGGATGATATGTAGTGATTGAGGTCTCTCTCCATTGATGATGATTGTTACTGTCCATCAGCGACATGAAGGAAAAGTTGAGCAATTGTCACAGTCTCCAGACTCACGTGGTTTGTTAATTAGGGTTTGTCCTTCGAGCCCGGGTACATGGCGATAAGCGGAGCATGGCGACCGTCAATGAATCTTGCATTTCGGCAAGACGGGTCGCATTGATTCGGACCGACGCGGAACTCACTCTTTCCCGAGTCTATTAAGGCTTTCTCGAAGTTTACCGTTGACCAATAAATTGGCATTGAATCGATCTGACTCCATATATTTTGACAGAAACTCAGCTTATGGAATCAACGGGGCTCCACCAAGGAGATAATACGGTCTTTTCTCGGTGCACACTTGCTCGTTGAGCCCACAATAAAAGCAAGTGGATTTGCCCCACGGAAAGCAATTTCCTCGGGCTTCATTGGGTCTTGGAATGGTGGGCTTCGTCCGGTGAGCTGAGTTTGCCGGGCGTATTTTATTGTGAATCCCGCATGCATTGCCATATCAAGGCCGAGCCCGAGGCTGCAGGAAAGGAGGGTTGTTGGGGCGCGAAGTGGGATGTGTGGAGCTTATTGTATTTTTGTTTTTTTACTTTTGCATGTCGGGGGTTGCAGGCGGCAGAGACCTGCAGCTCGTATTCCCACTGATCTTCGTCCATTAAATTGCAGGATAATAGTCTTATGAAAATACTACATTAGCAATTTGTGGGTGCTACAGTAGTAAAGATCTCCCACTTTTAATTAGGCGCCATTCAGCAGTCGCCTAGAGCCCCATTGGCAATGCAACCGATGATCCTGGTGACAATACTTATTTAAGAACAGGGGGCTGTCCCACGGCGTTTCTTTTCCCCCCACAATCCCACAATCCCACTGTAATCTTACGGTTGTTTTGAAGCCACCCACCAACAATCTTTGTGTAAATTTGACCAACTTGTTACCATACTGGGCTTGGATTTGTGGACTCCACTGTGGTGCTTAAGTGTTTGCTAGTCCTTGACTAGATCCATTTCGGCGTATAAAAAAAAAAATGAGGTTGAAAATCCCACACGATCATGAAGATCTAGATAAATACTCTCGGGGAGGGAAGAACGTACAAAATAAAGTTTTGACTTTGAATTCAACTCACACTCTCCTGCTGACTCAGCCCCCGCAGCATGCACGGGAAATAAGTATCAAGTGGGATGTGGTCTCAGTGACTGCTTCAAGATTCGTGATATCATCGTTCATGGTATTGACTTTCTTTAAAGCTAAGGAAACAAGCTTGGAATTCAATGACATCGCAAGTGGCGAGATCACCCGGATGATTGACCTAGGTCCACGGTTAACAACGCTGCCAAAACACCCGATCCCGTTCCTCCAGCGAGCTGTTGCTGACCACTTTGCGGCCTATCTGACCCGAACGAAGTGCATGCCAAGCAGAACCTAGGCAATCTGGCCGATCGCTTCGGACAAATGGTGTTAAGGGACGAGAAGCAGGGGGACGAAGGGAGGGGAAGGGTTCTAATTGTTGATCTTTCCCCGGAGCAACGGAAGGGCCTTGTCACCCCGCATGGCCGAAGTCAAAATCACGTTCTAGTGTTTTGCCAATACAGGTGCTTGGTCGGAATTTCACTCAATCCAGGTGACTTTCCGATCGTGCCTGGTCGGCTGCAGAGTATTCAATGAGCCGACTAGAGTCTGCTTTCAGTAAAGCCCGCATTCCTCATCCACCGGGAAACGCACGGTCCATACCGCATGAGGTAGTTGGGCGCGCTAAGCTATATTCAACTAATGGTTTGGTATTGTCAATACATCTTATTTTCCAGCATTTATCAACGCTACAGAGCAAGACAGATATCAAGTTGAAATCCTAGTCGTTACTTCCTTTAATATATGCAAGTTACTGCCGAAAAAGAGGATCCCGGAAGAGCCCTGGGTAGATCTACCTAGTCATCTGGGTTGCATATGCGATAGTTACAACCCTTGGAATTACCTAATCAAAGACAATCCTTGGAAGATAATCAGTTATTCCGAATTAACCTCGGCTTCAATATCGAATGGGCCGCATACTGGATTCGGCTATTCGATTGATTGAGAACCATGAGATCCTGAGATCCCCTGAGATAGGTGTAAGTTTCTAGAACTAGTAAGTACAATACCCCGGCGGTAATTTTGCGCTGTATGCGGCATACTAGCTTGCTCCCGAACCAGGCGGGGGACTTCCCCCACCCGAAAATAAGTAGTGACAGCGCGTACGGAAAGGTATTCATGGTTGGGTCGATCTCCACCTGCCCGGTGCGATTGTGTGGGCAATGGCCTGAATGGACCGACTACTAAATCACCGCGGATCCCCCGTGGTTTATTTCACTGCTTTGCTCCTCCCCTGTCTCTCTTCCCTTCGTAAACCGTCCCGTCTCAAGTAAGTTCCCCTCTCTTTCTCACCGAGAGCTTATTGACCTCGTCGTCCCCCTCCACATTCTTGGAAATTGTTCTGACTGTCCACCTCCAGAGGTTTGCGACGCTTCTCCCTCACTTCATTCTCTGTGCCCAGAGGCTCACAAATCATGTCGACTGCCCCCAAACCCTCGGTGGTAAGTTCCTGTGTCTCCGTGCATTTTTGCCTCACCCCGCTCCCCGGCCTCTCGGGCGATCACGTTGATGGCTAATTTGGTCGCTCACGCAGGTGCACGAGGCCCACGAGGTCGACACTTTCCATGTTCCTCAGGCTTTCCACGACAAGCACCCTACCGGTACTCATCTCAAGGATATTGATGAGTACAAGAAACTCTATGAGGAGTCGATCCGCGACCCCGATACCTTCTGGGCTCGCATGGCCCGCGAGTTGCTCACATTCGACAAGGACTTCCAGACAACTCACCACGGTTCGTTCGAGAACGGTGACAATGCCTGGTTCGTCGAGGGAACCCTGAATGCCTCCTTTAACTGCGTCGATCGCCATGCGCTGAAGAATCCCGACAAGGTGGCCATCATCTACGAGGCTGACGAGCCCAACGAGGGCCGCACCATCACATACGGCGAGTTGCTGCGCGAGGTTTCCCGTGTGGCTTGGACTCTGAAGAAGCGTGGTGTAAAGAAGGGTGACACAGTCGCCATCTACCTCCCCATGATTCCGGAGGCAGTCATTGCTTTCTTGGCCTGCTCGCGAATTGGTGCTGTGCACTCTGTCGTTTTTGCCGGTTTCTCCTCTGACTCGCTGCGTGACCGTGTCCTTGATGCCGACTCCAGGGTCGTCATCACTAGTGACGAGGGCAAGCGTGGTGGCAAGGTCATTGGCACCAAGCGCATTGTTGATGAGGCTCTTAAGCAGTGCCCCGATGTGTCTACTGTGCTCGTCTTCAAGCGCACCGGCGCCGAGGTCCCTTGGACTGCTGGTCGTGATATTTGGTGGCACGAGGAGGTCGAAAAGTACCCGAACTACCTTGCCCCGGAGCCTGTGAGCTCCGAGGATCCTCTTTTCCTACTTTACACCTCTGGTTCGACCGGAAAGCCCAAGGGTGTCATGCACACTACCGCCGGTTACTTGCTCGGTGCTGCTATGACCGGAAAATACGTGTTTGACATTCACGACGATGACCGCTACTTCTGCGGCGGTGATGTGGGTTGGATTACCGGACACACCTATGTCGTATATGCCCCTCTTCTCTTGGGCTGTGCCACCGTTGTTTTCGAGTCTACCCCTGCCTACCCCAACTTCTCCCGTTACTGGGATGTCATTGACAAATACGACGTGACTCAGTTCTACGTCGCCCCTACTGCTCTGCGCTTGCTGAAGCGGGCTGGCGATGAGCACATCCACCATAAGATGAAGTCCCTCCGCATCCTGGGTTCTGTTGGTGAGCCTATCGCCGCAGAGGTGTGGAAGTGGTACTTTGAGTCAGTTGGCAAGGAAGAAGCTCACATTTGCGATGTTGGTAAACCCCGAAAGCTAAGAGGGATTGCGCACGTGCTAATTAAATGGACAGACTTACTGGCAAACTGAGACTGGTTCCAACGTCATTACACCTCTGGGTGGTATTACCCCTACTAAGCCTGGCAGTGCCTCTTTGCCCTTCTTTGGCATTGAGCCCGCTATCATTGATCCCGTCTCTGGCGAGGAAATCACTGGTAACGATGTCGAGGGTGTCTTGGCATTCAAGCAACCTTGGCCCAGTATGGCCCGTACCGTCTGGGGAGCACACAAGCGCTACATGGATACTTACTTGAACGTCTACAAGGGTTACTATGTAAGAAACCTATAACATTTTTTTTTTTGAGGACGGAAGTTGATAATCAAACAGTTCACTGGAGATGGCGCTGGTCGCGATCACGACGGCTACTACTGGATCCGAGGCCGTGTGGATGATGTTGTTAACGTCTCTGGCCATCGTCTCTCTACCGCTGAGATCGAGGCTGCTCTTATCGAGCACCGTGAGTATTCTCTAAGATGAAAGTAAAAGAGAGAAACCAAAATCACTAACTTCTTCTAGCCATGGTTGCCGAGGCTGCTGTCGTTGGTATTTCGGATGAGCTGACCGGCCAGGCCGTGAATGCTTTCGTGGCCTTGAAGGAGGGCAATGAGACTAACGATCAGGTGCGCAAGGACCTGGTCATGCAGGTCCGCAAATCAATTGGCCCCTTCGCCGCCCCTAAGGCAGTTTTCGTTGTGGAGGATCTTCCCAAGACTCGCAGTGGAAAGATCATGCGTCGCATTCTGCGCAAGATTCTCAGCGGCGAGGAGGACAGCTTGGGTGACATCTCTACAGTAAGTCTTTCCCACACTGCTTTATTCTTGCATATTTGACTGGAGCATTGCTAACCTGTTCCATAGCTTTCTGACCCCTCTGTTGTGGACAAGATCATCGAGACCGTTCACGCTTCTCGTCGGAAGTAGGAGAGTGCTCAATGAAATTTACGATAATAATGTCTGAAAACAGTGAGTTCCCTTGAGCTGTACGCTGTGTAATGGTTGAGATCAATAATGCTAATTACATGGTCTGCGTAGTAGGGTCAATAACAAACTCTGGGGTGGAAGGTTGACATTTCTTTTTTTTTAGTTCGGTTATGAGTTTCCCCTTGATGTATTTGAGATTCCCTACCAGTATCATCATGAGCCATTGATTTCTATTTTATCCTGGATCTTTTATTTCATCTCGGTTGTAGTGTAAAAATCAACAAATCTCCTCAGCTGTGAGAGGCTGTATTTCACTTCAAGTTTCCCACCCTTCTCATTCTCAATCTTGCAATCTGCCAAATTTGACTACCACCTCGGTACGTAAGATTCACAGCGAAGGGCTAGCGCCCCACCACACGACAATCCTGCATCACTCCGTTCTTGCATGCATCCATGCACGAGTGAGTGTAGTCGAGTCAATCCCGCATCCGAGTCAGGCAGCAACCACGTGACGGATCACTGTTGCCCGTGCTGACATAAGCATACTCCTACCTTGAGCAAACTTGACTTGATTTCTGTCGCGTCTCTCCCTTCTCTTTCCCCACGCGCCACCCTCATTATCACACCCATCGTCGACGACGTTTTCGTCACCCTTAATTTGCGCGAGCCTGACCTATGCACCCATAGCGTCCTCAGCTCCCGACCGACAACATGTCTTTCTTCGGAAGTGGAGGAGGGTTCGGGCAGAACAACCAGACCTCCAACTTCGGGAGCTCTGGATTTGGCACCAACAATAACACTGCAGGAGGTAGGTGCATCATATCATATCTTTGCGATTATATTCTCCCATTGCCCTTTCCCACCCCCTTGGTTCCTCTTCGTCTGTGACTTCGTTCCGCCCTTCGGTGCTCTCTTCTCAACAAGAATCCGGTGCTCCTGACGTCGACCCGCCATGGCCATGACACGCGCAAGGAATCTATCCTTTCTTTACAACCATGGAATCCTTCGTGAGGCCTCTTCGACATATCCAGCGGTTCTCCTCGATGCTCAGCGACGCCGCGACAACAGAAAGAGTTGCGAGGCCAAGCTTGAAACCAGTCTCTCTGACCACGATCACCCCTACCATATAGGCTTTGGATCTACCGGAACCCCAGCATTTGGGTCTAGCAATACTGGAACCGGAACTACTGGTGGTGGCTTGTTTGGTAGCAACACAGCCAGCAGCTTCGGCGCCGGCTCCAGCGCCAGCGGAGGTACGTGTCAAGACAACAGAAGCTTGCGATTCCGCTATTCTGGCTTTCCTGAGGCGCCTTTTTATCTTCCTTGATCGACCCTTACTATGCGTCCCGTGGAATTTATACTCTTGATAGCGCCTGAGAAGTACGCTCCATGCGTGGTCTTCTTTGCCTTCCCGGGGCAGTTGACAACGAGCGCTAGCGTTAATCGGCAAACTTGAAGAATACCGTGGAGCCCGAGTGGTCCGCACACGAGATGATTCTTGTCCGAGTCGAGCTACTCCTGTCTTGCACTTTTTTCTTTGTGTCCTTTGTTTTGTTTTCTCGAGCTTAATTTTTCTCCTGATCTATCTATCTATTTTCTGCTTCCCCTCGAGCTTACTGACATTTTGATTCCTAGGATTCGGTACCAACACCAATAATCAATCCGGTGGACTCTTCGGACAGAATCGTCCTGCAAGCTTCGGAGCTACCAACACAACAGGTGGTGTTTTCGGAAACAATGCAGCTGCTGGAGGCAACGCATTCGGCTCTACCGGCAGTGGATTCGGTACCGGAAACACTGGCGCTTTTGGCAGTAACACCAATACCGCTAACACCGGTGGAAGTCTTTTCGGCAAAACTCCTGGTACAGGATTCGGCACCACAAACACCGGCAGTGGTTTTGGTTCGGGAACCGGCTTCGGGGCAACAAACACTGCCGCGTCTAGCGGAGGCTTTGGCAGCACCGGTACTGGTACTGCTTTCCAAGGTGCCTTACCTCCCTGTGAAGGCACTGGTGGCACTCCATTCAGTGCCTTCACTGAAAAGGACACCAACACCAGTGCGACCAACCACTACCAGAGTGTCAGTTTTATGCAACCATATAGCAAGTTTTCTTTCGAAGAACTAAGACTGGCTGATTATCAACAAGGCCGTCGATACGGCAACGGAAGCGGTCAGGCCGGTGCTTTTGGTTCCTCTGCCTTCGGTACACCTGCAACAGGTGGTTTTGGATCTCAGCCAGCCACTGGCTTTGGGGCCAGTGCTACTCCTTTCGGTGGCGCCGCAGCTACAAGTGCACCCTCTGCCTTTGGACAGACACAAACCACCGGTGCATTCGGCTCCACTAACTCCAACCCACTTTTTGGCGGAGCTAAGCCTGCAGGTTCTTTGTTCGGAAGCACAGGAACAACGGCCGCGACCCAGCCCTCTGCCTTCGGCACCGCAGGAGCAACCGGTACAGGATTTGGCAGCAGCACGGGAACTGGAGGGTTCGGCAACACTGGCAGCTCCTTGTTCGGTCAGAACCAGCAGCAAAACAAGTCTGCTTTCGGTAGCACGGGAACCACCGGCACTGGTGGCTTTGGCAGCGGTGGTTTTGGCACTCAGCAAACAACCACAGCTTCCAACCCCTTCGGTAGCGCAACTGCTACAGCCGCTCCTTTTGGTGCCCAGCCGCAAACTGGAACGAATTCTTTGACTGGCTTCGGGGCGCAGAATCAAACCCAGAACAAGTCTTTGTTTGGTAACACAGGCAGTACCTTCGGCGCAAACAACACCCAGCAGCAATCTGGGACTACAGGCTTGTTCGGTAACAGTGCTGCTAGCGGAAACACTGGATCTTTGTTCGGACAAAACAACCAACAGCAGCCACAGCAACAGCAGGCTCAACCGGGCGGTACCGGACTGTTCAATCAGTCGGCCAACACTGGTGGTGGACTCTTCGGCAATCAAAATCAACAGCAGCAAAAGCCTGGTGGTCTCTTTGGCAGCTCTACCGGCACCACCGGCGGTGCGTTCGGTGGCGGCTTCGGTGCCAGTCAACCTCAGCAGTCCACCGGTGGTGGGCTTTTGGGCAACACGCAAAACCAGCAGCAGCAGAAGCCTAGTCTCTTCGGCTCAACAGGTGGCACAGGTTTGTTTGGCAATACTCAAAGCACTGGTGCTCAGAACACTGGTGGTAGCCTCTTTGGCAGCCAGAACCAGCAGCAGCAGCCGGCTGGTGGTAGCATGTTTGGGTCTTCGCAACCCATGCAGGCTCAACAGCCCCAGCAGCCCGCCCCCGGTAGCTTCACTTCATCCCTCCTTGAGGGCAACCCCTATGGTAGCCAATCTATCTTCTCGGGACTGCCAGCACCCAATGCGCCATCTCCTGGTCCTCTGGCTACCCCCCTCTCTTCCACTATGAAGCAGAAACAGCGGACCCCGCTGCCTGTCTACAACATGACCCCCCATGCCGCGAACCGTCTCATTACTCCCCCCAAGAGAAATCAGGGCTATGGATTCTCCTATTCTACTTATGGATCCCCCTCCAGTGCGGCCAGCACTCCTGGCCTTGGAAACAGTCTGTTGGGTTCTGGACCTAGCAGCGGTAGTCTGCGTGGCAGCGTCAATGGCAGCTTCGGACGCAGCTTCAGTAAGAGTTACTCTACTAGCAATCTTCGCAACTCTTTCAACCCGGATTCGGATAGCATTTTGTCTCCCGGTGCCTTGCAAATTGGCAGTGGTCGTGGTAACGGAAGCAGTCTCAAGCGTCTTACGATTGATCGTAGCTTGCGGAGCGATCTCTTTGCTCGTCCCGCCAGCACATCGCCCGCTCCCATCACCAATGGTGAAGATGCTTCCCAGCCCGCTGACAAATTGAAGAAGAAGGTCAGCTTTGACTCACCAGGCGTTTCTGGTGGCGAGCTAGTTCGCGTGGAATCCAAGAGTCCGGAACCTACCCCCGCAGAGCTCGGGTTCCTTCGGTCTACCCGCAAGAGTGGCAGTCTTAACGGTATCGACGCCATTGATCGTCCCGAAATGGAATCCGTCAGTCGCGACCTTGCTGTCGTTCCTGAGAATGGCGAGCCCGTCCCTACTGCCGCCAAGCATCTTACTGTCCCCACCGGTGACCCCAAGCCGGGCGACTACTGGATGTCTCCCTCTGCAGCGCAGCTCCAGAAGATGAGCCGCGATCAGTTGAAGCGCGTTGTGGACTTCACTGTCGGTCGCCAGAACTGTGGACAAGTCACTTTCAATGGTGCCGTCGACCTTACTACCGTTGACATCGACAATATCTTTAATGGCATTGTGGACATTGGTCTTCGGAAGATCACTGTGTACCCTGATGAGTCAATCAAACCTCCTATGGGTAAGGGTCTCAACGTGCCTTCTACTCTACGTATCGAGAACTCCTGGCCGCGTGGTCGCGATAAGAAGAAGCCATCCCCCGTCACCAATGGACCACTCTTTGATAAGCACATTGACCGTTTGATGAAGGTGACGGATACCCAGTTTATCGACTATGAGCTTGAGACTGGCACCTGGGTGTTCACTGTGCCTCACTTTACCACGTATGGACTTGACTATGATGAGGATGAAGAAGGTGAGAGTCTTGATCAGAGCACTATGAGTGCAGGCCCTGACAATCGCACTCCGAAGGCCGACCACCCCATCAGCTTTGAGCAGTCCGCGACCTTCTCAATTGACGAGTCGTTTGTTGGATCTATGGCGGGTATGGATGATGACACCTTCGATTTCAAGAAGCACAAGCTGGTCCCTGGCTCGTTCGGAAACCAGGCTATGGCCATAGAAGACCAAGAGATGGGTTCAGAGGGTGAGACCGAGTCTTTTTTAGAGGAAGGCTCCGCGGGTTCGACTACTGAGCATGACGACGACGTCACCGAGAGCCAGCAATCTGGCGACTCGATAGTTGGATCTGATGAAGAAGGGGATATGGACATGGCGGGTTCTTTTCCCAGTCTTCATCGCACCGTGGAGCAGGACGATGACCAGAGCACTGTTCTGGAAACCACCCAGCCTATCTTTAAGCCCTTCGGCACACCACCCAAGCCTCGTTTGAATCTCAGTGGCGACTGGACTGAGCAGCTCCAGCGAACGATCAGCCCTCGAAAGCAGAACCGTGATGCTCTTCGAGAAATTCAAGCCAATGCTTTCACCGACCGACATTTCTTGAGTGAGGAATCACCATCCGAGAAAATGGCATCTCCCAAGAAGGGATTTACCAACAGTATCGACCTGATGAATTCGCTATTCCAGCAGCAGCCCAAGAAGCAAAACGCAGCTTCTCAGCTGAAAGCTTCAAAATCGCAGCCCAAGGGCCTTGAGGTTCGCTCCCCTACCTTGCTTTACACTTGACTTTCCCTTCATTCTCGATCTATCTATGCCCTGTATTCATGCCTTATTTTTTGTTTCTTCCTGTCACTTTTAACCCATCCTGTACCTAGCACCACCATTCCCCACCCCCGCAGATAGTTGACCAATTTGAGATCACATGAGCTAAATTTTATTCTCTTTCTTCCGTACAGTGGCCTTACAACAAACAACCAAAGACATTCGCTGATAACGCCCAAATGGATGAGAAGGACTTTGCTTTCCATGAGTCTTTCAAACCCCGCTGGGGTCCTATGGACACCATTATCTGTGCCAAGGATGACCTCCATGAGCCTTTCTCAGACACAAATAGTCGATGGAAGGAACGATATTCCATCTTCAGCGAGGCGAGGGATGTCACGATTCTAGGCTACAATCCACCAATTGAGGTAAATTCCCATTCATCTTCAGGTCGAAAACTTTCGCTGATTTCGAATTTAGTCCACGGATATCCTTGATGTGCAAAAACAGCAGTCTACCATTCAGCGAGTCGATGGAATACCCTTGGTCCGTCTGGCCAAGATTAATCTTCGCGAATTCGCGTTCCAGCCGGCCCCAGAGGAAGAACGGTTGATCTGGCAGCTGGCCAACATTTTGTTCAACGATGAGATCGAGGACGACATTTCAGCGGGTGTGCCTCCGCAGCTGCGATCGAAGTTCGCCCATCGGATTAGAAAGGATCGGTTGACCCGCCTATGGAAGGGTATCGTTCGTGATCGACACACTCATGATCTGGACCATATTCGCTCACCAGAAGAGCGCGCTGTCCACCTCCTTTGCTCTCACCGGATTGAAGAGGCTTGCAAAACTTTAGTTGATAGCCAAAACTATCACCTGGCGACTGTAGTTGCACAGATTGGTCGGGATGCCACCTCACGGGCAGATATGGCCAATCAGATTGAGGTTTGGCGCCAAAACAATGTTCTCTCGGAGATGACCGAGCCTGTTCGAGCTCTCTATGAGCTAGTTTCCGGCAATGGTCTTCGCAGTGAAGGCAAAGCGGGCGGTGCACTAGAAGACCGAGCTTCAAGCTTTGTTTTCTCCGAGCGCTTCGAGTTGGATTGGCTACAGGCTTTTGGTCTCCGCCTTTGGTATGGTATCACCGAGGATGAGCCTATTGAGGCAGCTGTCTCCAAGTTCCTTGAAGACCTAGCCACTGGCCTCGAGCCTGCTTTCCCCCACCCCACGCAAAGTGCCAATACTCGTACTACTGTGCAGCCTGGCTCAGACACTCTTGGACGTGAGTCTCCGTTATGGGTTCTTCTTAAGGCATACTCGGCGGCTAGCGGAAATACAAAGGTTCCTGCCACTGAGCTCCCTGCGGCGCTGCTCCCCCAGTCTTTGTCTGGCAACCTTTTGACCAACCGCTTGTCCTTCCAACTGCATCACGTCCTCACTACAGTCGTGGGACAGAACAATGCGATTAAGATCAATCAGGTCCAAGTCGATCATCTGGTCTGGGACTATGCTTCGGAACTGATCGCTGCTGGAGATGTTTCCTCGGCTCTCTTTGTTCTTCTTCACTTGTCGCGACCCGATGATCGTAAGCGTGCTGTGCAAGAAACTCTTGCCCGATATGGTGCAGACCTTCCCGACCCCACGTCTCCCGACGGTGCCGGTACTGACCCCGCCTGGCTCCACATCACTGTTGACCTTCAAATTCCCGATGCCTGGCTTTGGGTTGCCAAGGCTCTTGCTGCCCGTGATCGTGGTGATGCCATCCGTGAGGTCGACTGCCTTATCCGCGGCAAGCATTGGAACGATGCCCATGCTACATTCTGTCGCATTGTTGGGCCTACGACTGTCATCTCGCGCGATTATCAGACTCTGGAGAAGCTTGTCACTGGTTTCGGCGATGCTCCTGAACGCAAGATGCGCGGCTGGGCTTCTGGCGGTGGTATCTACGAGGATTTCCTGCGCCTGGCTACTGCACCTCGCGGCAGACGTGACCCCACTCGTCTGACTCGTCTTGTCAACGCCCTGGTCGCCGTGGGTGACCGCGTTCGTGATGGTTCCGGCATGGACGGCCTAGAAGAACGTGTTGCTTTCAAGGAAATGAGTCGTGCCTTGGCCGGCTGGATCACCCATGAGGATGTTCAGGTTAGTGATGAAACCCCTATGCAAGAATTTTCCATCTCATTTGACAATGTTACTAACTCACATTCTAGTCCGTTGAATCCTCTGCAGTTCTTGGTCTCCCCCTGACTGGTGATGCTCGCGTCCTACAGACCGTGGAGATGAGCCGACGCTACTACGGCGTCGTTATGGCTGGTGGTTTCTAAGGTGATCTTTGAAAAGATAAGCGGGGCATAGATTTACCTTTATTTGACGTAATTGTCTCTTCATGCCTTTGTCATTTCTCCAGCATGTTTCAGCAATAATTTCCTTTGTACCATCGTCAACGTGAACATGTATTCTATTCAACCAATGTTATTACCAAAACCTGCCCCATTATGCGACAGAGCATATCTCCTAGATTTACCTTTGATTATTCAGTGCGCATAGCAAGGTGTGCCTCCATAGGTCCCCACTATTCGCTACTCTATATTAGACTTTCCCACTGGCAGGCCGTCCCAGCGCACAGGCGTTGGGAAGGTCTACTCTTTAGACACTATAAGGGTGCATGGTAGCCTTACAATTACAGTAGAAAGCAGGAATGGCCCCCAAACGAACCGCCGTGAATGCCGCAGGCGCGGGGTGAGACCAACGAAACACCAGTCGGAGTATGGGATTGCCCTCGGGCCCGAATCTGTTCTTGTTAGCCGAAAGACCAAAAAAGTACACCATCATACCACAAAACCTCTTTGTGCTCCCATCGGGGGTATAAAACACTTGACGCAACGAATCCGATTTCCTTTGGCCTCCTGCGCGAGCTCCTTATTCATATATCACATTGCTGGAAGAGCGCGCTATCATCTCGCATTCAAAGGCAGCATGTTGCCTCCCAATATCCTAATTGTTGGCTGTGGGATAGCAGGTCCGACACTAGCGTCGTTTCTACTGCTGGCAGACATCCCTGCAGCCCAGAAGCCTCACATCACCATTCTGGAGCGCGAGTCCACACGCAGCGCTCATCTGCGCGGCCAGAACGTTGACATTCGCGGCGCGGGTGTGACCATCATCCGCAAGCTAGGGCTCGAGGCACAGATCCGAGCTTCAACCACTGGAGAAGAGGGCGTCCAGCTAGTTGACGAGCACAATCGCGTCTGGTCGCAGAACCGCGTTGATAAGACCGGCGAGATACAGATGCCAACAAGTGACATTGAGATCCTTAGAGGTAGGCTGGCTGAGCTGTGTTGGAGGAACAGCCAGCGGGTTAGTGCTGAAGCTGAGAGCGAGGGTGCGAAGGGCGTTGAGTACATATTTGGAGATTATCTCGATAAGATCGAGCAGGATGACAATCAGGTGCATGTACATTTTGCTAAGAGCGGCGAGTCAAGAAGCTTCGATCTTCTGGTTGGAGCTGATGGTATGCAAAGTCGGACACGGAAGATGGTCTGGGGCGAAGAAGGCGAGAAGGACCGATTGAAGCGGATAGGAATGTTTGCCGGCTTCTTCAGCATCCCACGCGAGGAACAGGACGGTAAGTGGAGACGGTGGTTTCATGCTCCAGGCCGGCGCGGTGTCATGTTACGACCAGACAGCCTTGGAGTGAGGTCCACTATCTTCATGTATGTTGTGAATGAGAAGGACGCAAGGTTTGTCGAGGTCGCGGCGAAGGGGAATAGCGGTGTCGAAGCCCAAAAGGCACTACTGGAGGAATACTTCAGTGACGCTGGGTGGGAGTGCGACAGAATCATCCGGGAAATGAAAGCAACAGACGATTTCTACTACGACGCTGTCTCACAGGTGAAGATGGAGAGTTGGAGTAAAGGAAGGGTAGTGCTCCTGGGTGACGCAGGGTAAGTCAATTCTCCCTCTATTATCACTTCGGCCTTTGGTCGACCTTTTAATAATAAGTGAAAGTTATTGCGCCTCTCCCATCTCGGGCTTGGGCACCACTTTGGCTTTTAGTGCAGCCTACAAGCTAGCAGGCTACCTCCAAGGTTATATCAAAGGAGAGAATCCGGACCCCTCAGCCGCCTTTGCGAAGTACAATGAGCAAATGCGACCTATTGTCGACGATGGGCAGGAGCTCGCACCTGGTCAGCCGTACATTATCAACCCAGAGACTGCTTGGGGTGTTTGGATTATGCGAGTACTCATTCGGTCACTATCCTATACCAGGATTATCTTCATTATTGTCAAATTCTTTGGAAAGGTTCTCCATCTGGGACCTCAAGCAGCGAATTATGTCAAGGTTGAGGACTTTGGCTTTAAAGAGATGACGATATGGAAGGAAGAGGATATTTATAAGCAGAATTAGTGAAGATCATTCCTTTGTCTTCTTGCCTAGCTTTTTGTCTAGAGGATACTCAGGTAGAAGGCTTTGTGGATTCTATCCCATATCAATGAATACACATAAGTCAATCTCTTTTCTCCATCGCCATGATTGAATTCATGTTAGCAGTCAAGTCTTCGCTGGGGACAGTGTCTGTCAACAAGTTCAACTGTCCAACAAGCTTTTTCGTTCCGGATAATAGTTGAGAGAGTTCATCTTCTAGGACCATCATTGTCATCTCCATAGAAGCAATGGCTGAGAACAGCGGTTGGTTAAAATTTTCCGGACTAACAAGGCTTGCATCGGGAGCAGCAGCAGCGAGAAGCTCGGTAGGCAGACGAAGTTTCGGCGCTTTGAGGTAAAGAGGAAGTGGACTACCCGTTTTGATGGCACCTGATATTGTCGTGAGAAGGAATGTCACTTCATGAGACTTCATGTCCAAAGAGGTTATGAGCGCTCTGATGTCTTCGTCCCAAGGTTCTGAGGATATCGGACCGGTGAGATGGAATGAAGCAGCTATTTCGACTACTGTTACCGAAAGTTGAAGTACGCTAAGACAAGAGTTATCAGTACTTGCAACATCTGGGATCAGGAACGAACTTACTTTTGCGCATGCTCGGCCAATTTATCGTAGGCTTCCCTGGGAAATTTGCCCCCAGTGGTAGGTTCCCAGGCAAAGAACCATGTGTGCTGTTTCATTGCCTGTAGGAGAACAATTTCCTTAAAAAGCACACGAGTGCGAGCTTTCTCAAGTACTCTCCCGAGGCTCTTCTTGTCGCTGCGATCTCCAGCCTGACCTTTGATTAGTATGGAAGTTGTCGTGTACACAGAACTGTAGTAATGTGCGAGAAGATACAGGAAAGACGCAAGATCCTGTTGGAAGCAACTTTTGACTGTAGTCACAGCCGGAAAGTATGTGAAAATGAAAGCAACACCGATGCCACCAAAAACAGCAGCGAGTCGGTAAGGCGACAGCACGTATAGAGCGTGATATACCTGCCCGTTGGACTCAGAGAAGGTGACCCCGACCTTCTTTACCTGAAGTGCATAGCCCACAATTAACATGACTGTGACCATTTGGACTATAGGAGGCACAGGGTGATTGGAAAACCTGATTAATGCGTAATGGGACAGAAACATGGTGAGCCCAACAAAGACAATGACGCCTGCTGGTTGCTTGTCCACTATGAACCAGTCAATATATGCCAACACCATTGCAGTGAATGTTCCAAGGAGCCGCATTGACTGTCCATATATAGCTGACCCAAGAGTCAATGTCATGCTAATTGCAATCATGATCGAGCCCCAGATGAGGCGTTGCTCGATATAAAATTGCTGCGAGTTTCTGAGAAACGCAACAATGGAAACAGTCATGGTAGCGACTGCTACTCGGAAGCCAAATACAGACTCAGGCGAACCAAAGAAATGAAAGCCTCTTCGAAGTTTATCGCCAACCATCTCCCACTTGCTTTGTGGGGGGAGGTGTTCTGGATCTGTGTTCGTCTGTAGAACATCATCCAGGTAGATTCTGGAAGTTCCGGATCTTTTGCTGTACAGATGATAATCTAATTCTCGGTCTTCTCTAGACAGTGAGGCCCAGAACCATTTCTTCATTTGCTTCCATGTTGGGAGCACCAGTCTTTTTTTGTGCATGGTACCATCGCTCACCTTCAAATCCGCATATCTGACCAGATCTAGGATTCTTCTTGCGATTGCAATAAGCGAAGATTCTAACTGTAATAAAATTTTAGTCATACTATGTCAACCCAGGGTTAGGAAAGACCAACATCCAGAAGAAAGTAGAGCTGAAAGAAATAACGTTCACGCTGCCGAGAATCCACCCCCTTGGAAATTTCAACAGGTTGACGTATGCCTGTCCATGAGAGCCAGGTGTCTAGCGGAGTCTGTCGCTCTCGGAGAAAAGTGTTAATTGTCTCTTCTAGGTGTGCGCTCGTGTGGCCTCTGTTGGCTTCAATGTCCGATTGAGATACCGCCGGCGCTGTGCTGAGACGAAGCATATGCACAGAGTAGTCGAGACCCTCTTTCATGGCTTGAATGAGTTGTTCAGTGGGCCCGTGCCTCTGTTCAAATAACCAACACCACTTCTGTTGCTCCTCGTCAGACATGCTTTCTACCTGGTTTGCTGAATGAGGGATTTGTCTGGTGACTTTGGCAAGCGACTCCATCCACAGCATTGAGGCCATTAGCCTCTTCAGTAGGTGATTGATGTTTGCTAGTTCTTTTGGCCCTAAGTAACCCCAACCGACTTCACGTTTTGCGTAGCGCATTTCCGATGTCACCTTTCCAAGGGCTATGGTAGCTTCCATGGTGGTGTTCTTCAGGGAATTCGCTTCTGGCCATGAAGTTGTTTCCTGTTGGGAGACGTCTGGCTTACCATGCATAAAGAGCCAGTCGCCCAATGATAGGGATTGCGTAAATTCACGCTGCGCGTCCAATGCTCTCTGTATCGCATTGAAATTCTGCGCCATGTGCATACTGACAATTTTCCGAGATGTGAGCGGAATAATGACCACATTGACTGCTGCCGCTAGTCCAAACCCCGCAAAAAATGTTTCCACTAGGTGTTTGACTGGAGAAGAATTTTGAATCAGCAAATTTATACTGCTACCCAGAGGGAGAAATCTCACTTAAAGATCCTGCTTCATCTATCGTTGCGAACTGACTTCCATATGTCGCCGTCACCTGAATGAAGATCGAGAATATTATCGAGGCAATGAAGTATTGTGGTCGAAAAGCACGGAACCTACTCCATCAATCAGATTTGGGAGCTTACAACAAGCACTTCAGCAACATACGTGTTTGCCAGCCACACTTCGAAAAATAACCATATTGCCATGTTGACACTCGCAGCGGCATTATACGGACTGACATGAGCACCGGCAACTGGACCACCTGTGCTTCCCGCTGGAGGTAGATGGGTCGTATTCGCGCGAGCCCGGACGGCACACCACATTGATAGGAAAGATAATGAGACTGCCAGCCCAACTGAGAGCTACCGTAGCGAGAAGAATGTTAGCCCAGGAAAACCAAATAATATGCGAATAATGGGGCCCATACTATGGCGGCTGTAAGATTCTGAAAGAATCGGGCTCGTGGCGCAATTGGAATCGTGAGGATCGAAATTATGGGAATGAGATAGCCAATGGTAGAAAATTTCCTGGCCACAGCATCGCTCTGATATCTGCAGGATATTAGTACATTTTGCTAGTCTGGCTGAAGATGGTGGATGTACATTGCGAGTCCAATTGTCGGTGCAATCGCACCTCTGCGTTCCACGTCTCTCAGTTTAGAATTGAATTAAATGGAGTGAAGAGAAACCATACTTGAACATCAGCAGCACCATGGGGATACTTAGTCCCAGCTTCGCTGTAATCCTCTTCCACATAGATGCCATTTTGCGGGACCTCCACGATGTCTGTCTCATGTTGGACAGAGCAGCAACGTTAGATCAATATATTGTTTAATCGATTGATAGCTATGTGCTCTTAATTCTGTGGACTGACGCAATGGTGATACAGTATCGTATGTGCAAACTTTGGAAAAAAAAACTGAAAGTCGAGTCCGGAGCTTTCGATTTGATACATGAGCAGGTCGAAATTGAAAATCCAAGGGTAGGTGGGAACGAAACCCATGGAACGGAATTATCTTCATGATCGACCAAAGGAACAACGCCCAAAAAGTATAGCTCGAACTGGGAACGTCAGTCCCAAGGGTATGAATATTGATGGGGTAAAAGCTAATCATGCACGATTGAGCACGGGTGCTTTTCTATGATTCATCATGTGCTGCTGTGCCGTATGCTTAGTCACTGCATCCTTGGGTCTCCTTGCCGCTTCTGGTACGTGATCTAACTAAGCCCGCGATCCGACAGTATTATATATATTCTGGTTAAAGCACAAACTGAGATACCTTGGCAATGTCTTTATTGCAACTGTGTCTTTTGCTCATTGCCTGCCGCACCCGTGGGTCTCAGTCAAATCTATATTCCTTTGAGATCCAGGAGAGAATTAACATTGACAATATCGTGATAAAAATTTGCTCAATATGATGATTTTGGCATTCTTAGATAGACGTGGCTGGAAATCTTATCTGCATGTGACCCTTTCATCGAAAAGCAATGTCATTATGTACAACAATGAATGAAAATCACCAGCAGAATACTGAACTCAGATCAAACCAGAGATGACGAAGTAAAAGTTTGACATACAGTACAATACTCATATCACCAAGAATCTAGAAAGCTTTCTTCTCAATTAATAAATCGCAAATGTCTACCGAAAAAGCAGGTGACGTATTATTCTCCTATAGATCCGTCTCAATGGCAGTGGGATTCACACCCTTACTCAAGTCATTACCATCCATGGGGACAACCGAGATCACAGGGTTGTAGCCACCATCCGTGTCTCCACTGAAAACACAATCCTGGGCATTGGTCGTGCGGTTGATCTCAGTATGGGATGCATAGGGCTCTAGAGCTGTGATCTTCTTTTCAAGCTGCTCGTCGAAGTAGACATGACCAGTGCTGACCGTGTTACCGTAGGCCATAGTACCATTTGCGCGAATGGTCCAATCAGTGTGGGTTTGAACATGGATGTGAATAGCTCTAAAAATATAGCATCCTGGTGGGAATGTCAGCATCGGTGACGGGCTGGTATAGCTGCCGAAGAAACAACCGGGGGAAATGGTCTTCATCTCCACTATGCCGTTGTGGTCGGTCGGCCAAATTCCACGCAAGGAGGTAATGTCGTGAGAGTGGATATCAGTGGTGCCAACTTCAAATCCGTGACGTTCAGCTGGTCCAGCAATGTCTCATAAGGCGTGTTGGGTGAAAGCCCGGTGAAGCTGGAACAACTGCCAGTGGCATTACAATGCCAGAAATCTATCAAAACGCCTTCCAATGGCTCACATGTATTCAAGTCAAGAATTAATGAATGGCAAAAAATACAACCTTCAGACTATGAATGCTTTCATAGAGGAAGGAAAAAACGACGGCTGGCGGATTCGAACCGCCGCCTCCGAAGAGAATTGATTTCTAGTCAATCGCCTTAGACCACTCGGCCAAACCGCCTATTGGATGAAGTGAGCTTTTGAAATTGACTACATAATCCTAGAACATACCAAAGCGCGTTCGGCTGATCGCCTGTTACAAGGCTAGTCTCTAGGAAGGCGAGCTCCCGGAAATATGATAATTGATTCTTCCTCTTATGGAATCATTAGAACAACTTTGAAAGGCAACGGACGACATACAATGATGTCAATCCAATTGATGCCCTGTCAGTAGTTGTTAGCAAGTGTATAGGGGGTCCTAATGTGAGAGAATATATTTCCCCAATATCGTCGGCGGCCTTCGGATGTACGTATTCATTGTACCTACGCCAATGGTGGTTACTAACTTCAGACAACCAAATAGGGGACCATTATCGCTAAGGCAGGCAGGTAGCTAGTATCTACACGGCCGATCAAGGTGCAATACGGTCGGACCCCTTTCATCCCGCGTCCATTCTGTCCACCTTGTGTGCTGCATGCCATGATACAGGTCGATATGGAATCACCCAACCCATCCATAATAGCCGCGATTGAGTTTGTATTCTACAACAGTGAATAAGTGGGCAAACATGAAAGTGACAATACCTAAAAAGTCATCAACTGGTTTACCTTTACCTCCTCCTGATCCCGATACATTGAAAACGGACAAGAATACCCAGGTGTCCCAAAGTCAAAGTCAACAAATATTGACCATGCTATTCCACACAATGCCATTTGGGAGCTTGACTGATCGTATTAACATACTTGTATCATGCCTACTACAAGACCCCATCAAATGTGTTTTGTCCCTCGGGCTGGGACAACTGTGAAGCTTTAGGACGTAGTATATAATTCGAGGAACATTCATAGGCAAAGTTGCATAACATCGTGTCTTGGGGCGATGGACCGATACAGAATTTTCAAAAACAGGGAGCGCTAGATCTAAGGATTTTCGGCAAGTCGTATACCTCACCACGTACCAGTGCTTCGGGCTACAAGATCGACATCGTCAGTGTCGGGAAACGGTCTTGACTTGTGGGCATTCGAAATGCCTCTTCAGAGTAAAGAGTCACTGTGAGGGTCTTTGAATGAAACTGAGCCGTTAGAAAACACTTTAAAAGTTCACACCGAGTCTTTCAAGCACGATAGATCATAGACGGATCTCGAGGTTGGTAGCCTGTTTCAGTGGGCCGAACGATTGGTTTTATTACTCTAATAGCACATTGGATTATGTAGTCAATTTAGAAAGCTCCTTTCATCAAATAGGCGGTTTGGCCGAGTGGTCTAAGGCGATTGACTAGAAATCAATTCTCTTCGGAGGCGGCGGTTCGAATCCGCCAGCCGTCGGTTTCTTTTTGCCAATTTGGAACTTTTTTCTCGTCTTATCTTGCACTTACTATCAAGTTGCCCACCCTCTGTCCATATTATTGTCTAGCTCCCTCAACCAGGGTCTCTCTTCCGAGAACCTTATAACACCTTTTAGAGATATTTCGGAGGATTTCCTAGCAACCTTCGCAGTTGCACCGAGAGACCACTTTGACATGGTTTCTGCTCCAATTCCTTTGTATGACCATAAGTATCTACCAGTTAAGTACACATCTGACCTGAATATCGTAGTTTTTTATGCCAGTAGCTCGTAATTGCAACCCATTGTACGGCCACGCTCACAGACGCACAACTCTCAGTAATCTTCATCAAATAGGCGGTTTGGCCGAGTGGTCTAAGGCGATTGACTAGAAATCAATTCTCTTCGGAGGCGGCGGTTCAAATCCGCCAGCCGTCGGTTTATCTTTTTTTGTCTGTTTTTGAGACTGGTTCCCAAGGTTGTTCGAAATTTAGGGCTAATTTGGTCAAGACGGAGGCCCACACTCATACATTGGAAGCTAAACTAAAAGCGGTATAACCAGGCCCACATTAAACCGCTTGACCTGGCCGGACCTGACATAGTCTATGTCCACGGGTATTCAGTTGATCACCTTCGATCTCTTCCGTTTCGTTCTTCATTTCACAAGATACTATTTTTGTCGTTCCACAAATCAAATTCCATACCCCAAGAGTCTCATAGCCCCGACCCATAAAGAACTTCATTAGGGAAGGGGGAATTGGCCTGCTCCATGATGATGTGACAGCTAGCAAGCATGGGATCTCGTAGCGGCTGCATCACAAGTGGGAGGCGTTTATAACCGGGAAATAAAAACAGAACGAGATGAGGGTCGAAGCACAGCGCCGGCCAGAAAAGGCTTTGAAAAACCAGCCGTTCTGGGCTTTTTGCTCAACGTCTCATTTAGAAGACCACTGGTTGAAACCCAGTCTGATTACATCCATATTTGTTAATAACCGATGAAACTTGAGATTATGACTCTCTGATGAGATGGGGTGATGAATTACAAACCTCTTCTGTTTCCCTTTTTCCTTAAGGACGCGCCAAATCGACTGTCGTTTGACCTTATGGTCGACTAATGCGAGAAGTTCCTCGTTGCTAATGTTTGGGTTTTTGTCAACAGCTTCTAGAAGCTTTTCTTTATCCGCTTCGTCGAGCTTCTGTGGTCGACCAGAACGCGGAGACGTTGCATTCTGGACTCGTTTGTTTTCCTTGTGAACAGTTGTAACGAGTGTAGTATATGGGATATGGGGGAACTCCTTTTGAATCTGTTTATAGGTCCACCCGGCTGTAGTCCTGAGAGTACAGATCTTAGTCCGAGTGATTGCATCTAGCTCTCGACGGCGGCGTGGTGGTTCACTTTGAATTGCGCCTTCAGGGGTAATCCCACTGAGGCTTGGGGGACGGTCAGAGGTGCGAATTGGAGGCATTTGAGGACCGAAATAGCCTCAAGATAGAATAAATAAAGAGAAAACCGGCCCTCAAATGCGTGTTGCACCGAAGCAAGACAAAAAGCCGTATGATAAATGGCCATATATCGCAAGCGGTGGAAAGAAGTCAATTCAAACTTTTGTAACGTGACTATGCACTTGGTCGCGCATCATCACACAAACCCCAATGGTTGCTGTAACATCAAGTCTCAGTAATCTTCATCAAATAGGCGGTTTGGCCGAGTGGTCTAAGGCGATTGACTAGAAATCAATTCTCTTCGGAGGCGGCGGTTCGAATCCGCCAGCCGTCGATTTTTGCCTCCTTCCATGGTGTGTAAATATTCATTTTTTGCAAATCACTGTGGCCTGGTACTGTAGTGTTTATTTGTGCCTGGGTGCATGAGTTCACACCCTGAACTACGCCTACCAGGCCTATGAGCTTCAGGGTAGGTTGCAACTCATTGTTTAAATGCTCAGTAATAGTCAGTTTGGCTCAGTTTGGCCATTCCATGACCATATCTTCTCAATCCTACCAAATTCCAGACCGAAACCTGACCCTCTTGAGTGATGTTCTTGTTATATGATGCAGAAATTCATTGTTCCGGCAATAAAGTACCAAACTTGTGTCGTGCGACTTCTTTGGATGGCGTTTGGGAAGCATCTTTAACTTGTTTGGCTTCAATGCGCCGAAATCTTAGAATATTTTCGTAACATACCAGCTTCAACCTAATCTGATATATAATTTCTTAAAGCAGGCCAAGCACAGATTACCAACAATTCGGGTATTGACAACGGTTGTACGTCCAAGAAGTATGTACAAAGACCAGCCCGAGCGGGCCTGCGGAGGTGTTGCGGAGCACGGCAGATCAAATTCTCCAACTCCAATTCCTTGACCCTCCCCATTCAACGTCCCGCGCTTCAACCTTCTCTCTCGACTCGCAGAGCAGATACACCACAATTCTACTCATTGATACGGCGAGTAATTGCCCATGTTCCGTCAAATCTTCGCAGCCGCTCCGTCGGCGCGACTCGCGAGCCCAATCTCGACTGCAGCCTTCAAGACCCAGATCAGCCATCAACCAACATGGCGCCTTCTTGTACGATATAATAGGCAACTTTGCTCTAGACACGCTCGAACAAAGAAAGCTAATTCATGCGCGACTCAGAATCCCACTTCAGCCTCCTGCAACCCCCGCCTATTCACCACCTCCGCAATCTTAAACTACTCCTCTCCCTTCCGCCTCTCCACCGACAAACAGGCAACTCCCTTCCACTACCCAGGGGATGATCCCTACAGCCAATATCCACCTAAGCGACAATGGCCCCCCGACATGTCGAAGCTCTCGCCGAAGCACCAGTTCCGACTTGAGCGTAAATACCGCCGGCGTGCGGCGCTGAAGTATGCGCGGCCAAAGTTTATCAAAATGGTCACTTTGGCTCAGTGGATTATTATTGGATGTAAGTTTTGTGGAAGTAGGACTTTGGATTAATTCTGGTAACTGACGTGGTGGCTCTAGTTGTTGCGGTCTACGCGATCCTGTTTATGAATTGGGATACCAAAGGCACGCCATTCGATGGGGTAAGTGGTTCTCCTTTCTTCACACTCGATCTACTTGAAGTATCAAACGATGACGTTGAGTTTTGAACTAACTATTGGCCTTGAATCAGATCCGAGAGAGCTTCTTCTCTGGTATTCAGGCGATATTCACTAGCCCCCCTCCTCGCGGCCCAGGGAAGAACCCCGACGAGAAGAATTGATTGGCCGGTTAAAGGCGTGGAGGATGTTCATGTCTGTATATGGCCAATACCTCGTATATTATTGTACAATACCATTTCTTCGCATAATAGTACATCATCATCCCTATTCTGCTCTCAATCATGAGGCAACGTGCTGACCCTCTGCTTGTTCACCTCGTAAACCGGCTAGCGGTTCATCTGTAGGAGCTAAGTGGTGACTCAATCGCTCATTGTCATCCTGGTTCTGTGGTTGACTAGGTTGTTCCTGTTTATCCTGTATTCGTTCTGGTTGGGAATGCCTCGACCTTATCAAAAGGAATATCAGATCCCTATTCAGCCCATTGTAGGGGAACGAAATTCATACATCTGATTCTGTGAGCTCTCAATAGATCTATCCTTGCGAGGCCGTCCAGATCTCGGTCGCGATTGATTATTGACGCGCTTCTTTTGTGATTGACATGTGGACTTGATTGTCGAGAGCGGGATATCTGGATATGCTTTGTGGATGCGGCCATAGGACCACTGAGCTGTATTTCGGAGTTCACAGATCCGCGTCCGCATATACGGATCAAGTTCTTTTCGCTTGCGAGAACTCATTGCAGTAGTGGAGAAGAGGAAATCGAGATTAATCATAAGCGCGTCAATATACGGGTATTGCGGGGGCGGTGTGGGGAATCACGATCTATTGGTGCCACTGTACTTATCTCATTGCATAGCATAGTATAATAATAGTATATACAATGAGTACTATGTTTTGATGGGCAAATTCTGGTATTAATCCAATGACGTGTCATTCAATTCTCATTTCTGTCATCGATTGTCATGAGCAAATCCGGTCGAAACTATGCAACTCCAAACAACACCACGAATGCCAACACCTGAGAACCAAAAAAAAACCAAATAGACCTCAACAGAGCTTGTCTGCTGTATCAGCACCTAGTAGTACTGGTAGCAAGTCTTCTGTAAAATAAACCGTAACGCCAAGTCATGAAACGTCGAAATGGGATGGACATGTTGAAAAAGGGGAAGAGAAGACATAGGAGAGAAAGAAATTAGAAACAAAAACCAAACAAGGAGCTTGCTTGTTTGACTAGAGCCAGCTGCGTAGATCACTCGAAGATGTTAATGGGCTATGCGCAGCATGGCCGTCTGGCAGATTGAGGGGCAGATTCAGTGCCAACTCCAGCTTTGGGGGCCCTTCGTCAACCAGGCCTTTCTTGGGGCTGCCAGGTGCAGACTTCTTGGGCGACTTGGTGGGAGAGCCAGGCTCTCCAGAGCGAGGAGGTCCCTCACGCACCAAGGTGTATGGCCAGCCATCCTCCACTGCCGCAGCAACCCAGGTGCGTAGACATTCATGGACAGAAGAGTAGAACTTCTCCTTGCAAGTACGCATGGTACCGCCCATGACCTTCTCGAATCCAGAGGCTCGAAGCTCAGAGCGAAGCTGATTGCGCTCATCGGTCGTAGGGAGAGAGGCAATAAGACCGTTGAGCAGATCGAGGTGGGCAGCCAAATAATTTGTAGCATCCCACTCAACACCACCCACATACGGAGCTGCAGGGACAGGTGGCCGAGGTGAAGGGAAGTGTCGTTGGGAGAAAAGGCGACTGTCCACTGAACGTTTGTCGGTGAAGGGATCGTCCGACCTGGGGTCTGCCTTGGGCAGTGGAATTACGTTCAAATGGTGCAGGAAGATCCAGAAGACTTCTTTAGTCACGTTGGTGACTTCTTTGCACCACACGCGGTATGGCCGAGACTGGTATATATTGGCTATGAAGGATACCTGCTGGTTGCCATCAGCTGGTGACGGGTCACGCAGGTAGCCCAAAAGCCGCTCAGCACGCTTAACTGGCAACTCGCCAGGAGATGTTGTAGAGAGCTGCGTGAAGAGCAGATTGATGATGATTCCTCGAGTTGTAAACTCGCTGGGACCCTTCTTCTCCTCGTCAAACAGCATCTTCAACAAAGCAGGGAAAAGCTCAGCCTCAATGCTGGTGAGGTGTGCGAGAGCGATGGATGTCGTGCAAAGACCCTTTAGGCAAAGCAGAGCTTCGTGGAGAAGAGTATCCTCATGGTCCTCCCTGGTAAGAAGTTAGCTGGTATTCTAGTTGAATGCGATTTAAAGGAGACACTGCATACCGCCACTCCATCTTCATAATGCGGTAGATGAGCTGTACAATTTCATCCATTCCGCCTTCAGTAATAAAGCCGTTGACCCAGCTTACTGTCTCGTTGCGAAGCAGGAGACGTAGCTTGTGCAGCTTGCCCACTTCGATTATTTCCGGTTTTTGGATCTCTCTCAGATAATGCACAAAGTCTGATGGATCAGCGGCAGTATCTACGACGGCTGCCTCGGAGAGAGTCGCGGTCGAGCCACCCGGATGAAGAGTTGTATAAACGCCCACGGGCTGGGAAAGATCCACCGATCGCGGTCGAGCAAAAGTTCCACTCTCTGGGCGGGCCTTCTTGCTTGGGGACGAAGAGCCCCTGCCGAATGTGAAACCACGGCTTCTGGACCGTGACCGGGAACCCTTGCGGTCCTGAGATTTCTGGTCATCTTTGGCCTCCTTTCCACGTCCGCGGCGACTATCAGAGGTACCCGCGCTGTTGGGGGCACCATTCTCAGTTCGGCCCTTCTGAATGAAGTCAACTTTGATATTGGTGTCAAGGGAGCGCATCTTGTCTCGCATATTATGGGGAATGTTCCTTGCATCCTGAAAATCGTTAATTATAAAATCTTTCAGTGACAATTGTCCCAGTAAACATACCAATAGCTTTTCAAACTCGCTTTCAACATCCTTGGAGTCGAGATGTCGGTGAACATCAGCATCTTTATCCTTGGCATTGAACGCGGAGATTGCAGCTTGCACACGCGATAATCTTTTTGGGTTCGCTTCCTTTTCGGGAGACCTAGGTGCCGGAGGCTCAGGTGCCGACATTTTCCTGGCTCTCTCCAAGCCGTGGCTCTTGGAAGAGGCACTATCCACTCGATCGATCGCGTTCGCATCATTAGTAGGTACGCGCTGCAAAGATCCCAGCACATCTTTCACTTTCTTGGTGGCCGCAAAGTTCTCTGACTTGGGGCGCGTCTTGCTCTCGCCTGCTCTCGTCAGAGATGGTTGGGCATAATCATAAAAGTTCCGCTGCTGAGCGGGACTATAGCCCTGGGGTGTATAGAGCGAGAGCTCGTCTGCGACACTTCGGTGCCGGTCTGCTGTTGAATTCTGTCGGGACCGATTGAGCTGTTGCTGATACGATGGGGCCGACTCTTGAGACCAGACTGGCGATGGCATACTGTCAACCAGGTCAGTTGGACTGCGGTTCTCTTTGTCACGGCTCTGCTTTGAGCCATCTTTGCGGCCCCGCTGTGATCGTTTCAGAATAGCCGAAAGGCTGTTGTTCGATTTGGCTTTCTTGGGTTGCATTTCGTCGGATACTTCGGGCTCCTCGGATCTTCCATCTTTCCGCTCCATGTAGCTTCTCAGCGACTTCAGGGAGACGGCACTCTTCGTCTTCTTATGCAGAGCCCCTTTGCCCTCCTTGTTGCCGAACCTGGTGGCTGGAACGTGGCTTTCACCAGTATCGCGGTTTGGGACGATCTCACCCAGTGGGAGATGACCGGGGGCGGAGGTTGGCTGCTGGGTCCATGGGAAGGGAACGGGATCGGATGTTTTAATCGGTGGAAGCTGTGGCGGCATGGCATCGTCTGCGGACTGATTTCTCTTATGTTTCGACGAAATCATGGCCCGAAAAACGGACGACTTGGGAGCACGGTGAGCATCCTCGAAGATCTGAGGACCGGAAGTAGAAGGAGCCATTGGTATCACCGTTGACCAGCAACTGTGGCACGTTAGAATATGGACCAGCCGTCTCGAGGACGCGGGAAGGGACCGCGGTAAACTCACGGGGATGTTTACAATGCAACAGAAAAAAAATCAAATCACGCCGAATTCAAATACAGAAGCGCAAATGGGTCTTCAAGATACCCAAGTCGAAAGGAAGCGCAATGCAAAATAAAAAAGACAAATGCAACGGCTTGAGAAGAAGACTCTGGGAGATGGAAAACAAAGCCGGGCACCCGGGGAATTTGAGTGTCTTGCTGCCAACGGCAACATCGAGGATCAGATCCCCACTTTGATTTGGGTCTGAATAACTAGCGCAGTGAGACGATCCTTGGGGTTGGTTGGATTGCGGGTGGAGGAGTAAACAACGTGCAGTGGGCTTAGTTGCACCGGGCAACGGGCGCTGTTGGCGGTGAACATTTATTCCATCGACATGTCACTCTGCATGTCTGCATATTATCTGTTTGGTTTTGGAAGGTTTCTATGGTTTCGATCCCCCTCATTTCCCCTTCTAGGATTCTTGCAGTATCCTTGCAGATGGTTTGTTTATGGAGGGGTTCCAGATCTTACTATTAAGGTTATATATCTAAGCTACTCACTCTACGACACAGAACCCAGCAATACCGTCCCAGGGAGCAGTATACCGAGACTAGGCTCATGGTATTATCTCATGTGCTTATGGAATAAAATCTAGGCCAAGTCTCGCGTCATATGATGGGGCCCCAATATAAGCGCAATGGCAGCTCGCGTGCGCGCCTTTTCATGTTGACATCATAGCCCGTTATCGCAGCCCTGTTTACAATTTCCTACCCGTACCCCTCATGGTTGATGACCACTTTGGAGGTTCATTTGTTTCCCATCATACAATATTACCTAACCTAGGTCATCATTTGATGCACTGCACTTGCTCTCCTGTTTTGTCCAAGGTTTTCAATATCGGGGGAAATCGAAATCTGGATTCATTTCCCCGCGGGTGGAAACTCGCGATCCACCGCCGTTTGCGAACGCGGGGCATATGTGTACAATTCCAATAACAGAACGCTCTCGGCCAGATCTTGAACCCTTTTTTGATCTCTTTGGCTGATTGAAATTAAATTGAGACATGCTTAAGGCAACATTGTTCTTTCACCTTTGCCCTTACGTATTAGTTTTCACGGTGAGGATTCGGATGGTCTGGGCAGGACCCGCCAATTTTAGACTCATTGGTTCGCAGCGGGAGCCACACGACATCGTCAAAAAAGTCGGGCAGTCCCGGACACTCTGAAGGTACTTGTTCGGTTGAACATATATGCCCTCCGATTAGCTTCCGATTCTGCAAGGACTTAATACATCTGCTCGCCCACAAAGTCAGTGGTTCAGCTAAGCAGCCATGAATTGCCCCTCGCGTACCGACGACACTCTTCAGCATCCGGGCTGGAACCAGAGCCCGCCACCCTTCAGTCCGGACACCACCACTCGCAATGACTTCAATGGAATAGCCAATTCTCGTGTGCACCGCAAAGATGCCACCGGCACCGGCACTGCAATAGGAGACGACACGTTATCCATAGACACGCAACCGCTCAGTCGACAGGACTCTGATCCCGGGACGGAAAAAGTCCCGGACGGTGAGGTGACCGCAGCCTCGGGGTGCAAAACACCCCCGAGAGCCAGCGGATCACCTCGCCGTCCTTTCAAAGATTATATTTCTTCTAATGCCCTCCACTGTGCTCGCAGTCTGGTCAAATTTGGTCGTTTCATCGGACCTGGTTTCCTTATTGCTGTTGCCTATATCGATCCGGGCAACTACTCCACCGACGTTGCTGCCGGTGCATCGTACAAATATGCATTGCTGTTCATTGTGCTTCTATCCAACCTTTTTGCTATCCTGTTGCAGTCGCTCTGCATCAAGCTTGGTTCCGTGACTGGTCTTAACCTTGCGGAGAATTGTCGTGAACATCTCCCTCGGTGGTTGGTCTACATCCTCTATGGCCTTTCTGAAGCGGCTATTGTTGCCACAGATATTGCAGAGGTATATACCCATCTAAGTGACGATTGTCATTTCCAACCTTACTAACAGATGAAACAGGTGGTTGGTTCAGCGATTGCATTGAATCTACTCTTAAAAATCCCCCTCGTGGCGGGTTGCGCCATCACCTTGGTGGATGTCTTTTTCCTGCTAATCTTCTGGCGCCCCAACGGTTCCATGTGGGGACTGCGCTTGTTCGAGTTTTTCGTCATGGGCCTGGTCCTAGCGGTCGTCATTTGCTTCTGCATCCAGCTTTCTCTCATCGAGAACCAATCCGTCGGAGAGGTTTTCCGTGGCTATCTTCCCTCATCTGCCATCGTTCAATCCGAAGGGTAAGCGCCAGCCAACTATCTAGATAACAGAGAATGAACTAACAAAATATTATAGTCTCTACCAGAGTTGTGGTATCCTCGGAGCCACTGTCATGCCCCACTCCCTCTTCCTGGGTAGCGGCGTAGTGCAATCTCGCCTGAAAGATTTCGATGTCACTGCTGGGTATGTGGATTCCACAGTACCACTGGGAAGTAATGGTGGTGAAGTGGAGTACCGACCAACCATCCACGCTATTCGAGGCTGCATGAAGTACTCGATAATTGAGCTATCTCTGTCTCTCTTCACCTTCGCTCTCTTCGTCAATAGCGCTATTCTCATTGTGGCCGGTGCATCCCTGTACGACGTTCCCGGCGGTGCCTCCGCCGATCTTTTCGGTATCCACAAGCTTCTTTCTTCGTCCATTTCCCCGGCTGCTGGTCTTATCTTCGCTTTGGCGCTACTATTGTCTGGTATCTCTGCTGGAATTGTGTGCACCATGGCTGGGCAGATGGTGAGCGAGGGAATGCTGAACTGGAGTATTCGACCATGGCTTCGTAGGGTCATCACTCGCTCTATCAGTATCGTCCCGAGTATCATTATCGCAGCCGCTGTTGGGAAGGACGGACTGGATAAGACCTTGAACGCCAGCCAAGTTGTTCTTAGTGTTATCTTGCCATTTGTATCCGCGCCGCTCATCTGGTTCACATGCTTCAATCGCTACATGAGTGTTCCTGTTGAGCAATCCAGTGATGTCGATGGCGAGACTGAAGTTGCGCAAGTCTCGATGCGGAATAACCTATTCACATCCGTCATTGCCGTGCTTGTCTGGCTGCTTATTGTCATCATGAATGTCGCTCTACTGGTTTTGATCGGAATGGGCAAAGCATGATCTACACATCGCATTGCAAGCGTTTTACTATACCCCATAGATAGTTTTGCCAGTCCATTTTTACTGCATGGAAGAAGCGATAGACAATAACAAACACTTCAAACGCTACAAATGATCATAGTTATCGCGTAATGTGACCCATAGCCATAGAGCCGAAATGGACATCGGAACTACTGTATAAAATCCCAATCCAGCTCCATCGCCCAAGACCCTGGACCACAGACAAGAGGGCCAGGTAGGTTCAACTTAAGACCCAGTTTTAGAGAGAGTTATCCAAGGCCGCCGGCAGCCTCTTTAACCTTGGCCTGCTCCGGTGCCTCATCGATAAATTGCGGTGGCGCAACCTCATCCTGTAAGAAACTTGGCATCGCATTCTCACCCATTTCCGTCTCAAACATAGTCTCCTCCCCAAGAGCCTCCAGCTCAGCATCCAAATCCGCCTCATCGACCTCCTCAGGTAAATCATAAGCCCGAGAAATACTCTCCTGGATCTCATTGCCAACCTCCATCAAATCTGCCATCTCGTCCTGCATGCGCTCGATCTGGTCGATGTCCACCTTGCCATACTGCTTCTTCAATTCCTTCGTGGTCGTCTTCATGGCATCGACAGTCGTCATCACGTTCTTCAGGTTATCCTGCATCATGCCTGCTTGCTCCATGTTCCATGATTGCTGGGAGAGCTGATCCCGTTGTCCCTCGTATTGCTTGCGACGCTGCAGTACTTTCAATGCTTTTTGACGGAGAGCATTTTTCCCAGGCCCGTCGCGCATTTTGGAGAGTTTGGCTTGGTATGTTGCGAGTTCGGAGTTAAGGGCGGAAAGCTTTACATCAATGCTGGCGACGCGGTCGTCAACCTGAGTCCAGGTGGTTTAGTTAGCTGGGTTTTTGGTAAGACGTTGGGATCGATATGTACCTTGCTGATTGCGCCGTCTAGAGTGGGCTTAGGAGCCGCACTCTTGGTGCCGAACAGGCGATTCATTGTGAGAGACCGAGATCAAGCTCAAGGGAGGGGCAAGAGGGATGGTTTGATGGTTGGATGGTTGTAGGTTCCCGCGCTCTAGACTCCCGATCAAAAGATAGGTAAGCTCAGTCTTGGAGCGAAATAAGCAAATTTTGTTTTCGTCGTGCAGTGAGTAAATAGGTAGCACTCAAAACGATCGACCACAGTTACAGGCACCGATAATGATAATGCGGAGGGCCGACGTCAGATTAATGCCTGAATACCTGAGGCACCAAGTTCACGTGATAGACAGCCTTATGAAGCTGAGATGAATTAGTCGCGCGTGGACGATCTATATTACTGACCATGTATGGAGTGTATTATGATCATAGTCCTGATATAGTCAGGCGTCTGACACCTACACACGTAGTTATCAGGCGGATGCCATCAGGTGTCCAACTTGGGAGTAGATTGGGCACTGCGCGGGACGTACTGAGTACCTCGCCCCACGCTAGATCTAGCGAGAAATGGAGGTACGTGGTACCCACGCCTGGGCCATCTCCCATGTTTCAGATGACCTCGAGATTGATATCTGAAAATCAAATTCGGCGCAACAGTTTCGATAATTCATGTGCAGGTTCTCAACATCTGATTATTCACCAATATTGCAATTCTCCGGACTTGGATTAAGCGCACGAGGTGACGCCTCCGACTCTGCAGGGCCCGGATGTGGCCTTAGATTTCTACCAGATCCGATGCCGAGGGGATATTACAATCCCTCATTCCTTGAGATAACAATTGATTTTTCCTTGTTGTTTCCAGTCTATGAAATACAAAAATTATCCTTCTGACTACTGTAGATTTCGTATATTATTTAGTGATCTTGATGGTTATAGTCGTAGATATAATGGCTTTGTAAGAGAGCAGCTTATCTGCCGCTGGTCGGGGCTACGATCCCCGCGCAGATGATTACATGTGTGTGCTGTTAAGTCCGCCCCTGCACTCGTGCGAATCTCTCTGACCAGCTTCATCTCTCACCCTCTCTTGCGCCCTTCCCCTTATTTCTTCCTGGATGGACCGCGCCAAGAGAATACTCTACATTCTCATCGTGTGAACTCTCTCTCCCCTCTTCCTCATTTCTTCACTCCTCCACTTCCCCTTCCCGCCCTCCCAAAAACTCACACCGGAGGGCAACTGAATTCCTCTTTTTCGTCACTCACTTACCGAGGTGTGTATGTCTCCAAATCGTCCCTTCTAGCTTCCTGGCCTTTCCCTATTGCTGTCTTGCTTTCCCCCACCTGATTCTGCCATATCTCATGGGAATCAAATCCCGTGAGATCTAGCCGCAGCTCGGGTGCACACACCACCAGCGTCGTCATTGATGCAACCGATCCGAATATCGCGCTGACCTCCCGAATCAACAGCGCAAGCTTCGCCCGACCCTATACCCTTTCTCACTTTCAAGTACTTTCCCCGTGGAAGTCAAGTTTCATCCACCCCCGCTTTCCGCGACAACCCTGTGTGTGGACAACGACGGTGGTTCACCCTGCGGAAAAATCCATTCCTTCCCGCATCCTACAGCCAACGCCTCGTGTACCATAGACCGCTCCGTTACGATATCTCGGAGACTTACGACTTGAAACGTCCCATGAATCGTCCTTTCCGGCTATATACTTCATCATGTTCTGGCGTTTTGGGGGATATGCGAGTATCTCCAGCATCGATACCCTTCTCGAAAAACCCGAGGTCACCGTCGAGGAACTACTGGATGAGCCTGAAATTATCCAAGAACTCAAACAGCATAATACAAAACTCATAGAATATCTGCGCGAAGACCATGTCTTGAAACGGCTTATGGACTACGTGACAGCACCGAGCTTGGTGAACGACGACGACGATGATGACGACGAAGAAAATGCCAACGAGAAAGATACTTCCAAAGATGCAGGCTCAGCAGAGCAAACGGACAACAACGACAAGGATGAGGAAAAGGAGTCAGATCCTTTGAAGAGTGTTCTGGATGCGGACGACCTGGAGAGGGTCGAGAAGTCGCGCCTGAAGCACGCCTACGTGGCCTGTGAAATTCTGTCATCGGAGACATGGACCATTCTCGAAACCATTATGGAAAACCCGGCCTATCTGCGCGACTTCTGGGGATTCCTTCGACGGCCGGCACCTCTTGACTCCCTGCAGGCAAGCTATTTCACCAAAGTGAATGAGACGCTACTTGATAAGAAGACGGAGGAGATGCTGGATCTTCTGAAAACCCTTGATGGGATTGTACCTGCTCTGCTGCAGCACATTGATAACCCCATGGTCATGGACCTTCTGCTCAAGATCATCAGCCTGGAAAAGGCGGAGGGTGGTCAAGGCACCGTTGACTGGCTCCGGTCCCAGAATCTGATCCCAACTCTTCTCTCATTCTTGTCTCCGGATCACCCTGCGTCGGTCCAGACGTCCGCGGGCGACTTTCTAAAAGCGATCATCACCATCTCCGCAAATGCGACGCCCAATGATCAATCCTGCATTGGTCCGAACAGTCTCACCCGTCAGCTAGTTTCGGCGGAGTGCGTGCAACAACTCGTGGAGGCTATGCTCAAGGGCGGTAACCCATTGACGGTGGGTGTAGGCATTGTGATCGAAGTTATTCGCAAGAACAATTCCGACTATGATCCCGAGCACCTTGGAAGTCCTGAGTCAATGCCGACGCCTTACGACCCAATTTACCTCGGTAACCTTCTTCGCGCGTTTGCGAAGCATATTCCCGACTTTATGGCTTTGATTCAGAGTCCGAAACACACCGTCCACGATGGAAAAACCTTCAAAACCGTCGAACGAGGCCGTTTGAACTCTGCATGGGGTGGCAAAATTGAGCCGCTGGGCTTTGATCGGTTCAAAACTTGTGAATTGATGGCTGAACTATTGCATTGTAGTAACATGGGTCTTCTCAACGAGCCAGGTAGTGACGAGTATGTCCAGCATCGGGATGCCGAGCGTGAGAGGTTGATCAAGGAAGGATACTTCAACCCCCTTCGGGATGAGCAATCTGGTATGGAGTACAATGATACCACGGCAGACTTTACCAACGGATCAGCCCTGGACTCCGGATCACCCGAAGATATCAAGGGTTCATACATGGCCCGGGCAGGTGAAGAAGAAGGGTTTGAGGACGTCGGCGCCTCTGGTGTGCTTGTTGGCGAGAAGGAAGGGGATCAGCAGACCGAGAAGGAAGCAACATCTTTGGAGCAGTCTGCAGTCTCACAAGAGGGCTCTGCTGTTGATACACCTTCTACCTCTTCCCAAATCACCCCTGAGTCTTCCGAGGCCCAGTCATCTGCTACCGGTCTTGCGGATCAGATAAGCGAGATTAAAATTGAGAACGAGCAACAAAAATCCCCGCAGGTTGAAAATGAGCAGCCTGCGGTGACAGCTCAGCCGGAAGATGTCCCACCTCCGCTCTTTACATCGAAGGAGCAGACTTCAGAGCCGGCTTCTGACCCTGCTGACCAAGCAGAGGGCTCCTCTGTGGTTACTGAGCCCGCCCAGGAAACTAGTCGCAACGATGGTAGTGCAGAAGATCCTGCCGAGCAGTATATTCAATATGACACGGACGGGCACCCGGTGGTTGGGGATTACTTGAAAATCAAGTTTGTTGAGAACAAGGTTGTCCCGACGATCCTGGTGAGTTATACTTGTATCAAAATCTTTTTCGGCCCATCTAATTCCATTTTTAGGGTTTCTTCTTCCGGTTCCCATGGAACAACTTTCTCCATAATGTTGTGTACGATGTGATCCAGCAGGTATTCAACGGACCCATGGAGCGTGGCTACAACCGGGCTCTCGCAATCAATGTCTTCGAAACCGGTCAGATCACAACCGCTATCATCGAGGGCCAGAAGCGCAGTGATGAGGCACAGAAGACTAAGCAGATTCGTCTTGGCTACATGGGTCATTTGACTCTTGTCGCCGAAGAGGTTGTCAAGTTCAGTGAACGTCACCCACCGGAGTTGCTTTCTCGTTCTGTCATGGAATCAGTTTTAAACCCTGATTGGATTGATTACGTTGAGCAGACGCTTTCCGAGACCCGCGAGCGAGACAATGCCATTTTGGGAGGCGTTCGCCCAGATATGTCTGTTGGGTCTCGCCAAGCAGCTATCAGCTCAAACCAGGGATTCAGCAACTCGAATGCTCTCGCTGAAGCAGGACTTAATGGTGGGATTGGTGGTTCCACTTTCCAAGGATTTGACTTGAACCAAGGGAGTGTTTCCGGTGGGGCATTTGGGGCTGGCGGTCCCTCCCTCCTGAGTGGGTTTGCCAGCTCGAGTGACGACGATGAGGATGAAGATTTGGAGGATCATGACAACAGAGATGCTGCCAATGCTGACCACGGCGATTCCGAAAATGTGGGTACTCTCCTTCCGACCAAACCATGACGAGCGATTCGCGATTGATGTGCGCATATGCCACATGTCCATCCTCTCCTTCCCCTGCCCCCTAGTTTTGTGACGGCAACGATTCAATGACCTGGATAAGTCTGCAAGTTGGGCGATGGGAGCGTAAGCAGAAGGCGAAAATGCTTTGGACCACCATATGATTGGTACGCTGCGCTTTTCACCAGAGATGTATCCATTTCGTCTGCGACTCTTCGTCTGTGTTGACCGCTTTTGATATCGCTGGTATAATTGCCTATTACCATGGTGTTGCACATAGGAAATGATTTGATGCCTTGCCAGCTTGAGAGGGACCGCCGTCAAGTAATGTTATGGTTTCCGTGTTCTAAGCTGACATAATTTCTACCAGCTATCCATGAATTCGATAAGCCAACCAATTCCCATTTTGCCTCCACCTCCAGCTCCGTTGAGTACGGGTCCATCCCGCGCTCGGAGACAGCTGGCAGCACGCCTAGCAGCCCAAAAACAGCAAGCGGCTGAAAATGAAGATGGAGAAGCGACGGACGACAGAATTCATGAGGCTGAGAGCAGGGACTCCCAGTGGCCGAGCAACCCATTCGTCATTGCCGGCATTGACGATGATGCTGAGGGAGGTAACACTGCGTTCCCTAACACAGACTTTGGGTCAAACGCCGATCAGACCTTTGCTTCGGGGTTCCATGAAGGCGGGTTCAGTCCACCGGATACACTGTCTAACTCCTCTGATGAGGATGGAGACAGCCATGCAGAGGCAATGAGGCGACGTGTCCGCGTACCCCTTGAAGTCGATGAAGATGACGATGACATGGGTGAAATGGTCGGACCCAGCGCCACCGGCATGATCGATTCAGACGAGGAGGAGGATGCCATTATCAACGAATCACTGGGCTACTCCAACCTGCCGCATCCCAACCGATACACCGGATTCCGCCGGCCACGGGCTGTGAGCTCCCACTTCGATGACGAACAAAATGACAGTAGTGATGGTGAGGATGACGGGCTGGTGGAGATCTTAGTCCCAGGCCGCAAGTCCTCTACTTCAAATTAATATCAGATGGCCTGCCTGTCTTAATGTTCCCCCTATCTACTTTCATGTCTGCATTTCCGCGCCTATTAACTTCATTGCGTGCATACACAATGATGTTCTTCAACTATTAGGGAGAATTGCATGGGTGCTCAGGTATTCATCTCTTTTTCTCAAATCTTTTCTTCTATTTCTTCATACTTGGCTGGTTCGGGATGTTTACGTGCTGTTTTCATGGCGCGGCCTTTGTACATATTTTCCATATTTGGTTAATCTCTGGGGAGGACTACATCTGATGACCGTCGAGTTCGTCTGCATGGAACTTTTATGTGTTTTTCTTTCGATGTCGAGCTGTGGTGTGCGTCATGGGGTGATTTTAACACGGGTTTATGGCTCTGATGCTCTGGATCGGGTGGTTGATGTCCTTGTACGATATGTTTGAGTTAGAGAGAGAGGTGAATTCATGCTTTTAGTTCATAAATCCATCTCAGAACCATCAAATATATGGCTCATACTTCCCGAGGTCTGAGATTGCTCACCTACGCATAATTATCGTTGGTGTATTGTATGTTGTAGTGTTCATCATGTATACTTGAACCATATCCTTCTCTTACGGCAAAAAAAGTGGGTCGCGATCACCCACATCCCGCCGAATCTTTCAAATGTTCGTGATTCAATGCTACCACTTCCTCTCACTTCTACTTGTCACTCTACTGATAACAAATACTCGATTGTGGGCCAGGAAAGAGTTTGCAGCCGAAAAAGGCCTAAAAAGTAGCTATTGGAGCCATGGCCTCCTCATCAGAGTGAGTACTGTCAAGCAATCCTACATACCCCAAATTATATGCCATTACCTTTCTGCGCTACCTATGCTAACGTAATGGCAGGGAGATCAGAAAAAACCCCCTGGAAGCCCATACACATCTATTAAAATGGGTTTGCAGCCATGGGGGTCACATAAATGATAGTGTGTGCATAGCCCACGACGACCAGCGCGGCGTCCATCTCCAAGTGAAAGCCGACTGGCCCACAGCAGTCCCAAAGGAGACAAAGGTAATCAATGCGCCCTTAGGCGTGACAATGTCCTACTTCAACGCAGTGGATTACAGCTCTGCGAAGGGATCGTTCTCTTCGCATGGCGTGAAGCTCCCGCAGGCGTTCATCGAAGGCGTGGGATTGGCAGAGACGATGACTTTCTTCCTCATCGCCCACTTCCTGCGAGGAGAGCAGAGCTTCTGGTACCCGTATTTACGGACTTTGCCACAGCCCGGACAGATGACGACACCGCTATTCTTTGGAGAGGAAGATGTGGACTGGTTACAAGGGACAGGAATCCCGGATGCTTCGGTGTCGAGGTACCGGGATTGGGATAAGCAGTATGATTTTTCGATCGAGAAGTTAGAGCAGGCTGGATTTGAGGGATTTGAGGCGTTTACCTGGTAAGTTTGTGTTGTCTGCTGTCGACGGATATGCCTGTGAAATTGTATCTGTTCGGGCTAGTCACATTTTGTGCTTTGCTAACTTTTTAGGGACTTGTATCTCTGGGCATGGACAATTCTCACCTCTCGTGCGTTCTCGGCTAAGGTGCTGTCAAGTGCTGTAGAGGACGCTGATCTCCCAGAGGAGGGTATTTCAGTGCTGTTGCCGCTCATTGATCTGCCTAATCATCGACCATTGGCAAAGGTCGAGTGGAGAGCAGGCGAAGAAGATGTTGGCATGATTATATTGGAAGATGCTTCGCCAGGTCAGGAGATCTCAAATAATTATGGCCCTCGGAACAATGAGCAATGTAAGAAACCACCATTCAACCTACGTGGAGCGGAACCATCAGCTCACAGAGACAGTGCTCATGAATTATGGATTCACTATCACCAACAACCCAACTGACTACCGGATTGTGAAATTGGGCGTGGCACCAGACAGTGCCCTCGGCCAGGCGAAAGCCCGACAGATCCAGATGTTCCCCCAACTAGCCGCAAAGAATGACGACCATTACTACATCTTCAATGTGTCCTACCCACTCCTCACACCCCAAGGGCCTATGGAGCACGCAATTATCTCACCCGCTCTATTCAATGCTCTTGCAATCATGGAAGCAAACGACCGAGAGCGCAAGAAAATACAGATCGAAGAATCAAGTATCTCAATCCAGGCGACTTACGGTACTAGCCGTAGTGCACTGGCAGCGCTTTCTCAGACCTGCCTTGAGCTCATCGCACATATTCTCCAGCTGCAAGGCAGCGCTCAAGACCTGCCATCAGAGCCAGCCAACCTCAAACAGATATTCGCAAAGGTCTATCGCGAAGGCCAAATAACGATAGACAAAACTGCACTGATAATCGCGTCCTGGACTATCGCTCGAGCAAGGGAGCATGAACGCGACGAGAGTTGGGAGGGTATTAAGACCCTCTTAAACGAGCACATGTCGAAAATCCCACCTGGCACCTTCCCTGATGAAATCATGTCCCGCACAAAGGTGCGCATTCTCGAGCGGCAATCACTTATCCCGAAGAACGGTGAACTATTCCGACTTGCGGAGCTCTTCCGTCTCCTGCCGGAAGACCTGCAGGTACCAAGTCAGAAGTACTTCATAGGACGTGTTGCGAATGGGCCATGGGGAACCGACCCGCAAGTGATGTTTGCGCTCGCAATTAACTTTTTGGTTGCAACGGCCACAACTGACAATCAGGACGTACAAGCTTTGCTTTCCTCGCGCTTGACTCAATGGGTTGAGTTCTTGGTCAATGAATACCCATTGGCTGCTAGGGAACCTGATGAATCTGCGTCAGCAGCTCAACAATTGCTACAAGCTCTCTCAAAGGACCGGGATGGGTTCCTTAAATTGGCTGAGCAGGATGGAGTTACTTGGTTACCCTCGGCTAGCAAATGGTTGGCTCCGGATTGGCTACAATGGGCGTGCATCGTGGGCGATGCAGAACGGGTCTTGATCCCAGTTGAGCCCCTGCAGGTGCTAGTGACAGATGAACCAACCATGGCGAAGCAGGCAGTGCTATATGTGCCACAGTTATAGATTAGAAAAGTTGAAAATGAGAACTATATAAGTTCTGCCAACGTCACACGTCCCAAATAGGAAGTGGCTGACCAATCCAAAGTCACATGACACTAAGCCAATCACAACGCACGTAAAGGCGGATCGTTCAGCAGACGCAGGAATTGCTAATTACCGCGAGCTCCCCCTTCCCTCTTTCCATGCCCGCTTGACCCTCTGCACCACACAGCTGTCAATCCGCCATCATGATATCCAGAGCGGCGGCTCCCTCCACTTCCTCCCTCTCCCACCTCTCGACCCGCTCCCTCCGCGCCCAGGGAGCGGCCGCCCGCTCCTTCGCGACCGTGCAAGAGGCTCCTCCCGTCAAGCACTATGGCGGACTCCAGGACCAGGACCGCATCTTCACCAACCTTTACGGGCACCATGGCGCAGATCTCAAATCGGCAATGAAGTATGGTGACTGGCACCGGACAAAGGATATGGTCTTGAAGGGCCATGACTGGGTGGGTAGACTCATATAAGATCGTCCGGATTGGTCGGATGCAACGAGAAACGGTGTGCTGATACATTCAATTGCAGCTCATTTCCGAGATCAAGGCTTCCGGTCTCCGTGGCCGTGGTGGAGCTGGCTTCCCTTCGGGACTGAAATACGTAAGTTGGACATTGGAAGGGTCCCTTGGGTCTCTCAATTGCATGGGGAGTTGCTCTTTTCATCTAACCGTTGTGGCCTCTCAATCTAGTCTTTCATGAACTTCAAGGATTGGGACAAGGACCCCCGACCCCGTTACTTGGTCATCAACGCTGATGAGGGTGAGCCCGGTACCTGCAAGGATCGTGAGATTATGCGCAAGGACCCTCAGAAGTTGATTGAGGGTTGCTTGGTTGTGGGTCGTGCCATGAATGCCAATGCCGCCTACATCTACATCCGTGGTGAGTTCTACCACGAGGCGACCGTCCTCCAGAAGGCCATCAACGAGGCCTACGAGAACGGCTTAATCGGCAAGAACGCCTGCGGTACCGGTTACGATTTCGATGTCTACATCCACCGTGGAATGGGCGCCTACGTCTGCGGTGAGGAGACCTCGCTGATTGAGTCCATCGAGGGCAAGGCTGGCAAGCCCCGTCTCAAGCCCCCATTCCCCGCTGCCGTCGGTCTGTTCGGCTGCCCTAGCACCGTCACCAACGTCGAGACCGTCGCCGTCGTCCCCACCATTGTGCGCCGTGGTGCTAACTGGTTCTCGTCTTTCGGTCGTGAACGTAACGCTGGTACCAAGCTATTCTGTATCTCTGGCCATGTCAACAACCCCGTCACTGTTGAGGAGGAGATGTCCATCTCCCTGCGCGACCTGATCGAGAAGCACTGTGGAGGTGTCCGTGGTGGTTGGGACAACCTGCTCGCCGTCATTCCCGGTGGCTCTTCGACTCCCGTCATCCCCAAGTCTGTCGCCGACAACCAGCTGATGGACTTCGATGCCCTCAAGGACTCGCAGACTGGTCTGGGTACGGCCGCCGTCATTGTCATGGACAAGTCCACCGATATTGTTCGTGCCATCTCCCGCCTGTCTACCTTCTACAAGCACGAGTCCTGTGGACAGTGCACTCCCTGCCGTGAGGGCAGCAAGTGGACTATGCAGATGATGCAGCGTCTGGAGACCGGTAACGCCCGTGAGCGCGAGATCGACATGCTCCAGGAGCTTACCAAGCAGGTTGAGGGTCACACTATCTGTGCTCTGGGTGAGGCTTTCGCCTGGCCTATCCAGGGTCTGATCCGCCACTTCCGCCCTGAGCTGGAGGCCCGCATCCGCGAGTACGAGAAGGAGCTCGGTGCTGCCCCCTTCGCTGGTGGCTGGAAGCCCGAGAGCCGTGCCGAGGGCAAGTTGATCTCCCCTGGCATGTAAACGAAAAAGCTCTCTCTTCACCACTTGTCTCCACCTTTTCTCTCCATCCCTCTCTGTTCTCCCTCCACCTTTGTCTCCCAAAAACGGCGCAGGAACAGGTCAGTTCTCTCCTCTACACAAACTAGATCTCTCTTAGATCTCCCTTTTCCAGGCTGGTAATGTGTACGTCCTGCCAGCGAGGGAGGTTGTCTCCATATTTCCCGATTTCCTTATACCTGTTCGATCCCATTCCTGTCGCGTCTAGGTTCTTTCCTTTCATGTACAGTCGGTAGCAATTGATGCATTTTATGTCTTCTATTCATTATTGTAGATGTCCATTGTTGTAAATTTAATTTATCTTGCCTCCCTTCTCTATTCTTTCTGAATCATTCCAGTTCCGTAGTTCTGGGTGAAGGGCTCACGCCTACAATACTAACGTAACTAAGCCTATATTCTTTTCCCTTGAATAGATGTTCACAAGAATCAAGCGCATAAAAAAACGTTGAATAGACGTCTTTTGAGTATGACAAATGGCTTGAAGGCTCGTTTGGAGGTCTTTACAGACTATTTCTGCCGAATCTATCTTCCGCGTAAGTCAAGGAGAGCCGAGAACGACAATCAACCATCGAATGGACAATGTTGTTGGATAAACGGTGTAACGCAGGACTCTCGTACTCGAGAAGGATTTTGAAGACCTCGGGAGATTCATGTCTCTAAGCGACTGCTCTTTAACTTACCCAGACGGCTTATTGGAGACATTAAGCGCGCCAGAACACTACTTCGCATCTTCGAAAAAGGCAGAAAAACAAGTGGGACGGAGGACTGATCAAAACAACCCCTGTAAGTGTTGTATGTACTGCCAAGGATTTGGGCTTATAGATGAAGGCCTTGAGAAGCTGAGGAATCTCAAAGGTGTTTTCAAGGATTCTTTATCTTTTGATAAAGTGGAGAGTGCCGGGGCCTACTTCTCAATGTAGATAGATAGGCCTGGGACCTTCTCTATTATCAGTAACTACGAATCCCTGTTATTCAGGAAGCACTAACGGTAGGATAAAAGCATGACAAACAAGAATCAGTTAAGTAGCTATGGACTACAGTATACTCCGCGCATTCAGCATTTAGCTCGGCGCACATGCTGAAAGTGGGTCCTCAGTCTGATTCACATGCGATCACCCATAGCCACGTGACGTATAATGACACAAACATCCGATCGGAACAACCATGATCCGATGGACCTCGGCTCTTCTGCTGCGTGAGCAGCATCGGCGAGCTTGCAACAAGGGCAGTACCACCGAGTGTCACGGTCTACTTTATAAAAGAGGCCCCATCCGGCATCGTGAAATTTTGTTCTTCTTTCCTCCCGCATTTTTAGGCCCCCAGATTTTCTCCACCTCTTCAAACCCCATATTTTACGACTCCTCTTTGACGTCATGTCTTCCGGTATGTATCTTCCAACAAGCCGGAGTTAGCCAACACACCTGGATGGGATTTCATGCTGACTGAATTTTCACAGCCCAAGATCGCCTGTCTCAAGTTTCCTCTCACTTCAGTGGCAAGAGGGGAGCCGCTGGCTTGACTGAGAAACACCCCGATGATATTGTTGTCACATGTGCCCTCCGCTCCGCTTTGACCAAGGGCGGCAAGGGTGGATTCAAGGATACCGCTGCAGCTGATATCCTGACTGGTGTGTTCAAGGCTCTTATTGCCAAGAGTGGTATCGACCCCAAGGCCGTGGAAGATGTTGCCGTTGGCTCCGTCCTTCCTCCCGGTGGTGGTGCTACCGAGTTCCGTGCTGCTGCTCTCGTGGCTGGCTTCCCCGAGACCACCGCAGTCAAGGCCTTGAACCGCCAGTGCTCAAGTGGTCTGCAGGCTATCATCGATATTGCCAATGCTATCAAGTCCGATATGATCGAAGTTGGTATTGGTGCCGGTGTCGAGAGCATGTCCTCCCAGTATGGGTAAGTACCATGAAAAGCCAGATCTTTGTTCTCTGTAGAAACATTTCTGACATGTCTTTTCTTAGCCCCGGTGCCGTGACCGAATTCTCCGATCTCCTCGAGAACCACCAAGAGTCTGCCAACTGCAAGGTTCCCATGGGTGTCCTCTCTGAGGACATGGCCAAGGACCGCAATATTAGCCGTGCTTCCCAGGATGCTTTCGCTGCTGCCTCATACCAGAAGGCCGAGAAGGCCCAGGCTGCTGGTCTGTTCAAGGAAGAGATTGCCCCTCTTGATGTGAAGTGGACCGACCCCAAGACCGGTGATGAGAAGACCATCACCGTCAAGGAGGATGATGGTATCCGTAAGGGTATGACTGTCGAGTCTCTGGCTAAGATCCGTCCCGCATTCGCCAAGGATGGTTCCATCCACGCTGGTAACGCCTCTCAGATCTCCGACGGTGCCGCCGCCGTCCTGCTGATGAAGCGCTCCACCGCTGAGCGTCTCGGCCAGAAGATCATTGGCAAGTACGTTTCCGCTAGCATTGTTGGTGTTAAGCCGCTGCTCATGGGTGTTGGCCCCTGGAAGGCCATCCCCGTTGCTCTGGAGAAAGCCGGTATTACCAAGGACGATGTCGACATCTTCGAGATCAACGAGGCCTTCGCCTCCCAGTGCGTGTGGTGTATCAACGAGCTTGGTTTGCCCGTCGAGAAGATCAACCCCAAGGGCGGTGCCATTGCTTTCGGTCACCCTCTCGGCTGCACAGGTTCCCGCCAAGTGAGCACGCTGTTGACTGAGCTCAAGCGGACAAACAAGAAGATCGGTGTCACCAGTATGTGCGTTGGTACTGGTATGGGAATGGCCGCTGTCTGGGTGGCTGAGTAATCGGCATACCGTACCATTATATTACCTTTCACAGCGGCTGGACTCATTTTCGTCCACATCTTCTGATGTATTAAATAGCTAGATACCACGACAGAATGACATGATTTCCATTTCACCTTCCAACATTGAAATTGCTTTCACCTCAAACTCTTTGGTAATCTGTGTACATTGGTATATACAAATTTGGCTTCAAAGTTGACCAGGCTCTATGCTCGGAATTTCTTGAAAGCATCTGTGACACTCATTCCCTGTGCCACGGCCTCCTTTGCCTGTTCATCCATACTGATCAATTTCGGCATGATCTCGAGGACGGCGCCCAGTAAGTCGCGTGGGATAGCCACCACTCCCTCCATCGGATCACAGAAGATAATATCTCCCTATAAATAATCAAATCAACTCAAACCATACAGATTTACCAATAAAAGTAGTCACAACCTACCGGTGATACAGTGATTCCTCCGACAGAGATGGGCACATCGCGCACAGCAGCTTTGGCTTCAGCACCTGTGCCGACAGTCGAAGTCGCACGCGCCCATATCTAGAGATGACTGGTTAGTATTAGATACCCACCTAGTGAAGGTATATGAAATCAAAGCATAATGCTTCCAAAGAAGACTTACCGGAAGCTCTGTGCCCTGCAGCTCCCTCAAATCTCGCACTCGCCCACCTACAACAGCAGCCTTGATACCCAGAAACTTCATCCGCGTTGCCATGATACCACCTGTAACAGCGCAGTACTGCTCATCTGGCTGTTCAATCACAATAATGGACCCCGCGTTGGCCGGGTCTGCATCCTGGAAGTCGCCTGCATAGTCTACCCAGTGCTTACCAGGCGGAAACCCATGCTTATCAGGATTCTCAGTTGCGATGGCTGGTGGATTATCGCTCTTGTTAAGGAATTTGAATGTAGTTGCTGGAGCGGCGATTTTCCGCGCTGTGTCGTTTCTTCCAGTTATCGGGGAGAAGGGGGCTGTTGGTCCGTTAGTAAAAAATGTTGATGTATTCGAAGATATTATTCTCTCTCAGGTAAACTCTTTCTTACTGAGATCGGCTAAGTATCCTGCTCGTGGTGCGGTGCCCTCTGCTACTTTCTGCAGTTTGAGTAGGGCGTCAGATATCTGTAAAGCGGATGTTAGAATAAAGTTTGAACCGATAGGCAAGCCGTTTAGCTCTGAATTAAAGGACTTACATCACAAGCTGTGTAGTTTTCGACCAATGTCGCGAGCTGTTCGTTAAGAGAAACCATTGCGGGGTGCGGGGCGGCAAGCCGAGAAGAGGTTCTTTGAGTGATGGACAGAATATGTATGAAAGTACCCCAGAGCTTGGAATTTTATACGGAAAAAGAAGAAAAAGTTTGGAACACTCAACCTGTAGATAACCGTGCTGATCGAATTAAGCACATGCCCGTTCCGGATATCGGACTACGACACCATCGGCCCACCCGAGGATATCCTCTGTCGCCTTAAGCCCGAGATTTTCCGGGGAGAAGATGGTAATTTCGTTCTGCTAGAAACAGCTGCAAGTAATCTAAATTTATGACCCTATTGGCTTCTATAGCACTAAAATAATGTCTCTGCATCCTTTACTAAAAGAGCTATTCTCATATCCTGTGAGAAGATTGCCGTGTGTTGGTGATGACTGAATGGCTAGTTGGAGAGGCTCCAGCTGTAGACTTGGGTTTCATTTTCTGGTTGCCCGACTCCAAGCGCTCTTTCCAGAATCAACAAAAGTACAGGAAGGAGATACAGAAATCCGGTGAGATGAAACGAAAGTAATCGCTAGCCAGGACCCTTGTTTTGGGAACGTGATTACTCGGCAGGCTTGTGCTCCAGGTTCTTCATTATACGACCGTCTTACCAGAGCAGCCGTGTGATACTGAGCACGAGAAGTACCTGACAATCGGTCTTTGAATACACGAGCATATCCATTGGTCTGTGAGGGGTTCCTTTGGTATCTCGGGCAAAAACTAGATATAGACATGCAAGGTTCCTGCCAATCATTATGCGTGACCTCGATTTACAAATGGCGCGTGATGATCTTCCAATTAGCGAAGGGCTCAAACTCGCCCTGTTTCAATATGCAATATATCCATCCTTGTGTCGTGGGGAAGAGTCAAGCACTTTCCCATCTGGAGAGGTACTGGTATGCTCTTAGAGATGTTTTTAGTCCACGACGACGGTATGCCTTGCATCAAGCTCTTCAAGGCGCCTGCGGAGTATGGGTCCTTCCTAGCATTGTAAAGGTACTTCCGATTCTTTTAGGGATATCTCGCTGGCATCAAGAGTAGAACTTTGGTCGCAAGCAGATGCGTAGCCAATATCTTGTTCCCTTTGCAATGTACTGACCATATTTCCGCACGCCACTGCACTGGTAGATCATGTGCCTCTACGTAGGATATGTTTTTCTGCTTCTCCGAATTGTAATACGCTTTGTGATTGTCTATTGCAAATATCATATCACTCACTGTCTCGATATCTGCAAATCCCCAACACCAACCCCCGTGGCTTTGATCCTAAAGTGCATGATATCGGTCGATTCAAGATCGAGCTTTATTTTTTGAGCCGCAGACCAGATTTTTTCCCATCTACTTTGTGTATTTGTGTCAATGAGTTGTGATCAACTGGTTGGTGCCTGCTTCGACGTTTGATAGGTTGCTATTTTCTCAACCGACTAGCAACACCAAATATGAGACTCGCAATGTATCTTTGACCTAACTCAAAAGATGCACCGAAAAGCCATGTTATTTTGCTTCTGAAATGGCACATAGAATTTATAGGGTCTGCCTGCAGGAAGTGTGGTGTTTCGTTTTTTCCGCATTGAGACAAGGCTAGCTGAGTCAGCACGATAAAATCCTTGACCGCCCAGAAAACCCTGGAAAATCTCACCGCCCGCCGAAATTTCCCAAATCTAGCAAATTAAGGTCTCTCTTCTGGAGTTCAAACAGCATATCAAACAACATGAAGCGCAAACTTGATGCCAACGATGTTCCTTCTCCCGAGCCTACGGGCGCAGAGGAGCAGGAAATTGATTTCGAAGCCCTTGGGTTAGATCCGCGACTGCGCCAGGCCTTGATCAAAGAAAAGTTCTCCACGCCTACTCTCGTGCAGGCAAAGGCCATCCCGCTGGCCCTCGAAGGAAAGGATATTCTGGGTGAGCGGTTCTAGAACTCCCTTTTTAGTTTCTGGTCTGTTCTAACAGAGATCAGCTCGTGCAAAGACTGGCTCCGGCAAAACCGCTGCATATGTTCTTCCAGTCCTCCAGGCCATTCTTCAACAAAAATCTGTCAGTCAAATCGAATATCCGCAGTATTTAGACCAAATAACTGATTGTATGGAACTAGATTGACCCCACATTGAAAGCGACCACTGGTCTCATCCTCGTTCCCACTCGTGAGCTCGCTGAGCAGGTCCAGAAAGTCGTCACCTCCTTCACCACTTTCTGCGGAAAGGATGTCCGATCCATCAACTTGACCCAGAAAGTCTCCGACGCTGTGCAGCGGACTATGCTCGCCGATTTCCCTGACTTGGTTATCTCTACACCCACCCGAGTTCTCACCAATGTCAACAGCTCGGCTCTGTCGCTCGAGAAACTTACACACTTGGTGATCGACGAAGCCGATTTGGTTCTGTCTTACGGATACGACGATGATATCAATGCTCTTTCTAAGGCCATCCCGCGTGGAGTGCAGACTTTCCTCATGAGTGCCACCCTTACTTCCGAGGTGGATGCCCTGAAGAGTTTGTTCTGCCGTAGCCCGGTCATCCTGAAGCTCGAGGACAAGGAAGAGAAGGGCGCTGAAGTCAGCCAATTTGTGGTGAAGTGTGCCGAAGACGAGAAGTTTCTTCTCACATATGTCATCTTCAAGCTACAGCTGGTTAAAGGAAAGGTCATCATTTTCGTGCACGATGTAGACCGATGCTACCGCGTGAAGCTTTTCCTCGAACAGTTCGGAATCAAGAGCTGTGTACTTAACTCAGAACTCCCCATCAACTCCCGACTTCACGTCGTCGAGGAGTTCAACAAGGGTATTTACGATATCATTATTGCTGCAGACGACCAGGAAATTATGGGAACCGCCAAATCCAGCAAGAAGGTCCCCGAAGTTATTGAAGAGGAGGAAGAGGAGAAGGAGGAGGAGAAGGAAGAGAAAGAGGAAATCGGATCCAGTGAAGACGAAGAGGAGGAAGAGTCCACCAACAAGAAGTCTCGACCCGAGAAACGTCGCAAGATGACCAACAAGGAAAAGGACTACGGTATCTCTCGCGGTATCGATTTCCAAAATGTCGCCTGTGTCCTCAACTTCGATCTCCCATCTACTGCGAAATCTTATACCCACCGCATTGGACGTACCGGTCGCGCTGGTAAGGCCGGCATGGCGCTCTCCTTCGTCGTCCCGCTGGAACAATACGGCAAGCACAAGCCGACCTCAATTAGCAGTGCCAAGAAGGATGAGACCGTTCTGGCTAAGATTACCAAGCGCCAAGGCAAGATGGGCCACGAGGTCCGACCATACCATTTCGAAATGCAGCAGGTTGATGCTTTCCGCTACCGTATGACCGACGCCCTGCGCGCCATCACTCGCCTTGCCGTGCAGGAGGCACGTGCTCGTGAGATTCGTCAAGAGCTTATTAAGAGCGAGAAGCTGAAGCGCCATTTCGAGGAGAACCCAGAGGAGCTGCGCCAGCTGCGTCACGATGGTGAATTGCGGGCCGCTCGTGTACAGGCACACTTGAAGCACGTGCCGGAGTATTTGATGCCGGCCAAGGGACGCAAGGGTATTTCGAAAGAGGATGTCGGATATGTTGGGTTCAGGAAGACGACTGTGAACCGAATCCGCAAGGCTAGAGATCATAACCGTGCTAAGGCCAAGGGCAAGAAGTCTTCTGGTGGGAGGGTCGATCCTTTGAAGACATTTAATCGGGGTCGGAAATAAAAGTTGATGCCGATAAATTTTAGTGGTTGGAGGATGTTTGGATCCATGCTATGATACCATTGTACAGTTATATGGAACAAAAAAATAGGAATGAGTACAGAAATTTCATTTGATTGATACATTTGTTTTGGCTATGCGTAAATCATCATCTATGCATGCCATGCATGCGAGTGTATCGCCGATTCAGATCAGTGGTTGTAGATGTATTGTACTAAAGCTACCTCGGAGGGCTACGCATGCCCTTGAGAATGGCCTGCATCCGATCCAGCTCTTCCTTCCCAGTCTGAGCCTGTATTGCCTTCCCGCGGTCATTTGCTCGATAGGCGCGGATGGAGTGATATACAGACAAAGCCCTAAATACACTAGCCCCATAGTGGTCGACATCCCGCCGATAATCACGCAAGACGGGCTCAAGGATCGACGAGACTGTTGATCCTGGGACATGGTCCTCCAGCGCATCTGGAACCTTGACATACCAGCCAGGTGCAAGGTTGAGCGAAACCACGTTTCGCCAGGAGGTGTTCCATTCGGGACCGTAGTCGACAGGGGCTTCGTTGAGGCCTTCGGGATATTCTGTCCACAAGGGTAGTAGATGGAGCCAGTCAGAGCATCCTTCCAGGTCCAGCCATTTAAGGCAGAAGGTGCTGCGAGAGAGTCGGCGCAGGATTCCTGCTGCCTCGTATGATGATGGGCTGTTGCGGTCTGCTAGAGAGTGCACCAGGGAGGGCGCCGGGGAGGGGGAATGATTGCTTGGACAGGGCCAGTAGGCCAAAGATAGGTGAGTGATTGTTGGTAAATCAGAAAGTAATGTCACAAGTTCAGGCCAGTTAGCCGAGAAGTTATGCGGATGCGCAAAAGAGAGGTATTTGAGATTGTCAAAGCGCAGTTGTTGGCCCAGAGAGCGAGGAATATCACTGTTTTCAGTCTCATAGTCGGTGCTGTCCCATGTGTCTGGTACACTCCCCTCGGTTGCATTACCAGATGAAAAGTCTGCTGGGTGGGAAACCTGCAATATTTTATCCAGCTTCTTGAACGATAACCAGCGGCCTAGGGCATTGCTCAGGTCAAGCCGATCAGCCGCAGTATTTATATTGGGAGTGTCAAGAACATCGTTTTCCAACTCTGCGCTATGACTTTTGGCATATTCTGCCCTTGTCGGGTAGATTGCAGTTAGTCCATTCATGTAAGGTGTAAGCGGCTCTTCCTTGCTGAGCTGAGCGACGTAGCTGAGAAGGACCGTCTTGGTATGCCTAGGCAGCTGAGATAGGTACAAACCGTCATATTCCACGTGCCATGTCCAGTTCCGGGCCATTGAAACCATGACATAATGCTGGAGACTGCCTTGTCTGGGGAAGACAGCCCCGGGCAGCCTTTCTAGACGGTGGACTTGATCATGGTCGCACATGATATCGGACTCGACATTCGTTGAAGAACCCCGAGATCCATCAGTGTCCCCCGTGAGCCAGCTTGTTGGTGGTGGGGGACCTGGAGCTCTACGTTGCGGGCGTACACCGAGCAGAGTACGTGCGTCAGGTCGAGGGCGCGGTTGTGAAGGTTCAGGAAGTTCGAGAATTTCGCGCAAAGCTGGTGGGACAGATCTTTGCGATGTGAAGGAGCGAGGAGAGGCGGAAGAAGAGCTTCCTGAGACATTCCCTTGGGTACGCCGTAAATGATCAATCAGGCCATTGACGGATGAGTCGTCCGTAGAAGCCTGCGGACCCCTCGTGGGACTGACAATTTGAAACCGACCATTGTCATTCGCTCTCGACGATGCGAGCGTGTGATGTGGTGTGTTGGCTGGTTTAGTATATAGCGATGTCCTGTGCTTTTTGGGCATAGAGACCGGACTTTCTGGGTAGACTTAATGAATGTTGGGAGGCAAAAGAGGCTATGAGACAATCAATATACCCGATCATCCTTATCGTTATCGCCCCCACATTCCAAGTCTCACCGTATCAGAGCCAGTGAGTCACATGTGACTCATGTGCTATAAGGCTGCGCGCTAAGAACGATCCTCCTTAGCTCTCGTTCCACTTTCGTACCCTGAATACACTGCTCTCTAGCTTCGCTCAGCTTTTGCCAACATGTATACCTGGCGGTGTATTTCTGCCGGAGACTGTATATACGGATAACAAAACTCGGAGATAAAATTAAGGTGAATTTACTATATCTAATTATTCCATCAATACAAAGATGAGACTTGGAGATTATCGATTTCTACTTCCTTCAGTCCTGCCGTTGGATGCTGGGGGCCACATCAGAGAACAAAACAAATGATGTAGATAGCATGTGTTATTAACAGGCGTAGCCGGCTGGTAAAACACCTGGGCATGATCAACCGAGGCCGTAAGTATTTATGCTAATTCAGGCGCTCTTTCAACTGATGATCTAGTTCCAGGAAGCTTCATACGTTCCACATCGGGGGCTATGACACTGGTCTGCCAGCTTAGAACATAAAATCTATTGAGTCTTCTTGTACATTATTTACATGTTGATATACAGTTTTGGATCAGATATCTCTGATCCACGAGTCGTCTTTCATATGCCCTTCTCGCTTTGGGCCTTCCTCAAGCCATGTCTCCACAAGACCCTCCTTAGGGTCTTCGTCTGGCAAGCCACGGGACCTTCGTACATCCAGTACCAGGTTGCGGATCTTCAGTGTAACTTCCTTGCGCAGCTCCACAGCTTCCTTATTGTGCAACAGCGCGTCACTTAGCACACCCACAGGCAAATCTCGAGACTGGGCATCCGACGCTTCCACCTTGGATTTCAACTTCTGCCAGCGCGATCTCATATCTCCAAAGACAGCTTCAGAGTCGACCTTTGGACCAAAAGTTACATCAACCTTCTTGCCTGGCCGAGGCAGGAACCGGGGAAATTCTCGACTTTCATGCATGATATTATCGAATCCTTCAATCCACATCGGAACCACGTCCGGGCACTCCTTTGCCTCCAAAATGAGCCGTGCCACGCCCCATTTGAAGTATCGCATGGTCTTGCGCGGAGCTTGATGGATCTTGCCTTCGGGGAAGATATGAACCCAGGAATAGGAATTGCATGAGTATGCGGAAGGCGCTAAATGCGCATCTTCTCCGTTGGTGGTATATGCGACGGACAGCTCAGAGAAGGGATCAACACAGACGTTCTGGAGACTGTAGTGCTGACGTTCGGGGGTAGCGCGGTGGTGGTCGACGGGGAAGGGGCCCTTTGACAATAATCGAATGGCCTCGGTGACGGCCGGTTGGCCGAGTCCGCCGAATGGCGAATGAAGGAGACGGTGTGTCGGCAACACTTGTCCCATGGTAAAGAAAAACGACAGTGGTCTGCAGAGTATCTCCCGTCAGTAATAGGTCACCAGCCAATATCCTGCTTTCCCAACGCACCTAGTCTGGAAACAGATGTCGTGGCTACCGAAAGACCATCGTTTATTCCAGAATCGAGGTGGTAGTATTCCCCATACCAATGGATCGTCCATACTATTCGTCCCAACACGTTGTTAGCTGTTTCCGCGCGCTGAAGTAGCGAGCCACCCCGTTGTTGAGGCTATTGAATGACACGTACACACTGATATGGTTCGATACTAACGTGGTAACAAAGTAATTAGCGATTGCGCGTACTCAACTCAAGCATACTGTGGGGAAGTACCTGTGATTAATCCTTTCGTTCTTTGCGATGGATCCCGCCTCGAGTCCAGTAACTCCGTAAAGGCCTCAGCACCATGCACATCAGCGTTGCACAAGCCGGACAAGAACGCGCGACATAGTCCGGCCACACCCCACATCGTCATGTTGGACATTGCCCGCCAAGGGAGAGACGGGGCATCGCCCGTCGCGCCGGAGTCCATAGTGTTGAGTGAAAGGACGCGACTCTAGAGAAAATCCATATACCGGGCCCGGACGGGCGAGAGACAAACAACTTGAGTCAAGGAACGGCTTGCCTGGCCAATTCAGACAGAACTGAACAAGGAGGAGAGAAAAGCAAAAGATCACTTCCCGGCAAAATACGTTTATCCATTGGGATCACATGACTGAAGCCGGGGTAAACCGTGCAAGTTTAAGACCAACAATCATGCCATACTGATCATTAATATATAAGGATATGCTCTATAGATACACCTACGTATGTTAATAACTATCCCATGTAGTTTCCTATCCAAATTGAAGAAAAATTTGGTATCGATTGTCGAAAGTAGGAGTTGTTGCTACAAGTATACGACCGACCGCACGGGCCAATTGCAACTCCGACTTCGAGCACGATTTTCGCCGATTCAACATTTCTTAGCATCATCACCTCAACATGTTCAAGCCCACCCAATCCCTATTCGGAGGTCTTCTCTGGTATGCTATACATCCGATTCATTCCGTGATGCGTTAAAATCTGACAATTACTTTTTTCCGACGAACAGGAAAACCCCATGGCGCCTCTCTTCGCCTCAGAAGGCTCGGCAGCGCAAGCGCTTGCGCGCCGTGGACCGCGTCGTCGATACCGTCAGCGCTGCACTCGCCCGGAATGGTCAGAACACTAAGGCTGTCGAGCGTTGGTACAAGGAGATGCCCCGTGAAGAGGAGATGCTGCCTAAGGACAAGTACACTCTCTTCGATAAGAAGGAGAAGAACTACCGCAAGGGCATTCACAGTATGTCAGCTCCTGAAATGCATCTTTCAATATCTTCGTGGAGTAAAAGTGGCCATGCTAACATCCATGCTTTTCCAGAGCTGCCCAAGTGGACTCGTGTCAGCCAGCGTGTGAACCCTCCTGGATTCTAAGTTATCGTCGAAACCACCTCCCCTACTTTTACAACCGACACACCCTCTACGGCTCGCCAATACGGGAACTCAGAGTCAGATTTGTATTATACACTCGAAGCCCCGCCACTATTCTTGCATTCAATGGCTGGGGCTCAAACAACATTGGAAGGATTTCCGGAGTTTTTGGCAATTGCGAAAACGCGGCCGCTCTGACAGAGGATGCCGCCATTTACACATGTTCTATTACCCAGCGCTTAGATCAATTTCTTAACAATTCAATCATCGTTCAAAAGAAGAATGTCCCTTCAGCATTCGACCCTCGGGAAGGTTCTATGGATAGAAAAACGGTCACGGTAGGTAACGATATCAGACAAGAAGAGATCACATGCCAGATCTTTCCTCTATACTAGGAAGGGGTGAATAAGGGTCGCCTGTAGCGACTCCTAACACTTTTAGGCTAGTCGTGGCTTTTCGTCATCACGGTTGATCACCTTACACGATGCACGGCGACAATATCTGTTGACATTAGTGGCAACCTCTTTCACCCGATTCCGGTTGACCCGGCCCTCAAACAAGACTTTACGAAGACGATATCCTCGACGAACTCTCTGCCAGTCGTCAAGCTGTTCTTGCCATCCTGCGCCTCCCTCGTACCATGCGTTCTTTTGCTTCGTTGACATCTCGAATCCCTGCGGCGGCTTTGGCAAGATCCAGCACGCGGGGTCGATATGACCGTCCGGTGGTTCTTCCGCAGAGTCTTCATATAGTCCCACTGGGCGTATGATGTCCGGAACTCCGGAAGCTCTTCTCTGTTGATTTATCGCGGCACGCCAGCAATCAATCCGGGGCGTATAGGCTTTTTTCCGTACAACATCGGGGTACTTCGGCTTGTGACCCAATTCCGGCTCTGGGTAGGGGACATTGTAGCGTGGGTCGCCGTTAATTCTTCGTGCATCTGTGGACACTCTTGAGACGGGGTCAATCACTACCCAGGTCTCTCGGTTCAACCAGTGATTTGCGAGCAAAGTGAAGTGGTACGGCTTTTGACCAGGTGTCGTTTCGTTAAAGACCCATACAAGTTTTCGATCCAACTTATCTATAAGCCTCAGCTCCCAGTCACTCAGCTCATCATAAGCTATGCTGCTGTCTTTTAGAGCTTGATACTGCGACAGGCGATGTTCCGAGTATCTTGAGTGAGGACTTTCCTGGTCTTGCCAGATGTCAAAGACGGTGCGTCTGCCAGAAGCTGTCTGCGGATCATGCACAGAGTGCCACATATTCCCCGAGTCCCGCGGTACCTCGATTGTTGGGTTAAGCCGCGACGGGACGGTATGGTAGAAGGGCGTTCTTTCATTTGTAGGGGTAACTTCAGAACATGGAATTCCTTTGCTCACAACGTTTGGCCCCAATGCAAGCGAGCTTCTCCCAATGGGGGTTTTCAAGTGTTGGCTGCCTTTATTCATTTGTGCTTCTGGGATGCCATTTGAAATACTCTGCTCTGAGATACCTTGCTCTGAGATCAGACTAGCCAGCATCTCGGTGATCGGGGTTCCAGGAGGACCAGATGAGTCTCGCAGATCATTTAGGAATGACTTCGCAGCTTGCACCTGCATTTTTGCGGCCCAGATCCGATGTCTCCGAAGGCGTCCACGGCGCAATGTACCTGCTGTTCGTCGTGTCCGGTCTCTCCAGGCCTCGTTACCCTTGTACACAGCTGGAGGATTTTTGGCTATTTCGGGTCCGCTGGAGCCATCAAGTTGTATCAGATGCGAGGTATTTCCATTGCAACCTGAATGTCTCCACTGAGATGCCTCCCGTCCAGCAACAAAAGTGTTTACCAAGAGGGGGAATTCCTCACCGTTGAGCGATGCAGTTGATGAGCAAATGTTGAGCGATGCAGTTGATGAGCAAATGTTCGTCCTTGCGTCACGCCAAACAATGCTTTCCATTCCTTCTTCTGACATCCCAGCGCTGACTCTTGAATGGCTGCGACTATGTGCTTCTGGTGGTGCCAACATCCCCATGCTATCTTTCTTGCCGGATGTCCTCCAGGGGTTGTGTGGAGACGGATTGACATTCCCCTCGACGGGAACCGTCTCTGTGTCTGCCGACAGACCTTGACCGTGCTCGGGTATTGGGAGTAATGCGCCATGACACTCTGCCCGCGGGCCCGGATTCCAGATCGCATCTGCTGGCGGTGATTCATAGCTTAATAGGAATTTTGGCAACCATCTCTCCCGTCGTCGAGCCTTGCGTCGAGCCTGAAGCGCCTGCTGGCGGGGGTCCCACCATATCCACTGATAATCTGTTCTCGGTGATTCCCAAGCCGTCCAGTCTCGTACCCTGGCAAACAATTTGCGAAAGAAAAGTCTGGTTTTTTCGCGTGTTTCAAGGGTGACCCAGCCATACCATGTCTTTGCAAATCGAGTGTGTGGTGATTTCCCTTCTGCCAGGACCTTGTCTTCTGTAAATGAGCGAATGAAATTCCCCGCCTTCCAAATCAGAACAGAGAGAATGAATATACCAAAGGTTCCTGCAAACAGCTCCACGAATACTATGGGGTCAATGCGAGCATCCGTTTTTATTGGTTTGGTGGATGGTCCTTTTTGAGGACGGGGAGGAGCAAATGAGTGGTTTTGTCGAGTCGAGATAGGCGCCATCTGTGGAGCGCATAATCTTCTCAGCAACAGGTAAGGATATCGAACAGTTCTTCGGAAGAAACCCAGATGGGAATTTGAATAACTATTTGGAAAGATCTTGTCCGCAATTTTCAGGAGGGAAAGCACGTTCCCCTACCTTCCCAGACATTGCGGGATCTATAGACATTGCACTCAATGATCATGGTTTCCAATGCATACGAAATTAAATCAAAGAACTCAAGGTGGTAGTGAGATTGTCCTGAAATGTGTCTGACCTTGTCTATTCAACGTAGGCCTCTAGATCATCACCCTTCTCTATCGCATTGCGTAATTTTCCTTTCGTGCGTTCTCTCGCTCATATTCAGCAACAGCCTCCACCATCTTCTCCTTGGGTGGCTCACGACCAGTCCAAAGTTGGAATTGGTCGTATGCCTGGGAGAGAAGCACCTCGATTCCAGTAACGGTTTCCCAGCCCTCGTGTCTTTGCGCCACAGTCAAAAGCGGTGTCTGTCTGGGCTTGTAAGACATCTCAATGCAAAGACCCCGGGACCCGAAAATCGAGGCAAATTGATCTTCGGTTGTTACATGAGCAGGAACAGTGCCAATTATGATATCGGGCATGCGAGGTAGATCCTGTAAATTTGAAAGAATGGTGATGTCAAAGGCGGATGCGAAATCCTCCTTCACTTTCTCGGTCACTGACACTGTACGATTGATGATGTAGATGTGTTGGATGCCTGCTCTATGCATGGAGTATAATGCAGCTCTGGATGCTCCTCCAGCACCGATGACTAGTCCAACATTTGGCTGTTGCTTTGTCTTTGTCGAATAATGGGCAATTATCGTGTGTAGTCCAGACCAATCGGTGTTGTCGCCAACAATCGCGCGATTCTCACCCCTGCCTTTGGTCACAAGTGTATTGATCGCTCCGATTAGTCTGGCTGTGTCAGTCTGCTCGGTGCAGTACTTGTGGACGTGTAACTTGTGCGGCATAGTCACACTTCCGCCACCGAATTGCTTGTTGAGGATCAATCCTGCAACTTCGTCGATACTCGGCGATTCGCGGATATCGTAGGTGAAAGGAAGATTATAGTGCTTGAAGCCCGCATTGTGAATGGTTGGTGAGATGCTGAAAGAGATTCCACTGCCGAAGATGTGGAAATCCGTTGGCGAACTGGCGTCGACTGGAGTGCTTTGCCTGGCCATTTTCAAGGTAGGAACTTTTGCAGGAGTAGAGATGGAGCTGAAAATATTGAAGCAAAGATTTCCAAAGTCTACATGAAAGCTCCGCCACATTCATTTCATCCTTCATTTGAGTAATTTCCTAAGATAATGATTCCACTTCGGTTATGGTTTTTGCCTTGATTCGAAGTCAACTAGTCGAGTCGTCTAAGGAATCCACGTCGGATATGATCAAGTCCGTCTCTCAGTTCCGTCTTTAATTTATTGAGAAGCTTCTTCTGTAATTATCTGAAATAAAGACAACCAAACTTATCAACGGTGCCGCCTCCACGCGCAGAGTCCGCGTTATCGAAATAATGTCGCAACAACGAGATATGACCCTCCACCTTGTTGGAGTAGGTGTCACACATTCAATTGCACCAAACATGCACAACTATATTGCTAAATCGCTCGGCCTTCCATGGACCTTTCATGCAACTGAGTGTCCGACAACAGCAGAGCTCATCGATCTCGCCAAGAGCCCTACGACTGCTGGTCTTGTTGTCACAATGCCCTACAAAAATACAATCATGGAGCATCTCTGTGAGCTGGATGTGCTAGCGACTATCATTGGCGCATGCAACCATGTTTATTACAAGGATGGCAGTCCCAGACGACTCTGCGGTACCAACACTGACTGGCGAGGAGTTAAAGGCTGTCTGCTCGAGAAAGGCTTAGAGGAGGAAAGGCCATCTGTAACATCCCCCGCATCGGCCTTGATCGTTGGAGCTGGAGGTGCAAGCCGCGCGGCCGTCTACGCTCTTACAGAGCACCTCCACTGTCCCACAATCTACGTCTTGAATCGCGATGATGAGGAGGTTGTCAAGCTCATCTGGGATTCACAGAAGCTCCCAAATATGCCGAATATTATTCATGTTAAGACATTAGAGCAAGCAGAGAAACTGTCAACTCCTTACTATATTGTCGGCACTGTACCGGACCTTGAGCCTACATCACCATCTGAGCTTGCGGTTGCTTCCATGTTGAAGTATTTTCTTTCGCGAGCAGATAAGGGAGTGTTGCTCGATATGTGTTTCAAGCCGAGAAGAACCCGGATGATCAAGTTGGCAGAGCAGTTAGGATGGCCTAGTGTTGAAGGAACACATGTTATTGGGTACCAGATCGAAGAGCAATGGCGTTTATGGGCCGGAGAGAAATTCTGTGAGAAATTAGACCAGTGGGGCGCATGGCATGTTCTGTTGAAGGCTGCGGAGGAAAGCAGGGGCATCAACTTCTAGAAAGTTAAGAAAAGAATAGTACATAACCAATTTATTGTTACATGTATACTTCTTCCTATTACCCCGTACTCAAGCTCATTTCATATAAGTAGCACATAGCTGCAGACTTCGATTCACCTGAGTGTGATTTTAATCAGTCCCATAGAGTCCGCGTCATCCCCGCCTTTGATCCGTAAATGCGGGGTGGCGATGCATCTCATCGGTAATGACATTTGCCGACTGTCTTTCCCGACAGCGGATAATCCGATTCGGATATCCCCGCCAAATTGGAATATATAGTCCCGTGGTTTCTTGTCATCAATTAAGAGACGCTTTCAGTAATCCTTACAAACAAAATGGTTGATTTACATTCTCTACCTGCGGGCACTTGGCCCCAAAACGCCATCCGCAACAATGGCCCGGACAACCTGGTGCTGGAGCGCGCTAAGCTGCGTGAACTTGCAGAGGGGTGGCCATGTTACCGGTACACAAATCGATTCTTTTATACGGCTGTCATGTTCTAACAAGATAATACAGTGACGCTTGTGAATGGGAGAACTTTGAGTCAATCTTCCATGAAGACGCGCATGTTTATACTACCTGGTCTGGCCGTGTCCACTACAAGGAGTTCATGGAAGTTTCCAAGGCTGGCATGGACAAGGGCGCTTTCATCATGCACCGCTGCCACGGTGTGACAACTGATATCACACCTGATGGAACCCGTGCCATTACCAAACTAAAGGCCACCATCACTCAGCGATTCACCATTGACGGCTGTGACGTCGACGCCGAGACTGATTGCCGGTTCTGGTTCTGCTTTGAAAAGGTCAATGGACGTTGGGGTGCTCGTTTTGTCCGACACTGGTATGAGAAGGATAAGCTCATTCCGGTCAACCCGAACAAGATCCCTCGGGTGGACGAAGAGAAGCTTAACTCTTACCCTGAAGGATATAAATGTCTAGCCTACTGCCAAGAGCTCACTATGGGTGTGAAGGTGTTGATGGATATGCCTGGACACAGGCGGCATGTGGGAACTGTATGTGGAGACAAGCATGACCTTTTGTATAAGCTGTCTAAGGACTGGCTGGATGGAAAGACCATTGATGTATAGATGCAGATTTACATTTACTGATGATTTCAGAATGTACTGAGCGCGCAATCAAATGAACTGCACAGATCTGAAGATATCTCAACTACTGATGTTTTTGTTTTTCTTTTTTGTCTAATTCAGATTCAATCTCTGTTCCAACTTCTTCCACGAAGCCATCCCCCTGACTGCATGTTCATCAGGGACGTGCTGGCCTTCTTCCGCCATGGTTCTGGAGAATAGCTCCATCGAAACTGGACCTTTGTACCCAAGTCCATGAATAATTGCCTTGGCCACATCTTCCACTGGCATATAGGCCCCACGATCTTCCTCATACATGAAAGTGCGCGCGGCTCGCGACCAGTTCATCCGGGCTGGTTGACCATCCACATGGAAGGGATGGCCTGCAACAAGAGGCGATTCCATGCGCTCGGCATCAACAACTTGAATAAAAAAGACCTTGGAAACATCGACTTCCTTCACTAGTCTCTCCATCGATGCCTTGAGCTCGGCATTTGCATTGGGTGTTTTGCCTGTCGGAGAAGCCGGATCCGCCCATACCCGACCGGCAATGTTGAAAGTATCCAGACACATTCCGAAATTCGGTCTATCGACACGCTTGACCACATCCCACACCTTCTCCCAAGTATCAACATGTGTACTCCAGCACAGATTCTCATATGCGTAGCGCACCGGGGGATCAGCTGCTGCCCCCATGTCTGCGATTTCGCGCAGGTCGGCGGCAATAACATCAAAGTCGCCAGTCAACTGCTCCGCCGGTAAGAAGTTGGCAGGAACTTGAATTGTGTTGGTGTCGAGGATCTTTGCAATCTTCAACCAGAGCTTCATCTTCTCGATTAATAGTGCATGTTGATCCCTGTCCTTGAGACCTTCGTAGAACAGGAATGGCTGCAGGCTGATGATTTCGAGACCGCGGCTTTTACACGCAGAGCTGACGTTTTCTGACGCTTGCAGAATTTGCTCGGAAGTTGGTGTATCGTTTCCTGAGATCTTGCGTGCGGCATAATCCAGGTCTTCGTAGAAGATCTCGATGCCTTTGAACCCCGCTTTGGCGGCTTGATCCAACTTGTACACCAGATCGTGCAACCAAGCGCGCCCGAGGGACGCACTCATGATAGCGGGTTGGTAAGTCATATTGTACTAATAAGGTGGTGCTGTTTAATGGAGCTTATCGTCAAATATCTCCAGCAGGGATTAGATATGTCTAAAACGGAGTTGAACCTCATAGCATTGGGCAGGGTAAAGCCTTACCCTCACTCTCGGTCATGATTATATCCGAACGCTGACAACCTAATGACGAATTTGATTTTAAAATCTAAATTTCAAAATTATATCTCATATGGCTAGCTCAAGTTTGGCCTTAGACCTCGAAAACATGGTAGATAACCGATATCGCAATAAGAAAAATCATTGATGAACAAATCCATATTTGATGGATTGTTCCCGTATAACACGCTGCATAACATGAACAGGTGCAGGCCGATTCGTGAACATTTCATACTGGGCGATACCTTGTTCAACAAGAACCAACAGCCCACTCACGACAACCCAGCCTTTCGATGCACGAGGAAGCATCTGCTCCATTAACTCCGTTTTGAAAGGACCATAAGCAACCTAGATAAGGACCAGCATTAGATTCGAGCTATAGAGGTGATGGAAAGAACTTACCTCGACAAAGACTCCACCTGTCCGGCTCTCAAGCCATTGGTCTGGAATTTGGAATACTACCGGGTGTTCACTACCGATTTGAAAGGGCGGAATGCAGGGCACGACAATGGTCGGCAGCCGGAGATCTGCAGGCCAGGAATCCGTTGACCGAAGAATATCAACTCTAAGATTGACACCAGGCTTGGACTGAGCCCACTTGTTCCAGTAGTCTGCGAGCTTTTGCGCATTCTCCGGTGTGCGATTATAAATGAAAATGCGTTGAACGCCGAGCTCATAACAAGCATAGATCGCTGCGCGGGCCATCCCTCCAGCGCCTACAATCAGCGCTGTAGTTCCATCCCGCACTGCGTTGGCTGGAGAGAGATGTTTGTCGATGCAGTCTCTGATGCCGATGTGATCGGTGTTGTAACCCTTCCGTATGGTCACCCGTGACCCATCAGACTGGTCCTTTTGCTCTAAGACAACTGTATTGACAGCCTGCATATCGTCTGCATCCGGCGTGATCTCATCAATGAAAGGCAGGATTGCAGATTTGAAGGGGAGAGAGATGGTGACACCACCACGGTCTTCATCATTCAGAAGCTCATGAACCGCGGAAATATCATCAGCCTGCAAGGTGTCGTAAGTATGTGGTAGTCCACAATGTTCATACGCTGCGTGGTGCATTTCTGGCGACAGACTGTACTTCACACTCTGTCCAAAGATGGTGAACTTTTTCTTGGGAAGAAGGAAAAATGCCGTCATTGCCTGCTGTGCTTGCTGCACGGTGAGCCCATCAGACTGCATAGACGGCAGGACTACTGGTGACAAAGTAGGGTTCAAGCAGATCGAGGCTCGGCCGCCGGGTCCTGTGTTATAAGCAACGACAGGAACATCCATGATGGCGGCCGCTTCTTTGATATATGAAACACATTGAAGATTATCTTCTGGGTATTCGGATTCTCCAGTGATGCGAATTGCATCTACTCGTAATGACCGAGTCCGTTCACGGAGAATCATAGGCGTGAGAGAATTCCGTTGTGATCCCACTGGAGATTTTTCGTGAGAACCAGCAATAATCTTTATAAATCCCTTTGAGTAGTTCAGTTTCCCCAAGAGTTCAGCATTGCAGTCAAGAGGTATAACAAGAATATCAGGAGCAAGGCGAACAATCATTTCCAGTACTTTCTCATGGGTCCTGGAGTCCAGCGACTTGGAAGTAATTGCTGCTAAGTCGATAATTATTGAAACCCGGGAGTGCTTCCGCAGAGTTGCTATATGCCGAGATAGCCTAGATGCTAGTCGAGTCAAATGTATGTCGGAGGGCGTTATTAAGAGGGCGATAGCATCGGCACCGCCCTCTAGTAAGCCCAAGTCTGGACTTGTCTCATCAAGCCAGGCTAGAGGCACTTGCAAGGAAAAGGTATGTGCTGGAGAGAACAGGTCTGCAGAAAAGGTCTGAGGGAGAAAGTTTCCAAATATCCGACGCAGAAATGCAACAAATAGACGCTCCGTTTCCTTGAGTTTGAGGTACGCGGGCAGCGCCTGATCAGGTTGTCCTTGAGTGAGATTGAAGAAGTCAAAGTTGGAGCACGACTCGAAATATTCGTTGCCCAATTCGAATATTCGATCGAATTTCTCCGGGCTGGTGGTGACGAATTGCCGCAGGTCTTGTTCATCTCGTCTCACATATAAAACTGGATGACGTTGAGCAAACTCGGCCAGTAGCGTCTGTTGAGGGCGGCTAGCAAATCCCCCGAGGCCAACTATGACACAATTTTTATCATATTTGGTGAGAAGTTCCCGCGATATCTTGAGCTCGATCTCGCGATATTGGGCCAGTCCGTGGCGAGCAATGAACTCTTGTGGTGAGAACTGAACTTCTTGCTTGAAATAGAAGTCGAAGTCTATAAAGCGTCGTCTTAAAGCGACTGACGCTATAATTCCCAGTGTTTTCTTGCCGGCACCGAAAAATCCCACAAGCAAAAGTGTTGCATGTGGATCATAGTGCCGATGAAAGCTCAGCGCCTCATCTGCAGGTCCCAAGGGAAAATTGTCAGGTTTTTGACGAGGATTAGAGGCAAGAACAGGACTCATTATGGCTTTAACCCTTTATAGAGCATGTGCTACCTCTCATAAAGGAAGAAATGGAGCCGAAGAATCTTCGATCGGCGGCCAAAATATTGGAGAGGTTGGTGGAGAGTCAGGAAAGTTTGTATGAGAGGCACACCTGTTGTTCAAGGAAAATCATCTTAACAACAAGTTTAGTCAAATATTGTTCCTAGCGCGTATAAAATGTAGCAGATATTCACCGTCTTTGCCATCGCAATGCCATTGATTGTCGCATCGTAACCCTTCGGTTAAAGTCACCGCCGATCACGTGACTATCGCCACGCGCAATTCCGAGGATTCCTAATGCGCAGATGTATATGCTGAAGTTCATTGTTGAGATGCGTCGAGATGTCGAACCAACGTTCGTTGAAGCGGCAGCGCATATACCGCGCCTGTGATCAGTGCCGTCGACGCAAGTCTAAGTGTGATGGAGAACAGCCTGTATGCTCTATTTGTAGCCAGGCCAACCGGGCTTGCACCTACGAGACAGGTGGAGGCCGACGTGGGCTTCCATCTGGCTATGTGCGCAGCCTAGAGATATTTCTGGGCTTAATGTTCAAGCATGTTCCGAACAGCGAGAGTACAATGCATAATCTACTCCGAGATATGCGGGGAGATGGCAATTTCCTCACGAGCAAGCTTGGGCGCCAGTCGGTTTCAGTTTGGCGAAAGTCCAAGCTCCACCGAGACGTATCCCAAATACTTACCTGTGGGTCCGAGGATGGCGCTTTTGATGATCAGGAGTGGGAACCGGTAGAGCCGCGGGACCATGAAGAGCCTCTCGACGATCATGATACCACACTGTCAAATCCAGAACAAAACATATCCCAGACTTTTCAAGAGGCTTCGAAATCAATACAGCCTCAAGGCCTTACTGGATTCGATATACCAGACAATACATCAGATTTGGTGGACTTCTACTTCACTTATACCCATTGCTGGTTTCCTATACTTGAACGCCGTTCGGTCCTACGCGCCATGCACCAGGGCAATGACCATGCCCCTGGAGATTCTTCATCTCGACTGGTACTGTGGTCGTTGATTATCTATACGTCTGCTATGAAAGGAATTTCTAATAATGGAGCACCGCACTTATTTTCTCTTCAACTCGCCATTGAACAACAGATTTTGGCGCATTGGGCCAACCTGGACCTGGGTCACATTCAAGCCATGTTGATTATTGTTTTAGTGCATGTCGCCATGGGTAACAATAGCCAAGCATGGTTACTCGTTGGTCAAGCCACGAGAATGCTAGCCACTTTATCTTTGACAACAGAGAAGGCTCGCTTGAGTCACACCTTTAATGGGTGTGTCCTTCTAGACAACATCCTGTCAGCCTTGCTGGACCGGACCCCTAGTTTCTCTCAAGAAGAGCAATTAGCATGTGGACCGGTGGAAGAAGATGATTTAGAAGAGTGGGATGTCTGGTCTCCATCTCGGCCTGATGCAGACTCCGCAGGACGGAGAATACCGTCCACTCCATTGCGAGCATTGAGCACGTTCAACCTTGTCCAGCAGCTTATGCGAAATTTATGCCAAATACTATACCAGCCCTTCGATGCCTCTCGCTTTGGGGACCTTCTCGATGATTTACGACGAAAACAGAGCATAATCTCACGAAGCCATTCTTACAACAGACGAAATCATGCCAGTCCTCCTCTTCTGATTCTTCACCTCACGTCATCATTCACAACACTTTCATTGTGTCGTAAGTTTAAGCCAGTCTCGCCTGTGATCATAGATTTATGTGTCAGCACCATTCATTATCTACTCGACACACTTGATCATTATCGTGAGACGACCGGCACAGCCGGCTCCTCGCCGCTCACCCTTTGCTTTGCACTCCAATGCCAAAAGTGTCTCGCTTTCTCAAACTCCCCCGAGAAGGAAGCCTTGCAAAATCGCATTGCCAATTTTTTGTGTCCCCTCAAAACAGTCAACTACGAATGGAGTGACTGTCTTCAACACTTAACTCCCATGCCGTCAAGCGAACAAGAAATGCGGCCACCAGGGAACCTGAATGATTCAGTACCAACACTTGGCATTGAAGATATAGCCATTTCAACTAGCTTGGCTGCCTTCCAGCCTCCACAATCATCATCAGTCATGGGTATGCCAAGTCTTTCGGCATCCGCCGGATTTCCAACGTTGCACTCTCTTGCCAGGACAGGTGACGCCGAGATTTATGATGCCCTATTTGAGGAAATGGTAGTCTCGTTTCCTACCAGCAGGTATTTACTACTCAATCCAATAGTTGCTGCTTTCCACCTACTAACCAATTCCCAGACAAGAGCCTTCTTTCGCACAAAACTTAGGTTTCTACAATGGAGACCTAGATACGGACTTCCTGGCCCAGCTGCAACAGCTACCAGCAAGCTGAAGCTTTCTCATAAAATCCTCTCCTGTCATGTTTCAGAATCACACGATACCCAAGATAATGCAACAACCCAAATGAGGGTATATATTACCCGTCGGCTAAGCCTACAACCGAAGCCAAGGTAGACCTTAATACGAACCATATACCTACAAACACAAAAAATCGTGGCATTACCAAGGCTCAATCTAATTTGATCCACATGAATCCACTCAACAACGAAGTTTTGATGTCAAATGAGAAGTAACCGATCATGTAAGATTAATCAGTAGGCATGCCCGCTTGGTCACTAGTACCAAGTAAAATCCCGAAATTCGGCTCCGACACCCCGACTCCGAGCACGGTGAGCCTAACCCCAGATTCTTTGGGTAATATCTCGGGGATTCAATAGCGGTTATTTCGCTCAGGTACCGGGCATATGCAATATGTCCGGACTGCCTGGTGCCTAACTCTAAATTTTTCACTAGAGTGGATCAACACTCCACGATGGGCCAGCTACAATATATAAAAGCGCCATGAAGCCTATAGCAATCGGATTTCAGAATTCACTATTAAGTGAACCACCTAACTCTGCTGAATCAATTGCCTCCCTTTTTCATGTCTCTAGTTCGAATTGCAATCATAGGCGCTGGCCCTGCCGGTCTGACCCTCGCCCGACTGCTTGTCAACAACCCCAAACTCAACATTACCGTGTTTGAATCAGACGAGTCGCACAATTATCGCGGCCAAGGTGGAACTCTTGATCTGCACCCAGACACAGGTCTCGAGGCTCTCAAAAAAGCAGGCCTATGGGAGGAGTTTACGAAACACGCCCGCTATGACGGGGAAGCCGTCACTATTTGTGACAAAAAGCTCCAGAAATATGTTCGTCTTTCCGGTGCGGAGGAAGGTTCGTCTCGCGGCCGTCCTGAAATCGACCGAGCAGCCCTCCGCACGATTTTGCTGGACTCTATCCCCTCAAATATGATTCGATGGGGCTGCCACCTACGTGCAATTGACGAAGACCATAACTTGATTTTTGACCACGGTGTCGAGACTGGTTTTGACTTGGTGGTGGGTGCTGATGGTGCCTGGAGCAAAGTTCGAAAATTGCTGTCAGATCAGAAGCCAGTGTATTCCGGTGTTGGTGGGTATATGTTCAATATCCCCAATGCCAAAGAGACAGCACCAAAATGCTACGAACATACCAATCGGGGCTCGCTGTTTTCTCTTTCTGATCGTCGGGCAATTTTCAGCCAGCAGATTGGGGATGGTAGCTTATATACGTCTTGTTGGAGTCAGAGGTCTGAGGACTGGATGCAAACCGGCTCATGTGACATTCAAAGCCCTGAATCTATTAAAAATCTCATCAAGGAAGAGTTCCGGGACTGGCATCCTGAGTTGCTTGACCTGGTGGCAAAGGGGGAGGATGCTATGGCTCGTTCATTATATATGTTTCCTGTGGGTTGGTGTTGGGAACATCGCCCTGGTGTCACATTGATTGGTGACGCCGCTCATCTTATGACACCTTTTGCCGGGGAAGGGGTCAATTTGAGCATGCAAGACGCTTTAATGCTGTCACAGGCGATATTCAGGGCAACTGGCTCATCAGCACCTACTCAGAAGCTCCTGGCTGAGATTAAGGCCTTTGAGAATGATCTTTTTGTGAGAGCAGAGCGGACAGCTGCTCATACGAAGGATATGTTGAACTGGATGATGTTTACTGATGGCACACCGCGGAGTACGATTGACAAATTTGTTCTACGCGTGATGACTTTTCATGATAAGACTTTACTAGAGCATTTGAGATACCCATTGCTGGCTGCTTCAATCAAGGGCTACTTTTTCTTGTACAGATTATGGCATTGACAAGTGGTGAAAGTCCTCGGAATGTTGTCTTCGATCATCTTGCGAGGGGGTGTTTACTCATGGAATTCTTTGATATTCTTTTCTTAACTTGATTGGTGCTGAACAGAAACTTGACCGACTGTACTCTTCCTTCTCCAAGTGGCCACTTTACATGGAACCCTAGACATGCGAGAATGTGATATCTTTCCACTTTGATCATCCCATGACGGAAACATCCTTTCATCCGAGTTGTGTTCTTGTAATGATATCAAAATGACATATCAGATTAATTGATCGCATTATATCTCCCAGATCGACCTATGATAGGCAACAAGAATCGAAACGGTGAAGGTCTTAGATGACTATCACATGAAAAGAAGATTCAAGTTTGGGCATTATCTGCACTCCACTCTTTTGAGCCAAGGATGATCCATGTTGGGAGCAATAGAACGAGATATTTAGCGGGTCTCCTGAAGAAATCAAAGACAAAATGGAGACCAAAACATGCTTCAGTCATCAGATGACGATAGTGCCTTCCGCATTGGGCAACTGGGGCCTACACCGCCACAGTCCTCACCAGCCACTCCTTGCATTAGCCACACTAATTTGCGGCTGGTGCTGTGGCGGTGCGACTATTGACTCCCGTCGTGACTAGAACGAACCCCTAGGACATATTCATATGTGATCGACACTGCAGGTCCCCAAAATAATTCATGGCAAAACAAGGTTGGTTTTTGCCTTTTTCTTTTCATTGGGATCTGTCTCGGCTTTTGAAGTATAACGCATTTGTCAAATGTCACGAACCTGTTCGAGACGACGATCTTGCCGGCTGCCGCATCAAACCTCGGTTTTACATCGTGGAAACCCTGATGCTCGGCGTTAGGCAGCTTTGTGACCAGAGATTGCAACACCCGCTGCGGGGACAAATCTGGAAACTATTTCCTGGCCCGTGTCAAATTGGCAAACTGATCGTCCAGTCCAGCACCATTACAGTATCTTAGAGGTGGGTCACCGCCAAGAAACCCACAGACACGCATCTGGGTGGAAGCTTCTTCCCTCGTGGACCAGTAAGTATTCTACGATCCTAGTCCAGTGATCTAGCGTACACATGGTGCGTGCAGGATTTCTCTGGGTTGGACAGAATGGTTCCCAAGCGGAGCCAGCAGAGTGGTCTCGACCTTTCTCCTGGACCGGACGGGCCAAGGGTGAGGCTGACCATGCTGGAAATTGTGGCTAGTGTGATCTCATCGATAGGATCTGTCATCTTCGTAAAGAGAATTTTTTTTTTGGTCGCAGCCCCAGGCAACAGCTTTTGAATCTGAATCTTGCACCGTTGGATACAATAATAGCCCAAGAGGGCAAGAAGTTACCGGTAGCTGCAATATTGGAAGCATTCGTAAATAAGGTCTCGGGGAGCCCGACAGGATGGAGATCGCTTACTCATGGACCACTTGCCACAGTTCACCGTTAGGTGTGGCTTGCAGCCTCCTTTGGGGAGGCTTGATTCCTGCAATGGATCTTGCGGTCTGCTCTATTCCTCCCTTGATCCGATCAAGCCTGCAGCTCCTAAATTTATTGCTATTGGTGGATATGTCTAATTATGATATGACCCATGCGGTTCAACTCGAGCATGAACTTTTGAAAGTGAGGCAAGCGGTAATCCATAGTCTCACGCCACTAATGCTCCCAAGGGCCCTGTGACAGCTGCGACGGGCCGGACGGTTCGTGAAAAGAACCAAGCGGGATTTGCTCTTGAACATTTAGCGGATCCGTGCACCGAACTATTGGAAAAACAACAAAGAAATTTCACCTAGTGAACCCCTCTCAAGGCTCCACTCCACCCATGTTCCTCTTACCCCTGCACCTTGGAACGTCAATCGTGCATGCCAAGGCGCGTGTCAATCTGCACAAGGCTGTTCGTGGGTGAAGATTTGGTCAGCTTGCATGAAAGGACAAAATGATATCCTGTGTGGAGAACAGATTACTTGCTCCAGACTGATCCACTCGCTAGCATCAGATCATCCTGCAGCGCAACCTTGAGACTTCTCAGATCTAGTCTTCTCCCCCTGCACTTGTCGATCAAACACCAGATCATAGCTCCCCCTTCCCCCCACTGTTCGTGTTCCTTTTGCCGGAACGTGCTGCAGCAAGGATACTGCAGCTGCCAAGCGAACTCCAACTCGGCCGGATGATCTCCTCCCTTTTTTCTTAGATTTTCTTTATTTCTATTGGCCTGTTCGACTATTTCTGACTTCACATTTATGATTTTCTTGGTATTACGGCTGCCTTGTTGGTCCCCGATCCCAGGAACCTGGTCACATCTTGTAATGCGCTCATCGCGTGGTACTTTTGCCGGTGGCAACTAGTGTGCATGGCGACCCAATACCTAATCTAAGATATGGGTCCTAGAGATCTACAGTATCGGAGGTCTCGGCTGGTGCCGGAAACTATATGAAGCCCAAACGAAACCTTCTTTGCATGATGATTCTCAAGTCAATTCTTCTCATTCATCTTCAGATCATTTAGTACTCTACTTCATTCCCCCAAAGCATTGATCCCCTCAGACTTCTCACTCGATCTACTCTACTTACTTTTCTCAACCCCTATCTCCTGAACTACAACTTATACTTCAATCTCCTTTCTCCATTGGTGTTCAATCAATTCAAGACAGATCTTGTGAGACTTGAAGACCCCACATTGCACCCTATCTCACTTCGCGATCTTCTTCAATTATAACGTCGCCATATTCAAACGGCCCTCCAATAAAATGGCTTCCCGCGAGTTCAGCCTCTCATTTGAAGTCGCCCCACCGGCTTCCGTACGCCCTAGCCAACCGTTCACCCTCCCCGTGACAGTGTTAGTGCGTCCAATCGGCACACCCTCTCAAAGTGTACATGCTCTCGTGCTCAATGCCTCCCTCCGAAATGAAGCAGGCACCGGCGCCGCATCAGGGCTGACTGGCAGCCTGACAACAAGCGTCTGCGACAGTGCAATGAGCGGCTCTGCCAAGTTCACCAGTCTAGCTATCTCAACACCGGGCAAGTACCGATTGCGCGTGATGCTAGCCACAGCCTCGCCAAATGGTATCGTTACCAAAGCATTTGTTGATTCCGGAATAATTACTGTGGCATAATGACCAAGTGGGTCCGTCTTTTCTTTACTCTTAGTTTTGGCTTTGCTGATTCATCCACTTTTCCTAACCATCCCATGTTCCCGGGTCCGAGACATCTACCCCTCTCGTTACCTTTCCAAGCCACTTGCTGACTTTGATAAACCTTAGCTGATCCCCGGGTGACTAGTCGTCAGCCGCTTACCTCTCAAAAATTCGATATCACAATAGCGGTTATCGGGAGGTGGCAAGCGACGTGATTAGGCGGGTCGGATGGAATGTCGTTATTGGATTTTCGCTGTGGAGTTTCCGGTGCTTATTTCTTGTTTTTATTTTTGTCATTTTAATTCGTTCGCTTTTCCTTTCTTGGCTTTATTTGGGTTAAAACTTCTATAATGGTCTTCGGCGCCTCCCCTTATTGGTAAAAAGCGAAGGCTAGGACCGGGTATCATTTTTTTTCTAGATAAGTTGGACCCTGAAGATAATGCATGATTTCATTATATGTTACGTGTCTTACAGAACAGACCTATACATATGATTCATACATTACTTTCTTTCATCTCCGTGATTTGATAAAATGATGAATAAAGGCGAGATGGCGAGATGTGAGGAAGTGATAGTACTGTCAGGTTCTCTATGGTTTTAATGTTAGGGCACCGAGTCAGAACAAAGACTTCAGAAAAGAAAGCATACTTCCCGTACTTTTTACCCAGATTCTCGGACCTTATTTGTAATTCCTGGATCTTGATTTGTAATTCGCAGTTTTCCTTTTGTTCTCCTGTCTTTTCATTCTCGTTGCATTTCAAATTACTTCCTTTCTATGCGGTCGAGCGGCCAAGCGTACTACTGTAGTGCCGAAGTTGCCCAAGCTCTTGCGCCGATCCAAGCACAAACTGCAGAAAAGTGGGATAATCCACACCCATACTTTCAGCTGCAAGACCCATAAGGCTCATCTGATCATCGCGACCAGGACGTCCAGGGCCGGTGATATTCTGCGCCAATCATCAAGTCAGTATTTTCCCGAAAGTTTACCAGAGTCGCATTTATAGGGTAAGGTGAGTCGAGCAAACATACCGGTTTCATGTTAATGTCAAACAAGGCAAACTTGGAACCCGCTTTAAAACGTCGAATATCAATGCGCAACGGCGCAGTCGTCCCTAGCAGCCCCGCCACGGTCTCGCATTCTTTCATGATATCCGCGTAAGCAGGATCCGCCTCCATCTCCGCCGCGGTCACTGCGCGCGAGTTCACCGTCACCGCAATCTTACCGCTATATGGCGCAATTCCATCCACATGGTTGAAGCGGGTCACAGGAGGCAACGCCCAATGACTAGATTGCCGATCTGAAGACTCGAAACCCGGAATCGGCTCTTTTGATGGTGGCATGACTGTGATGGTTGCCTCTTCCCCGGTCAGATACTCTTCCAGCAAGACACGGGGCGATTCATCGAAAAGATGTGCCACATGTTCTGCTAGCTCTGTTGCATTTTCACAGATCTTTACACCGTGGCTACCCCGTCCGCGGACGGGCTTCGCGACAATGGGATAGTCAGCCTCACTGATTAAAGATAAGACCTCGCCCAGGGCTTTCTGGACCGATTGCTGCGCCTGTGCGAGTCCAGTGGGGCCGTTGCTAATACCCGGTGTTACCCGGGGATCATCTACAGTCCACGATTTGGGCAGCGTGAGCCCACCCCGCTGGCGGAGCAGATCATTTGTGAAAGACTTATCATCAAACCGATCCGCACAAAGTGGAGGTTGACCAATGACTTTTATGCTCGACTCGAAGGGAGTCAATTGCGAGGAGGTCTGCAACGGATGTTCTGCGAAGAGCACAGTATTCGCCCAAAGATGCGTTGCGCCTTTCTGGATCGCGGAGATTATACCTTCTTCGTTATCGGGGAAACACCACTGATCCTGATCCGCGGGGTCTGGGGATTCTACAGGCGTCAGCATGGTAATTCCGCCGCATTTCAGCGAACAGGCGATGTCGGCGCCAGAATCCCGATAGCCTGGTCAACAATTCAAAATAGTTAGCGCGTCTTGCCTTCTTCGGAGCTCCAATGCCTATCTTGGGCATGAAGTGCGAAGTATAGATTGAGTCACTGTACCTCCCGGCTTGGGGGGCTTGCTTACGCCCCCATACATTGGTGGCGGCAGGGCCTGGTAGAGAACGGCGACTATAGGCTTGGCAGAGTCCATTATGGCTCCTTTTTTTGGCGGAAAGCTCCGATTTGGGATGCACGAGCTTTTGGATTCGCGCTGGATATAACTCGATATAGCTGAGTGTGCAGTTGATTGTGGGGGCTGAAACTAAAAGCGGGTCGGCTAAAATTTGAAAATCTGTATGCAGGTCGGAGGGCAAATTTCACAGCAAGTTGGTTTTCTTTAGAAGGCCTTCTTTCAATGCTGAATATTGGGTGCTGTGTTTTTTTTTTTTTTTTTTGTCAAGTCATGTTTGTTGATTTTATATACTGGAATGACTCGGAGAAGTGCCGATTGTCGGAGACGGGGCGGACTTGTCCTCGGTACTTGGAAACCCCCGATAGTGGAATTCGGATCACGAACGGATTTACTGTTTGAGCGCGACAAATCAAATAGATGAGATCATTCATGGTTCGAGTGTCTCTTATTCAGCACAGCTGAGCATAGATTGTTCTGTCATGTAGTATAAATAAAAATATCGGAAGCGGAAGAACCCAGCACAGCTGATTCAACGACAAGAATTAAAGAAAATGAAAGCCAGCACACTGGTGTGAAGAAGAATCGAAAATAGCCAGTTCGTGTTCTTAAAGAAAAGAAATCATCGAATGACTAGAGCCAGGCAACGCGACCAACGCGATGCAAGACAAGTCTTATTATCCCCGGGCGCGGATATACATTAGCCGATGAAGCGCAGACGCCATCATATCAGCGGATAAAAGAAACATATTGGTTTCATGGTGGATCAACAGTTGATTCACACCAACGCACGGGGTTCAAGCTTCCACACATATGGGGATTGGTGTAGAGCAGCCCGGTTTGGGCAGGGCGCTCAGAAAGGGTGTGCCACGGCTGGCGATGAGAAGTTCGTAAAAACAGTCCCAGCGTCGACGAGGTTTTCAGCTATCCTTCTCGTCGTGGTTGCGGAGCTTCTCAATACCGTCCCGGACGGTATCACGCACACTGAAGCCACCGAAGAGCCAGTCATTTGAGTGGCGACCGTAGTGGTTAACTGTGCCGCTATAGCGACGATAGTCATCGCCATTCTTCCGAGTGGGAGTGGATGCCCGCTTGGGGAAGTCTTGCTTGGAAGACTGGGGTGATGAAGGTTCGGGAAACATTTCGGTAGAGTCGGTGGAGTCGTTACGCTGATCGAAGTAGTTCTTTTCAGGATTGCTCCGAGGAATGTAGTGGGTGTCCAAGGAGTAGCTGTGAGTATGTTTGCGTTTAGGGATATCAATCTCAGTGGGAGATTTGGATCCCGATCGGAATAGTTTCGAGGCTATTGGGTTTGAGACTCGACGACTCTTCTTTTCGTCAGAGCGCTGAGTGCTGCCTGAAGAGCTTGTGGTGGAAGAAGTCAGAGATGCAGAGCGCTTTGGGTAATCACCGCTCTGGTGGGAGTGAGGGCGCATTACTTGGTCAGAAAGGGAGGGTGAAGAGATGAAATCAGAGAGAGAGAGAGAGGAGAAGAATATATGGTAAGATTGGGGGATTGAGTTCTGACGTGGGAACACGAAGATTATTTATCTTCTGGGAATCTGTCCCTCCTCTCTCCTCGTTCTGAGTGATCGTCAATGCCCTGTAGGGCAACCAACCAGATCACAGCGGGGTTGGCCCAACCCTGCCCTCGGGCCCGTCGAAGACCACCAGGGCCAATGATGGCTCACTCACTGGGTTCTTTCAGCGGACCGGTCCTCCAACTCACCAATAGGACAGGCCGAAAGTATCCACTAGTAAGGTTTAGCGGATGGCCGTCGGTGAGAAAAGTCCCATATTACGGGGAGCCGAGCTTCACGAACCAATCCGAGATTGTGTCTGCCTTGGAGCCTCCTCAAGGTATCCTCTGACTCGCTCAGACCCCGCAGATTCACCGCTGATTGCATCATCACGGGCCACGTATCTGTCCTCATGGAATCCCACTTTGGCGTTGTCTTACGTAGGGCTGTATCGCCCTCTTTGACACCTCAGTCCCAGTGCCCATTTTCACAGGCACGCGGTGAAGCCAAATCCTGTCAGCTGAACATTGTGGCCCGTTTTCTATATTTTTGTCCAGTGTAGTCGGACTGCTGATCTGCCGGCCAAGACAATGCCGGGGTTGATTGCGCAACGCCCGGGAGTCCGAAGAAACGGCTTATCAGTCGAATAATCATCCTACAATCCAATCATTACTGGTTCAAGACAATTGCCCTTCTAGCGGCCTTCCAGAAGAGCTCCCAGCCGAGGATGCACGAGTGCCCAGTTGAGTCATAGCCCCCACAATCTGAACGCTAGCCAAGACACGGCTGAGAGGACAGGAAATCGGCACAGTAACTCCGAGTGCCCAGTGAATGACGCAGGATTAAATGTCTACAGAGTCATTATCCATTACTTTTGTACAGAATTTTCGAGGCAAACAGTGCTTAACTTTTGCCATTGGGCCCTGATGTTTCTACCCATTCACGCTAATATTTTGAATCTGCCTGCAGAGTGCCAGCTGGATCGCGTATGGAGGATGCGGTCAGCATTCCCTATGCATCACTGAAGAGTGATCATTATAGTCTCCTGCCTGGTGTCTCAAGCTTTACTTGATCTAACAATTTTACCTACGTCAATATCGTGTCTTGACAAGCATTCGAGTCCACCCCATTTTCACCCCTGAATATCGATCTATCAAATCACTCAAAAAATACTCCTCGGAATTACTAAGTCTCACCAGGTGATAACTTACATCTTTGGATGGTCAATTCTTTACCCAGAAAGGGGAGACGGGGAGGGAGAATCGGAAACAGCAAGCCGGCTGTCAACACGATGCAGTGAGCATCCACCCACATATACAGATTTGGGCCATTGAGAGCCCCCTGAGTTCATCGGGAGACTATTTATCCAGTGACTTCTCAGAATTGAAGAGCCTGGTCCGTACTGTACGCTTTGTGGCCCCACTTGTGGCGTCGCCAATGCCGACCGGGCACACGATTGTGTCAATATCGCAGTCTCATCGATCGCACGAACCTAAAAATGTGGGTTTAAATAAACAAATCCAGTTATCCAACTTGGACATCTCAAGGACTGGATAGCCTATTTATGTAAGAAGAAGCTGTAGAAGCTTTTAACGCTATTCATCTGCCAGACGTCGGTCGTACGCTGCGAATTCCGGTCAATATGAATTCATTTGTGATACCCAAGGCCTATCGGGTCTGCCTTGGGATTTTCCTTTTCTTCAGCTTGGTCGCGTCTGACATTTGTGAGAACACAGCCAGTTCTAGGAGTTGTTGGAGTGAGCACAATAACCCAACCGATTATTCTACAATCACACCCTTTGATGTATAAAGCCTGTGGTTTTTTACTTCATTTAACACCTGTCAGACTTGGTCTAGCTTCTTGTGTATTATGATTGGTATAACGGCAGAATGTCAATAATATCATTGGACCAGCCAGCTATCACTTTGTTTCACATTTTCTACCTAACGCTGCATTATTCTCCTTAATCTGCCTGAAACAACTCCTATCAAGCACGCTAAAACCAAAAAGCCATATGTAATCAAATCATTCCTCCTTTAAACTAAAAAGGCTCGCGCTCGGCTCCCTCCATGACCGCGGCTGCGCAGAATGCGACCTCCTATGCCTCTTTTCAGTAACAAACTGCGGCGAATCCGTCACTGAAGTTGCGCTCCTTCTCTCGGTTACCATAATTGGCCTCGCCGACAACCTGGGAGGCATCCAACCCGAGATCATAACCTGATCTCCCGCGTTCATCATTGTCGGCATGACAAACAACGATCGAGTTTTATCGAGCGGTGGTCGACGAATCAGCCGCCGAAGCACGCTGCGATGTACATGCTTCCGAGCTTCAGCTGCTGACGCAGAGTTTGGGATATCGTCGCATCGCGGTTTTTGTATAGGGCGGGACCAGAGATGGTGCACGCTTCGTGATGGCGTCCTGACTATTCCTGCCATCTCGGCGTCATCGGTGCCGGGTTCTTCCTCTGCGATGAGAGGGACGACCGTGGACCGTTGAAAGGTCCATTGTTGGTTGGCTTCAGTGATTGATAATGGTTTGAGGTTGCGAATTTCCAGGTTGGATGGAGCGCGCATGCATAGCTCGGAGCCGCAGTGAGGCCAGGAGTGGTGTCTGCGGTGGTGCCGAAGGTTCGGCATCGTTGGGATTCGTGGGCAAGGTAAGTAAGTGTAGTAAGATGAATGTATTTATCCAACCCCCATTTTGAACAGAGTATGTCTTCTCAAAGATTTCTCACTTCTTCCAGCTGTTTCTCTCTGGATATAGGTTAGTGGATTAATTCTGCCTGGCAGGTCACAACATTATAAATCGACGGGTTTTGGCTGACGCCCGCCAAGTTTCTACACGTGCCGGGCATAGTCTCATTGAGCGCCCGGGTGATATATCATTTGCAGGCTAGTATGACCATCAAATTCCAGGTTTGAGGGGCTGGGTGGATCGAACCACCTTGGGAATGAGGTATCTCAAATAATCATGACTGATGCATATCGAGGGTGTAGATACATAGCGAGTGGAGGGTGGAATCCCGAGTGGTAAAGGAGTGGGGTTCTAGTTCTATAGTACCTGAGGAGGCACATCAAACCAGAGCTTCAAGAGACAAAGACGTGGCGCCAATTAAATGGTCCTCGTATTTGTCGAGGGCCCGAATCCTCATCACGGAAATGACCTTGGAATCTGACTGGGTCAAGCGGGATGTATTATTACTACGGACCCCATGACTGCGGCACACTGGTGTTAGTCACCACCTGGTAGGGCTGAAGATGTATTTTTACTGGAGAAAGGATAATCCACGCAGGTACCAAAAGGTCGGCAAATTATAACTGGCTGACCAGTAGTTGAGTGTGGTGGTGGTGGTAATCAAGGAATAGGACTGAGGATCATAGGGCCATGATTGAGAAATCAGACATCAACCAGCACCAAGTGGTCGAGCGGCAACTCGACTATTTCATCTTCCTTGGTCTAGTGGTCATGATTTCCGCTTGTCATTAACACCGATAAGCGCGGGAGACCGGGGTTCGATTCCCCGAGGGAGAGATTTCTTTTTGCTTTTTGATGATTTTCTCTATCTTTTGCTGCACTCTTAGTTTTTTGTTGTCAGTTTCCAAATTTCATCTGAATCATCTATTATTATAGTGTAGTCAGTCTATCAAGGTAGGCTGACCAACCAAGCAATTGGCTCAATAAATTCAACGTATAATTTCCGCCCCCAACCCGCCAAGATCTGTGCCTCCAAAGTTGGGGGCGGACACGGGTTGTTTATCCATGGCGGACCCTGCATAGCCATACAATGTCAATCATATTCACGAGATGGGCCGATCTTCACGACAAAGCTCTGCTATAATACACGAAGGGTCCAAAGCCCTGTTCTGCACTTTTGTTTCTCACACTAAACAATTTTTTTTTTCTTTTCGTTTCCTTTCATTCAATGATTAGGCATAGAGTTTACTATGCCCTTGTCAGAGAAGATTGGTGCTCCAAATCTACGGGCCTGGGTACGGCGCTTTGCTCCAGCCCAGCGCTACCATAGCGCAAAAAGTGAAGATGCAGACGAAGCAGAGCTAGTCTCAGTCCCGAGCCAACAATCTATGATCCCCACCTCTCAAATTGCCAAAGGAGAGACAAGTACCAAAAATAGCAAACTGGTTTTGCGCCTTTCCTAGAGGAAGCGACCGCCGATTGTGACAAAAACAACTCTCAGAAAAGACCCGCCTGGATCAAAGGTGTATACATTTGCGCATATGCAACCGCCGCTCTACTGCTACTGAATACCATCTTAATTTCCGTAGCAGGCGGACTGGCCTCAAAAAACTCAGGCTCTGGAGGCTCTACAAGTTCCAAAATTGTGTACAATGGCAGCTGCGCCATAACAAGTCGATGGAACACAGCCCTTCATTTTATCATCAATATTCTCAGTACCGGGATTTTAGCAGCGAGCAATTACTGTATGCAAACGCTTGTCGCTCCAACCAGAGACGAAATTGATTTGTACCACGCAAAGCGTCGCTGGTTGGATATTGGCGGTTCCAGCTTCCGAATTCTATTTGCGATACCGTTTAACCGTCTCGGACTTTGGTTGATCTTGATACTCACTGCTACCCCGTTTCACCTACTGTAGGAGCTCACAATTACAAAGACTGTCAAGTAAAAGGCTTTTGCTAACATGTCTTCCAGATATAATCCTGTCATTTTCGAAAGTTTGTCTTACAATGATTACTGGACATTCGTTGGACCATCCGATCTTGACGCTCAACATATACGAAATCTGACTACTCCCGGATTGAAGAAATGCTTTGGAACCCAAGGAAGCGGCATATACTTTGGTGGGTTGAACGACAAAGGTGATGGCTAAACCATCGACTGGGATCATATAGTGCAAATTGTTTCGGAAGAAAAGAGCGAGGCAATTTCCGCTCAGCAGTGTGTCGACTATCGCGAAGCGACTGGCCAAGGATATAATTTTCAATCGAAGTACAAGGGCCTTATTCTCCTTTCAAGTGATTTGAGTATTAAAGATGGAGGGGATAACTCTAATTCTTTGGAATCGTGGCCAAGATCTTGAACAGTCGGTTATAGCTTCATCGTTTGCCAACACCGACGTCTCCAACACATCATCTCAAGAATGCGCCGTTTCACCTTATTATCGGATGCTGCTTCTCAGTGGGTGTTTAGCATTCAAAGGCACGACGACTTGCCAACTGCTCTTCAATCCTATAATTGGCGTGGTGATCTCACTAGCCACGCTGGTGAAGGTAGTTGCGATGTTTCTTGCAGCCAAGATCCAACGGTCTCGAGCGCCCCCTCTTCTTACGATAGGCGATGCAGTTGCGTCGTTCCTTCAAAGACCTGATGATACGACGAAAGGGATTTTGTTGGGCGTCTTTTCGGCGCATCAAAAAAGACTGGAGACGCTATCCTGTCTTGTCGGATCAACCACCGCCCAGAGTGTACGGGCATCTATCACCGCGGAAGCAATGGAGAAAGGCATCTAGCCCATTCTTTTGGCTAGCCACCTCCTTGGTGTGAGTCTTCTATAGCCCCATACCTAAACCATAACTAATGTCGTCTAGCTTTTCTATAGGCATCGGCTGGGCGGCAGTTTTCGCTCCTGGCCTTACCTTGAAAATGTTTGGAGGTCTCTGGAACTCAGATGACAATGTGAAAAACTTTGGATCGTACGCCAGCAGCAACTTCTCAGAGCTGGAAGGTGTGGTGGCCGCCAACAGCGTTCAGTTGGTCGTCACAGTCGCCTATTATCTCTTTAATAGGGTGCTGACCAGCATGTTGGCATCTGCAGAGTACAGTTCCTATGGGACTGACCGGAAGGCACTTCGTGTCACATGGCCCGTCAAAAACAGCAAGCAACGCTCAACCTACTGGCTGAGTGTGCCCTATAAATACGGGATCCCAATTCTGTTACTCTTCACGGCAATCCACTGGCTTGTTTCACAGGGTTACTACTACGTTTTGATGATCCCTTATGGTGCAGACGATCAACCACTGTACGAAAAGAAGATCAGCTCGCTTGGGGTCTCATCGCTGCCTATATTTCTTGCCGCGGTGATTGGCTTCATCGCGGGTATGTTGTTGCTTTCTTTGGCATTTCGGAGGCTCAAGTCGCTTATACCATTGGCGGGAACCTGTAGCGCTGCTATTAGTGCCGCCTGTCATCCACCCGAGGACGTTTGTACCGTCACTGCAGCCCACGGCGAGCTAAAATGGGGTGAGACTAGTTTGCCACCAGATTGCGCTGATGATGAGAGTGACGGATGCGAGATTCGAGGGCATTGCAGCTTTACTCCACTAGATACAAGGCAGCCTTCATTGGAAAAATTGTACTTTTAGATAATTTATAGCTACTATTTTTGATATAATAACTAGTGGCTGAACTCAAAAAATCTGATCAGGCTGATGTACTCCAGTCACTCCGACAAAGAACTGAACGTGGAAGAAATTGGTCTTCCCTGAAGAACACCCAGGAATTCTTCTCTATCTAGGCGTCCAAGATAGTCAGCAAAGCAAAAAGCCATTATGGTAAGAAAGGATTACCTTGGGCAGTCTGAAAGACTATCGAAATGGCCCCTTCCCGATCCACAAGATGACTACTAGACTTAGGAGTCCGAGCCATAATGTTCATCATATCCAAGCTCATCCCACGAGAATATGGCAACTTCGGAAAATTAACACGGGTTTTTTCCTTCGAGGAATCGAAACATTCCGATGGAATAGACATCGTTAGCCATCTATCAGGCACACCATCATCCCAACGCGCAGCAAGCTGTGTTGTATTGCCCCTGCGCCACAGTTGGACTTCGGCGCCACCTTTGCCAGATTTCTTCCCTCCCAGCAGATTACTTTTGGTCGAAAGTGATTGAATGCGCCGCGAGTAAGATAGCTCATACAATGGAGAAAGAGCACTCATGAATGCACGCGAAACAGAATCACTGTTGAATGCGATGACTGCTGGTCCTGTTTTCTTTTCACAATGCGAGAACACAACGGGCTTCTCTGCAGCGAAGAGCTGGTTCACATGGGAAGAGATGTAATCCGTGTAGGAGGCGTGGGGAAATCGAACGCTGAGTGATGATTGCTGGTAAACAAAGTCCGTGTCACGATAGAGGTAGTAGACATCAGAATAACGCCATTGTGATCTGTTCTGGAAAATGACCGCAGCCTTGTACTGCTTGTGTTGTGTTCCTGTGTCAACAACGTCATATATGCGACCAGAGCTGCTGGGCTCAGACCAGGAGAAGTCTGGTTTAAAATTGATCTCTAGGATGGCTCTTTCGAAGTCCTCGGCGCTCTGTTCAGTGCTGAAATGCAGTCCTACTCCGATGTTTGGTGCACTGTCATCATAGAGGTACGAATACAGAATGTTATAGTTGCCGTCTGTCTTCGATCGTTCTTGACAAGCATCAGACCATTTCAGAAGTACGTGGCGCGACAGATCCTCACGATTTATTTGAACACGACTGTGGGGCATGAAGAGTTCGATGCACCGTGGGTTTCTTTGTGCTGCGCATGGACTGATCACCATTCTTCGAGTACAGCGCCAAGCCTCACCAAATGATCTCTCGAGGATGCGGACGTTGCACGACTTGATTATCATTGGTGGGTTCATGGGCTTCATGTTCGGAGTTTTGAGGTGTTCAAAGATCTCCACTGAGCCCTTGAAAATGACATTTTCGGTAAACTCTTTCGAATCGATCGGCTCCCTTTGCCAGACGGCGTCGAAATAGGCCTTGGGGATGTGAATGAAATGCCCCAAGTCAGCTTCAAACTGGAATGAGATTGAGACGCTTGTGTTGTCGAACATGATTGACACTGGTTCCGAGATTCGGGCTCCGGGAAGTCCAGTCAGATTGGCATTAGCAAGATTGATCAGCGGTGGTAGGTCATCAGGTAGAACTGCGACATAGTTAATGGGCCTGTTTTTGAAGGACAAAAGAACATGAAGCTTACAGTCTCGCTGAAGGCAAAGGGAGCCACTCTGATTGCAGAGAATGATTTTTGGCTCGCTTTCGCCGTCCTTGGTCGCCAATAAGAGCATGTATGGAGCACTTCTAGTGCGTATTCGATATTTCTTAGACCCAATCCCCGCATTGACAAAGATGCGACAGAGTACCCTTTCCTCTTCACTACCAGAATCTTCTTGGTTAACGGCCACCCAACGTGCGTTTCCAAGCCCGAAGAAGTCCAAGCTGCTTTGTGATGCCTCCTCCGGCTGAACAGGCTCCCAGATGTCCAAGTCCTGGGCAGACAAGCTCGAAGGCTCGGGGACATCCAAAGAAGAGTACTGAGAAAGCTCATCATTGACACCCTATATTTCAATTAACACTAAATGAAAAATGTCGATGAAGAGAACCTACTTCAGAAAGATCAGAAATTGTTTTGCGATTCTCATCAGTCAACAAAGCAGGAGAACTCTCGTCTTTGAGGACGATTTCATAGAGAATGTACGAAGATTTGAGTAGATCAACATAAGCCTGCTGTGAGGCAGATCTAGAGTCACTCGGCATGACTATACCACCTCGAGCACTGACAAGGTTATGCCTGCCACAGTTGGCCAGAGTAGCGCGCGCCTTCAACAGCCACCAAGTCGCAATACGAAGCCAATCCCTGGTGATGAGCTTTCGGGCCTGGAGCTCCTCATATACCGAGGAGTCAAAGGCCTGTAAGGTGTCTTGATCAGGCTTGTGCATCTTATTTTGTGGCACATACCTCATCGGCCGAGCCAGTTGTTCCTGAAGCCTAACCTGGCGCAGCTGTTGCATTGCACTAGTGATAGCCCCCATAACATTCTCATGACCAAATTCAGGGGAGGTTTTCTCGCTGGATTTACCCACGCTCTGCCCTTCTTGGATATCGGAGGCGTTTTCCCATGGCGTTCTGTCGGACGCGTGACCGTCAATAGAGGCTTCGTAGAGCGGTTGAGGGCTGAGAGCTCGAGAATTATTGAGCTTTTCCACCAATCTCTGAGAATGCGAGCGGCTGTGCATTGAAGTTGATGTAGGGGCAGTTCCGCCATAGAAGGACCCATCAGATCCGGACATTACAGACTCGGAAGAGGTAGACATATGTTTAGGCCGACCGAGGAGTCGATGCTCTTGTCCTTGAGAGCCGTGGGAAACTAGTGAAGACCCTCGAGGAAGTGTCAGCTGGGGCGCATATGCATCAAAAAGGTCCTCGTAGTCCGTAGACACGCCGCTCTTGATGCTCAGAGGTGATACCACCAGGCTTGAATCGCGACGTGAAGTCTCGAGAGCGAGCAAAGCCTGCTCATCGTCCTCCATGGCTTGTACCATTGTCCGTTCGATATCGGCAAGGGAAGAGCTGGACGATAAGGATTAATTTTGGTATGATCAGGAATAGAGGGGAGCTTACTTTTCCATGGGGCTCATACACAGGTTTAGATTGCATGTGTGAACGATGAGCTTAGACCGGATATCCTCAACCTGCATTCGTTGTGTAGACCACTTGATTCGTTGCCAGAAAGCCTTTCCCTCTGAGATTCCCAACTCTCGGTACCGGTTAAGAAGGCTCGTTAACCAAGTCAAGGTTTCAAAGCATCCGTTCAGACATCGCTCCAAAATCATCCGACGGTCTTGGCTCATTTGCTGGAAAGATGCTGCATTGGAGATAAAGTCATCACTGATGGTTCTCATCACACCCTGTAGCGATGCCAGCCCTGTAACGAGGTTGCGAAACCCATCGGGGGCATCTCCTGCGAAAATCTGACACTGAATGTAGACTTCCCAAGTCGCCTTTGTCAGGGCAGGGATATCGTTGATCCCAAGGCTCTCTTCCATGATGAAAGGAAAAGTAAATATAGACCGTTGCAGGGCAAAGATTCGAACAGGAATTATTTTGCTCAATCCTCCAGGTTTATTTTGAGCAACACTGAAGATCCAGCTGATTTGCGTGCTTCGCTAAAGCAGCCCAAAACACAAGACTGCAAGACTAGCGCAATTTGTCACAGTAGAGATGAAATGAGGTGAAGAGTTGCTGCAGGTTCCCAGGCGCAATGCCAGGGTTGAAGAATTTCGGGTGATCCAAGTTCCCACAGAAAGATATAGCAACAGCACTTGAGAAGGAGGGGGGTAGAGGAAAGACGGAAAGAGGATCTTTGCTTGACTTCCAATCAAAGAGTTGATTGTGTTCCTGTCAAACATTTGGGGCAGACTGGGAAACCAATCGATACCCCGGTTGATTGCTTCGTCTGGCGCCTGTACCGCCACCGACCCTCGACATGAACTTCAATGTAAAAGAAGCACGTTCTTGAGAAAGAGCTTCGAAATCGACTAACATTTCATTGGCTGGCAGTATAGAATGGGCGTCCTAAGACTATGGATCTCTTTCAGTCTCGGAGCCACGAACTATAGAGTTCTTGAATTAGACTAGAAGAACAAAGAACTGCCGAAAAACAACTAAGGTGAAAGATCATTGGGCTGCGATAGACTCCGCAACCTTGAAATGGAGCATTTTATCTTTCATCTATTAAAACCCTTCGCTTCCCTTTCATCGAAGTAGAAGAAAAAAGAATCGCAGTGAAAGTGGCATTTACATCATATTTAAAGTGTGTTCCGGGGACGGGAAATAACTTCTAACCTTAAAACTTCATATACTTCAATGCAAAACACTACCGATATCGCAGATATCGCCAGCGTCGCCGACACCGCCATGTCAAGCTTCCAATTTATCAAGAACTTGCTCGTCCGATCACGTGTAATGCAACCAAACCTTTGGGTGACGGCCATCATGACAGCAAAAAAGTTGTATTTCGCATGCAAAGCTAACCCGTACTATGTAACGCCTTTCGCGGTAAGTTCCCGGACACCTCAGGCACCGCGCAGATCATCAAAGCTCCACCAGAAACCCAAACTAATTAAATTTCCCCTTTAGCTCGCCAGCGCCGTCTTTGGCTTCACCTTCTCCCCAGAGGCTTCCCGCTGCAGACCATACTGCAACACATACTACAACAAGATGACCGACACATTCTCCGTGGACCTCCCCACGGCCATCTGTCTCCTCTTCGCCCTGGGGATGATGCCAACCGCCTACTTCCTCACCAATTACCTCCTCCCCGTCAATAAAACCAAGGGTCGCGACCGCTTCCTCTTCGCCTGGCACACCTACGATGCCCTGACCCACATCTTCATTGAGGGTTCCTTCCTCTGGGAATGTTTCACTAGCTGGGCTCCCGTTGCCGGCATCCACAGCACAGAACCCTTCTTCCTTAATCGGCCCGATCGCAACTACGGTCCCGCGTACGGCACCGGTCCCTTTGCGCGTCTGTGGCAGGAATACGCCAAGGCTGATCGTCGTTGGGCTGGCGCTGATATTACCGTCGTGTCGCTGGAGCTTTTGACTGTTATTTTGGGTGGACCGGCTGCTATCTATATCTGTTATTTGATTGTGAAGGCCAATAGCAAGCTTGCATCGCAGGTGCGTGGGGCTATCAAGGCTAAGCTTTGGTTTGCTTCAGCTGTGCTTGCCACTGCGGAGCTTTATGGAGGTTTCATGACCTTTGCGCCGGAGTGGTTGACTGGATCGACTCAGCTTGCTACACATGATTTTGTTTACATGTGGTTGTATCTTGTTTTCTTCAATGGGCTTTGGGTGTGTATTCCCCTTTGGGTCCTCTTGCAGACCTGGGTGGAGATGAAGGCTGCCTTTGTGATGAAGGAGGGCGTTGACAAGGCTGAGCACCGGAAGAAGTATTGAGAGCGGAATGGATTCATTGTAATATTCTTTGGTTTGAGGTACTTTTACTAAACAAAGACATCAAACTTATGGATTGTGTGAAACGTTTGAGTCGTTATTCTCCGAGGCTGTGTATCGCAAGGGGTTATATTATAGATATGTTTTTTGGTTGTACTTATTAGCGAAGTTGTAGATTGCGCTGGGAAATGTTAAATAGAAGAAAATGGACTTAAGCTTCATGTTATACTGTACACGCTGAAAAATTGGGCAATTTGGAAACCATATCAAACAATGCTCAAAGGCCAATGCAGTTGCACTTTAGTAAATGTTCAACCCTTGTGAACTCGATCCTTCTCCCAGAACCAATGGTAGAAGCTCTTCCATTCTGCAGCCTCATCCTGAACATAATCCCCCACCAATTCAGCAGTCTCATTAATTTCCTCTGCCACAGGCGAGATCTTCAGTCCAGACGACGCATCAACACCATGTCCAGCATCCCCAGCCACATTAGCAGCAGCAGCAGCAGCAGCAGCCGTATTCGAAGTCGTATCCCCAGCCACACTACCGGCGTGGTTATTCAACGCATCCTCAGCGCCTTCCTTAGCCCTCTCCGCGAGATCACGAGCTCCCTCTAGTGCAACTTCACTGTACTCCTCTGCCTGCTCCCGAGCACGCACAAGCAGCTCTTCAGGCGACGGGTAGCGACGCAGAAGCGTAAGAAGAATATAATAACTCTTCACAATAGAGCTATACACGGCGTCCTTCGCTAGCATAGTGAAGCCTTGTGAGAAGAACCCCTTTAGAACTTCACCAGGTAAACCGGCGTAGAGAGCGGAGATACCTTCCGCACGCGCGATAGTGATAACATTATAGACAATTTGAGGCATAAGGGCGGATAAGATGGTTTTCCCTTGGCCTGGCTTCTGCGACCCGCTAGCCATAGCCTGCGCACGCGTCTTCGCCAGCGAAAACGGGTAGGTAATCGACGATGCAACGGACTTGCTCAACGCAGCCATCAAGAATGTCACCGCGGCGGATGGCTTGTCTCTCTTCGCACGCGGAAGAAGTGTACGTTTGAACACCTCATTCAGGAATAGAGTAATTGACGGGTTTAGTGTCAAGATCAATGACGCCGAATATCCGGACCAGAACCCAGCTATACCCTTCTCCTTTCGAATCTTCGCTGCGATATCAGCCGTTGATTGGCCATTTCCGCTGGAGCCCTTCCGCGCAGCCGTCTGCTTTCTCGTAACGATGTTCGACAGCGGTGTCGTGAACAACTTCGAGAAGGCACCTGCTACAATTCCGACCGCAAGTTCGTCTAGAATAGGGAGGACAATATTCTTAGTCTTTGCTGCACGGGCGGGGCCAACGCGTGCGATGATACGGCGCTGTCGGACGGTTGTATAGGCAAGGAAGAAGAGAAATGAATCGAGTATTGTTTTGCAGGTGTCCTGTGCTAGACCAGGATAAAGGCCTGCAAGACCTTGATCGAGGTAAATTTTATAGGCTGCATCGAGGATACTGGTATACTCTTCCTCCTCTTCTGAATTATCATCATCTTTCTTGCCCTTGGTCTTCTTTTGTTGGGTCTGTAATCGAGCGACGATGACACTGAGGGGGTAGACGACGACATTGGAAACGGCCGATCCTACGGCACCGGCGACCGCATTGCCTAAAACTGGAAGGGCAGGACCACGGAGGGCTTTGGCTTTCCAGTCGTCGCTTGGGTTTTGGATTTCCCAGCGGTAGGAGGGGTGGAAGGCATCCTGTGAGATGACGCTGTCAGAGACTTGGGACTGATTGATTGAACTCAGCTGGGAAAAACATCGAGACATACCAGTTGGGACTCGTAAGTGAGTTTGTATTCCGCCATGACGAAGTTTGGGGTGGTCGAAATGAGTGGGTTGATTAGAACTCCTAGTCCTTGAGATACAGCTGCTTACTTCCGACCGGGGGATCTCAGATGTTATGGTTTGTATTTGGGTTCACAGGCCTGAATTGGAGCTAGAATGTAAAGGATGGGTAAAATAACATCCCCGGAGATGAGAAGAAGGCTTTCGCAATAGATACCATCAGCGAGCAGGAGAAGCGGGCACGTTGCTTATGGGAATGTGAAGATGTACTCATGGCCGAGGTAGCGATCTATGCATTACATCATGCCGATCATGTGGTCCGTGCCGAGGATGGGCTGATTCCACGCGACGGGTTATACAGGATGCAATTACTTGATTCCCGTACGAATCGATCTTACGTTGAAAAGTAATCAGCAGATTCAACTGTATGCATTCGTTTGATACTAGCTCAGCGAGCCTGGTTGAAAACTGACTAGGTCAAACCCAAACCCAATTACCATAAATTGTTGCATAAACCCCATTGAGCCCAGATCTTCCTGACCGTAATACCCGATCACCCATAAAATAAACCATATTGTAAATGTTTCGATATATCTTTGAAACGAAGAAAAACAAAAAGCAACCGTCACACCGTTGAGCGCGTTAAAGAGATAAGGCAGAAAAGCCGACAAGCATATCCATTAAGGTAGACATGGGGCAATTTAGCCACCGAAACCGTACAGGGTACGGCCCTGGCGCTTGAGAGCGTAGACAACGTCGAGGGAGGTGACGGTCTTACGCTTAGCGTGCTCAGTGTAGGTGACGGCATCACGGATGACGGACTCCAAGAAGGTCTTGAGGACACCACGGGTCTCCTCATAGATCATGGCAGAGATACGCTTGACACCACCACGGCGAGCGAGACGACGGATAGCGGGCTTGGTGATACCCTGGATGTTGTCACGCAAGATCTTGCGGTGACGCTTGGCGCCGCCCTTGCCGAGACCCTTACCGCCCTTGCCACCTGTGCTAAGACGTTAGTATGAATTGAGGTGGTAAAGTAAAAGAAGAATAGAAAAAGACAAGAAAAGGAAAGTAAAATAAAGATGTGATGCCAGCGACAGCATCGTCAACTTAAAGTCAAAGGAGGGGGGGAATTTCCCAGTTGGGTTAGAGTTGGAATGCATGTCGGCCTCAGGCACGCAATTGGGACTGGTCGCCACCAATTATCGGCCGCCAGGGGCATCACCAACTTCAACCTCAACATCGTTGGAAAGCACAACAGCGACCGTGGGGCAAAAAGAAACGCGAAGGTAAACGAGGTTAATGAACAAAGGATAAACTTACGTCCAGACATATTGGCAGAGATGAAATAAGTGATGAATTAGACAGGCGTTGATGGTTAAAAAGCGGTGGTGGCGATAAACGTGTCGACGGTCAGCGGGTTAAGGGGATGGAGAGAAGAAAGAAAAGAGAAAAAGAGCTAAATGGAGGGGAAGGGCGGGAATTAAATACGTGGATGACTACGCGTGATTTTCGGAGGACGGGGGGGGGTTAGGTAAGCCATTGGTTTTACATTCTGCACTGCGGCGGTGATTGGCAGGTGGGCAGGGAGGAAAAAGGGCGTTATGAAGGGCTGGATTGCGAACGCTTCCCTGGGCCATTACCCGCGTCGTGTCAATGCAGCGGAAGTCATAATGTCCTATTGTCAGTCACGTGACCGATAAGCACCCGATAAGAGCGCCCCACCAAGTTATTTGACATACCATAGTGAGGATGGGGGTACAAGTCTACAAATACTGATCTTCGCTTCATGTCCACAAGTGGTTGGGTAAGTAATTCCTCGATTTATATGTTCTAATATGTTGATCTATACAATGAAAGAAAAAGATAAAAAAGAAAAGAAAACTAAGAGTACTCGAAAGAAGAGAGTTACTATACCTACCACTCTACGGCGGATACAACCTTGCAAAACCATTGATCAAAACACATTCATTCATATCCCTCATGCAATCAAGATCACGTCGCTGCTGGGCTGTAGCGGACATCCTTATCCTGCAAATCATATCTCTTGCCACTCCATCACTGCATCCTGTCAAATATGTGGTCCTGAAAACGCGAGAAAGAAAAAATAAGAGAAAATTCAAACACTAACCCCGGAACACCATGCACGCAATGGAAAAAGGCAGACCGAAACAAAATGCATCGAAGAAAAGAGGCGGGCGAAACTAAAACTTTTTTCGGTAAAAAGGTGGAAGATCTGCGGATCAAGAAGTGAAAATGCCTCGAGGGGGGTGGGGGGGGGGCCAGAAAATAAAAAAATCGTCAACAGTCATCATGCATAGTCAAAACAAAATGTTGAAACGGAAGGAACCGCTTCAGATCAAACGCGAGGCAATGATTTCTTCGGGATACGAAGACCATGGTCCTTCACCAGCACAGTCAATGTCTAAAAAAAGGCCCCGCGGTTTATTGTACATCGCAGGACCCCAAATCGTTCACATATACCCATGGGGTGAAGGACACTGACAGGCCATCAAATACCACAAGAAAGAGAGGAGAGACATCAACCTTGCGGGAAAAAAAAAAAGTCACTGTGCGCCAACCCAAGCCGTGTGTGCACCGGCCATAGACGATATGGAAAATGAGTTGACCGAACCCATACCCATATCAGAGTAGGGAAAGTCGAGTCCACTTCAAGGAAACAGTCAACGTGATGAAAAACAAAGGTAGGCGAGGAAGAAAGTAGCCGGACTCTCCAGGGCGGTTCATCGAGCACTTGATGTAACTCACCCTCTAATCACAGGCGATGACGGAGGCTCGTTCATGAACCCATTTTGCAAGGTCTGATGGTGGTAAGGGTACCGGTGGGACATGGGAGACGGTGAGCTGCGAGGCGAGGTACGCGGGCTCAGGGCCGCCGGCGACCGTGCACGGGATTCGCGAGGTGCTTCAATGGGGGGTGACTCGATAGGGGCCGGGGACCCGGGAGACAGAGGGGGGGAGGGTGTTCCAGTGGGAAAAGCTTTGCCGGCCTCCTCAGCAGGGACATTTACGGCGAATGTTTGCTTCGTGGTTGAGGACTTGGGAGAGCCATACTGTATTCATGTTAGTGTCAAGGTTGGCGACATTGTCAAGGATGGATGACCTACAAAGCAGTACTTATCGACCAACTCTTTGTAAACTGAGGACTCGAGGCAGGGCTTGCTAGAAACCAGTGAGGAAGGTTTCGGGTTTTCTGCTGGGGCTCCGTCACAGGATTTGCTCACTGGAGAAGACTCGCCCCGCAAATTGTCTGAAACCTTCCGAACCGGCTTAGCGTCTACATCGGTGGGCTGCCCAGATCGTGCTCGAGTTGTCAAGGTTGTTCGATCCAAAGGCTGCTTAGTCCGCATAGCCGCAGTCAACGAAGCGCCAAAGTCGTAACGGTTGCCAAATGCCTGAGGACTGGGCTTCTCTCGACGTTTCGGGGGGCCGCATGTGTCCATCTCTTCTGACGAGACCTTGGTGAGAGGCGAGCCCTTAGGATCATCAAACGGGTTGGAGAAGGGTACGTTCTTGACGATCTCGGGGAACTCTCCAAAGGATGGCGGCATCGATTGGGGACGAGTGTGGGAGCCAGTGAACGTCCGACTGCGGGGAAGTGCAGGTCGGGATCCACCTGATGGCTTGCGAGAGGTGGTGGCCTTCGGCGCCTTGTGGAAGTCGACCTGGAAGTTCATGCCATTGTTGTTGTCCCAATACTCCTCGCCATCGACGTTGTAGCGAATGCAGATAAAGAGAGTCTTGTTCTCGAGGTTGGCCTGGTCATCCAATTTGATGTCGAAAGAAAACCGATCATACCCATCATGGGCATGCTTGCGTCGACTATCGTGGCAGAATACTGCACTCACTTCTGAGATAGTTCTCCAATAATCAAATGTGAAGCGGGCAGCCACATGCTTGTGGTATGATAAGTTTGCCACAGCAACCGAGCCAACCAAGACATTCTTATCACCCGAGAGGAACAACCGTTCTAGACGAACAGGAATTGTGGTACGAGCCGAAGAATCCTTGGGGAAATTGGCAAGGCGGAGCTCCCACTCCCATGAAGGGCTCTGGTCTTCCTGCTGTCTAAATGGAAATTCGCTTTCGGTGTCATGGTCATCGACCGGGGATGTCTCGGCACTGACAGCCAACGGTCGGTCGAGTTGCAGAAAATGACGAATGTGTTCTAACTGGGAGTCGAAGTGCACTGCTTTGGCATACACCGGAGTGCCCGGCATGCTCGACGGTCGACGCCGAGCCGTTGCGGGCCGGAGGGCCGGCCGAACCAGTTCGCCCGACTTTTTCCGGACCATCATGGGCTTGGGTGAGGTTTCGACATCACTCTCATCGGGAGAGCTCGTCAGTGCCTCCTCATGGCGTAAAGATACTGCAGGGATTGCGGAATCTGTAGATGATCGTGAGTGGGAAATTTTCCGAGCAGTCTTGGATAGTCGCAAGTGATTAGGTTTGGTGTTCAGGGTGGGTAGTTGTGGGTGTGATTGACTTGAAGAGGGCCGAGCCTCAGTTCCGTTGGTGATAGGACCCATTCTTTCTGGAGATCCTTCCTTTCGCTGTTCAATGGCCTTGAACGCTGCCTCGAGGTCCTCGAGCTTGATTATTGATTGGTCAGGGGACTCGGAGTCCGAGTTCGGGGCCGATTCGGGGGGCGAGATTATCGCCCCTGGTGGGATCGCAGCATGGTTCAACGGGGGCGGAGACTGGCGGAGACTAGCATGGGGGTCAATTATGGGGCCAGTCAGCCGTGCAGAATCGGCAGTATGCACGGGGGACTTGGAGCTGGATGGGCTCCTCCGGTGGCGCCGAACATACGAGGTAGAGGAATAAGATCGAGAGCTCTGTAGCCGATCTGAGGCAGAACGACTCAACCCAGGTCTTTCTGGTTGGACGTCTGGTGTAGGTCCGATAAATTCAACGTGTTGCGCAGCGAGCAACGACTTCAACGGCGCAGTGTATGGCATCCGGCCGACTCGTGTGTCTCAACACAAGAAGGGGAGAGAGATTCACAGATACTCGACGTTAAAACGTTTTCAAGGTGAAAGCATCAGATGCTGGTCAAAGAAGACAGTCAGTCATTGCTTCTTTAATTGAAGGTGTGGCGAGATGGCTCTGGCAAAGAGGCGAGAGAAACAAACAATATGCAGCAGGGAACAGCACGGAGATAGAATTCAAATGGACACTGGAGGGGTGATGGCGTGCAGGATGAATGCAGATGGTGATACCGAATAGCCAGAGGAAGGCGCGGTCCGATAAAGATGCAAAGTACCACGGCACCTTCCAAGTGACACGAATGGCAAGAACCGACTGGTCAAGGAAGCAATGGGCGCAGGTTGCAATTGAGGGGTAAGAAGAATGAAGGTGGAAATGGAAGTGGGATGTAAAGTCGGGAATGCTGGAGTACATAAAGAGCTTATCAGACTTACTGTGTAGTATGCGGCAACTTGGTCGTGATAGTGGCAAGGTCAATGTCCACGGATGGGGAGGGAAAGAAGATCCGAAGCAATAGGAATGTATCAAACACGAAAGTACAGAGAAGAAAAAGAATCGAAAGCAGACCAGAGAGATATTATAAAAAAAAAAAAAAATGTCGGATTGGATGATCAGGATCAATGATCACCTCACCCCGGTACCTCGAAAGTCTCCGATAAGTCGTAATGTGGAGGGGCGATTCAGATTTCCATTCCCGGGACCGTTGGGAAAATCAAGAAAAGTCAATCCAGATCCCACTTCCCATATATATCCCAAGGGAAAGGTAGCAAAGGAAAAAGGGGGAAGTATTTCTGGGAAAGAAAAGAGAAAAATCGGAGATAAACCAGGGAATTATAGCTGCCTTTTGCATAAAACCACTGGGGGGGTGGGAACAGGCGTAGGGGCAAAAAAAAAGTGGAACAAGATAAATAAAGACGGTTTACAAGCGCCCATTGGCAGTGCGTCTGCTTTGCATCGACTCCGCTTGGTACTGTCAGTGCGTCCCGTATAGCATGGTTAGGGACACGCCAATGTGGAGACGATGGAAGCCATTTCCAAGAAAATAACTTGTATTTAATTTTTCTGGTTCGACTTTCTTTTAGTTCTAGACTTACTTTTTTCTTTTTTTCTTTTTCCATAAATCACCACGATTGACAATCAAAAACGCCCCCATGGAGATACTAGTCCTATACTTTAACGACCGGGTACCGAATGAGTAAAGTATATTCTCCGGCACTCTTCTATCCTTTCTCGTTTCCATTACCCAACCCGAATGTTCCGCACCAAGTGGCGCGTTTGCAAAATTGTTGGGTGATCTCCATAAAAATGATCTCGATTATGTCTCCTCTACGTAGGGGCTCCGCTCACTAGCTTGATAAAGCATTTTTGTGTTCCCTGTTTCTGGACTGACGTACTGCAATTGTATCACCTCTCCGCGGCATGCGACCGGGGTAAAAGTAGGATTTAAACGGGGTAATTAAACTGTGCAGGTAAAAATAAAAAAAATATTACTGTTGTTTTAGATCCTTATCTAGGTCTTTTAGAGTGACGGAGGTCCGAGTCCCCCGATTCCACCCTAATTCCATTGGTCCCGAATCCAACCATGATGATATTTCCTCTCTGTCTTTGGATACAAAGAAAAGAGAGAAGGATATAGACATTTATAGCATCCCATTCAAACACATCTCATACTCCGTACTCCGTTAAAAGGCCCCCGGATCCATAAAATCTCCCACAATCCGTCAAAAGTTTGATCTGACACGCCCCCAAGGTGCCGGGTTGGCGACCGCGGAATTGCATTTGAACCCCCAATGTATAACCAAGGAATCCAATCGTGTAAAAAATCCTCATTGCCAATGAACTTCTGATTTCATCGGAGTTATCTAAACTTTTGATCTCACCATGTAAGGAGGGCGTCCACTTGACCTCTGCAGTGGGACGCAACACTGGATTTTTCTACGGTTTACCTTTTTCAGCCTCGAGGGGCTACACAGGCGCACGATTGGAATGGAGGGGCATAAAAGTGGCCCAGGCATGAAATATTTTACCATGACATGCATAAGTGTAGGACATTTCATTGGGGTTATCTTGTTCAACGCCCAGAGTGGATCGACGGAGCAGCGACCTATGCACTCCGTAGTCTCCACTTGAACGTGCCGCAAAATCCGGAGCCCATGGGGCCGAACCATTTGCCCACATTAGTTACTGCGGGTTTTAGTCAGATTGCATGGCGTGGATGAGTCTGAATCCCTCGAATCTGCCAAAGAGATCTTGGGTACTTATCATGCTTTGCCGAATCCCACATCAAACCATTGACTCATTCCGGAGTTGGTTTCAGGGTTATATTGCCGCAGTGGTAATTCCACGCCGGCGACGCGACAAAGTATATGACGTCAGACTGCATTTGACAGGCCCGAGGGTTGGATCTTTCCTTGGTTTATCCTCCCTTGGCGGGGAGGTCTGGGCCTGTTCCCCAAGTGTATCCCAGTTTTCATGCAGCTCACATTATTATGTAGTATGTCTTCTCCCGTTGACTATGCAACGTCAGGGTTCTAAGGAAGTTCGCGGGTGTCCCGGAGCACTATCAGCCGCAGTGATCACATCGTGCTTCTTTTTTTTTTGTTCCTTGAATTTTATGCTTCTTTAATTGAATCTTGAAACATTTTTTCTATCGCGCGTCTCAAGGTTCCCAATACTTGGAAACCGTTATCAACCCCCGGAATGATCCTAGGTTGAGGATCAATTAGTTCGTACCAGGTACTGCCGTTATCTACTGTGGAACGCGATAAAGGGAAAGATTTCAACAGGGGCTCCCAAGTACCACAGAAAAAAAAAAAGATAAAAGTAAAAATCATTACGCATATCTTTGGCTGGAAACTCTATTCCGTGTTTCACGATACCACAAGCGCCCGGACGTGATGAATACCTCCTCGGGAGGCGCAATGTCTCATTGTAAAGTAGTCATAGTTTGTACCATTTTGTTGGGCTTCCATGACAAGCTATAATTTTGAAACCGCCCTGCGTCTAGATTACCCTACCCCTTTGTTGCAGAGATTTTCGTCTTTTTTGCCACCAAATGGTGGCAGTAAAGTGTGGTGGTGGCTTTTAGGATTTCCATAACGCTAAGCCTCAGATTGGCAAAGCCGGCTAGCCAATAAGTCCCACCTGAAGTGGATCAGGGGAGCTCGGCTAGACTAGTAGTAGTAAAGAGGAACGGCGTAAAAAGAGTCGAGACTCTGGAGCGCGTTCATCTGACTTTGCAATCCTTTGGAGTATGCCTACGATCTGCCCCAACCTGCATAAACCAGGCTGCTCGTGATGTTGATCTCTCCAGATCCTTTTCCCTTGTATCGTTCCCCTCCATCACCCCCACCTATCTGGGGATTGTCCCGCAGTTTGTACCGCAGTTTGTGATCAATGCGTCCCTGGAACACCTAGCTTGAAAACATCTAGATCGCTCGACAACGGTGATCTGTGGATGGCCATGGCTGATAAGGGGCCGCCTTAGCCAACCCCGTCGCCTCGGTGAAGCTGCAAGGTTGCAGAAGGTTTCCGACCATGCTGTACCTACTGCAGACGATAATGCTCGTTGGCTGGTCTACCCCCTTCTAATAAAAATGATGGGAATCCTCCGTGCACTTTTCGTCTGAGGTCGACCTTAAACCAGTTGATCCTGTTTTTTGGGCGTGATCTTCTTCAGCGTGATCATATCGTGGACGTTGAGAAAAAAGAAAACAAGTGAAAAACTTGGCATCGCCGCATTGGTCGCATGTATGGCACCACTAAATCACGCCTTGCACCAATGCTAGATTTATTCGCCGTGCAACCCCAGTAAGGTGGTCGAAGCGCAATTCCGAGCGGTCGGACCAGGACAGTCTGCGCTCCTCGGATTGGTAGCTGAACTAGAGAGTTTAGGCTTAGATCTCAGTTTCTGACCACCGAGCGCTTACTACTTTTTCAACATGGTCTCAGACTATCTTGCGATCAACAAACTTTCTGGATTCTTTTTGATTGCACCTTTTTTTTTTTAGTGAACCATAACAGGACCTTCACCGCTCCATAACACAGTTACTCAATGACCTACCCTCCGAGTTAATTCCAATCTCTTTTCACTCACCGGTACAGTCTTGGATCCTATACGGGATTCGGCTTGCATGGGCGGTATGGTGGCTGAACCTTGGCCTTCGGCATCCAGCTTGCCGATTCAATGAAACCCATACAGCTCATATCCGGGGACACGGAAACGAGAGCTTCTTTTCCCCAGCACCATGAACTCTGAGCACGCATCCACCCCGCAAAAATACTGGTCTGGCCATCTGCCACTAGCTCGCCACAAAACTGAATTTTAGATAGATGAACAATTGTACCAGCCATGAGAGTTTCAATTGCCATTGCTATTGGGTCATCGTCTACCCCGCGGAAAGCTGTCTATCCTCGGGCCTCAAGATGCACACAATTTTGACTTCGGATATGCGAACCCCGCAGAGGGATGCGATCCGGGGTTGACGCTTGCTGCGTGCGGCTCCCCTGCTCATATTTGTGGGGATCGTGGATGCGACTCGCGATAGTAAGGTGATCTCGCGAATAGGAGCACGCGTTGCCTACCTATTGACCTTGCCTTATCTCGGCCTCATGTTTGTTTTTTCAGAAAAGTCGGTGTGCACCCCGAATTATCGCACTCGGGACTAACATGTACATCTGGCTTTGTATCTTTCTAGGTAGACATGCCCTCGGCATCCTCGAGTCCTCTAACAATGTCTTAGAAATTTCTGATAGGAGCTACTGGGCTTCGGGAGATGTCTTGTCGTGAAACTTCCCTATCTGCAATTCCGTTGCACTTCGGAGGCGCCCGTTCTGATAATGCAGTATCTCGCATCACGCCCGAAACCGAAAATACCCCCGCTTGACGCCTTATGTGCATTGCGTCGGACACATGACCATCATCTGCAACTTGCAGGGATGCTGACACGTTGTCGCAGGGTTATCTAGGCACAACAGTTGATTACAGGGTGTACGTAGACATGGCCCCATCACACAGCTTGGCGAGAATTCAATCTCCCAAATTTTAGAAGGACGTGCGCTTAGACGCTCAGGGACCACCGTTTCTGGTCTGTGCTATGAAGCTTTAGAAAAAAATCTGAAAGTCAAGCCATGGATGTGCAACCCCTCGTGTGGGTCTCCCCACATCCTCCATCGCGAAATAGTAACCTCTCCTGCTGGATGCCTCACATACTTTGATCCACATACTAATGCACGGCATGCGAAGCCATCCAATGGTGCTAGTAAAAGTCGGCAGCAGCCTAGACTTACTGTGCCGTAGTCAGTGCGTACAATCCCGCAGATATAACTCGACGGTTAGCGCATAGACAGTGGGGCCGGTGGCTGCGGACATTAGGCAGTGCATTAGCGCGGTGAACCGACTATGGCTTCTGCATGTTAAGAGGTCAAAGCATGGCGTCATCTGTTTCGAGCAGGGAGTCTTAGAGCTAATTAGCTATCTCAGGGGCCGTAGTGCTAGAATCGCGTTGATTTGCAAGTATACCCCGAAATTATCAAAGCGGAAAGCGGGTCCACTTTCTCTTAACGTTCATGTATACTTCCTGTCGTTATAATGCCGGGATGTCAAAAAAGGTATTTCTCGCCGCTATCTCACTAAGGTTCTGCTATTCGTATACTACCCTCAGACCCTGCCAGCGGCACCAAAGTAGCTCCCAGCTTGGCTATTGGTGATCATTGATCGTGCCGCCCAGACTACTGAGTATCAGAACGGTTCCCTAGAAAAATGTCAGGTATAGCGAGATCTACGTTGTGCATTGACCCTGAGATAGCAGATGGCCCAACCAGGGAAAACCTTATCTCGTGATTTCTATACTTCCCCCTGTAACTGCTAGGAGAGGAGTGCGTGCTGAGTCGCATGTTGATATTATGCCTGCTTTATTATTCCCAAACCTCGAAACACGCTTGGCGGGAGAGGCGCCAGCCAAGAAGGGCGCCACTGTCGGCCTATAACGCCCATCGAATCGAGTGGAAGACAGCCACTGTTCCCAACAATTCCGATAGTCCGCCAAGGACGAATCACACTCCTTGCGTGCATGTTAGGAATTTCTGGTGGCAGTGCCATGGCGCGCTTGCTACAGCTGGCCTTACTATTACTTTGCTAGCGCTGTTGAATGTCTCCGATAAATGAAGCTTGCTATAATAAGAATTTACTACCTAGTATCTTTGTTTGCTTTATCATTTGTCGGGTCAACCCGGTGCAATTGCTTGATACGATCATCACCTAACTGTATATTTTACTTAATATCAATGATCGATGTATATCATGACTGATTACCTATATCAGAAGGTGCATTAATTACAGGGGTCTACAGGCAAAGTAATCCCCGGACATTCCCCGTCATGATCTACTACCCGAACAGGTACGACAGAGGATCAGCCCCCTGTGGGGTCTGGGGTCTGGGGTCCGTCTGGATGGGGGTCGTGCTCGATCCTCGACTCTAGAGCGCGCGCAGCGCTGTTGTTGATATTTTAGTACTTACATACGCAGACCCACCCACCGCGGGGCTTACCTACCACAAGGGTGGCTTTCAGTTACCCCCACATGGACAAGGGCGAGGTTCCTATCTGCCCAGCAGTCTAGCTTGGTTGCCTAGGGCCGATCACATATCTAAACTCTTATTCTGTTAGAAAGCCCCGCGGAGACAAGACAAGGTGCATATGCCCTGCGCCCCCATCAAATTGCGGGGTGCATCACCTCCAATGCCAGTTCACATTCTGCTTATCAACCCGAGACTAGAGCAACCGAGCGGTGTTGCCAACGCGCCATCAATCCTCGACGTCCAAGCACCGCCTGTACGCGTCACAAGCACACGGAGTGCTCTGGAACGCCTTGGAGAGGTTTAGCACCATGCCTCACCGCAACAACTGGTCTCTTTCCCCTCTTTTTTTGGGTTGTGGTCCCTTTGCCCCTCACTTCTAACAGCTATCCTGTACTCCTCTTTTGCTGTCTTGTCAGCCACACCCGAGCTTTGACGATCAGACCCCGGCTTTCTCTTTCCCCCGAGTGCATCGCGAATGGCCCCAAACCCCTCCCTCATTGTGCAAACCAACCCATGGTCTCAGCGCTGCACTTCCCCGCCCACACGGCTAAGGAAATCCCGTTTCACACCTGCATCGTGCGCCGGGATTTCCGTGCTGAATGACCCTGTGCAGATATCCAACAGAGCCCCGAATGCACTAGTAACACAGATAAAACCTCCTAGCAAAGCACATGATGTGCCAGTCAGACCATAGTTCCGGAGCTCCGGCCTGAAATGTCGAGGTCCAAGTATCTTAGCTGCAGGGCGAAAGGCAGTGTAGACGGGTGTCTGCCTTGCAGATTTCGGAGTATGGATTCCGTCGTACGGCATGTTCTACATACGATTACAGCTTGAAAGTCAGACTCGAAGGCAAACTTTGGGAAGGACCAGAAATCAACTATAGAAACATCACCCCACCCCTGCAAATACGGATCATCCGTACATAGACACCATGCGCTTTACTTCCCCTTGCCTCCTCCCCCTATTCCCCACTTCCCTTTGTTAGTGGCTTGAAACTACATGCTAGAGACTGAGCTGGCCCAAGCCACGACCGCCACTTGGGACATACTACGTTTAGGAAAAAAGTTTGTCGACAATCTCGCCCCGGTGGCGAGCGGTCTACAAAGCTCCGGCCGTTATACACAGGGGTCGAAGCTTGAAGTATCTTTTTAGTCACTGCGAAGTATTGTGTGGCTATTGATATGGTCGGACCCTCGTCGTTCGATCTGGGCATTGAGGGACGTGTCTTGCATTGCCGCCACCACTGATGTGCGGCAAGTCAACCAGGCGGATATTTTGCAGCTTGACCTGCCGTGAGTGATTGTAGAAGGTATTAATGATTCCGAAAACTGAGAAGTGATTTTTTCCATTGAGTTTGGGGCCGTGCAATTGCGTTTTTTTCGGTGAGTAAACCGATCTTTGAGACATTCCTCTTGGGCCCCTGTCGAGAACTCAACCATGGAAGTCTTCGAATGTTTGTCTTCTTTGTCAACATAGTCTTTCAACCCAGGGCTACCTTGGACCCTGCAGCTTATGCGCTTGAGAGCCCTTGAGAGCCATTTATGAATGATGGAATTGTAACTGCAAGTGCAATTGAACGATCATAAAATGGATGCGGATTTTGCTGTTGCTGTCATTGGATACGGCGGGATATATTGATCTCATTCTCTCTCTGAGCACGTTGTGAGTTATGTGAAGACCAAACATCACTAGGCATTTCAGTGCAGAGCTCAGAGAGTCCACTGACCATGATGGATATTTATACTAATAGCTTGCTTCATACCCACATCTGATTGCTGCGTCAAGAGTGTCCCATCGATGTTCAGTTCAACGCGTAGACAGGTAGTCTTATGGTGCCAATTGTCGGTTCTTGGATCTTTTGGTAATCTGGAGACTGGAAAGTTGGAGATTTTTCAACTTGCAGCTTTCAGACCATGCTCAGTTCCAGATATATACTGGCTGGATGGCCAGAATTGAATAGCAAGTCAACAAGGCCATGCCTGAATATCTTGTACAACGATGGTTGGTATACACGTATATGTTTTACAATGAGGGGCCCAGCTGTGCGACAAAGGTGCGAATGAACAGCTCCATGAGTTGAGCCTGGGCTCACCCTGGCGCGAATGACCGTGGTAAGTTGGGCGAGGAATTCCGTTGTATTTGCTTCAGTTTTGTACAGGGCAACCGGCATGCGACGCACTCGAGATACAGTATTATCGGCCTATGGTCTTTTTCGGTTGTGAGCTGCCGCAATATAGTGTCCTGGCATATGGGTAGGTCGAGCTGCCTCGTGGCATGGACTATCGGGCATGCAGTGAGACCATTAAGACTGGTTTGTTGCCCACCATGGTCCGACAAGTAACTCTGTAGCAAAGCCAGATGTGCCATAGAATTAAAGTCCGCTTGATCAAATCTAGCAAGCTCCCGGATGACGTTCACAGATTCGAGAGGCTTCGAATTGATGCTGTGATGACTGATACTTTTAAGGCGCCAATCAAACTGTAACGCAATGTAGGGCGATGAAACAGCAACCCAACTCTTACCGACGGAAGCCACAGATCAGAATTTGACAGGATAACCGTGGAAGAAAATAAAATAAGCAAATATTTAAAGCAAAAAGTTTGCAGAGATGAGCCAGAGTTGAGCAATGATGAAATGAATGCGGGATCACGATAAGCTTGTGGAGATCATTTCTTTTGCCCACTTTCAAGTTTCCACCGCCTGATCCGTGGTTTCCCACATCCCCGTTCCTTGGATCTGGGTGATTCCTTTGAACAATATCTCCATGTCTCAGCAGGCGCCTGGTTTAGCAGACCTGGAGAAAGAGCTGGGGTGCTCGGTATGTGCGCGAAATTCTACTTCCAGAAGCCTTCCATTCCTTCGCCCCTTACGTGGGACTGACGCTTTCAGATCTGCACGGAGCTCCTCTACCAGCCCCTCACTCTCCTCGACTGTTTACATACCTACTGTGGCTCTTGTGTGAAAGAATGGTTTACTGCACAAGGGTCGCGCGGACAAGCCCGCGGATCCTCCCCCAAATTTACCTGCCCTTCATGTCGTGCTGAGGTGCGCGGTACCCGCCCAAATGCTACCGTCACAACACTCCTGGATATGGTCTTGATGGCCAAGCCAGATCGTGGCAGGTCTGAAGATGAGAAGAAAGAGATCGCGCAACGATACAAGCCGGGCGATTCGGTCTTCCCGCTGCAGCAAACAGAAGCGGAAAGCTCAGAAGACGAGGAAGATCAGCGACTTCTGGAGGAGGCTCGCCATATGAGTCTTCGTGAGAATCGGCCACATGTGCGACGGGAAGAGCGCCGTGAAGAACGGCGCAGAACGCAACCAGAAAGCAGCCGAGCGAGGAACGACAACACAGAACACAGGCATACAGATGATGGGAGGTCTCGACGGAGGCGAGAGGAAGAGGCGGAACGGCAGCGGCGCATAGCTCGAGCTCAGGAGGATTCCGAGCATACCAGACGTGTTGAGCACCAGTCGAGCTTGCGATCACTGCTTAGCCTGTCATCTGAAACGGAGACAATGCAAGAAGAGATTCTACGGCAAATTGTTGAGGAAGGCCTGCTGAATGGTATCGACACTGAGAATCTTGGCCCTGCACAAGAGGAGGAAATAAGTGAGCGTATTGCGGCTGTCCTTCGTCAGAGGCAAATGCAACAATCGAGTTCCCGTCCAGCACAACGGCGCAGGCAGTCACCCGAAGGCAACCACCGTTCGCATGGGCGGTCAAATTCAGCCCACAGACCAGGCGAAATAAGTACCACGTCTCGAGACCCCGGTGAAAGACGACCACCTATATCTCGACCGCATCTACTTGGCTCAGCTGCACCCAATCCGCCTCGAAGTCACCAACGAAGAAACTCAGATCATGCCAGTGGCACACGGGGAACGTCACCTGTTCGAGTGAACCAAGCATCAACTTCGGACGATACTTTGCGACCTGCAGTTCGGTCTTCGAGCGATATGACAAGTGAGCGCCCTCGTAGTTCTCATAACGGAAGACCAAGAGCAGAGTCATCTTCCCAGCGGCCACGCCGAGGAATGGAAACAGAACAACCCATCCATGATGTATGGACAGGAGCAGGGAGAGAACGAGCTTCCACCCGACAAACCAACAGCCAGTCCGCCACTGCCTCTCCCGTCTCTGCAGCGCCATTGAGCTCATCCCATCCTTCAACCCCAGTCGCTTCTAGTAGGTCCGATAGACGACATAGGCCTGCATCTTCACGATCAAATGCTCCTCCGCCCTCAAACCTGCAGTTCGCGGAGCCCTCCCTATCGTGCGATCGATGTGGGAAAGCAAACATCCAATACGACTTGCACAAGAGATGCCTCCAGTGCAAGGATGGAAACTATCATCTTTGCTTACCATGCTACCGCTCAGGTCGGGGTTGTCTTCAATGGTATGGTTTCGGTTCAAGTGCGCAATCGACATTCGAACAAATGCTGGCATCATCAAACGGCCAGCCAATGCACATACGCGAAGGTGGCCATATACTCCACTCCTTTAAGTACCAGCAGCCTTCGGATACTGCTCAGATTACCACCAATGGAGAGATGCAGATGACGAATGATAACCCGGCCCGTCGCCTGGAAGCTGGGCTATTCTGCGACATTTGTATGTCTTGCACAAATGAGTGCTACTGGAAGTGCAGCCAATGTAACGAGGGGGATTGGGGGTTCTGCAATCGTTGTGTCAATCAAGGGCGATGTTGTACTCATCCGCTTCTGCCGATTCGTCGTCTGGCTGAGATCCCAGCGTCGTCTTCTCCATCCACACCGGTGGTTGCAGCGGACGGTCCGCCCCATACGCAAACTACAGAAAGCTACAAAATCCTCTCATTCTCCACTAACTGTGACATCTGTACCTATCCAATTCCAGCCTCGGTGTCGAGATACCATTGCCTACAATGCAATTCTGGTGACTATGACGTTTGCACGAATTGTTATCTCAAGCTTGTGGCAACTTCAAAGATTAGCAAGGAGAATGGTCACGGTGGCTGGCGCCGGTGCGTGGCAGGTCACCGAATGATTGTCGTCGGTTTCGAAGACCATCTAGATGGCCAGAAACGGACCATCACGAAACACCTAGTTGGTGGCCATGCTCTTCAAGATGAGCATGTCAATCGGTCCCCCTCTTCATCACCTGTCATGACTGCTCCCGTCGCTTCTCCTGAGTTGGGTGTTGGTGATTGGAGCTGGAAAGAGGGCCACGACCGTCGCAAAAAGGCTTCTCGCGTGCGAGCGTCTCTCGCTTCTTCCATCAATAAGACACATACGTCAGATGGGGAACCTGCATCTCCAAATACAGGCACTCCTACCTCTCAGTACGCCCCTGCCTTCCGCCGCTTCCCACCCGATGGAGGTGTTGGCCTCATAGTCCACGCACTATGGTCATATTACCCCGAGGAAGAGGATGAGCTCATGTTCCCGCGTGGTGCTGATATCACTGAAGTTGAGAACGTCAATGACGACTGGTTCTGGGGCTGCTATGCTGGCCGTACCGGACTCTTCCCTGGCGCTCGCGTTGCTCTCATAGGAGAGATTCGCTAAAATGCCATTCTCACATGATGGAATGTTGACCTTTACCCTTTTAACGTTATGTACTTTCCATGAAGTTATGATCATGATCACGATATGGATGACTGCATGTATACTGAATCAATATGAGCTATTTTCCCAAGACATTGAAGTCTTGCGTTACTATATACGGAAATACTGTATTTGTTACTTGATATGCATATGGCCCTAGCATGAATGCTATAGGTCTTAGATAAGTTATTGAAAGAATTGATGATTTCGTTTTTGTTCCTTTGGCATTAATCCATACACAACACATAGAGATAGAAAACATTAAACAAATGGGTGCGACGATTGGCGGCAACCCAGCCTAACCCATAGAATCATGAAAATATACACAAAATTCGTAAAGACATACAGGGCCAGAGGCCACTACTCCAACAGAGCAACCATCAAGCGCTCATAGTCGCCAGAAGTCTCCCCGCGCACTCGCTGGATCAAGTCCTTCTTGAACTTATGACGGTAGGCACGCTTCACCTGATCTTTGTGATCCCGATTCCAGTGCAAACGCACAATTCTCGTGACCAAAGCCTCATCCTTCGTGCCCATGCCCGCCATGCATTCCTCGAGCAGAATAGCATCACGCATAGCCGGATCAGTTGCAGTCCGCACCATATGCACATAAGCCTTCTCCATATGACCCGAGTAATCCTTCAAGATGACCTTCTCCAACGAAGTATGATACCTCGCGCTCAACTCATGATCAATGGAGCGAAGCTCCGCATTCGACGAAGTCGCAAAAATAGCAAGCGCCTGATCCTTCTGCTTGGCATGCACAATAGAGACCTTAGCACTGATATCTTGGGGATTGATAGGCATCGACTCCTCATGTCTTCTAGCCTCCAAAACCCGCTTAAACAAGGCAGCAGTCTTCATCGACAGATCATCCTCAACATCCCTTGTGAGATGACGGTGATACTTGCGCTCATAAGCTGTCTTGATAGCGTTGAGATCCGCATTAGATCTCCCAAGTAGGACATCATTCATCAACCACTCCTTGGTGCCAAGGCCTTCAATCGACTCACGCGCACAATCCACATCGTGATTCAATGGCCCCTCGATCACGGCTAACAGTCCCTGGCACAGATACCCGCCTGTCTCGGACTTTACATCCTTGTACAGGTCACGACCGATATGCTGCGAGTATGTTGCGCGCACTGCGGCCATTTGGAGCGGGTCTAGACGCGCTAGCACTTGGATGAGTGCTTTCTCGTCTGTGCCGAATCCTTTCATTGCCTTGCGTAGGATGTCTGCTTCGCGCCGGAAGTCGCCTGGTGCTACTTGGCCGGGCGCGTAGCCGAGGGAGGGCATTGCTGGTGCCCCATACGAGCCCATGGGTGGTGCGCCGTATGCGCCTTGTGGTGGGTAGCCTGGTGCCCCGCCCATGGGTGGCGGTCCTGGGGGCGGCGCATAGCCTTGAGGTGGTCCTTGGCCGTAGGGCACTTGGCCGGGCGGGGGCCCGCCGTATCCTGGTTGTGGTGATGGTGCATGGTGATACCCGGCGGGAGGTTGAGGGGAGGGTGCATGATATCCGGCTGGAGGTTGGGGCGAGGGCGCGCCGTAGTAGCCTTGCTGCGGAGGAGGATGGCCGTATTGGCCCTGAGGTGGGTAGTGGCCTTGCGGCGGAGGGCCCTGAGGTGCGCCGTATTGCTGTTGAGGGTAAGGAGGTTGTTGTTGATAGCCGTTCTGGGGATAACCTTGGGGAGGAGCCCCGTAAGGTGGTTCTGGATCATGCGCGTCAGTTTATCGATCTGCGGGGTAGGAGGGTGGGGTATATGAGGTACTCACGAGATTGGGGATAATGGGACATGATTAGTTGATTAGTGTGATAGAAGTAAAAGCTAGGAACTAAAAGTAGGAGACGAGACCCTGAGTTAAATAACACCGGCGGCTCCGGTGCCTGGTTCCCTCGTGTTCGCTGGTGTGGCGCAGTCAGCCTAGTGGGGGTGTACAGCCTTGTGGGTGCTTTCTAGAAAAAGATCTGACGTCAATGCCCAGCCTTCTTGGTTGGCCACTTTATGACTGGGATCCATAGGCAATCATTTTACTTGAATAGTACGATGGTCATATGGTGAACGTAACTAATGCTAAGTAAGCCGGTTAGCATACAAATCTTGGAAGGTGGCGAAGTATGACCAGCAACTTAGATCTCGGGCATCTAGATGCAATTACACCCCGGTATTTCGGATACTAAAACTTCCAGAGCAAGGCTGTTTTTGCATAGTCTACTTTGTCGATTATGGTCTCTCACTGCATTTAATCATATTGCATAGCTAAGCTGACTAGCTGATTCTGGGATAAAAAGAAACACCCATGAATCCATCAAACATGGGCTAGGATATTGAACGGAATACTGTTGATTCGCTGGGCTTTGGTTGGAATTACTGAGTAAGTGACACAGTAAATCGTTGAATAGTGTAGTTCTAGCGGTACAATTTGCATGACACTGTGCTTGATCCCGAAAAGTGACACTTGTGTATAAATGTTTAAAATTCCACCCAGTGTAGATGCTATGTTTTCGTACCTTTCAAGATAGCCTTGAAATGAGAAAGCCAACCTCTCACCTACTCCAGCAGATCCATGTCAGGACCAAACCTGATCTTCATCATCTTGTAGCAGACAGCTAATGATACATCATAATACATGTACACCACAGCATGTGTACAGAGTGGGCCTTTCCACTCAATGACCAGGTCGCAGCTTTATCAATATTGGCCACGGATACTACGGGCCTGAAATAATGGAAATCCAACCTTCAGCTTCGAGCTAGTATTAGGAGAGCCTCCATGGTCATGAATATCTACCGAAGCATGCAGCAAGTTCTCAGTCTTCCCACAAGCTTTCGGCACATAGCCCGGGGCTCACTGACGCAGTTCAGACATGGCTGCGTAAAAAGCCAATCCATTTCAAGTGTCGCATCAGCTGTACCTCACCTCGTGGAACCTAATCTTGCATCAGCTCAGTACATTTCGCACGTTCCAAGGTTCGCAATGCTTCTGAGAATCTTCAAAAACACGGAAATCTAATAACTGCAAGCTATATGACCGGTGACATAGGCCCCATCCATCCAACCACGGATGTAGTCTATTGTATGATTCCTGAACATGAATGCCTACGTGTTCTGCGCATGCAAGGACGCGACCGTCGTTTCAATTTGAAGTGATACGATATCAAATTTGTGGAATATTCTCAATTAGTTATGAAGTGGAAATTTGCAAGATATTAAAATTCGATATAGGTTAATTGTTCATCCATAGTCCTGCTCATGAGATGAAAAGCAACAGATACATCAATTAGGCCAGCTGTGGGATGCAGAAGCATTATTTACCGCAATTATCATCGCATCGTCATGCAGGTAATCAAATATCCTCCGAGTTAGTATACTCTTCGCAATGGAGACCGCGTGGTCAATGCAATTCTTGAATCACAAATCTGCCTCCCCGTAAATGCTGGACTTGAGTGACAACCAAAAAAAAAAGAAAGAAAGAAAGAAAGAAAAAGAAAAAAGAAAATATGGAAGATGAGTAAAAGAGCAAGAAAAAGAGGAAGAGGAATGAAAGAAAAGAAACAAGCAGGAAAGCAGAGAAATAATCGAGCTGTGAAGGGTATCCATAAGTCATGCAGGTCGGGTGGAATCATATGTATCATATTAAAATTAATCATCATTCAGACGCTGGCAGTGCGTCTCTTAACCTCACTCGGTTTCTGTGCATACGCAATCAACATACGGAAACCAGTTCCACGTTGCTGAGATTCGCGAAGAACCTTGCGGTCGTTCCACATGCTGGGATCGTTGTCTCCGGTGTCGGGGAGCACGGGATCCTCGTAACACTTCGTATACCACCACCGACCAACACGTGCCACAATCTTAGCGATGGACTCGTCATTGGCGGCGGAGGGTGAGGGATCTGAAAGAAGGTCTCCGAGGGAGATACTGGTGTCATCAGAAGGAGACGACTTGGAAGCCGTTCGAGTGCTCTGACTGCCAGTCGTTCCAGTGACCGAGATTGCCGGGAGGGAGAATCCGGTTGAGGAGGTTGTTGCTGTTGCCAAGAAGGATTTGTTTGATGAAGAGGTAGTCGAGCCGGAGGATCGAACGACCATGCCTGCTACTGGGATTCGCACCATACATCGGCGGAGATTGTCAAAGCCCTGGGTGCCAAGCAGACGCTGGACATTATCGCTGCTGGGCTTGAGGCTAATGGCTGGGTTTGCGAGGCAGGTCATTTCCTTGAGTCTGCGGACAGCTTTGCGGGTGCGAGGGCCCATGTTGACCATGTCACGGTCCAGGAGACTCATTTCCAGGTAACCGCCGGAGCGGAGAACTCGTTTACATTCCTGAATAATGTTGTTCTGTATCGCCTCGGGGCTGGCTGCAGGGAATCGCAGAACTGTGGCGGCAAAATAGTCTTTGGGAAACGGCAGCGGGTTTTGCAGGCCGGCGTGATAGACAGTGTGGTGGTTGGTAGGAGGCTGCCATGCAGCAGGGTGGGGCATCGCTGTGGAAACTGGTCGACCGCTCAAGCTGTATACCTCGGCACCGGGGTAGGTTAATGAGCAATAGAAAGACCAATCGTCATTCCCGAGTCCATCAATCACAAGAATCCGTCCATGGGTTCCAGTCTTGACGTGATTGTGTGCAGGGCTGAAGAGGACACGCCCGAATGACAGCCAACGGCTGGTCATCAAAGAAGCAGACCGCATATTAGTACGAGTTACTGCATCCCAAGCTCGCTCTGATGAGTCCGGCATAGACTTCCGGTCATTGCGTGACTTTGGTTCGGGACTGGGAGCTGCGGCCAAAGACTGAAGAAATGTCGATTGCTGCTCTTGGAACTTGTCTTGGGGAGAATGCACAGGAACTTCTGGGCTCCGAGGCTCCTCATCATCTCCGTAGCTGGCGATGAGGTTACTGTAAGACGGTTGGGTTGATGGAGAGAGGGAAGAATGCAATGCAGACACAATTCTGGACCGACGCAGACGAACTGAGTCGCTACTGGAGCGAATTGATGCTTCACCGGATGCCGATGGACCGGGATGAAGGGAATTTGGATTGTTCAATTCGTCCTGGAGAGCTCTGCTCGCCATGGTTGCAAACTGAAATCTCTCATTGTTCTCTCGTTTATCAGAATCATCTGGCTTTGGTTCTTCTGGGGAAAGGACATCGATCAGATCATCGTACTCCTTCCAGATCTCATCCTCCATGGGAGCTGTTTCTGGCTTGGGAACGATAGCCGTCACCGCTGTCAAAGGGCTGCTTGACGATGGAGAGCCCTTTGGCGGTGAGAAATGTATGAATTCGTGAGCCGAATAAGGACCAGCAAGGAAATTCAAGGCGCTAACCGTCGCAGGTGCACTAAAGCCCTGGGTGTAATTATACCCCCAGTCAGAAGGTTGGCTAGACGGAATATCCACTTGTGGCTTCCAAGGAGAATCGGTGAAGTCCGGATAATCATATAGGCCTTGTTGTTTGTGGGCTGGGACTGACGGCGGTGATTCAACGACGCTGAATGGTCGAGAAAAGGATTGCGTCGCCGGTGTGTGTTGTCTATCGCGCCGAGAAACGACTTTCGGAATGCGACCCACAGAAGCGAGTCTCCTAGGTCGGCGCTCCTCAGGGCTACTTTCAGGGTCCAGATCCATCATATTGCGGTTGAACATTGCGGTCTTTGGAGAAGAACGTCCATCTTTCTCAAACTCGCCATGCAATTTCGGTGGCGAAGGTAGCAAGACGGAAGGCTGTCTTTTCCTGATATTCAGGCTTGCTGGTATCTCTACCGCTGGTACGAATGTCTCCTCTTCTGTAGGTGGAGAGTGCTCTATATTATTGATTATGTCGTCAAGCTCGTCAGAATCGGCATCCACTAGTGCATAGTGGGCAACGGGTCGAGTTTTCACAACTGGTGAGATTGCAGCATGAAGCTGGGCAGTGTGGGAAGCCGGGGCGGGTTCAGGAGCAATAACTTTAGGCGGCTCAGAGCGGTTTCTTTGGAATACTTTCCACCGAGAGTTTTTCCCTTTCTTGTTTACTTCTTGCCCCCCTTTCGTCGCTGATGATTGTTGCTGGTTGTGTGAGCCGGCAGTGCTTTGGGGAATCAGGACGGGAAGGGTTGTTGATGCAGCACTCGAGAGAGATGTTTGAGTCTGGGCCCCTTCTGAGTACCCATATATCCCATGCTTCTTTCCTTTGGGTACAGGCATACGTGACTTCGGTGGCTGCGGACGATCAACAGACTCTGATTTCCTTTCTGAACTCTGGCTCCGAGTAGATGCCAAGGTAGTGCTCGATGCCGTCGGCAGCTTTACCTCATTTAGAATATCCGTCGATGCTGTCACCAAGGAATCGGTAGATTGAACAGTAGAGACTGTGAGGGGGGTCGGGCGATGCAGGCTTGATGATGCGACACTAAGGCTGCTCATGCTCTGTTCGCTTTGGGTCCGCGAAAGAGTCGATCCGCCACCGCTGATGATCACTGGCTCAAGGCGACTCGAGAGAAAATCGTCGAGTTCCAGATCTGGGCGACTTGACATACTTCCCTTGCTGCTAGCAATTGATTGCGATGCGCTTCGAGTTGTACTCGTTGAGCGAGTCCTGACACCGGTGCTGCTGCTTGCACTCGCTTTCCTCCCGCGCTGGCTGTATTTCCCGTATCCTTCATGACCAGTGCCTGCTACTGGACCCTTGCGTACTGATGGTCGATTCAGTTCACCGGTGTTGCTTTCCATTTCTGGTTTAGACTTCTTGGGGAAAATGCCAAATCGCTTGGGTGTGACGGGCTTTTTCGGCTCGGTAATATCCTTGGTAGGCGCTTTGGGAGGATCCTTGACCAACTTAGGTGACTTACGAGCCATCATCGAGGGCCCCGCCTCACGCGACGGAGTTCGAGATATGTCCTTGGATCGGAAAGAGTCCACTGAAGTCGCAGCAGACGGGTTTGCAGTTGGGAACGGCTGGGCCGCGGTAAGAGCTCTTTCCATAGATTCGCGTCTCTTGTGACCCGTTGTCTTGAGGTATTGTAAATTGCTTTGTATCACTGGTGAGGTCTCCAGATTCAAACAATGAGTGCCATCTCTGCTTGGTCGTGGTGGTGTCTTTGGCACACTAGCCTCGGGGCTGGCGACATTGACAATCCTTCTTTTCTGTACGTTGAATAGTTCTCGCTCGGCTTCCTCAACTTCCTTTCTGGCCTTCTCCACATCGATATCAGAGTTTTGGGACGGAGAATCCTTCGGACTAAAGTTCACAGACGACTTTCTTGGCGGTGGGCTATGGGGAGGACCTGGGGTCTTTGTAGGAACAGGCTTCGGTATTTGTTTCTGCGCGGTGGATGCCACTGGGCTTGGGCCTAGAGACCGTTGAGGAAGTGCTGTTCGATGTGTTTTGGGCTCTCGTCGATCACTCTGTGCACTTTGAGGACTTGCATGTGAGGATGACGGCGAGAACAAAGGCAGTCTAGTGTGGGATGGGCTAGGCTGTCTTAACCGTCCAACTTTGCTTGAGTGCATAAGCCCAGGAGAGTATGAGGATAACGAAGTCGGTGTCGAACCGCGGCTCCACATGCCCGGGGACTCGGAGTACCTTGTTGAGGGGCTGCTTGCGGATGGAAATGAATGCGTGGTGGGAAGATTCTGAGTGTTGACCGTACGTAGGCTAGCCAGTTCTGCTGGTCCACTCTTGGGGGTTTCCATGGCACTTTTCGGCGTCTTGTCACTCGAACTCTGCGAAGATTCCGATGCCGAAGGTCCAGCAAAGTATGCATCTGGGGTAAAATGTAACCTAGGGTCCTTCATCTCGTTAGGCTGGCTTCCTTGCGGGATCACCAGGCTGAGCTTTTGGGATTGGTTCTGCTCCACATGCTTTCCTATCAATGGCGCCTTCCTGCGCAGGACATTTCGGATCCTTTTAGTCGGTGGTGCTTGTGCCTGGTAGCTGGGCACAGATGGCACAAATACAGCTGGGCTTGTTATGTCTGGCGTGGATGCAGAGGATGGAATAGGCTGAATTGGGGTCTGGGGCGATGGCGTCGATGATGGAGGACTTGGGAATGTCAGACCGCCCGTGCTGGGCCGTGGTAGCAATGATAGCCGTTTTGAACGGTTGTTAGGCTGTACCGGTGCGGGGATTTGCCTAGTTCCTTCCGCACTGGAGAAAGATGATGCGCGGCTTCGAGGATTGACTGGCCTTGCCAGTAGAGATCTTTGGAATCGAGATGCATTAGGAATGCCAGAGTTGGACGGTGGATGTGATAAATCTGCAGACGATGCCTTCGGCGGCATACGCCCAGAACTGTACGACATGGTGTGACTGTGATTGGAGTCTCCAGTTCCCATGTTGAGACAAGTATTCAAGTAGGTACATACGCATCGAAATCGTAATCATCACGCTAGTGTAGGGTATCTCGATGGCACTAGATGTATGCATGAGCTCCATAGGTCTGATATGGGGGACAACATAGTATTTGGCAAGGGTTCAAGACTATTGACGTACAAAAATCCAAGTCATTACTTTCTTGCACAGGTCTCCAGGACTCTGCGAGTATTAATAGCGGAGAATGGAGATCGCAGTGTGGGGATCTCAAAGCCAACAAACAGATTATAAAGATGCAACTAAAAATGCAATTAGAATCATTAAAGAGCCCGACAGATGTCAGATAAAAGTTTGAAATTCACCGACTTTGTTCTGATCGGCGGAGCTGCAGCTGCTTCGCCACAGCCAGCAATGTGGCACGGGATTTTCAAGCCTCGGCCACGTCAGAGGTAAATCCATAGGAGCCTAAAATAGGTAAGACTTCTGAATTTCCTTCCATAGAATAGGGCTCTAGGGATCAGACACTAGGAGAGTAAGAAGAAAGAGTTTTCGAGATGTACTCCCGTCGAGGTTTTGTATTGCTGACTCGGGTGTTTCTGCCCGTTGTGGGGAAAATCGAAAAATACTCTTCCACATATAGAATGCTGAAAATGGTATCGGGAATTTCCAGTACACATTATGACGCCTTCATTGGTGCACAAAAGGTACGTGATGAGTCGAGACTTGCGCTACGTGCTAGACCTGTAGGAAGCAAATCCTGAGCCGGATCGTGCAAGTCTGAAGCAGCGGCCCCAGAAGCCCACCGCTACGAACTTAATCCTATCACCGTAACAAGATTGTGCGCACGGAAGCTCGCATGGGGAAGGCCCACTCGAGACCTTCCCCGGCTAGAATCCACTATCGTTGGTCGGCGGATATGTACTAGGCAGGGTTTCGGGGAAAGGCTATCAGCGGCATAGTTCGACATTGGTTGCGAGAGTGGCGGGATTTGGGTGGCACGTTGGAACATCTCAATACTTTGTGGTTCGCACGTTCAATCAATAATTTACTGCCATTCAAGCTGAGCATAAGAGTCATGGTAAAGCTTCTTACTCGAACTGTCCTGTCAGGGACCAGAGTATGTTCACCGCGTTTGCGTCGCCTCATTGACAACTCATCGATCGGGGACGCCGAACCCGATCTTACTGCACGGCGATCCATCCCTATTTACTTTCGTTTTTGCTTTTTGTCTGTGTGCTTATTGTTCAGCGCACAGTCCTACTTTCTTTATTTTTTACTCCAGGACTCGGAGAATTTCCAAACGTGGTCGCTAGGGGGTCCTGCAGGACCGGTAATGGTTGCAGCAGAATCTGCAATTCGTCAAAGAGACCCGTCCTCCTACCTTGGGGTGAATGTAGTTACATGATAAGATATCACTTCAGATTATGATAAGCCAAATGCCATTTCAAATTGAATATCTCAACCTTGACTAATCTATAGACCGTTATCCAGAGTCTGGTACGAATGGCCCGTCCCGAGCCCTTGACCAGGGAACGAGACACCCCTGACTCCCAAAAATAAGAGATTAGTGGGGGTCGTATTTTCCTTTCCTGCGAGAGAATGTATAACCATGGTTGTTGGGATGTTCATTAACCAGTGACATACAACGTACGATTTCAAGGCCTAGCCTAGCTGGGACCGCTGCAGCGGGCTGGCCTAGTGGGCTGTGATGCTCCACCGGGCAATCCAGCAATGAACGCTTCTGACTGCGCTGATTGACGTAGCTAACCGCCCTATATTCTTGGCCCCAGCAGCCACCATCGAAGAAAAAGTCATTGGTGGCCTCGGATTCGCTGGACTCGCTTTCCATCCAAGTGGGGCCCGGCGGTAAACGCAGTACTGGCTAGGCTTACGGGAAATGAGCCAGGGTCTTTGCGTAGATACTGGTGCCGAGTTACGAGCGTAACCGTACTTATGCGTGGGAATTTTCTAGACTTGCCCTTTTAGAGCTCGTGGGTTTTTCTGTCTGTGGGTTCGTCGATCCCGGACGCCGATCTGGAGGGGCCAATCCGCCTTGGGGCGTGTGGGCGTAAGTGGCCAGCTGCGATGCTGCAGGAACCGGAGGCTAATGCACTTTTCAGCTGACTTCGCACATGGGGACACTGGTGATCGGTGCTTTGCACTTTTCGAGGAATTACAAATTGCAACTTGCAGATTGCCAGATGATATGTGATGATCAAGAGATAACTAATGGTAGTGATAAGAGTTAGGTTCAATTCATTGACATAACACTTACTGAACCATTGAATTGCATAGTATCTTGGTACAAACGCCCCGTGAAGACCTGAAATATGTAGACACAAAAATAAAAGAAAAATGATGGAAAAATCTGACGTTAATGATAGGAAAAAAGACTAGAAGATCAAAAATGCTTAAAATGTTCAAGCCGCAGTCGCAAACCGCTTCTTGCGCGCCTCCGCAGCCAATTTATCCTTGTCATTGTGGTTCTTCTGTCCACTTGAAGCGCTAGCTCCATTATTTCCTCCGTTGTTTCCACCGCGGCGGTTGCGGTTGCGACCGTGGTCGCGACGTTTACCACCTCGGCCACCCTGACCACCTTGACCACCCTGGCCACTCTGCTCATTGCGTGCCCGCTTGCGCGACTTCTCATCAGGGAGAGCTTGATCAAGGCCCTTCACACTTGCACTAGCAGCGCTGTCGCCTTCGGTGGCAGTACCAAAGCGCTTCGCGCGTGCGAGCGACTTCTCAGCCTCCTTCAATGCAGTCTCTGTATCCTCAATGATGCCGAACTTCTCGGCACGGGCCTTGCGCTTGCGCAACTCCTCCTCCAGCTCGGTTGCGGGCAAACCACGAGTATAATCAACTGCAGGCTTCTTCTCGGTCTCTGCGACGGGCTCTGCGGCAGCAGGTGCGGTCTCGCCGGTGGATTCCACCTTCAGGTCGTCGGTGGCAGCGGGATCAGTGTCGAGTTTCTGGTTAGGAACGGCAACAGGGTTGGCGACAGCGCCCTTGCCGCCAGCAGCAATGGCGTTAGCGCCAGCCTCAGTGGCAGGCTTCTCGGTCACAGTGGTCTCAGCAGGCACATCATCATCCCAGTCGATAACATCCTCTGCAGCGTCGGTCTTCGAAGCTGCGGCGGGAGCTGCGGCGGGAGCTCCGGCCGTCTTCTCGTCGTCCTCCTGGATACGGGCAACCAGCTCGGCCTTCTTCCCAGTGTGTGGCAGGGATCGGGCTTTGAGGACCTCCACAAGCTCGGCGTTGGTCTTCTTGCTGTAGTCGGTGGCCATTTTCGGTGATTGGTTTGATAGAGGTGGAATGTGATGGGGGTTTGAGGTCTGTGGGGAGAATTGGTTCGGAGGGGTGAGAAATTGATGTGCGGGGTATCAATACTGGTTCGCGATCATAATGCGACAAAAAAGCTGGTCGAGAGGAATTGAAATCGGAGTGAATGCACAGCTGGGGATGACTGATGAGGACGCGAGCAGTCGCGTCGTTGGGGGTGCCAGTCATGTGACTGTCGCCTTTCACCCCCGTAATCAACGTCAATATTCATTCAGTCACTCACTTTTCTAAGAATAGAAATCTTTACCGAAAACTGTTGCTTGTTTTTTACTTAAATTGTTCTACTTACCCATTCAAATGGACAATGATTTCCTCAAGTCCTGTAAATGGCAATGTCAAGCAACTGAGGTGACAACGCAGTCCAAGATCATCCATGCATCCTTCGGCCGCGCCGAGTGGAGGGAAGCAGTATCAACATGTCTGCATTATGGAGTAATATTTTTTCAATCGTCTATGAGGCAAAACTCATGTCAAAGCGCCACTGCCAACTCAAAATTCTCAGTACAATAGATCAGTATAACGCCACTTGAACAGGGTATTAAGCTGTAGCTTGATCTACTTGAAATCTCTGCAATGTCCGTGCGACTTGTCATAACATGACAGCTGTACAAGACTCCGAGACTGGAAGGTTCTTACGGCCACAAAGTATGACGGAGTTATTGCCCGGTTTACGAACGGTTGGGTCATAATTTGCGCTGCGCCACACTCGAACAACATTGTCCTGTGCCACTCTAATTCCTGAGGCATCCAATATGGCTTAGACGCTAGACCCAAAACGGCAATATGAGTTGTCCTTGGAGATATTAACAATAGTAGTAGTGTTCTTCCCCAATAGTCTGTTTCTTTGGCTACAAATAGTTTTATCGTTCAGTCTGGTGGCTTTTTCTAGAACTGAGTGATTCACTAGGCGGGAAATTACGATCATGTTGATACAATTAAAAAGTCAGGTTATGGGACTACCGTGGTATTTGGGCATGCTGCAACATTGAGAGGCGCATGAATTGATGTCTTACAAACAGCATAGCTTGCACGTATCAACGCACACGTAGTTTATTTGAGTATTGTTTGATGGGGATTGAGATTTATAAGTCCTGCAATTACTTGGAATGGGGAATAAGTCATGAATATCATATGATTTCGCCTCAGCTGCAGGGAGAATCACCCAAAGAACCAGTATTCCGCTGCATACTGGACTTCGACTGTCTCATTCAGTCCAGCACAGGTTGATGGCGCAGATCCTTGGTATGTGTTTACACGGTAAACTTTCTGTGTCACAGTTAGAATATAAGAACTTATAATCTCAACGAAGTCTGTGTCTCACCTCAATGCCGTTTCCAGAGCAGTTTCCAGGTTCTCGATCAAGTTCCAGCCAAGCAACGTTCTGGCATGTCGAATTGCTGATTTGAGGTGCATCCACAGATGCATTCTTTGTGGCGACCACCCAGTCGTGAGAGCCACTCAGCCTCAGGTCAAGAACAGGATATCCTGCGGCATTGAAGTAATGCTCCCCGAGGATAAGGTCGGAGGAGTTTGTGGTATGGCTCAAGAGCTGTGCTAGGAACGCAAGCGATCCAGTCGGTGTCTCTCCGATAACAGCAGGCATCTCGTGCAGCAAAATCAGAGATTTTGATGCAATGCAAGAGGCATCAAAAAGAGTGGCTGCTGCACCAACAGATACGGGTACCGCGAAGGATGTAGAGTTTTCGCAGGTATAGTTCTGAGCTCCTCGGCCAATAGCAATGTATTTGAGATTTAACCCAGTTGAAGGCTGAGGAAGCTTGATTGCCGTACCATTGAGCGGGAGAACCGCACTCGAGAGGGAGCAGTTTCCTAGACTAATGTGGTCGAGCTCGTTTGAAATTCGAGAGAACGTGGATGCTAGCCTCAAAGGGCCTGGCAGTGAAGAGACGCCAGCTACTCGCATTGTCAGGACCAGTATAAGAGTCTGAAGGATATTCATCGTGATGAGGTCTGCTTCGATGGTAGTATGTGAGTCCGATGATGCGTTCTCAGGAACTCAAAGTTGGTCAACAAAGATAAGAAAAAAGGATACTCTGTGAGGGACGAGAGACGACAAAGTGAAAGGTAGGGAAGAGATGATGTTCATTCAATAAGAATAACTCTCTCTGTATTGTGTATGAAACAAAGAAAGAGACAAAGTCTCGAAATTGGAGATTTAAGACTACAATCAGGCTGACTTGGTAACCCACGGAAGTCTATGTTCAATCCCATGACCGTGGCTTGGTTTAATAATCTGCCTCGCCGGGCATTTAATTAAACTTATCTGGCTTGCATCAATACGTTCCGTCCCACTTTTTACGCGCTGCTAAACCGGGGGTGGCTCGGAGCTAAGATCCGAGAGTGCTAAAATTGGCCTCTTTGTTGGCTGTTGGGGACCCTTGCAACGAATGAAAAATACAGCAGTCCTACTAGATAGATTCAGACTAGATAGTCACAAATATAGTACCTAGTTCTTAGCGGTCAGACCGTTGCCTGGTTCAATGCAACCATATCGCCCGGCCAAGCGTAGAATGCGTCCCCACTTTAGGGCTACACTAGCCGCCAAGGTGCACTGATGAGGTTCAAAGCCTGAAGAGAAAGCCAGGGTGTGAGCCCGGGCAAGAGCCAAGGTAATCCTACCAAACTGTTTCTAGTCTATGGTGATACAAGTGTCCAACAGGGACTTTGTGCCTCACCGATACTTTCTGACGACGATCGATTTTGATATGTACCATGATGCTAGTTCTTGCTTGTATGCCTGGGCCCAAAGAAGTCATTTCACTACAGGTCATCAGGGCTTGAATAAACAGGCTTCATATATGAAGCTCTATCGATGTGCAAGCTGCATGAACTTATTCTCAGACTAGTAATTCTCCACTCACTGATACACCAAGTGTATGACATAAATAGTCTATAAGCGCCCTTGGAACGCCACAGGCATCCAGATGACACCTAAAAAACCATTCCGAAGCACCAAAGATACATAAAAAGTCAGTTTGAGATAACTTGAACACACATGCTTCATTCCATTGACATGAAAGTCCAAAAACTTTCATCCTGCAATTTCATTTTCGGTTGTTGAGTAGAGTAACTGTTGAAATTCGCCACCATGTAGATCAAGATGACTCATCCAAAGCTACCATGTCACGTGATATTATCATTTAGTCATCCACTGCCGCGCTTCACCAGGCGACGTGCAAAAAGCACGTCGCGGATCATCAGTCACTCAGCTTCATCCCATCATCGATGCTGCCGTGTTAACGGTGCCTACTCCGAATGCAAATGCGGTGACTCTTTTTACTACCTTTTGCGCGATAATTTACTCATCCGTACTCCAAATCTCTAACCATGTCTGACGGTAAGTTTTCTGCGCCCGCCCACCTCAACTGCTCAGTACTAATCCCTACTTCAGCCGATCTTGAAGCCGTCCGCCGGCTCCAAGCGGAGCGCAATGCTGCTGCCGCGGGCAAAAAAGGTTCTAGGACCTTTGATTCGTCTAGCCAGCGAACTGACAATTCGACCAAGGCCTCCCTTACCGAATCCTTTGATACCACTTTATACGAGCGGGACGGAGCAGACAGGTTCTCAGGCTACGATACCTCTATTGCCGTGAACGGCGACGATGAAGAAATGGAAGACGCGAACGGAGGCCACAACTTGGTCGGCCAATACACCGCAACCCGAAGTCAGATTGATGAGATGGCTCACGGCAATGGAGTCGAGGAGGAGGATATCATGCTGGGCCGTGAGAAGGCTGCGCGAATCGCTGACCGGGAGACTGACTATCAAAAGCGTCGATTCGACCGAGGCCCACTGACCCCGACACGCGCGGATCCTTTTGCTGCCAACAACCAAGCAAATGCCGAGGGGGACGGACAGACCTACCGTGAGGTCATGGCTCTTCGCGAGCTCGAAAAGGAAGAAGAGCGAGTCCAAAAGCTGCTTGCAGAGAAGCGGGAGCGTGGGGAAGATGTCCCTGAGCACCAGGCTTCTCTCAAGATGGTCGAAGGCGATACCGAGAAGACCGAGGCCGGTGCAGCTGGTGAAGCCGCCGGTAGAAAGCGCAAGAAGCGTTGGGACGTGGCATCCGAGCCCAATGGAGACGGACAAGCTGAGGAATCTGCTGAAGCGAAGAGCAAGAGATCTCGGTGGGACCAAACCCCTGCCCCCGGTGCGTCGGAGGAAGCGCCCAAGCGCCGCTCACGATGGGATCAGGCACCCTCTCTTACCGATGCCACTCCTGTTGGCAACCAGGGGCTTGCTACCCCCATGCATCCGTCTCAAGGTGGTGCTTTGCAACCAACTAGCTTTGGAACGGATCTCTCCGGTCGAAACGTCTCCTGGTCGGACGAAGAACTTGACATGATGCTGCCCACAGAGGGTTACAAGATCTTGGACCCGCCCCCAGGATATGAGCCGATTAGAAACCCCGCCCGCAAGATGATGGCCACACCAGCACCTATGGCTGGTACCGTTGGTGGATTCATGATGCAAGAGCCTGAGAGTGTTCGTTCTATGGGCAAAGAGCTTCCGACCGATATCCCTGGCGTTGGTGATCTGCAGTTCTTCAAGCCGGAAGACATGGCCTACTTCGGCAAGCTCATGGAGGCTGGAGATGACAGCTCCATGAGTGTGGAGGAATTGAAAGAGAGAAAGATCATGCGATTGCTGCTTAAGGTTAAGAACGGTACACCACCCATGCGAAAGACCGCGCTGCGTCAACTTACAGACAATGCTCGGAACTTTGGTGCGGGTGCCTTATTTAACCAGATCCTCCCGTTGTTGATGGAGAAGTCATTGGAGGACCAGGAACGTCATTTGCTCGTCAAGGTCATTGATCGAGTGCTCTACAAGCTAGATGATTTGGTCCGACCTTATGTCCACAAGATTCTTGTCGTCATTGAGCCATTGCTTATTGACCAAGACTACTATGCTCGTGTTGAGGGTCGGGAAATTATCTCCAACCTTGCTAAGGCTGCCGGTCTTGCCACTATGATCAGTACTATGCGTCCCGATATCGATCACGTCGATGAGTACGTACGAAACACTACCGCACGTGCATTCGCCGTTGTGGCTTCTGCCCTTGGTATCCCCGCGCTACTCCCATTCCTTCGCGCCGTCTGTCGCAGCAAGAAATCCTGGCAGGCCAGGCACACTGGTGTGAAGATTGTCCAACAAATTCCCATCCTGATGGGCTGCGCAATTTTACCCCATTTGAAGGGCCTTGTCGATTGTATTTCGGACAACCTTAGCGATGAACAAGCCAAGGTTAGAACAGTCACCGCGTTGGCTGTTGCTGCGTTGGCCGAAGCTGCGAACCCCTACGGTATTGAAAGCTTTGACGAGATCTTGAACCCCCTCTGGACTGGCGCGCGCAAGCAGCGTGGTAAGGGTCTGGCCGCTTTCCTCAAAGCAGTTGGATACATCATTCCCTTGATGGATGAAGAATATAGCAACTACTACTGTTCTCAAATTATGGAGATCCTTATCCGCGAGTTCTCATCGCCTGACGAAGAAATGAAAAAGGTGGTTCTGAAGGTGGTTTCGCAGTGCGCTAGCACGGATGGTGTCACTGCCGGATACCTTAAGGAACACGTCTTGACCGACTTTTTTAAGAGTTTCTGGGTGAGACGTATGGCCCTCGACCGCCGGAACTATCGCCAGGTGGTGGACACCACTGTCGATCTGGGTCAGAAGGTCGGCGTCGGCGAGATCCTAGAGCGGGTTGTCAACAACCTCAAGGATGAGAGCGAGCCTTACCGCAAAATGGCCGTGGAGACTATTGAGAAGTTGATTGCCTCCTTGGGCGCTGCAGACATTTCCGAGCGATTGGAGGAGAGACTGATTGATGGTGTTCTGTATTCGTTCCAGGAGCAGAGCATTGAGGACATTGTTATCCTGAATGGATTTGGCACAGTGGTAAACGCCCTTGGCACCCGTTGCAAGCCATACCTTCCCCAGATTGTCAGTACCATTCTCTGGCGACTAAACAACAAATCTGCCACCGTCCGACAACAGGCAGCCGATCTCATTTCGCGCGTCGCGATGGTTATGAAGCAGTGTGGCGAGGATGCCCTCATGGGCAAGCTCGGTATTGTTCTCTACGAATATCTAGGTGAAGAATACCCGGAGGTGCTGGGCTCTATTCTAGGTGCCTTGCGGTCTATTGTCACTGTGGTCGGTATCAACCAGATGCAGCCTCCAATTCGTGACCTCTTGCCTCGCTTGACCCCGATTCTTCGTAACCGTCACGAGAAGGTGCAAGAGAACACCATCGACTTGGTCGGTCGTATTGCCGACCGTGGCCCCGAGTCCGTTAATGCTCGCGAATGGATGCGAATTTGCTTCGAGCTGCTGGATATGCTCAAGGCCCACAAGAAGGGCATTCGTCGTGCGGCCAACAACACCTTCGGTTTCATTGCCAAGGCCATTGGTCCCCAGGATGTTCTGGCTACCCTCTTGAACAACCTTCGAGTGCAGGAGCGTCAGTCCCGTGTTTGTACCGCGGTCGCTATTGGTATCGTTGCCGAAACCTGTGCTCCCTTCACTGTGCTTCCCGCTTTGATGAACGAGTACCGGGTTCCTGAATTGAACGTGCAGAATGGTGTTCTCAAGGCCATGTCTTTCCTCTTCGAGTACATTGGTGAGATGGCCAAGGACTATGTCTACGCTGTCACTCCCTTGCTCGAGGACGCCCTCGTTGATCGTGATCAGGTTCACCGCCAAACGGCGGCCAGCGTGGTCAAGCATATTGCGCTGGGTGTCGTTGGCCTTGGCTGTGAGGATGCTATGGTCCACTTGCTCAACCTCGTCTTCCCCAACATCTTTGAGACGAGCCCTCACGTTATTGACCGCATCATCGAAGCCATCGATGCGATTCGCATGGCAGTTGGTGCTGGTACCGTCATGAACTATGTCTGGGCTGGCTTATTCCATCCCGCTCGCAAGGTGCGCGTGCCATACTGGCGGTTATACAACGATGCATATGTGCAGGCCGCCGATGCGATGGTCCCGTACTATCCCAATGTGGAGGATGATGGCATGGATCGACCAGAATTGTTTATCATCGTCTAAGGACGATTTTGTAATTGACCCATTTTCCTTTGCTTCTCTTTGCATAACTATTCCAAGGTTTTCTTTTTAAAGGAGCTTTATGTTTGCCAGCCGGTGTCTTTTTATTGGTTTCCTTTTTTTTTCTTTTTGCGGGACGATCGGACGTTCGGCGTGATGCTGTATATCAAGATGTAAAAGTCACTAGGAATTTGATTCATGAATGATCAGCGGATTCGGATTTGATATGTATACAATGTTTCAATGCTAGGTGGTGAGTACGTAAACATAAGAGAAAACACCTTCGGGGCCTTGGAATGGGGTCCCAAGGTTTTAGGAAGTATTTAGGAAGTATTGGAGAATAGATGCGCAGATATAGGTAAGGATATATATTGTGGGCTACATTCTGGGACATTTTGGTTCACTCAGCTACCCAGGTGGGCAGCTATATATACGATCCAAAGCCCAGAGATTGCAATGGTCGCATTTGGGATGCAGGCCTTCATTACAGAATATCGCTAGGTAGATCAAAATTAAAGTAAGTAGGGCACAAAAAGCCACCAATTTCGAAAGGTGATTCTAATATATCGATCGAGATGATAATCTTCAAGTCGATCTAGTTCGCCCTAGAGTCGATCGCTCCCGCCAGACCCTGGAACAATCGACGGCCAAGCATGACAAGGCAAAAATTGGGCAGTGATCGCTCGTTTGACACGAAAATCACTGTCAATCCTGACTATCTTCTCCCTGTCCGGGGTCAGCCCTGGGGAGTTGAACCTGCAGAGCAGCCATTTTGGTGGCTGCACCAGGATCTCGGGATTCTGGAGTATACCAACTCCAACTCCAACTAGAAAAACTACATGTACGCTACGGATACAATCTATTCACTCGAACCCGGCCGAGAAAGGCAGACACATTTTCTCCAGGATCTGAAGGGGGCCCCCTATCTTCCATTTCTCCGAACAAGAAAAGAAACACATTTGCCACCAGAGGATTTTATCGCAAAAATAGAAAAACAACGCAATCGCAGGAGGGGGGGGGGAACGCCCGTATCAGAAATCAATATGCTCCAGTTTTATTTCCTTGAAATTATAAATTTTCATTCGATGATTTTTATTTTATTTTATTTTTTGGCAGGAGTTTGGGTTTACCCACTAAATCCAGTGCCGCATACTTGGAGGGGAAGTGGGATCAACTGAAAGGGTGCCAAGATGCGCCAAATGCCTAAGCTTGCCGTGGGGAGACTTGGCGCATGAAAAGCCGCGTAAGCTCTCCATCGGACGTCAGGCGTACCCTGTGGGGACATGCGCGAAAATCCATGGACGAGTGAACCAGCCAATAGGCAGGGCTCTAGACCCTGGAAGTGGCTTACAATGATCAAAATCATAAGATTAATGATTCTGATTTACCATAGTTCAATGTTAGTTTCAAGGTTATTGGTTTAGTTTAGTATAGTCAGGTATAGTGTAGACCTTGTCTTAGCATGCAGGGATTTTCATTGCCCTGCATATACTTTTTACAAGTTAATCATTGATCTATAGAACATCATCTTGGACCCGAGAGGTATATTTACTACAAAGCCGAGTGAAATCAAATCCAAGTAGCCCCAAAACGATTGAAATGATCAATACATAAAACATCTGGAAAAAAAATAAAAAATAAAAAGAAAAAGAGATTCCATCCCGTGTCTCCGGTATCAGAATATGTCGCTGGACACTTCAACACAGCCTCCCCCTGAATTCATCCAAACAACTCCCAATCATACCTCCTTCCCTGCACCGGGGAATGGAGAGGATACTCTGTACGGAGTACTTTCGTACCACAGTCTCCATCTCTACACACAGACCCTGAGATAAGGGGGGAACGAAAAAAGAAAACATATGCCTGTCACACAACACATTGGATCTCCCAAGTGCCCCTCTCATGGCCCCCCATCCCCCCCCTTTTTACGTGGCTTATTTTTTTTTTTGGCGGTGGATTTTCAGGGTCTACTGTCCCATTCGGGGAGCACGCTGGGGACCAAGGTTTAGAGTTTGGGGTTATTTTGACTTTTAGTTATCTTACGGAGTTTGCAGACTCGATATGGATACCTACATACAGAGCTTTCTTTCATTGCCCTGCCATTTTGGTTGGTGGCGCCGCACACGGCTGGGAGGTGGCTTTTTTAAAATTGCCTGAACCGAACTGCTCCATTCTATTTAGACCACTTGGATAACTGGACCATGGATCCGGATGGAGAGTTCGCGTTGAAATTTGCCTTCTGGTTAGGTACCGAGATCGTGGGGGTGTATGTAGGATGAACGCCGACGGCGTCTTGGGCCCCCACCTCGTATATCGTACACTGCTTCTTTAGACGTTGAGAAAAAAAAAAAACTGCAAGATGTCTGGTCATGTACGGGATTTGTTTTGCATTGTTCATGATAGGTTGGACATTTACGCAGTTCTACGCAAGGTCTTTGTATACGTATATATCGTACGGGTGTGCCTGTCAAGTATGCGAGATACCGCGGATTCATGTGAGAGGCTCCGAAAGGTTAAGAAGAGCTTCAAGGCCAATCAGAGTCAAGCAGAAATACAAAAGTGTGCAAGAGGACAGGGATCAGGGATGAAAGGCGACGCATTGACTAGCTATGAGAGTCAATGCTTCCATCCCCGGGATGCCGTTTACGAGTCCACCGGAAATTGCTGGAGAATAGTATGTAGAAACATTCAAATCAGACACCGTGACCGGGCCAACTACTGTAAACATGCCTTGATACAACATAAAGTGTTAATATTGTTGCAAGGGACGTGAGACCCTGCATCGATCCTTCCATGACGGGCGGCACAGCCAGTATAGGCGGCGAGGGGGCGTCATAGTCTAGTGGACAAAGTACTCCTTCGCTCGCTCCCACCATTTTAGTGAGCTCGAAGATGTCATCCTTCAGCTGGCCCTTTTCAAGACGCGGCTCGTGTGCATCCACTGGTAATACAGTATACATGTGTTGTAGCCCCCAAACTGGACAATAAATGACATGTGCCAAGAGAGATACGATCCCGTTTCCTGCAAGTCCGCCTGTGCTAGGGGTAGCTTGATCCTGATCCTGTGTAGGGGTTTCAAAGCTAGATGCAGAGAATATGCGATATTGGATATGGAAGGGGTGGGTAACACAGTGCCCACGTTGTGTATGTTGTACAACGCACACCGTAAGTTTTTGAATTGAATATATTGATTTGCTTGGTCCGAATGCGATTGGAAAAATCAACATCGACCAGTCAGAACCGACTATGTAAACTTAGATGGCGGGGGTCAGTTCGAAAGCCACTTCGGTATACTTACATGAAACCTGTAGATATGTCCCATGCCCAACTCAGAGCTGGATATCGTATTATAAAAACGCAAGATGACATCGCGGGCTGCGTACGCCGACGTTATCCGTAACCCAGGTCCTTGAATGCAAAGCGTACCCGTACGTAATGGTCGGGTCGTGAAATTGTCCCCTGAAGCTTACCTGCCAGATGTAGGTAGTTCATTCGGGCAAACCGTTCCTGATCTCGGAACGAGGTGGAAATTGAATATGAAAATAGTTATAGCTAGCGGTACTTAGTCGTCCACTGCGATCTCGAACGGTTGGGGTGGACAGGCCTCGGGAAAGAGCCAATCAAAATATCGAAAAATCCGATACAGCCCAATTCGGGAGGAAGTGGCCGGCTCGGATCCACTCAAGATGCGGGCGTTTCAGAGTGTGATTAGCGTTGACCCTGAGAGTGGCAGTGTTCTTAGTGTGAAATGTGGGTCTCGACAGGATCGCACGCAGGGATCATGTTCCTAGGGGACCAGTGATCCCCGCAAAGCCCGTTGTGTTAGTCGCCTATCACGTCATTGGCGTCAAGCCACTTTGCCCTCCCCTCCTTCACATCCTTTTGCATGTACCGTGTTAGGATTTTCACACTGTGCATACCTTGGATATGCGTTATAAAAGCCTAAATTCAAAATAGAACACCCTCAACCAAGGAAATCACTCACGAACCACGATTTTCTCCCAAAAACCAGGTATTGACCACCGGTTCATGGGGGTTATGCCTTTTTCCCGGTTTCAATGGGATTTGTTGTGGAGGGAACAACAATGTTTCTCATACCACGTTAACCAAGACAACGCTGCACGGGACGAGCACGCGTCAGCTTGCAGTGGAGACATGACTGATATTTCAACTCAATTGGTCGATCCTGCAGTGCCAAGCTCGGCTATCGACTATCTGCCGTCCTGTGGAGCCCACTTATCCAATTCCGGCACTACATTGACACTGGTTCGAGGACTCTGCACAAACACAAGAATGTGGATGTAGTGGATCTGGTCTTCCCGGTACAGTCCATAAGTCCATAATCCACCCCCAAGTTAAACTATACGGATTAACCCCCCCCTCCGGGTGGATCTTTGGGGGGGGGGGGGGGGGCTTCCGGTATCGGGTGTGGATGTGAGGGAAAGGGGAGAGAGTATGATCCAATCACCGCTTGAGAAAACAGCCATCTGTTCGAGTCGTCATATCCTGTTTTTCGGTTTCGATTTTTTATTTTCCTTTCTTTTAGGTGTGGATGCCCTGCCCAACTTTACCCTTTAACCAATTTAGCCGGTATGGCCGCGCACCCGCGCCAAACCTTCCCCCATTTCATTAGTGGAGATGAATCTTGGACTTCTTGGATCAGCTGGAAAAATGTGGCTCCAGTGCATGTTTCATGGTTGCTTTTCTATGTATAGAAACAGTCGATTTAATCTGAGGCAGATGACGATGCAGACTTAATCATCATTATGCTGACAAAAGTGTTGGCTATTATTCCATAGTAAATGCAACGTCGGTCCGTCAAATAAGTCCGAATGGTGCATATGAGAAACTCGGGTTTAGAGGACAATCTCTTTGACGATCTGCCGTGTGGACACCGCCAAGATCGGAGCCCCGTGCAGATGACAGCCCTGAGTGAGAATGCGACCTGGGTTCCCCCGCTAGTAAAGCCTCCAGGTTACATATCGACACGTCGGGTGACTAGAACCTATGCATGGTGATAAGAAAACCTTATATGGAATCTTTCCTACGCATCAGATTGATTGCCCCGTTTCGTGTATGCCAATAAACACTGTAGATGAGGGAAATTGATTATCTGTTGTGCTGTAACACCGCTATGTTGCCTACTGCGTGCGAAGTGGGTCCTGGCTGATTTCTGTAGGGCGGAATTACAGTATGACGGTCTTGTTGATCACCGTCATGACGTCGGGCAAATCTTGAATGCAAGATGTTCATCATGGTTCTTCATGATAGCTACGCAATCACCTGGGTTATGGCGTTGGGATGTGTGTGTTGTCGCATGCTCGACCCCTCCCCATTCCGGGGTGTCCCGCATTTTCAGTTTGGGGGAGGAATTTCTCCGACAATTCAGCGGGCATGGAAAATGTTGACCGCCCTTTCATGAGGGTGAATTTTCAGCGCGTTCCTCGGGAGTTAGAAGGACGATAGAAGTAAGATAGCCGGAAATCCGAAGTGCAGAGGTAGACTTGTCCCTTTCGGGGAGTTTGGAGAGTTGTCTTGAGACGCGTCATGAGTGAGCCGTGTTACAAACCTCTGATCGGGCTTAGTGGCAGAAAAGCGGTCAGTTGGGGTATTTGACCTCGCAACTTGCCAAGTCTCCACCACCAACCCGTGTGTTGCATGGACCTCTTCTTTTCCCCCCTATGGAGGGGACAAGAGAGAAAAAAAATTGAGTAAAATTAAGTAACAACAGACAAAAAGAAAAATTTAAATCCAAACACAATGTTGAGACAAAGATACACTTTGAAATGCGATCTGTCCCTCAAACCCTGTTTATCCGGCTCCCTCCGTGGATTAATAGCCCTAACGGTCTTTATACTTTTTATACTTGCATATTGAGTTTAGACTGTTAGAGGACAGAGATGTCATGGTTTGAGATATACTGGGCCAAGCTTCGTAAGTTAACGGAATCTATGAAACAAAACTGGGGGAATATTGTCCCCCCTCATCCACCCGTGGACTCCTATTTTCCCTCTTAATGCTTTTTTTTTTTTCTTCACAATGAAAACAAGGATAACCTCCTATTCCAATGATGCAACCCGTCCGTTCAATCCTACCGGTGAGTTATTGAGTGGGCCAGACACGGGATGGCTTAAAGGGCAGTGCTTGTTTTTCCCAGTTCGCGCATTGACCTAAAGCCACGAATGGAGCCAAGAGGGACAATAATCTCCCCAAGCGCGTTCTGGCGCTCCAACCCGCCATTTGCCTAGATTCATCGGCTTCCTCGGCCAGACCCTAAAGGAACTTTTTTTTTCTCCTAATCACCGGGTCCATAGGGTGGGAAATCGATCTTCCCCCTTCCCGTCCACTAGTTGAATGGAGAACCACTCCGGAATAGTAGGCAACACAGCCCCCTCGATAAACAGACTATAGAGATGATCACAATATAAAGATTTGGTTCGACATTAGAATTTGGTATTGGAGTCGTTTGAGCTCACATTTCCTTACTCCAACTGGGATTCCATGTGTTTTGAGGGGATTAGTGACGGACCCACGGTCGCCATCGAGGAACGCTTCCTCGACCCATGGCTAGAGTCAGACTTTCCGCTTTCAGCAAACCTGACGGTTCCCATCTCCCTTATCCACGGATTATGAGTTGTTTGATTTTTTTCTGGAAACTTATTATAACCATGGAACTATCAAGCCATTTGTCCCTTGGGATGAATGGAAATGCGGAGAGGCCAATGGCAAAAGGCGTTGAGAGAAGCCACGCAGCAATTGTGTAAAGTTAAGGCCCATGGTTCTGACATGAAGGATGATTTCCGATAGCTCCTCCACCCGTGGCGGCGGTGGCTGCTCCTGTGATCCCCCGGGGCGTTTCGGTTTAGTTCGGGGTGGGAGTACGAGAGAATATACAATTTTGAGTGTGTACACCAAAGTTTACTGACATTAACCACGAGAGTGAAAAGGGTAAGGTTCAAAGTTAAATCTCGGGAGAGGAAATCTTCAGCCTCCCTCGGCTATACCTCAGATCCCTTGTGATCACGAAGCTTAGCGGTTTGACTGGTCTCGGGGATTTCCAATCTCGGGGACCTTGGCATTGACTTTGCTCCAACCCGTTGCCACGGGCAGTCGACTGGTCCCACCAGGAAGAGGGGGTCAAAATCCCATTACCATTCAGTAAAGACAAATCGGATAATATGTGTGATGTGTCCGATGGTAAGCCCAAAGGTCACATCTGCCGCGCTATTGCAGGAGCCGCGCCGCTAATGCCCCCATGGCGGGATGTGCTGGTCCGCCCTCTGACGTCGGTGTTCAGCTGCCCCTCAGAGTAGGCCATGGGCTTTGCAAGGCGATGGCAAAATACGAGGAATGACTGTACCTGTGCCGGACTTGGTCCCCTTCCCCGTCGCACGGTGGTTGGGGGGTGATACGGGTCGCATGGCGGCAAATGGGGACCCGGAATACCTCCAGGAGAAAAATCCGGCATTCCGTCATCACCGGCAAAGGCTTGCGTTTTTCCCCTTTGTACAACGCCCATGGGAACACGGTGTAACGGGGATCTCTGTGGAGCGGAAGAAGTCCGACCAAATTTTTCCCTTTTCTTTTTTTATTTTCCTAGTGGAGTTTCTTTTTTTTTTTTTTTTTAGCATCGTACATCCTCCACACTGGAAATGGGTCGCGATGAGGTAAGGCTAGATAGAAACTCCGAAACAGTTGCTCTCCGTCCAACGTCGTCATCATGCACATTCTTGTCCATTTTCATTGGTGTGTAGGAGAATAAAAATCGGGAAAAAATTCCTCGACCATCTTCAGAGAATGGGAGCGGATCAGAATGCAGGCGTCAATAATGTACAAGCTATTGATTCGATAATTCGAGTTGGGGGTTTGAAAACCTAGTTTCGAGAATAATGATTTTAATGAAGTCAAGTAAGGTCTCAATGCGCTAAACCTTCTCTGGCCCGTGTCAAAAAGCCCTTTTGGGGGGAATCGTCACAGTTGTCTTTCCCTTTCTGACTCTTTTTGCCTCCCACGTCCTGATCCAATCATGATGGTTCCAAGGTCGTGGGTCTTTCCTCCCACATTTGGGTTTGGCTGAGAGCCATGGCCCAGTGGCCAACCCTAACCCGAGAAGGGGTTCAAGCTTCAATGCATCGTGCTTCTCCCCCCCCCCCCTAAATCGGGATTTGCCTTTAGACTCATCATTTCAGTTAGGGGGGGAAAAAAAAAATTGTATCAGAGAGAGGATTATCTCTTTGGGATATGAACACCCCCCAATTTTCTCACAAATGCGCCGAATAAACTCGCAAGGGCATCAAACTCACCCCGGAACGGGTATACCCTTTGACGTATCGTTGGGATCTACCACTTTCCCCGCTACTTTGAAACACCACACCAGGGCGAACCTTGGTCGCTGCATCGTGAGTTTATTTCTTGGCGTCCCTTTTCTTTTTACTCATTTTTGCCTTATCTTGCCTAGCGTCTCCATAGACACGGCACAGGTGGACTAGTCTGTGCGGGACATTCCCTGACCAAATAGTCTCTCCTATATACTCCGTCACAGTCAAGAAATCCACCTGGAAAGCTGAGGTCACCGACTACTTTTTGGGTCCCATGATTTGGCTTCTATTCTTTAATTTTAATCTGGCTCCAGTCTACATTTGTCCGATCACGGAGGGGGACTTTTTGCCTCTGAACGCTCTTGACGCTCTTGACTGTTGAGTAGTACATTCTTGCGTCGCGTTAAATAAGGATTTCTCTAGATCTTCCATTCCTCAGCCTGATCTGGGCGGATTGTTCAATGTGTAGAGTAGGATGAAAAGTATGGAAATGTAATTCCATCCTATCTTATTGACCATGTATATACCGGCAAGGTTGTAGGAAATAAAATAAAAATCCCCAAAAATTCAAGAGGGTCCGAGGAACTGGTTCCCGTTCGTGGAGCCACTTTGGACACTAAAGCAGTCCAATCCTGCAAGATAAAAATAAGAAACCGAATTATTTGAGATTATGGATTTTATGGAGCCGTGAGTAAAATTACTGTATTTTTTCCAAACGATCTGCAACCGTCCCCGAGGGACGTCGTCAGTGGCACTGGAGTGTATCGTGCACTATACTGTCCCTTCTTAAGCTTCGCCGATCCCCTTCCCCAGACTGTTTCTACCTCCCCCTTTCACCTGCTTTTTATTCTTTTTTAAATTTGCATTAAAGTAATCTGATCTTCGGGCTTATCACTTTCTCCTTTCTACCTTTCACTCTGCCTTTCCCCCCCGATCAACAAAGTCGATCAGTTTGCATTGGACTCCCACCAAGCTTCACAATCTCTTTGGGCGATAAACAACCCAAGAAACCGAAAATCCCGTTCAATCGACGCGTACATTCGGCTCGCGGTTTCACGCGACCCTATTCTCCATGACGATGGTTATTGAAAATCAGAACCGCCAGTACGGCGGCATGAACTTCGACAATGTCTACCATCACAACCCACCACAATTCACAGATCCCTGGGCTACCGCGCATACCACCTCTCATTCGACTCCCCCTGTCTATGCGACATCCATGGGCAACAGTGCCAGCATCCCCATCAACCCCGTCAAGTCAGAGGAAGTCGGCCGACCGACCGCCATGTCCATGCCCTACCCCAACATTCCCGTGTCGGCACCGTCGCTGGTGCCTGGCAGCAACTACACAGCTACCGGCTACGGTCCAGAGGTGATGGCAATGCAACACGATGTACCGCGCACTGGTTTTGAGCAGGCCCCAACCTACACCACAGCTCCCCCCATGAGCAGCTTCGCGCCCTCCAGCTATGCGCCAGTCAGCTACGCTCCCATCCACCCTTCCCAGCCTCAAGACGCTCGTCGCATGTCGCATTCGTAAGTTCTCCCGGCCACATTACACACCTAAAAAGGTTACATCTCTAACGCGTGAAATATGCAGCGATGCTCGTGTGGGTTCCTCTCAAGCTCCACCAGGCGCTCCCACCTTTGGAGACGCGCTCGACGCCAGCCGAGGAATGGTGGCACTCAGCCAGGATTTGACTCCCCGGAACATTTACGGGCCTCGCGGTGCCCGCGGTTCGACTGATTCCTACGGTTTCCCTTCAACACACTCCTCCGCTTCCTCCATTTCCTCGGGCGGCAACTACCCCTACTACAGCGCCTCCGTGGGCTCTGTGGACTCTTCCGTGACCGATTACAGCTCGAGCACCTCCGAGTCATATGAGTCGCGCACTCTGCCCCGGCCGACCAGCCTGTTGGCTGGTAGCGCGCCTGCCGGTCCCCAGTCCATGATGAGCCAGTTCAGCTCTAAGATGCCTTCCAACACCCAAAAGAAGCACAAGTGCAAGGTCTGCGACAAGCGGTTCACGCGTCCGTCTTCGTTGCAGACACACATGTACAGCCACACTGGCGAAAAGCGTAAGTTGTTCTAAATGACACCAAGATTCCAAACAGACACTAACAGAAACACAGCATTCGCTTGTGACGTTGCAGGCTGTGGACGACACTTCTCCGTTGTCTCAAACTTGCGCCGCCATAAGAAGGTGCACAAGGGCGAGAAAGACTGCGGCTCCCAAGACGAAGACGAGTAAATTTCTCGCTCAAAAGACGCAATGACCTTCTCTTCTACTCAAATGATTCAACTCGAGTCCCTTTGAGAGCTCTACCCTTCCCTACCAGCCTGCGCGAAAAAAAAAAAAAAGCGCGCCGGATATCCCTCCCACCCATACCCTCTATTCCGACTACACAATCCGCCCTTGTCTTCTGCCGAGTTTCGTCCAGTTCAACTGTGTTGACTCTGGATGAATTGGACTCATGCTCCTCATTGTACAACATTGTGGACCTCTTTCTCATTTCTCATCTATTTCCTTCTACGCTACATTACAGAACGTTGGGAGTCAATATATACCCATGGACAGGATTTTGTCACATTCTGGGTTTCATCGGATACGGTACAAGGGCCACCATGGGAAGGGAGAGCCATTTCTTTGACGCATTTTCACATTTTTTTCCTTTGTTTATCATGTTATGACCATAGAGGTACCGGCTGGTTTGCGTTCCTGGTTGTTTCTTTCTCTTCTTTCGCTAGACACTGGGAGTCACCTGTTGTTTTTGTTTTCGATACCATGGGCTTGTGATGATTTCGATGCGTTCTACTCTTTTGGGCACTTCTTTTGTGTCTGTTCTGCCTATCGCTGCAGACCATTCTGTTCTAATTTTCTCTTCTTCTCTACTTGCATCTGTTTTGCATGTTAGATTTTCTTTCTTTATATTTTCGCGTGTGCGCGATCCAATCATGTTTCTCACCCTCCTTCCGGTTGGTTGGTTTGACTTTTGGGTTCTTTTGAGGGTCGCCCTCTGTTTCCACCGGGTCTGTGTTTCGAGAATTGCACCGGCTGTGCAATTGGGTTGGTGTTGGATGTGATACCCGTGGCATTGGTGCGAAAGCGCCTTCTCTTGTTTGTCACTTTATTTTCGGTCTGATGCTGGCGGCTTATCGTTTGAGGAGCTCGCTGGTGTTACTTCCGCTCTACAGTCGCTATAGTTAAGATTAATTGTCTAATCCACAATTGAGCGCTCAAGGCAATTTGAGATTCATTTCAAATAGTTCTTTATAGTAATGTAGTGTAGCTGAGAAAGGCAATGATCGTCATACCCAATCTTATAGTTCCTTAGACAGTCCCCATCGTCTCAACCAGCGCAAGTTAGAACCACCTGGGTAGCGCAAGTCAAATTTGGAGACTTGACAGGTTAAGCAGTAAATCTACCATGATCATGTGGTTCCTTGACCAATTTTTAGTACGGGGAATAATGAAGTGGCATAGATTAATGCGATGAAATGACTAGTTGAACAACGGCACAGGCTTCAATTATGCACAAGAAGAGGATAGAATTATGATACTAAATCCATAGTCTAAATCGCCGTCTCGAGATCCTGCTAATGTCCAGAATGCAGGATTGAGAAAAAGCCAGCCCTAAACGCCGTGGTTTGTTGATGTTTCGCAATGAAAGAAGTAGATGATTATTAACTTGCACAGCACCAGGCATATCCAAGGTCTCCGCGCAACAAGTGGGCTTAGCGGATCCGGTCCAGCTTGGCCCGGTTCATGGCAAGTTGGTCGTCGACATAGTCGCTCTGCACAAATTAGCATCTGAATTGCATAGTCCATGGGAGCAATGGCACTTACCTTGCCAGTGATGCGCTCCAAGTGGCGGTTCTGCTCGTCAAGCTCACGACCAGTGGCCTTGGCCAGACCGTTCAACCGACCAGCGGCACCACTGAGAAGATCCAAGTTCTGCTCAATCTCATCTTCCATAGCCTCATCTTCGCTATCGGCCTCGAACTGGTATTTGGCACGCTCGGTGACACTAGCCTTCTTAGGCTTGGCTTGCTTCGAGTTCTCGCGATCGATATCACGAAACATCCGATCCATACGGGCATTGCTCTGGAAAGCTTCCGATCGGGTACCGTCGCGAGCATCACGCTCCTCACGATGAGTGTTGAGGATCCGTTCGTCACGTTCCCGACGGCGCGAGGCACTAGTGAACGGATTGGACACATGCACGGCGAACATGCTCTTGTTCAATGTCTTCAACTCCCGTGCCTTCTCCTCAGCAAGACGTCCCTCCACTGTTGCCATATCCAAACTCTGCTCCGCGCCATGGACCAGCTCACCCTGGGCACCCAGACGAGCCAGAGTGGTACGACCTGTCTCCTCAGCCTGGGCCGCCACACGAAGAGCATTCCGGGTCGATGAAACGTCGCCCTGCTTGATGTGGCGCATCTCCTGTTTCGTCGCCTGAACAGACTCCTCTTCCTCTTCCTCTGCTGTCAGCTGGCGGTCCTCAAACTTGGCCATGCTGTATTCGTTGCTGCCGCCACCGTAGGCGGGTTGTTCCCCATGTCCTCCCTCACTGTAGGGAGGCGGCGCAGCACCACCAGGACGCTGAGCGCGGTCCCTGGCACCTCCAAACAGTTCATTGCGCGCCGCATCTCCCGCATTGGGATCATTAGGGTCGATGCTACCCAATCCTCCGTAGCCACCGGAGCCATACCGGGATGCCGCTCCGGCGCCAGCGCCGGCATTGCCGCTGCCGAAGCGATCACTGCCGTATCCGCCTTGGTTACCGTAGGCGTTGGGAGTGTAGCCGGAGTACTTGTTGTCCGATGGGATGCTGTGGGGCCCGTTGCCGCCAGACTGGTCGGGCATAGGTGCCACGCCGGCGTTTATCTTGGCCTTGGTGTAGGGGTCTGTGGGAATAGGCTGGGCGTAGGGATTGGTGTTCTGTGGGGGGGTCTTGTTTTTGCGGGAGCCAAACAGCGCACGGCGGTTGCTGTCCTCGTCGCCATCGTTCTTATCGGATTTCTTGAAGAAGCCCATGGTGGGGGGTTGAAGGGATGTTTTTTTTTTTGTTTGCTGAAACCCGAGGGGAGATGAGTTGATTGAAAAGACGTCAATCAGAGAACAAAGAGAGGAATAAACAAGTCAGTCCGACAGAAAGAAACGCAACAAGAGAAATGGGAATTAAGAATCAAAATGTCAAAGTGGTCAGGGGAGCTGCAGGCAGTCGAGACCGGCCTGTAATTTTGGTAATCGTATTATACCAACATACACATACTAAGTATTGAAGATGTGGTGGCGATCTAGGGACCATAACCGTACAGAGACAGGCAATCATTTTGAGTCAGCGGAGCTAAGCCCCAAGCGGCAACTTCGCCATCCCCGCGTTATTTTTGGTGTTGACGTTGTTGCCTGAGCTCACAGCCTCCTTTTCTTTCTTGGAGCGATGGCACCCCAGGGAGATGCTGACCACTGCAGAGACAAGGCCCGCAGGGATCTGCTGGCCCTGCTTGAGGGCGTGAGTATCCACCCCTCAGTCCCTCAGCCCTTTCTAATGGCGTGCAGGCTCGGGGCAAGAAGAACCTCGTTATCAGTCAGGAACTGGCCGGTCCAGTCGGCCTGTTCGTCAAGTTCTCCGTACTGCAGGAATACGGCGTAGATCGAGTGTTTTTGCTGGAAAATGCGAACATCGACTCGTCCCAGCGCAATGTCGTATTCCTCATCCGGGGCGAGAAGGCGCAGCATGTGCGTATCGTGGCAGGTAGGTGCCTTATGACGTACTCATTCGCTTTATGTATTTGCTTGGTGTATACACACTTTTCTGGGACATCATTAGATTTTCGCCGACGAAAATTCCTACTCGGCGAATCCTTTTCAAGTTCCCTAGAGTGAGAGCAAAGCCCATATATTGGCTTTCATTCCAAGTTAAATGTCGATGGAGGGTCATCAGAGTGGGCTAACAAATTTTCTTCTTAGAACAAATCAAACGATTGCAGAACAACGGGAATGTGGAGCATGAATTCTTTATCTTCTTTACTCCCCGACGGACCCTTGTGAGCAATGCCGTACTGGAAGAGGCCGGCATCACTGGCGATGTCAATATTGCCGAGTTTCCGCTTCATTTCTTACCGCTTGAACAAGATATCTTGTCACTAGAGCTGGATAGTGCTTTCGGTGACCTTTACTTGGTACGAAATCTACCATGGCACCAGCTGAACCCGTATTGACAATAGCTACAGAACAAGGACCCCGGATGCATCTTCCATTCTGCCAAGGCATTGATGGGAATTCAACAGCGTCACGGATATTTCCCTCGTATCGTTGGGAAAGGTGACAATGCACGACGATTGGCAGATCTCTTGCTGCGCATGCGCAAAGAGCTTGATGCAGAAGAAAGCTCCGGTTTGGCAGATCCCTCCGCCCGAGGGCTACTTCCCAGTGCAAACACAGAGAACCTCATCATAATCGACCGTGATGTGGATTTTGGAACTCCACTGTTAACGCAACTCACATACGAAGGCCTGATTGATGAATACGTCGGCATCAAGAACAACCAAGCTGATGTTGACACCAGTATTGTGGGACAGGGACCAGCACCACAGGCCCAAGAATCATCTAAGACGCCTCAGCAGGCCAAGCAAGGGCTGAAAAGGAAGATTCAATTAGATGCATCCGATCAACTGTTCAATCAACTGCGAGATGCAAACTTTGCTATCGTGGGCGACATCCTGAACAAGGTAGCCCGCCGCTTAGAAACCGAGTATGAAAGCCGCCATACCGCAAAAACCACAAACGAGCTCCGAGAATTCGTCAATAAATTACCCACCTACCAGCTGGAGCATCAGTCTCTTCGGACCCACACCAATCTGGCAGAGGAGATCATGCGCCTGACCCGCTCCGAGACCTTCCGGAAGATCCTGGAGGTGCAACAAAACAATGCCGCGGGAGCCGACCCCACATATCAACACGAAACAATCGAAGAGCTCATCGCTCGCGATGCGCCCCTGAAGAGCGTGCTTCGACTCCTGTGTCTAGAGTCATGTATGGCCGGAGGCCTTCGTCCTCGGGACCTAGAGAACTTCAAGCGCCAAGTTGTTCAAGCCTACGGACACCAGCACCTCCTGACTTTCTGGGCTCTGGAGAAAATGGAACTCCTGCAGCCCCGATCTTCTGCAACGACTATGCTTCTCCCCACTTCTGGATCCCAGGCGGGCACAAAGACTAATTACGGTTACCTGCGGAAGAACTTGCGTCTCGTCATTGAAGAAGTCAGCGAGAAAGACCCCAACGACATCTCTTACGTCTACAGTGGATTTGCCCCACTCAGCGTGAGATTAGTTCAGTGCGTATTACAAAAGCCATACATCTTATCTCTCATCAAGGGCGGATCACCTGCGGCGTCCATAAACAACGCTAGCACCGCCTCTCCCGGCTGGCTCGGATTTGAAGACGTGGTTAAGAGTGCCCGTGGATCCACCTTCAGTATTGTCCAGAAGGGCGATGACAAGGCCGTTCGGGCCCGCCAAACTCTAAGCGGTAATAATGCTACGAAGGTGGTGTATGTGTTCTTCCTGGGTGGCATTACATTCACTGAGATCGCTGCGTTGCGATTCATTGCAGCCCAGGAGGCGCCACGCCGAAAGATCATTATTTGCACGACCGGTATTATTAGTGGCGATCGCATGATGGAAGCCGCCATTGAGAAGCAGAGCTTCGCAAAAGCCGAGTAGCCTCTTCTACTACATTCAGCTCGGATCTAACGTTTATCTGGGTAGTTATTCAAATGATACCACTTTCTGATCTTCAAAGAATACTGCTGCATAGCTTTTAAATGTCTGTCACACGTAGTACCTGCAATCATTCTCCGAGCTGGTTCCGTCTGTCAGACTCGAGTAAGTCAATACTTGAATCCGGCATTAACTCCCATTAAGCGGCCCTGGTATCGCTCCGTGATCTCTCCAATCCGAATCATTACACCGGCAGCTAGAGTCCGTACTTGATCCTGTGTATCGACAGGCGCGTTGGAGCTTGTTCTGCCTGGAGCAGCAGGTGTGTTGTCGAACACCTGAGAAGCCCACTCGCGCAATTCAATCACCTGATTCGCGCATTCCGTGACAAGGCGCTCTTCACCGTTCGACCCCGAGTCAATATTCAAGTCTATGGCTGCGAGAAACAGGGTGAGAAGTGCAGCAGTGACGGTCGGATCATTGGATATGGGACGTGTGTGTAATGACAAGAGTAGCGAGAGGGTGTCGTGGGTAAGGCTTGACAAGAAGGTAGAATGTGGACCGGAGGTAGTGAGGATAAGGGAGAGAGTTTGAAGAAAGAGGGTGAGAATATGGGGGATCATGAATGGGTTGTGAGATGACACCGATGAGCTGTTGTATGAGAGTTAGCGAGATCTGGTCTTTCGTTTCAAGATGGAACGGGGAGGATACGTACGAGGAAAACTGGAGCATCATCACGGTAAATCGGCTGGTAAGAGGGTAGAAGAAGCCCTCAGCAAGAACCATGTAAAGATTTTTCGCAACTGACTTCTGCCGCTGTGCATCGCGCTGTTGGCGCTTCTTCTCAACTTCCATGCGGGTCGAGAAAGTGCGCACTTTGAGTGCATTTGGTCCTGTGATTGCATCAGCTGCATTAGCCGCGATCGGCTGCAGCGATGCTTTTGACATTTCTCTGGTCAGCATTGCGATCGGAGAATCCTTGGACTCTTGGAACATGGCATCCAATGCTGGTGCAAGGCGTTTAGATGGGAACGATGTATCCTGTAAAGCAGGAAGGCCTAATGCTTTAGCATCATCCTCTCCATTTCCGGAGATCTCGCGAGCGCTGAGGCCCAGCGCCGTGAGCACGGCGGATCGCTGAACCTGGGACAGGTCGCCTTCAAAGAAGAACGCTGCAAACCAGCGGCCCATTTTGAGGGGCTGGGAGACGATCAAAGCAATCATACTCTGGAGCCGTGCTTCATGGAATTGCGGATGATTGCTGTCGTTCTGGAGACCGACAATCGTTAGTGCTAGCTCCTCGACGTGCTCGGCAAGCTCGCTGCCAAATCCGATCTTACGGCGGATCAGACTCGGTGCTGTGGTGATAGCGAGGTGATAACGCTCGACATTTTCATTGTCTCGGAGACATGTGACTAGGTCACGGATGTACCTGGCAGATGTTAGATACGCCGAGTGTGGTGGTTTTTGTATGACTTACACAGGTGCTGTTGGTTTGTTTCGTTGAACTAGCGTTGCATCCTCATCATCATCCTCTGCATCATCGTCGGGCTTCTCATACGGAATGAGATCCTCGTCTTCTGGCTCATCATCCTCATCCTCATCATCGCTGATAACCTCTACTATCCTTTTGGGGCGCGAGAGCGGTTTAGGGTTCTTAGCCTTCGGAGGAGCAGATAATGATTCATCTCCCCTCAAAAGAGGCTTCATAGACTCAAAGGATCCAACGTCATCTCGAGTCTTTATCAGGCTCAGATACCATTTGGTTTCTGCGCTCTGCATCTCTTCAAGGTCGAACTTCATTGACTTCCCAGGCTCCTCCACAAGCTCAGACATGCCCGTTCCAACGATCATGCCCATGAAGCGTGCTCTATTAGAAGATGCGGCAAGTCGATTGGAGATTGCATTCAAAAAGGCTCCTGAGCGACCGACCTCTTTGATTTGAGAGGGGTCAAGTCGACTCAGACGGCCTGCTGCCAGGAGAATAATTTGAGCATTGGCTACTGTATGTTAGTATACTAGACGTAATAAGATTGGGCAAGACTTGAGCAGACCATCGTGTTCGCGATCATTATTGTGATTGATAACGAACTTATCACCAAAGTGCTCAAGGCTGCGAATTATCAAATTTTTGAGTGCATCTATTCAAAGTTAGCAGATGAAAAGGGGACATGTTCAATGAACTTACCGTTTTCATTATCGTAAGTTGCTAAGATAGTTCGGTTAACGCCAACTGGAAAGGCTGCCGCAAATCGACCTTTTGCGAGCCAGTCTGTGATCTCTTCCTTAAAGTGTGGTCGATTACCAATGATCATGGACAACAAAGTTGCTGCTCCATTGACAACATCGGTGCATGTATTTGAGTCGTTGGGGTAATCGCATAGGCGAATCGATGGATATCTGATGGGTAAATCCATGAGTGTGAGTTGAAGAATAGTGAGCTGTGCTGATAGTCTGAGCTTATCAACGAACAAGCTGAATCTTGTGGAGAATGACTGGTCCCGGAGAAGACTTGTATATATCTCCGGAATCAAGGAAGCTGGAAGGAATTTAGAATGTATGTAAAAAGAAAAAAGAAAGCTTGCAAGGAAAGCTTACATGAATAACCCAGGCTGAGAGCTCGCTCCGTGAATGAGGCGACAAACGACCGGCCGCCTTCGTCATTGATATCAAGCTTTGAGATGAAGTGAGAGATATTTGCACCAAGCCATGACGCATAGCGACGGCCATCTCCAACCCAAGTGATTGAAGATAATTGGATTTGATTGGCCATAGCAAGCGCTTCTGCTGCGGTGGACACGATCTTGCCAGAGGCGACAAGAGACACAATTTCGTTCCACGAGACCTTCTGCCTAGTGTGATTGTCATAAAGAGACAAGTTATCACCATAAAGACGAAACAGCAAGACTTTGGGCTCTAACAAAGCAGCAAGAACAGATAGAACATCTTGAATGGCAGAATGGCTGCTTGAGCCTTGGGTTTGCTGGGCAGATGCTCGGGCAGAAGCGATGAGAGATCGAAGGCGGGCCACAAGAGAGCCGATACCAGCAACACTGCTCAAGCAACGCAATAAGGCGGCCCTGATTTTTGTTTTTCTGACCTTCTTGTCGTTTCCCACAACGGACGCCCAGTGGTCCGGAATGGTGGTGCTGACTAAAATCTGGAGGATCTGAGCTGATACAGGCCCAGGAACTCGAATGTCAACATTGAGTGTTTTGAACTTGTTGAATGGATCAAGTGCAGCTAAAACTGCCGATATTTGCTCTGAAGAAGGCTGTGATCTTAGTACATCTATAATCTGATTCGGAGTCAGATCTTCATCTGGGCCAATCACACTGGGTTTTGTGAGGGCATCGCTGCGACGCCTTGAGTCGACTGTTGCCAATGAATGATCCGAATCTTGCTTAACGGTTTTGACAACCGTCAAAAGCCCATCCATACTGACTGTTGCTCGTTGAAAAGATGAGTTCATGATTGTGGTATCGTATCGGATATCTTGTATGCGGGTTTGTCACGTGTCGCGTCCGCCTCATCAAACACCGCATTGCATCTCCCTTCGCCAACACAACTTACATCAGGACAGAGTCACATCAAGAATTAGTGACACTTGAGACTCTGGGAACTTAGGATTTCTTGCTTCCAAAAAACTCATCAGGCTGCACTCCAACATCAAGAATTCGACTATTAACGTGAAGCGGGTCTAATCACGGAAACCAGTTAACCCACGCTCAGCCAACTGCTTAATCGAGCTCACTTCTTTCCATAATGGCTACAGCTGTTATTGGACCTTCAGGCGACAAAGGCCGTTGGTAAGTTTTATTGGGGCCCACCTACAATATACTACTCTATTTACACTTAACATAGGAATCACCTGTACAAGGTCCTATCCAAGCCTGGTCCTTTCAGTGATGAGGACTGGGTACCAGGACAGAGTACAATTAATACCCTGGAATCCTCCAAAATTCTGTGAGATAAAATGGTCTTGGCACATCTTATCCACTGGTACTGATGATGACTTTAGTGTGATGTTCGTCTCGTTGCAATTGTATTAGTCCAGGGCAAGGTCAATAACTAACGTGAATCTAGCGGAGCTGGTGGACTAGGCTGTGAGATTCTGAAGAATCTTGCGCTTTCAGGGTTCAAAGATATCCATGTCATCGATATGGGTAGGTCTATCCATGCTACTTTGCGAGGATACCATCACTGACATAGAACCGGCAGACACTATCGATATCTCAAATCTCAACCGACAGTTTTTATTCCGTCAAGCTGATATCGGCAAACCCAAAGCAGAAGTTGCTGCTGCCTTTGTGGAGAAGCGAGTAAAGGGTGTCAACATCACGCCTTACGTTGGCAAAATTCAGGATAAAGATGAGGATTACTACATGCAATTTAAGATCATCATTTGCGGTCTTGACAGCATCGAGGCTCGCCGCTGGATCAATTCTACTCTAGTCGGGATGGTTGATTTTGAGAACCCGGAAAGCCTCAAACCGCTCATTGATGGTGGAACTGAAGGTTGGTATCTGTCTTGAACTTTGGGCAAATTTGAAGACGCGTATTAACTGAGGAAATAGGATTCAAAGGACAGGCCCGTGTAATCTTGCCAACTCTTTCATCATGCATTGAGTGTCAGCTAGATATGCATGCCCCTCGACCTGCAGTGCCTCTTTGTACCATTGCCACTATTCCTCGTCAGCCCCAGCACTGCATCGAATGGGCGCACCAGATTGCTTGGCAAGAAAAACGAAAAGACGATACCTTTGACAGCGATGACCTGGAGCACATCTCCTGGGTGTATAATGAAGCTCTGCAACGAGCTCAGCATTTTCATATTCATGGCGTGACCTTCCAGATGACCCAGGGAGTAGTGAAGAACATTATTCCAGCCATCGCATCGACGAATGCTGTGATTGCAGCATCCACGACCTCCGAGGTGTTGAAAATCGCCACCTCCTGCAACCCATATCTCGATAACTACATGATGTATGCTGGCGAAGAGGGTGTTTACACATACACGTTCGAGGCAGAGAAGAAAGAGGATTGCCCCGTGTGTGGCAACCTTGCCCGTAAGATGGATGTGGATGCAAACATGACGTTGGGCGATTTTATTGAAAGCCTCGGCGAAAAGGCTGAGGCCCAGTTGAAGAAGCCAAGTCTTCGGACGGAGGAAAGAACGCTTTACCAGCGTTTCCCGCCTCAATTAGAGGAGCATACAAGGCCAAACCTCCGACTGAAGCTGGGCGAGCTCGTCGAGAACGGCCAGGAGATTGCGGTCAGTGATCCAGCCTACACGATCGACTTCCGCTACCGGCTTCACTTCAAATAAAGAACTCCAAACTGTACTATCCCTTGCGACTATGAAGCGACTACAATGCTACGATGAGATGTCAGTTTTCAGTTAACTCTTAGAATTCAAAGACAGCTAGCTGTCAGCCTTCTGCTCTAACAACCAGGGTATCCGGACTCCAGTCTCGTAAGACCAACTTTTTAGACCGAACTTTTCGTAAATGTACAGCTCAAACGAAGCCAATTAAAACATGCCAACGCCAGTCAAATGCATTATATAAGAAGCCGCCGTGGAATGAAAGATTCCATGACCTTACGCCATCAGATCATTCAGACCGCGCTTCCACCGAGCGCATTTCAACTTCAGAACTTTGACGGACTCCAGGAAAAGAGTGTCACTCTCGAACTGACCCGAACTCTCGACGTTGAAAATGAAGTGATCCCGAACACGTCCCAGCTTCACCTTACCCTGGAACTCCTCGTGGCGCAGGCACTCTCGGCTGACGGTATCGTTGAAAGCATCCTTCACGACGGCCTTCTGCTCACCGGCGTGTCCCTCGTATCCGCTTCCAGCACGCGAAGCCTCCTCGGAAGTAACGGACTCAAGGCCAATAACGCCCTTGGGGAAACACTTGGCAAACTTCTTGGCATCCTCGCCGATAATGGGGCGCAGGATCTGAATGTCCGGCAGGAGACGGTAGGACGCAGTTGCAACAGGGGAGAACTTGGCGTGATCGGCTCCGATACCCTTGACACAGTGCAGCTCCATCTCGATTTTCTGTCCGGGGCGCAACTTGGCGATCAGGATGTCAGGCTGGACAGCGCGAATCGCACCATCGCCGACAAAGAACTGTTCCTGACGACCGACAGGGGTGAAAGTGAGATGCTTGGAGTAGACATGAGCATTGTTGTATAGCTTGCGAGGATCGGTCTCATCATCGGCAACGTCAGTGTTCTGTGTGCATTCGATATCAAGTTGCATCACAACGGTGTTGAAGTCGGTGAGTTCGGGAGCTGCGGATCCCTCGTCTCCGGGGGCCTTCTGCTCCCATTGCATCCAGTTGATTCCCTCCACGGAGCCCTTCAGCGGGATAAGTCCGAGACGCTGCGCGAGTACCTCATCTTGAATGACGGAGGTGTTGTTGTGAACGTAGACGGTCTCAATTGCCAGAGTAGGGATTTCGGCCATCAGAATGCGGCGGAATGCATTGGCGACGGCAGCATCGAGTCCGATCAGTGAGAACGAGGCCTCATACGGGTCATTGCGGTGGTATTCGACCTTGAAGTCCTGTGGTGGGGCATTATGAGCATAGCTCTTTTTTCTTCGCTAGACCGGGAGTTGACATACGTTCTTGAACTGGTCGAGAGCCCACCCGTGCGATTCTCCAGGCCAATGGCCAGGAAAGTCTGTGGAGGGGATGTTGGTAACAGTCTCTGCATTGACACCGATGATCTAGGAATGGTCAGTCCTGTGAACAGTTATGAAAAAAGTACATTTGCTATAGTACTCACACGGCGACGTTGCAGCTCCTCCTGCGACGGAACAAGAGGCGCCATGGTGTGAAGGGTGGGGTTGGACAGTGAAGGTGAAGATTGAAATTTAGCAGATCGGCGATAAGAATAATTTCTTGAGGTGATTTTCTGGTATAGGTGCCTGAGGCATTAGAAAAACCAGAGATTTTCCAAAGTTACGATAGATTACGCAGTACCCGCTGCCATATCTGTAGTATTTTACGAAATGTTCTGTCAACCAACCAGAATTGGGCTGATGACCCGACAGCTATCCACGTGACTGTGCCAAAACTGGAGCGCGACCTCCATCTTCATTATTGCCAGGTTCCTTTCCCGCAGTAGCTGAGAGCATCCACTTTGCCTTGTTGGATGCGCCTGGATTGAGGAGCCCGTTCCGTCTTACCCTCAATTGGTCCATCTCCCCTCACATTCACCTCCATGGCCGCCTCTTTCGCTCGCCTGGCGGGCAATGCGCCCAAAAGACTCTGCCTCCGCCCCTCCACTTCCCTTCACACATCTGTGCCTCGATCCCGCTCGATAACCACTACCGTCTCTCGCCAACATGCCGAAGCCACCAGCTACCAGGCCACACGGCTGATTCCGACCGACCCGAGCTTCACCTCCCTGGCCAACAAGGGGCTTCCCGAGAACCCCGACGCCGCTGCTCTCGAGTCCGAGGCTGAGGGTATCAATCGCAAGATCCGTCACTACACAGTCAACTTCGGTCCTCAGCATCCGGCTGCTCACGGTGTGTTGCGATTGATTCTGGAACTCAATGGAGAGGAGATTGTCCGCGCCGATCCCCACGTCGGTCTGCTGCACCGTGGTACCGAGAAGTTGATTGAGTACAAGACCTACATGCAGGCTCTTCCTTACTTTGACCGATTGGATTACGTTTCCATGATGACCAACGAGCAGTGCTTTGCTCTTGCGGTCGAGAAGCTGTTGAACGTTGAGATCCCGGACCGTGCCAAGTGGATTCGTACTATGTTCGGCGAGATGACCCGTATCCTGAACCACCTCATGTCCGTCCTTTCCCACGCCATGGACGTTGGTGCTTTGACACCTTTCCTGTGGGGATTCGAGGAGCGTGAGAAGCTTATGGTTAGTTCCCAGGTGCTCAATGGGTTGTGGTGGAAGGATATATAAAAATGTACATTCGCTAACCGAGGATTTCGTTGTGACTTAGGAATTCTACGAGCGTGTTTCCGGTGCCCGTCTCCACGCTGCCTACGTTCGCCCCGGCGGTGTGTCGCAGGATTTGCCTCTCGGCCTTCTTGACGATATTTACCAGTGGGCTACCCAGTTCGGTGACCGTATCGATGAGACTGAGGAGCTGCTTACCGACAACCGTATCTGGAAGGCTCGTACCCAGGGTGTCGGTGTTGTCAATGCCACCGATGCGCTTAACATGAGTTTCACTGGTGTTATGCTCCGTGGTTCCGGTGTTCCGTGGGATATCCGTAAGTCGCAGCCTTATGACGCCTACGACCAGGTCGAATTCGATGTCCCTGTCGGTGTCAATGGTGACTGCTACGACCGATACCTGTGCCGTATGGAGGAGTTCCGTCAGTCCCTCCGCATTATCCACCAGTGCTTGAACAAGATGCCGGCTGGACCTGTCCGGGTTGAGGACTACAAGATTTCACCGCCTCCCCGTGCTGCCATGAAGGAGAACATGGAGGCCTTGATTCACCACTTCCTTCTTTTCACCAAGGGTTACTCTGTGCCCCCGGGTGAGACTTACTCGGCCATTGAGGCCCCTAAGGGTGAGATGGGTGTGTTCCTTGTCAGTGACGGCAGCGAGCGCCCTTACCGCTGCAAGATCCGTGCCCCCGGTTTTGCCCACTTGGGTGGCTTTGACCAGGTGTCCCGTGGTCACCTGTTGGCCGATGCTGTCGCTATTATTGGTAAGTTTCTTGACATAGATTCTGTATTGACAAGTGCTAATGTACGGTGTTTTTTCCAGGTACCATGGATTTGGTGTTCGGTGAGGTTGACCGGTAAAAAGGCTGCCGCAACGCAATAATAAAAAACAAAAACGGAAAAAAAAGGAAGAAGACGAAATGACCCCCCTTTTTCTAGAAGGCGGTTTCGCCATTATATGGGGGTTTGAAATCATGCAAGATGGACTTTCCATCTATGTGATCACCTTTGGACCCCTCAACTCTCACCCAGGTGTACCAATTTTCCCATGTTTTCTTCTCATGGCGTTGTTCTATTATGTCTTGTCGTTCCTCTCTTTTGTCTCTTTCTATTTACCCTTATCTCTCATAAGCCCTGTGTATAGTGAACTCGATTCTTTTGAGACATTGCTTGTTTCAAGTACATCCCGTATTATGGTTACCTCAACAAGGTCGTAGACCATCATTCTTCATATGTCATTTCGACTGACTATTAACTGGCTCAGTATAATGTCTTGACTTAGTAGATGTCATTTGCGTTTCTTCCAGCGATATAGCTACTTTCAACAATCATGTAACTGCGAATGCAGAGACTTTCATCCCATGTATGATGCTTACCATTAATGACTGCCTACATCACAGTGATGCGTGGCAGTAGAAAAGGCGCCAAACTTGGTTATTTCTGATGCCAGTCTAAGCATCTATTTTAGTTCCTGGTCATTAGGTATAGTTTTCAGAAACTTCGTTGACTATTTCGAGCCGCTGACTATATATTTACTTTCGGAACTGCTTCTTCGTGCCGTTTGTGCTATAAGTTCTACAACAAGGAATCCCAAGGTTTTCACCTCTTCTTAGATTCTTGAACCTGCCCAGGTGGGAGCGTCTTAATTATCGGGCAAAGGCTCCTGCATGTCATCTTTTAGGTTTGCATCGCATTGATACGCCGTAGCACACAATGATATGCAACCAGAAGGAGTTAGCCCCACAGCCAAGACTATAGTAGTGTAGGCAGAATGCCGCGTCTAATACTATTGTGACTACCTAACCGTAGCATAAAGTAGTATTCTCTCATTTTTATAAGAGAGCTATTGGCCTACATGAGCGAAGTTGCACCTGGCATATGCCGAGGGAGTGTTCAATCGGAGACAATGGGAGAGGCTGAGGTACCGAGTGAAAGTCGATTTATGAGGCTGAAAGTTCTCTTCCACTAATCCGACTACATGTGTCACACAAGATTCAGAAGAAGTCCAGTGTCCTTGAAGGGCATAGGGCTAATTTATCTTAGTGGTACATTTGAATTAAGCTCTGCGTATATCAAAAAGCTTTATATTACACCTCCAAATTGATTGTGAGCCCTGTTCTGACTAGCAAGCGAGTGAGAAGTCCGACATCAGGACAATCGTGATGACTGTCGTGGAGAGCTTGCAGGTAAGCTCCGTCGAGGTCGACGAGGCTATGACTGAGCCCGAGAGGAGAGTCCAGGAGCCCTTGGTGTCCGAGCCGATGTTAGTGGCGAAGCTGCTACCGGCGGCGTTATCAAAGGAGCACGTCAGAGTGCTCGATGTGCTCCCTCCAGCGAGATAAAAGTATGCAGAGAAGGTGTAAGTCTCTCCCACGACAGTGGTGACCGTCTGCTCAATCGTGGCTGTGCTGGTGCCCAGGCCTTGGCTTTGCAATTCCACACTGTAATCGGTGTCGTAGCCTGATGCGTATGAGCTCACACGACCGAACCCAGTGTGCGCAGTTGTCCATGAAGTGAGCGAGGCGTCGTCAAAGTTCGGGTTCTGGATGACATTGGTGCCGCAGGTGGCGGCGGCGGCAGTGGCTGTAGAGGTTAGTGTCGTGGTGCTAGTTACCGAGACCGTCTCGGTGACAGTCACGTCAACGACATCGGTAGTCAGGATCGTGTTGGTCACGGTGGCCGTGACGTCGACCGTGGTAGGTACCGTCACGAGGAGATCAACGGTTTGCGTAATCGCAGATGTGGATGTGGCAGTTACCACTGTAATTGCGTCTACTGTTACTATATCTGTTGAAGTGGACGTAGTATCGAATGTTGCGGTGGCCGTGAGGTCTATTGTTTGTGTGACGGTGGGGCTGACAGTCAAATCAGTGGAATCGGATATTGTCTCCGTCAATGTGGTGAAGCTTGTGAACAAGTCCGTCACATCGACAGTCAAATCCTCTGTGATCGTGACTGTTGCAATGGCGGTACTCTCGGCCGTGGCTGTCAATGTAATATCCTCGGTGATAATGGCGGTGATAGACTCTATCATGGTTGTGGTCTGGTCTTGTGTTGTAATGACTGTGACCGGCTGAGTGCTAATCGAGGTGGTGGAAACGGTGAGCGAAGATGTCTCAAAGACAGTGGCTGTCTCAAAGACGTTGACAATAGTGGTACTAAGCTCATCGATCGTAGCGAGGGAAGTAAACCAATCCGTCACTGTGTCGGTGACATGATGGGTAACATATGCCGTGACCTCTTCATGGCGGTTAACATGGGCGGTCGAGGTTTCGCGTATCTTTAAAATGATTAGCTCTTATCTCACCAATATAGAGAACACGAAACGTACAGTTCCCTGAAGGGTGGTGGTGGTATAGACTGTCGACTTGCACGGCGCAATTTCCAGCTTCTGGCATGCGCTAGAGAGAAGATCGTGGGAAATTGTCCGTAGACGCGCTGGGGTGACGTATGCAGGCTCTTTCTCGACTATCTCCCAACGCTTATCAAGTGCCACGGTGACTATTTCAGTGATGGTAGCGGTTGTGGCGTCGGTGATGACACTCGTGATGGTTGCGGTGGTGTAGTCCGTTGCAGTTATCGGGACCGAGGTAGTAAGCGTCTCAACATCAGTCTGAAGCACGGTCACTGGCAGAGTCTGCGTAGCTGTCGCCTCAACCTCTGCTGTAGTTGTGGTTATGATAGTATCAGTCGCTGTTGCTGTCGCGGTAGCAAAAAAGGAAAGAGTGATTGTCTCAGTATATAAGTTGGTTAAGCTGACGGTGATAAACTGTGTCAATGTGTTTGTGAACCAGTTGGTGACTTCGGCAGTGATCTCGTCGGCCACCACGGAGGTAATCTGGTCTGTGACCGTGCTGGTCGCTGTGCCAGTAATTGTCTCGGTGGTGATGCCAGTCACCGTGACAGAAGCTACGTCTGTGACTGTCTCAGTCACTAAGTCTGTTGCGTAACTGGTCATCAACATCGTCTCAGTCTCTGATATGGTCCCAGGCAGGACGGAGACGATCACATCAGTCGTAGTCACCGCCTGAATGTCGGTCACCGTCAAGGCAACAGTATTGGTTTCGGTGGTGATTCGAAGGTCAGTCTCTGTATGCTCGACGTGCTTGGTAGTGGTGACGGTCGTCGTGTCCGTCACAGTTCGGGTGACTCGGTCGCGTTGATAATCTGTGAGAGTCTTCGTGACATGGATCGTAGTTGGATGGAGCCTTCGGGTCTCCGTCACCATGGTCATCCCGCATGGAAGATCGAGGTAATGCCGGCAAAAGGGCACCCCCCTACCCGGCGAGTCTTTCACCAGACTGACGACATGGCTGAGCCGGTCACTTTTGTCCTTATTGACATGATAGTCAAGCTCATGACCTTGCTCGGCCGGCAAAGCAATGACGGTGCCGACTGCCCATGCAAGCAGCAGAGACGTCCGCATCGTGATAGAGGGATTTCAAAAGAATGTGATGTGAGGTCTTCATGGTTCTGGACTCAAGCGACGGGATTTATTCTGTTAGCAGTCGTGGGCATATTTCCAAGGCCAATGGAGCCGACGTCGTCCTGGCAAACTAAAGCGATCTCGGACGAATAGTCGTCGAGTGCGGCTGAACGCTATTGACCGGGCTTGGGAGGATCCACTGAGACTATACTCCACTGGTCGAAAAACATCGTTGACAGGGCCTATTGAGCCGACAAGTCGTCGTCACCGCCCCCTATTAAGCAGACCGGAGACTTTTTTTTATCCGAAGCTTTCTCTTCCTCACGGGCAGTCCGACGTGGCAAATGTCAATGTGGGCGATCAGTTTATACTGTGGATCTTTTTAAGCATTGAGGAGAATGCCCAGATGCTTGGCGTCATCTTGCCAAGATGAATCCAGTCAATGCTTGCGGGTATAGCAGAGAATGATGCGACATGAGACAGATTAGGATTGATTCCATTTGTTCGTCCTTACTTCTGTGCTCAGTAAGGCGTAATGATTTCGTCCATAACTCTGGGGTAAGTTTTGGCTGGTGCACGTGACTTGCGGTGCTCTAGATAGTGTTTACATGTTGACAACTTGAATATTAGATACATTCAATAAGGCTCAAAGGTACCTGACCGAAAATACTTCTTTTATATAAGAATAACTCCTTATTCCATAGGGACAGGAGGCAGTAGCGCTGTTCTGGAGTATGTGAACAAACAGAAGATAAAATAATCCTAACTCTATAAAATCAAATACTCCAAAACTCCAGCGAGACTAGGATGCAAGTAAATATGCAAGAGCAGACTAAATGTCCAAGCTATGAAACTGTTGACTGGAACACGATTCACGCCTTCTGGTCTCTCTTCATCAGAGTGAGCCAGAAGAGCCCGCAGAAGACTCAGAAGTGCTCATCTTAGAACTTTGATCTTCAGGTTTTACGTCTTTGCCGCCGTACTTTTCGGTTACGGGATCCCAAGTTAAGCCTATTGGTAGAAAAAGAGTTATTATCAGCTTGGTTCAACGAATACATCAGCGTTAAGAAGTTGAGGTAACTCACGTCTCCCCACATAAACGATACCAGGAATGTCAACATGGTTCTCGTCAGCAATAGGATTCCATACAGCACGACCGACATTTACTTTGAATCGCACATACTCTTCCTCCTCTTTCCGCTCATGATGATAAGGCAGCGTGTGATTGTAATTGAACCTGTCGTAAAAGTCCTGAGCAGTAGCAGCCGGGATATCGAGAATCTTGGCCTGGTTCAGACGATAGACATATTGAGAGCTGTATAATGAGTTCGTATACTTAGACAAGATGAATGGGGAAACGAATAAGAACTCACGTAAAGTCTTTGCAGCCCACTATATGATAGTCCTCGATATTAAATCCACACGGGACAAAACTGTTGGCTAAAATGACCTCAAGAAAATCCTTGACTGTCTTGCCTGAGTTCCTGCCGCCCTTGCCTCTCCTGGTAGGCTTTAGGGGTATATCAAAGGCGTATGCTGCCCTTTTGTGCACGCCATCATACGTGAATGTTTTTACTTGCACATCTGCAGCGTTGCGTAGATGACCCGCTAGGTCCGTTAGATCAACCTGGAGGTCGATGGTAAGCCCCGCGGTACCAGCGACCATATATGCAGTATCGTGTTCTTGTTTATGCTGGAAAGTTAGCCTAGTGATAGTGTGATTCGTGGGGTGTTCCTTATTGGTGGGATTTTCTCCTTTGTATACTACCTCGACAGAAAATTTGGCAACTTTCTTGGCTCTGATAGACTGAGGAATATCTTCTACCTTCGTGAAATCCCAATTCTTCTGAGGAAGCCCAGCAGGAGGCCCGAGAGCAACTTTCTTTGCTGGTGGTCCACCGCTCTCAGGAGGGGAGGCCGATCTTTTTTTCCCTACCAATGCGGTCATTTTGATGTCCTTGGTAGATTTGTTCTTGATAGTCTAACTTGTGCGGTAGCTGTAATTGAATAAGGACCGTTGTATTGTAAATCGAAAAGTATAGTCGTCGAAAAACTAGAGGTGGACAATAGCAATATATTTAAGTAGTTGTGTTTCTTTTAGAGGTCTATGATTATCTAGAATGGAGTTTCAGACATAACTACAATTAGATCGAGTAAAGATTTTGTCAATGATCATGCGATTAAAGGATAGTGAATATGAATCCCTAGAGTAAACATAGACTTGAAAGTTCTTTGTTGGCCAGGCATTCTTTTGCACCAATCTTGAAGGCCAAAGTTGACCCTCTAGTAGGTATGAAAGATTGACATGTATTTGTGTGTAATTTACCTAAGGCCGTGGTTTAACCCCACGGAGGCTTTATTGTATGAATACAATTAGAAGTAGTCATTGTTACATCTATGGATGGTGAAAGGGATAAATATATGTCGATGACTTTCTTCAAAAACGAATGAATATTCAAAGAAATCACCAACTATTGTCTACTTAAGCTAGCGAACAATTTGTGATAAAGAAAGGCATTCGGCTCGGTCATTGTAAACTCGATAATTTAATTCTATGACTGTTGATGCAATGGCGTAGTGACTTGCTATCTGCATCATAGCTATTTCGAGGATTTTCCCACTTCAAACAACGTCTGATCGTGAGTGATAGTGCTGTTAACCACGTCGACATTCCGACTGTATGTTTCAACGCTCCCATCATACCCAACGCCCTGGAAGCTCATTGTCTGGTTGAGGCTTCCAAAGTTATAGATTGGATCTGTCGTTGTCAGGTCATCACTGTAGTAGGACCCAGTAGCTGTCTGCGAAGTTCGCAAACTTGAGCCAAAACCAGCACTGTCAAATGCCTTTTCAATCTCTGAAATTTCCGATCCATCCTTCCTAGTTGACGTAGCTAGTACTGAAGCCTGGACACCATTGGGGAATACGGATGGACCCAGAACATCAAAAGTGAGCGACCGGCTGATGTTCCCGTAGATCCCAAGTTCTTCTCCTGTTTCGAAATACCACCAGTCACAGTTGAATGGGTACTCATATGAGAGAGAATACCCAATGCTGGATCCTGTTTTATCGGTTCCAGTGGTCTTTTGGATGGTCTTTTGGAACCAGCCGTAATCTATAAGTTGGTTGAAGTTTTCGTAGGAAATATCTTGGCTCCAAGAAACCTCTTTCTCTCCGCTGGATGTCTTCAGTCGGCTGGTGATAAGCAGCGATCGCTTTGCAGTCGTCGTCTCTGTGAGGGTCTCGTTCGTTCCGGTCGAATTGGTTGAGATAGAGCGCGTGATTTGTAGAGAGGGCAGCGGGTCTTTGATGACTGGCATGGAGCCTGTAGTAATGTGGCCTTCTTCGTCCTCGAACAAAAAGATCTTTCCGGTAACATACCAGGAGTCAGTCGTAGTATTTGCTATGGTAGCATACTCTCCGCCGTGGTCATTGACGCTGACAACGACCAAATTAAAAGTGTGAGGTTTTCCGTCGGAGAGATATGGAATGAAAGCTAACGTGTATATTGTAAGTTTCTTTGTTCGAGTTAAAGAGACTAGGCCACTTACGTGTAATGTCAATCTCATGCTCACGTAGATCGAATGCATCAATACCGACAATCGGTTTCCAAAATCCAGGAACGATACCTGTTCTAAATCAGCAGTGACGCGATTATGGGGAGAATATGAATCACATACCTCCAGTGAAGATGACCGGGAATGGCCAGGAGACACCAGCAAGCATTCCGTCAATGAGGACCTGCACTTCCCGCCACGGTCCATCGCCATACAGGACCGGAGAAACATCCACAAACGTATCAGTATCAGATGAGAAAACATTTTGATACCAAAACTCCTCGTCGGCTTGTCCGCAAGCAGAGACACTGATCACTGCTCGCTTCAGATTCCGAGGAAGAGTGTAGGAGACGGCTGTATCTTCACTGGGCAGTACAGCGACACTGCTAGAATTACTGGCTCCAAGCAGGCGGGAAATTGGCAAGATCTTATCCGCCGCCGCAGGGGTGTCTGGGACTGTGAAAAATGTGGCGGTCAAAGTAGTGTTCAAAATTCCGGTATACTCCGAGTTGACGATGTTTCCCAAATCAAAGATGATCTTTTGTGGCTCCTTCCACAGCGGTAAGTATTGGTGCATCTCCTTTTTGTACGTGTAGAAGATTCCATCTTGAGTTGGCTCAGCGGTAGATGTTCGCCATAATTCTGTCGAATTGAAGTACAGGATAGCCAGGCGATCATACTGTCTTAACATAATGTGAGCGAATTGTTTCGGCAGTGAGATCCACGCTACTGGCATGTAGAATGAAAAGCTTACCTGCCCCTGGATGTCAAGTTAAACTCGATCACCACTCTATTGAAGTCACAGTCCGGGGGCGTGTAAAACCCTGTGCTGTCAACTTTCTTCTGAACTTTCGACTTGTCTGAGGAACGGTCGAATGGACTTACCAACATAAGGCACGCCATAGCTATTTGCGAAATCATAATCCATCAATGTTTGCGTGACGACGCATCCATACTCGTTCTTCCCACGCGCGTCTGCCGATGCGGTCAACACAGGTGGATAGACCTGAAAATCATGCAACTCTCCCGAACTTGCACTTGCATCGCTGGTTCTCTTTAAGTGACGTTGGCCACCTTTTGCTGCAACAGCAACAGCAAAAGAGAGAGCCGTCAGCCTCCCAATTAATGAGCGCGACAGCATTATGTTCTGCGATCAACTCGGATTTTGATTTCCAGAATCTTAAAACTACTCTGCGCTGACCAAGTCAACATTTGAATTGAAAGACCCATTGTCTCCTTTATATGCTCGACTAGTACTACCTGGAAGACGTGGATACTAGCTATCGCTCGGAAATCGTGCAACCTTTTCCTCCAATAAGACACACGTTTCAACAAGCTACGTAAACAAGATAACGCACAGACTCTTTGATTGAGCCGTTGATTACTTTTGTGCCGCTGCAGAAATCAACTAGACGACTACAATAGGCGTAGTAAAGCCGATACACGCCAATGCTCGGCAAAGGGGACAAGCATCGGCTGATGCGCCACTGATACCCCTCATATGTGTCACTAAACCCCGTTGATAAGGGCTTTCTGAATCAAATACCGACAATAGTCTCCTAGCAATCAAACTTACTCCGTCGGTGATCCGGTCCCCCTCACGATAACCTGTCCTGGGTAAAGATCGTCTATTTACTAAAGCTCGTGACATCTACTCCAGAGCAATCAATTTGCGATCGAATTCTAGTGCTCCTCAGATTGTCCTCGCAGTACGCAATATTTGCACTGACTACAAGATAGCGGTGATACGAACGGCGATACGTTACCACTTCCGAGTGTCCAATATGTTGCATGGCTTCGAACCTCGGGAAGAGACAAGGTACGGATTTCCACGGTTAGCAAATCACAGTGTTGGGTTTTTTTGCATTTCCCTCAACCCCAACATCAAGCGGAGGGTGCGATTCATACATTTTGTTTAGAAAAGCAGAACTTATTTGTTTCGGGAAAGCGCGATGCAGCAGTTCTATATCCCGCCTCTTTTTCGAATTCGAAACCTCATTCTATTTATTCTTGCTTCCCTCATTCTTGCTCATCCCTGCCGCATCGTCTTCGAGCCACCAAACCCGTTAAAATGAGACAAAGCAGAAAACGAATATACCTAAGCTGGCCATTAGAGTATCAATTAACGACAAGGTGGCTCAAAAAAATTCATTGTAAACGTTGAGATCTGGGTCTACATTTGATGGATTGGCCAGTTGGCTAAATTACTTGCAGCGGCAGGAGTTGCCACGTATCAATGGAACTACATCCTGTTCCTGAGAAAAGCCAAGAACTAAGATAATTGTGAAAAGGAACGAAACCAAGATTGTAAGTGTTGTATTCATGGTTCAACGGCTTATTCACCCGAACCGTGAACGGTCATTCTCCGAACTACTCCCCTAACATGATCGCCACTTCACCTTCCCGGTAATCCAACACCCCACCTCCCCACCATGTCTAAGACAGACCGAAATCTGCGATGGCTTCCCCATAGCCCAACCTTGTCTCACACGAACAGGTTCCTTTGTCCCGTGGTCGATGATCCCATTCTCCACAAGCCCGAATAATAACGCCGCGGCTGCAATACCCGTTGCTGGGTCCTCGACATACCCCACCGACCTGGGAAACTGCCGTGCCTCGATGAGTTGGGTGGTGGAGTCGATGACTACATAGGGATATAGGCCCGTTGAGTCGATCTGCTCACATACGCGCCGAATGGCTTCTGGATTCGGCGCGAGGTTTTGTAGGACATCGCGGCTCTTCAGTGGGATCAGCGTTTTGGTTCGCGACGTGCGTCCGTTTTGAATTGGGTATTCTGGTGCGAGATCTTCTTCTGCAACGCCGAGGCTGGAGAGGACATCGGGAATATATTTTCGGGATAGCTCTTCCACGGTACCATTTGGCTGCGACACGAGGACCTCACAGGATGCTAGTGAGGCACCGGGGAGCACTTTAGCTTCGACGATACCTGATAACGTAGATATGCCAAGGATATCCTCGGTTGGAGTTGTCGTCAACAAGCCCAGCTGCTGCAGAAGCCAAATCGCGCCTACAGTGGCATGTCCGCACATTTCCATTTCGTGATTTGGGACCCAGTAGCGCATTCTATAGTGACACTTTGGGTTTGTGTCTGCAGGAGCCGGAAGAATGAAGCCGCATTCATGGCCGCTCTTCTGGGTAAGCGATTGCATCTCTTCTGAGGTCAGGTTCTCTGCGCCAAGGAAGATTGTGGTTGGATTTCCGCCATCATTGTCGTTGTCCGTAGCGTACGGGAAGACAGAGAGGTTGTATGCTTGGACTTTTTCCATTAGGGCGATTGTGTCTTGTGGTGTTTGTAAAGAGCGCTTTGCGGATTACTGGAGCTCAAGTGGTAATGCGGGGACACCGTGAGTCATATCCCGCTGAGGATTTAGAATTTTGACATTAAGCACCAGAAACTGCTAGCTTTGGGCTAAGTTTTCGCTCTACGGATGTATTCAAAGGGTCGACTATCAATTCATGCAATAACAAGCCTTGGTCTGACCATGTGGATTAGTTGACCGGATCGTTTATCCGGTCCCGTTTCAATGATTCGTAAGTAATTAAATGCTAAATGTACATATGCTTGTCTCATGACTTCTTAATGTCGACAGACAGCTCCGATACCCCGAATGTGACGTTGGTGTCGGCAGAGAACGCTTCGGTACCGAATTGGAAGATGCCCATGTAGTCTGACTTTGACGGATAGGTACTCCCAGATAGGGTGTAGAGATCTGTGATCAACGGATAAATATCTCCCTGGAACTGCTCCGTCGGTTCCGAGGCAATCCACGTTAGGACAGTCTGGTTGTTGCCATTTGTGCCGGTGTAGAGCCCACTGTGGGAATTATAGTTAGAAGGGCAGGCTTGCAGGAATCAAAATAGTATGCGACTCACAATATTGTGCCATTGATGGTATGGTTTGTGACCACACCGTCACTATAGCCGATGGGATCGGACGAGGCGCCAAACCGCGCAAACCATACCATGACCTCGAACTGGGCAGTAGTACTGCCCTGGGCGGTGGTCTTGTCGCTGTCAAAGAACATATCGACAGCAACATTACATTGGAGGGATTCGCTGTTGAGCGTGGTGAAGTCGGTGGACTCAGCAACGGTGTTGCCCACGCTGTAGGTCCAGTGGAGATCGAAGTCGATCTCCTCCATCTTGTCAAGCGCCACGGGCAGGACATCTTCGATCTGGATATTGGGGAAGGCGTGGACGGGTTGAGTCTCGGGACCGGGATCGAATTGCCAGGTCACCGACCAGTCTGGTGCTGTGGTCTTGGTCGGGTAGGTCTCATTATTGAAAGTGGTGACCTGGGAGTGGTTAGGGAGGGCTACTTTGAAACTGGCCTGAAACAGTGGACTTACATTCATGCACAGAGCACCAGTCGTCGAGTCGGTAACACCCCACTGGTTGGGATTGACTGTGAGATCGATCAGCGGTGTTCCCGGCGATCAACGATCGGAATGTGGATAACCACAAAGCTGGGGAAGACTGAACGAGGATGAACTCACGTGTATACTGCTCTCCTTGTGAAGGCGGAGAGATACCAAAAGATTTTTCGCAGTATTGAGTGTTGGTAAGGCCGTTATTTGTGGTGCTGCCACTGCCTCCAGAGCCACCTCCGGTGCTGCCTCCTGAACTGCCTCCAGATCCGTCTGAAGTGCCGTCGCTACTGAAGAGCGGCTTTTGGCCGGTCGCCGCGAGATGCGCGTCAATGCCAACGAGTGTGCCCACGGAGCCTCCCAGTGGGATAGCCAAAAGGATGGCGTTTACTAGTAATGTGAGAGCCATCCTGTGTTTTGATGTTATAGGGAGAACAAAGGCAAAAAGAAAAAGCCAAAGCCAAGCGGACTTCGGGTGTGACTTGTTATCAGCGATCGTCAAACATGGCTGGTTGAACCGGATTGAGTTTAGCGGCAGGTACTAAAGCGGGAACCGTACCGTTACTGTACCCTTGAATCACGTAGCGCAGGGAAAATTGGATAAGTGGAGCCATTGCGCCACGCATTTTGCCCCCCTGCGTACCTGCTACTCTGAATGCGGTTACGATGGACACATGGGCCCCGCATCCTGGCTCGACCAGTAAAATCTAAGTGATCTGTAAATTGTGTATCCAGTGGCTGGAGCAACTAAAGGCCTGGATCTGCACAATTCCCAAATCTATTTCTATTCAGACAAAGAAAAAAAAATACCCACCTTTCATCCACGGATCCGATCCAGGCAACCAGTTGGATTGGTTGGGTAAAAAATAGATATCACCCATCATGAGTGGATCAGGGACCATGAAATTCGTTGGAATTAAAAAAGAAATTTCAGGTACCAATGTAGCCTATCAAATTCATTAGACCGGGCAATCATGACGAAAGCGGTTTCACCACCACGCGTGATTAGGGTAGCATTACTATTTATACTGGATCAATGTGGGATTGAGATCAGAATTACGGGTTTCAATGTAATCTAACGTATGGGCTAAGCCTCCCCAACTCCCAGATCTGGATGATAAGGCTTTTGGCTCTAAGCTTCTAATCTAATTTTCCCTACTTCCCTGCCCCGTTATTTTCTTCCCTCTCACATCTCTCCAGCTTTTGAGGTTGGTCACATTCGTTTTTCTTTTTAAAAATCCCCAGACTTGTCTCAAGTCTTTCTTTTCACCCCGAAATCCTGCATTCCATCCATCTTATCTTTCCCCCCCTCTTCCGATCCTAGCGCATTCTTACTAGTCTCGGCGTGATCGCCCACTATGAACGGGTCAACGGCCACTCTATATGGCCCGGAGGAAGAGGAGATGACCACCCTCCACGGCAATCACGGATATCGAGGCGTGAATCCTACTAGCCCGAGCACCTTCGACTTTCATTTCCAAGATATTCCGTCTCCGAGGCCGAGAGTCCCCTTTCGAGCCGGCCATACCGCGAATCCCCGTTACAGTCCACCCGAGTATGCCTCACAGGGCTGGCTACAGCCGACACCCAGAACCTCCGATGTGCCCGAGGCATGGGCCAATTCTCCCTATGACTCTCGTTCGACATCACCGACATTGGTATGTTACTTTTCACTTTTCACCCGGTCGCGCGACCAGCCCACGAGAAACTAACACACGTGATGGCACTAGTACCAGAATACTCCGGTTCAACAAAGCGCCCAAAGTTTAGCGCCGCTAGTCAACACCCCTGCCTCGCCGGGATTTTCCAAGGAGTGGGTGCAGACGGGTGCCTCATCAATTGCGCGTATCAATGACCGCGACGACGCTGAGATCTGGAAAGGATGGAAGCGGTGGATTTTCTTCCTAACCCCGTTCCTCACCTTCGGCAACACTGCCATTTATCTGTTCTATCTCGGCTTGCGGATCTACTGTATCATTCAAGCACAGAATGCGGCTGGGATCAGCTACGCGGGGGCCTGGGTGTTTGTTGCCATTGAGATTGCTGTCGCCATTCCCTCTCTCATGCACAACTGTTGGACAATGCTGGCCTTGAAAAAACGCGGTCGCGCGAGACTGCGCTTGACTGGAAACGATTGTCCGACCGTGGATGTCTTTGTGACCTGTTGCGGTGAAGATGACGAGGTCGTCCTCGATACCGTTCGGGCCACCCTGGACCAAGATTATCCGCAAGACCGATTCCGGGTGATTGTGCTTGATGACGCCAAATCCGCAACTTTGGAAGAATCGGTCAACCAGCTCTCGGCAACCCACCCTAACATGTACTATATGGCCCGAGAGAAAATTCCTGGAAAGCCCCATCACTTCAAGGCGGGTAATTTGAACTACGGTCTGGATCAGGTGCACAATCTGCCTGGAGGCGCAGGTCAGTTCATGGCGGCGCTGGACGCTGATATGATTCCCGAGCAAGAATGGCTTCGTGCGGTGCTTCCCCACTTATTGGTGGAGCCCAAGATGGCCCTTGCATGCCCTCCGCAACTCTTCTACAATACCCCTGCGTCTGATCCCCTCGCCCAGAGTCTGGACTTCTTCGTGCATGTCATTGAGCCAATCAAGGATGCGCTCAGCGTTGCTTGGTGTACCGGTTCGGGCTACGTCGTGCGTCGCGAAGCCTTGGAAGAAATTGGCAATTTCCCACTTGGTTCCTTGGCAGAGGATGTAGCAACCTCGACTTTGATGCTTGGCAAAGGCTGGAAAACCGCATACATCCACGAGCCGCTGCAATTTGGTACTGTTCCCGAGGACTTTGGTGGTCACTTGAAGCAGCGCACTCGATGGGCCATTGGAACCGTGGACACGGCTTTCAAGCTGAAGTTCTGTATCTGGGGCGATGCCGTCCGTCAGATGACCTTTGCTCAGCGTTTCTCTGGTTTTCTCTACGCTACCTTGAGTTTGTACACTCTCCTGCTCACGGCTTCTCTGTTCGCTATCCCTATCATCCTTTTGTGGGGTAAGCAGCTCGTTGCCTACGCCAACCAGGACGAGCTTCATTGGCTTATCTGGGCCTGTTTCGCGGCGACCCTGAGTAACCGTCTTTGTGAGTTTGCGCTGTTCATTCCTGCAGGCTACAACACTGGTCAGCGAGGTTCTCGCTACCAGCTGTGGATGTCCCCCTACATCGCTATTTGCATCGTCCGCTCCTTCATGCTGCCCAAGTGGCTGGGTGGCCAAACCCAGGCTTTCAAGCCTACTGGCTCCCTGGGCTCTACCCTTAACGAGCGTGACCCCAAGACCCGCAAGAACTTGTTTGTTCGTCTGCGCGTCATTCTATTCAACTACATGGCTCTTTTCCACTTTGCTTTCGTCTACGTCACTCTCGTCGCAGTGGTCATCTCCTCTTACCGCTGTTTCGCCGTCGCGAGTGGCTTCAAGGGCGTTGTGATCTGCTTGATCACACATGCCTTCTGGCCCCCATTGACATTCCTTTTCATCTGCACTTCTCTGTGGACGCCGGTCTCTTACGCCATCGACCCCCCGTCGATGCCGGAGCGTGAGGACCTCTTGACCCGCGACCCAAAGACCGGTGTGGCCCACCCGACCACCAAGAGCAAGAAGATTGCTTTCGGTGGTCAGGCCGCCTGGTTTGAGCTTCAGTACACGGTCGCCACGGTCGCCACGATCCTGATTTTTGTGTACTCTTTCTTTTGGTAAATCATTTAATGTATGTAATGTATATCACATAGGGCATGCGGAGTTACGATACACGAATTTGAGGTCATTTACCAAGGTCTACGGGAGTCATGTATACTCACTTGAAGATTGGGGATCGTCTTCTCATTTTTGTCTATATATCATTCATTTTTCTGTTTTCTGGCGTTTTGGGGGCTTCTCATCCACGTCAAACTCTTTCCTCCAAGACCCAGTCATGACTTCTTTATCAGCTCCGTGCAATCCAACATCATACGCACTCTTCATACCATCCAGACAGATTTGCCTCCGTTGATCAAAATCAAACATCGGCTTCGGATACGTCTGTTCCTCTGAGGAACCCGTTCCATCCCCCGTGACCCGACATCCCCACTTCTTCTGATCAGCAATCGGCGCCTTCCAAGGCTCATAGATATATTTCTTATCAAACTGCACCAGTTCAGGACAATACTTCCGTACAAAGTGACCCTCTGGATCCCACTTTTTCCCAAAGGCAATCGGTGAATAACAGCGGTAAAATTGCGAAAAGAACGCCGTGCAGGAAAGCCACATCCAATTCCCAATATTGCAGGCTGTCTCATCTATTTTTATCCGAAAATCAGCATCGTAAGCATCCAAGCGGAAAATGATTCTGGCGGGTGGAGAAGCCCGCACGGGATTCATGGAACTCACGATCGATCAGCAGCTCTTCAAATACTTCTGCTCCCCGTTCCCAGCTTACGTAGCAGCCTCCACGCGTCAAGAAACAGGCAACACTATGTCTCCCGAGATGATGGATCCACCCTTCCTGCCTCAACTGCCGCATAAGGGCATCAATCCAGGGAAAGCCCGTGCGCCCTTCCTTCCAGCGAGTAAACCATTCTTCTGCGTCAGCTGAGTCGACGGTGTAGTCCCGGTCACCCGTCTCGGAATCAGCATCTGAGCCTCCATCTGCCAGGTTCTTGGACTGTAAATGCCAATCGATCAGCCTTACGACGGGATTACCGTACGTTGTGGAGAAGGCAGGACCCACTGCTGCCTGTGCAGCAAAGTACATATCTCGAAAGAGCAGTTGGCCAGGCATATTAGTGGGGATTGACGATGTCGGCTTCTTTTCGGCCTTGCGCTTTTTCAACACTTCTTGCACGTCCCACCAGACTTTGCGCACGGAGACGGTCCCAAAATGATGATGCGGTGAGAGGAGAGTGGTAGATTGTGGCTCAAAGTCTGCAGGTGAGGTCTTGGGCTTCTCGAATAGACCGATGTATTCTTCGTTTTTGATGGACGTGGACAAAAGCTTCAACGCCTCCGTCTCGCCGCCCCGGTGCGGTGTCGTCACAGTCGAAGCTTGAATGCCTATCTCTTCGAGCGTCGGCACTCCGAAATCATTCTTCGGACCCATGATAGCCGTATACTGTTTATCCTTGCTGGTCCGATACTCCGCATTCAAGTCAGGCTCTGCCTCAACGCCGTCTTGTGTGATATTGGCCAACTTCATCTTCTCCCACTCCCATGGATCGGGAATACTCTTGGGTGTATCCAAAGGCTTCTCGGGTTGTCCAGAATTAATCTTTTCAGCAGCTTTCTCCACCTGCGACATACTCATTGTCGCTTTGCCTCCATTCTTTGCGACCAGCTCGTCGGGATCAAACAGGTTCCTCCCCATCCTCACAATCACCTCCACCCCAGCCTTCTCCGCTAATTGCAGGACCTCCTCATCTCGCGCCCTCGCGTAGGAATCAGTATCCTTTTCAAACACCAAATGCGTTACCCCCCACGCCTCCCACAGCTTTGGTAGAACGGTCTGTGGCGCCTCGCGCACTACCCATAGCTTCTGCTTGGCATTGAGCTTTTCGTAAGATTTTGAAAGGTCGCTTTGACATTCTAGTAAAAAGCGCCAGCGGTTCGGGCCTACACGGGAGCGGTACACATAGTGCGGGTCCCACGTCCAGACGGGAATGAAGGTTGAGGGTTTCAAAGCGAGTGCGGCATGTAGAGCTGGGGAATCGTGGAGACGGAGATCGGTGCGATGCCAGTATAGGACTACCTTGGACGAGGATGGCATTGCCTTTGATGGAATAGATCAATTGACGAGTAACTGACAGGTAATCATGGGGTGAATTTTTTTTTTTTCCAACTTGGATCGGGATCGGAAAGATTAAGGGAATTCCCGATCTTTAGTTTCCTAGATCGTGAGCTTAAAATGCATGACGTCAATTTACATTTTCTAGATGTTCCAACTCCGGATATTTAACCCGCAATTGTACACCCCTTGCTGAATCTTGATTTCTATCGAAAGTCCAGAGCAATCTATAAACTCAAGTACCTAATGCTCGTTAATTGTCAATCCCAAATTCGCCAAAACATTCTTCTTCACGGCCAACAAATATTCCTCCACAAAGCCGGCCTCATGGAAAACCTCATTATACCCCAAACTAACATGCAGCTTTCCCCTCCATGTAAAGCAATGAATAACCAACGCAGCCGTAACATTCGTGTCATTGAACCCAACAGATTTTACCTCCACTTCTCCATACCTGTGCCCCAAATATCCCTCCACCATCCCAAGACTGTTAAAGTACGGCTCTGACATAACCGGATGCTGTGCACCTGGATCCTCCGTTATCCTCAATATCTGCTCAACAAAAACCCTTCGCACAAAGAGTGCATCGCTCTCATCCGTCCAAGGCCGCCCATAATACTCTTTCAATGTCCCAACCAACTCGATCCACGAGGCACGCGTCGGCACATTCAAGGGCAATCCAAGCACACGATGTGAAACCGCCTCAGTCGACCCATTACTCGGTGGCGGGCAGTACTTCCTCAAATCAAAGATCCCATAAGAGATAAAGCGCGATGCATCTGAATTGGGATTCCGACATACCGCTTCTTCGATCACAGAAGCATTGATGACTGGTGTAACAGTCAAGCCACGTGCACGGATCGCAGCTAGTACAGAGCTCGTCTCTTCAACTGAGAATACTATCTCGCTTCTGGCTGTACTGCCCGGCATCATCTGTGGGTATTCTCTCATTGTGAACGCTGGGGTCCCATCACTAGTTACAGCATCGGCATGCAGTGCTGCCGCTTGTACTTCCCAATTCGGATCCCAGTCTTCCTTCTCAGGCATACCTACCACCTCATCGAGTGATAGAGCTAGATTACGCGCTTCTTCTCCAGTTAAGGTAACTGGAGATGGACTCGCCAGCTCGGAGAGTAAATCGTGCATCAGCCACAATGATCCATGTGCATCCCAGCGCCAATGCGAAGAAAGGAGTGCCAGTTCGTTGCTCTTCGGGATCCAGTAACATGTTGCTTGCGGTGGGGCAATTCGAACGATTCCACCGTGAAGGAGCTCATATGCCGATGGTACATCTTCTGCTACGATGAATGTGGTAGCAGCCCAAGACTCTAGCGCCCCTTCATCGCGGATGGGGTAGTACCGCTTATTCTGGCCGCTTGGGTCGATTTGGGTTGCGATACCCGGGTGTCGGAACCGAATTGCTTTCCAGGCATTGCGGAGTTGGGATGTGAAGTCGAGTTCCAGTGGATAGGATAGTTCTGCGCTGAGCATTATCATCCAGTTTTCGCGGCCGGTAGGGATTGTGAGGTTTTTAATGTGGTTGAAGAATTTTTCGTGCACGTCTAGGGGGGCTTCCCAGTAGTCTATCTTTTGTGTCCATGGCATGATCTAAATGATTGGCTTTGCTTGATACTGTTGTGGGGAGTAATCTGGGCCCTCTGGATGAGGTGAGGTTGCTTGAACGTGGTGCTCTCCTTGCTGATCAGCCCCGTCTTGAGATGCAGGAATGCCAAGCAGGCCGGACGTCATATCGTGGGGGCGATTCAAGTGGTGAATCGATGAAAATTGGATGTCAATGTTCATAGATGGTTTATGTGGTTAGTACAGTCAATAATGATCAATCCGAATCCCGTAAAGCCCCGAGTAAGAGTCTCTATTGGCATTTTTCCGTCTTTATTGCTCTCCAGTACAATAGGTAATGCCTGCCAAGATGTACCCGAGGAAAGCGAGTCTATCACTGGCTAGCTACTCATATCATCAATCAGGAGTAAGTAGTACTTGCAGCTAATACGGGTGACTCATATGTCAAAGCGCGTTATAGAAGCGGGTCTAGCGGATATGGCACTCCGGCGGGGGATCCGGGGACTGAAAACATTTTTCTTTGACCACCAAAACCACAATTCCTAACCATCAGGGAAAGAAAATCAACATCAGGTTAAATGGCCTCAGATATGGAATTCATCGAGGCCCCGCCTCAACGGGGAAAGCTACGGATCACTGCGATCATGGTAGCCCTGTCTGTAAGATTGGAGTGACAGTTTTTCTTTTCCTGTTCCCCACACTAAAAAAGACCCTAGTTGTCGATGTTCGTCGCTGCGCTCGACCAAACAATTATTGCGACTGCCATTCCCACTATTGCAGCCAAATTTGATTCTGCTGCGGGATATACTTGGATCGGCGGTGCCTATCTGCTGGCCAATGCGGCCGGATCTTGTATTTGGGCTAAGCTGTCGGACATATGGGGACGCAAACTGATTCTGCTCATCGCCGTTGCTTGGTTTCTTATCAGTTCTATTATCTGTGCTGCTGCGGTGAATATGCAGATGTTGATTGCTGGTCGTGCACTGCAGGGTATTGCAGGTGGAGGACTCCTGCAGCTGAACACGATTATCATTTCCGATCTTTTTAGTGTTCGGTATGTGCTGCAATCTCGAATAAAACATACATATACTGATATAGCAACAGCCACCGAAGCCTTTATCTTGGTTTGATGGAGGTTATGTGGGCCTTGGCTGGTGGTATTGGTCCACTGCTTGGTGGTGCATTCTCAGAGTATGTCTCGTGGAGATGGAGCTTTTGGATCAATCCTCCCATCTCGGGCATCGCTTTCATCCTTCTGTTCTTCTACTTGGACGTGCACAACCCCAAGACCGGAATGGCAGATGGGATCAAAGCGATCGATTGGTTCGGAAGCCTGTCGGTGCTGGGTCTCACACTGATGCTTCTTCTGGGCCTGGACTTTGGAGGCGAAACATTCGCTTGGAGCTCGCCGCAAGTCATCTGCTTGATTGTATTTGGAACTCTGTGCTCCCTGCTTTTCGTCTACAGCGAAAAGCGGCTGGCGAAGTATCCCCTCATGCCACTGGACATCTTCTCCCAGATCTCGAACATCGCCACCTTGGCAGTCGGGTTTGCGCATGGATTTGTAAGTTGTTTGTGATCACCAGGTTAACACATACTAATTCAGAGCAGGTTTTTGTCGCAGGAGAATACTACATTCCCCTTTACCTGCAATCAGCAAAGGGGGCCTCCCCAATGCGATCCGGTGTCTTGATTCTTCCCCTTGTTCTTGCTGAAGCATTTACAGGTATGATCACTGGAGTGATCATTCACCGTACAGGAAGATATCGGGAACTTATCTGGGTAGGTTTTGTACTGATGACCATCGGATATGGACTTTTGATCCGCCTGGATCAATTCTCCTCTCTAGGAGAGATCATCGGCTACCAGCTGATCAGTGGATGCGGCGCTGGACTTCTTTTCCAAACGCCGATCATTGCCATCCAGGCAACGGTGTCCCAAGATGACACCGCGACGGCAACGGCTACCCTCGGGTTTATCCGTAACATGGCGACGGCTTGCTCGATTGTTATCGGCGGTGTCGTGTTCCAGAACAGTATGGGAGAGAGAAAGGCCAGTCTGCTGGCTACTGGCATGTCAGAAACCTTGGCGAACCAGATGACGGGTGACTCTGCTGAGGCGAATATTGAGTACATCAAGGATATTCAGAATCCTGTGGAGCTGCTGGCTGTTCGGGGGGCCTTTGCGTGGAGTATGCGGAACATGTGGATCTTGTACACTTGCATGTCGGGCTTGGGTCTCTTCTGTTCCTTCTTCATTTTGAAGACTCGGTTGAGGGAAGATCATGTTGAGACTGTTACTGGACTGAACCGTGAGAAGCAGCCCATGATTGAAAGCCTCCAGACTCAGGAGGAACAGCGAGTTTGACTTGCCAAAAAATTGTATATATGATTAAGAATAGGGTATGGAGGTGAGCTGTCACCATACATAAAAACAAAAAAACGTCGAGTGCAACTAAATATTTACTACCACTCCAACGTATTAAATGGCAAATAACAAAAGGTACCTACACCAAAATACTATAATGGGAAAGGTAGATTGAAAGGTAGAAAAAGATAAGTGCTCAAGAAACAGAACATCCTGTAGCAACCGAACATAGGACTGGAAGATCGGCAACACTTTGACCAATATAAATATTGACTCCTTCGCCGTCGACAGGAGCCATCCAGTCCTGCACAACCACATCCCAAACACTAAGATCCTTGCGGGTGATCTCGAGCGTTAAAGTCTGACTTTGACCAGCCGCCAGTTCCTCGGTCTTCTCAAATTGACGGAGCTGACGAGAGGGGGTATCAAGGCCCAAGCTTGAAGGAAGCTCGACGTATAGCTGTGCGACGGCCTTTCCTTTTCGACTTCCTGTATTCGTGACAGTGACATCGATCGAGAATGCGATGTCATACAGAGCAGGATTACCACCTTGACCACCACCAGCTCGTACCCCGGGCCTCTGCGTGGTCTTATAGCCGTCCGGGTAGGGGTAGGTGTCCGATGCAGTGATCGACTGAGGGTCGTCGAGGTAGGGGTAGAGGTAACGCCAAATACGAGTAAAGCTCGTCGATGACCATGCAACTTCAGCGGGATTGGGAATGGAGTCATTATATTTCGGTGTAGCTCCTTGAGAGGGTCTCGCAGGAGGGTAGGTGCTGTCGATTGCTGTCACGACTGACAGAGAAGGGCTCGAGAAGTTAAATGTGGTGTATGACAGCCCATGGCCGAAGGGGTACCGCGGAGTGATGTTGGCCTGGAGGAAATGGCGGTAATCGATATAGAGACCTTCAGTGAAGGTATCTTGGATTTGACCGAATGGTTGGTCAATGATACCCACGCTGTCTGGATAGTCAGACTCGCTTTTTGGGATCGTATAAGGCATATGACCGCTCGGACTGTAGTCGCCGAAAAGGATGTCCACTAGCGAGTCACCGGCTTCCTGACCCGGGAGATGGGCCACGAGAACTGCTTTGACGGAGTTTAGCTCGATCCACTCCTCCATCACGATTTGGCCGACCGTGTGAATAACTACGACAACATTGGAGAACTTCTCCGCCGCTGCTTTAACCAGGTCATCACCGTTGTGCCAGGCGTTTAAGCCAGCCACAAGTCGGTCTCCGGGGTTACCGTCAACAGTGATGGAGTTCTCACCAGAGTCGGCGTTAATGAAGACGATCGCAATGTCATCGGCACTAGCGGTGACACTAGACGGGAAGGAGTCTGTGATATAGAATGTGCAGTTTTGAGAAACATTTGCGATGGCCTCCTGGGGTGTGATGAGATACGGCAGGCTTGCGGAGCCGCTACCCCATCCCATGGTCAAAACGCCGCTGTCGCAACCTTGGTCGGTGCATGAGTTTAATCCACCTGAGTTCGGGCCGGCATCGGTGCCAAACACCTTGAGCGAATCATTGCTGTTTAGAGGAAGTATACTGTCCTCGTTCTTCAGAAGGGTAATGGCCTCGCGCGCAACAGTTCTAGCGGTGATGTTATGGTCTCCCTCTACATTGACGAATTGGTTGACAACACCTGTAGGAGAGAAGAGAGCACCAGGATAAAGCTCGCCAGTTGCGGCATCCGTGTTAGAAGAGAAATTTGGTAGAGGGTAATCTTCATCCTGGCCAAATTTATACCACGTAGCGACGATTCGAGTTACCTTTATGATAAGTTAATTTCAACGCCGGTGAAGTGTAACGACCGGGCTTTGGTCTTTACTTACCATGTCATTTAGGCGGTCGAGTGGGACACTGCCATTGAGAATAGACCGGGAAAGGTCATAAGCCCAATAACTGTCTCCAAACAAAGGCACAGAGCCATCGCCCGGCATAGCCATGTCAAGGCCAGCAAGAGCGGATCCCACACCACTATAGTGACCCAGCCAGTCCGTCATAACAAAGCCCTGAAAACCAAGTTCATCCTTGAGGATATCATTAAGTAGCTTGCTGTTCTGGCTGCAAGCCGAGCTATTTACCTGAATGGAGTCAGATAGGGTTTGGAGACGACAGGATGAAGACTTACATCATTGTAAGCAGTCATTATTGAGCCTACACCAGCACGAACTCCCTCTGCGAAAGGCCAGAGATAAAGCTCATGTAGAGTTCGATCATCAATATTGGACGAATAGCCCTTTGTAATGATGCTGCTCATCCGGTACATCTCCTGCTCGTATCCAATAAAGTGCTTCAGTGACGCGATGGCACCTGTGCTCTGCATGCCCTTGATAGTTTCAGCACCTCCAATAGCTTGAAGGGTTGGGTCTGCACCAAAGCCTTCCCAATTACGACCTCCTCGAGGCTTGCGGCCGAGGGGTCCAACAACTGGGCCCAATTGAACATTGACGCCCTTGCCTCGGGCCTCCTCACCAATCCCCACACCACGGTTATACATCAGCTCTTTATTGAAAGTCGCGCCGACTGTGAGCCCGGGTGGGAATGCTGTGATGTGGTCTGTCTCCCGAATACCTAAAGGGGAGTCCTGCAAGCACAGATTCGGGATGCCGAATCGCGGTGCACTCCCCGTTTGCCCAACACAAGGTCCCATGAAAAACCCTGTTCCGGTGGTAAGGTTTACCTTCTCCGCCAGCGTCATATTGCTGACAACCTGGTATGCTTTCTCGTAGGCATCTGACCAGTCGGACACCCACCCGCCATGCGGAGTTGGATAGTACGGAGGCGACGAGTACTCGTCATCGTCGCGTGGATGCAGTTGCACGGGCTTGGTTTCTCCATCTGTGACGGAACTTGCGACCAGCAGCTGAGGCAGCAGAGGCACGAGAGCTAGATGAGACCAGCGAGTCATGGCGTACAATGGAGCATTTGCATACGGATAACAGCAGGTCAGACTCGACGTCCCGTCCTGTACGACTTGCAGAGCAGAAAGTCGCACTTATTCAAGATTTGTCTGACGCAAGGCCTTATAGTTGCCCCTCCCTCGTGACGAAAAAGGGGAGGGGAATTTGACAGATGCACGTGCCAGGCATGAAAGCAAGTTGTCACGATCCTGACACGGAGTAGATCGTCACTCCAAGCAAGTTGAGAGGCATCTCGCTTGCATAACCGAAGTGATAGTGTATGACCAAACCCCGTTAGTGGTGGATTATCTGCGTGTTGTGGGTCCGAATGCAGGTTTGTTCCTGGCAGAACGCGGAGGCGCCAAGTGACGATCTCTCCCCAGATCATCATTTCCCAAAACAGATTCGTCAGGGGGAAGTAACGATAAGAATGGTGGCTATGGTGGACCACTGCTACGTGATATTCCGAAATTTATCCGATCAAAATTAGCCTTCGAGCTAATGGACAAACCTTAGGTTTGCGCCATTCTGATCGGCAGATGGCGCAGCTATGCGCCCTATTGGCAGCGCCGCTATGTCAGAAACGCCGAGGTAACTGGTACGAATGACCATCTGATCCATAAAACCATGTGATTAGGAAAACTCCCTGCGCTGGGACGTAAGCCGGACATTGAAAAGGTGTTCAATTGTTTTACACGCGATAGATCGCGACCTATCTCTAGAACTTGGTGTATCGCAGGTAAGGCTTAACCTCGCGCACTTCGCCAAACTTCTTCTTCGCATCAGGGGTGGAGACCGACGGGGGTACGATCACATCATCACCCACTTGCCAGTCAATCGGAGTGGTGACACCCTTCTTGTCGCCCGTCTGAAGAGAGTCGATCACACGCAAGACCTCCGCGGAGTTGCGGCCGGTCGAAGCAGGGTACATCATGGTCAGGCGGATCTTCTTGTTAGGGTCAATGATGAAAACAGAGCGGATGGTGAACGCGATGCCCTTCTCGCTGATGTTGTCCAGGTCCTGCTGATCTATCATGTCGTAGAGGAAAGCCACCTTGCGATCGGCGTCGGCAATGATGGGGAACTGCACGTCAGTCGAAGCAACTTCATTGATATCCTTGATCCACTCGCCGTGAGAACCAATGTCGTTGGCACTCTGATGTAAGGACGGTGTTAGCGAAAGAACCCCCGCTCAATGTCGGTCATGAAACCCACCAAACCAATCATCTTCACGCCGCGCTTTTCAAACTCATCCTTCATCTTCGCAAATGCGCCCAACTCGGTCGTACAGACGGGGGTGAAGTCGGCTGGGTGGGAAAAGAGGATGGTCCAGCTGTTTCCAATGAACTGGTGGAAATCAATCTCGCCCTTGGTGGTCAAGGCCTTGAAGTTGGGGGCTGATTAGTGCCATTAGCATTCGTTGACCAACTTGAGCGCCAATTCCACAATACCAGTTGATCCCAGACGCAGACGCGGCTGTTCTTGGGCAGAAGCCGCTAGGAACCGACGAAGGACCGGCTGAGCGTGGGGCAGGGCAGAGAGCCTGGCCCATGGGGCAGCACGAGGAGCAGTACGAAGGGCACGGAAGGCCATCTGAGGGGCTATCATCGAAGCCATGACTGTGGTTGAATTGAAGAAGTTCCATCCCCGCAAGCAGCTACATCATCGAGGGGATTAGCTCAGCAAGCACGCAAGAATGATCTAACCGCATTAGGAGATAAGCTATGGCAATGATCAAATTGTGTAAACTACTACATAGGATTCTTATCAATTAAAGCTAGACTAGGGCCATGGTGATTGAGCTCTCTACTCTTTTCTCCTTTCTTGCCCATGACAATGCGTCACGTCTAGAAACTTCGTAAGTATATGCGATAATGTACACCAAAGGCATTAAAATTAGTTTGTCGCCTGTTCCGTTGCTGATTTTGTCCTAGGAGGAAGACTATAAGTGAGAACAGCCAGAAGCCTCAACAATTCTTCCCCAATTATTGTCTCGAATTCAGGTTCAAAGATACGAAAGGTCTGGCGTTTTGCCGAGTGGGTCGTAAATACAGTGACTGGATTGCGGGCCGTCCCTGTGGAGCACTGTCCAGGGCTCCAGGCTGACGAGGCTTACAGAGCTGATGCCCCAAGGACCCTGTGAAGGATCGAAAAGCTTTATTTTGTTACACCTTAAATCTTTTGTATTTCTTAACAGAATTTGTAGGAAGGCGCAGAATTTACTTACTGCAGGAAAGCCTTGGACATGGTAATATTAGTCGCGAAGATTACTGGTAATTCGCGTACTCAGAATAGTACAGACCAATGCTCAAAAACGTGTGAACAGCGCTTGAGGTGATCCACTTTTTTCCCCTTTGCATCCAAATTAAATTGAGTTTCAGATTCTGACCACTGGCGTTGACTGCCTTCCCGCTACGCTCTGGCCCCCACGATCGACACTAGAAAGCACTAAGTCATGTAAAAACCTTGGCCCCCAATAAAGAGGGAGCAGCGCCCGCGCATGCCCCGTCTGCCCTGAATCCTACTTTTATCGCCTTCCCAATGGCTTCTACAATAACAAGTGCTCCCATTGCGCTCACCACGACATTCACACCGCCAGCAGATTGTTTCACGGACTCGTATCACATTCAATGGTGGGATGGCGTAAACTATTACACACCAGTGTCTGCCACTTACACGTGGTGGTGGGTTAGCCTTGGAGCCAGAGACTGGAGCACATGTTTTCCATCGGATTTTGCCTCGGCGACAACAAGCTATTTCTCGCCGGGCTTGTGTCCATCGGGCTATACAGCTGCCGGTTTAACAGAACTCTCACTCGACAGCAATATTGAGACAAGAGCAACCTGCTGTCCTAGGTATGACAGCCCACAATTTGCGCCTACAATCACTCAATCGCGCATTTGTTGACTTAATTCTATGATTAGCGGCTACAATGCTCAAACTGGCGACGGCTGGCCCTGGTACTCCAGCAATCCGTGCACCTCCTCTAACACCAACACGGACTCTGTCTATGTTTACACATTCAACGGCGCGGTTACGAGTGAAACAGGGACGTTTGGAATCCAGGGGAAGGGCGTTTCGATTCGTTGGCAATCAACCGACTTTGTGTCAGCAACATCGACCTCGGAAACCTTGACATTAGCAACGTCAGCATCAGCAAATTCAATATCAAAAGCGACTAGCACAACGGGTACTGCAGCAACAACAGCGGGTCAATCGACGAGCAATGGACTTTCAACCGGAGCCAAAATTGGGATTGGCGTTGGATGTGGAGTTGCAGCCGTCATACTAATAATCGTGGCTCTCTTGGTCTATCGAAGGCGTAAGGCCAGATCAGCGCTAGCATACAATCAGACTATGGCACAACAGTACGGACCACGTGCTGAGATATATACGCCAGCATTCGATGTGAAAAATGTGAACAGCCCGCCATCAGATTCCATAGGCTCGCGATGGCAGACCGGAATTTCACGCTCCGGGGGCTCTGAGCTAGCGGGGTCCCAGCCACCTGTAGTGGAGTTGTCAACAACTAGAGATGTTGTGGAACTGGACTCAGGATATATTCCAACGGAGCTAGACAACATGCACCAATTCCAGGGCAAGAGATAACGGTTCTAATATAGTTGAATTACGCACACCACATATAATAGTGAAACTTGACTAATCATTACGAAACCATATCATATAACCAAAGATCCGTAAATTATATCCATCAAAATATTAAGACCCTCCTGACTTCCACATGCATGCGAACTGTATAACCTTCTTCATATTACCCCCGAAATTCGTCAAACATATGAAAAAAGGGAATTCGAGGCCATTCATATTATACAGCTCTCTCCACGAGTATTACCAACCGCCAAACACAGGGACATGCTTAAAGCGCAAGCATGGCAGCAGCAAATGCAGCTCCACCGAGGATACTACCGGCGGTAGCAATAGGCGCCGCGTTCATCGTCGAGTCACCAGACCAAGTGGATGTAGATGTAGCATCTTGACTGTCACGGTTGTAATCACTAGTGGACGTCGGGGTAGCGGTAGCCTCGTTGGTAGCCGGACCAGTAGTGGTAGAAGAATAACGGCCCGAAGACACAGCAGCTGAGACAATGCTAGAGTATCCGTTCGCAGAGAACGGGACCCGGGTAATGCAGGTGGGCTCGTTGCTCCAGCTCACTGATGAACCGCCATAGTCGGTACCACTGCAGAAGGGGAAGCAGTCCGAGAACTGGACATCAGTGTCACGGTAATCGTCGTAGTCCATCACGCAGCAGTAGGGGTTGTTGTCCTCTTCCACAGACAGGGATCCGTGACAGCATCTGTCGTTGCCGTTGTAGTTGATCGGCGTCCATTCATTAGGACAGTTGGTAACGAGTCGCTTTCCAAGTAGAGCATCGCCCTGGGTCATGTTAGTTGGGTGGTGCATGATGGAGTTGAGTGGCTTGGGGGCTTCTTACAAGGTTGAAGCGGGCATTTGCAGCCACCGCAAGCGAGAGGACCGCCGGGATGACGATGTTCTGGATTGAAGGCATTTTGGAGGGTACTTTGAGACTTGGACTGAGATTTGCAACTGTGGTGAGTGTCTAATGGCAGGTTGATCTCGTAGTTTTTATATTACTGAAAGGTAGTCTGGACACCAATCTAGGAGGCGTGAATATTCTTGAAATAGATATGTCATATTCAGCCAAAGGCGATCTATTGAGGATTCCTTCCAAGGGGAGCATTGTGGTTCGAGGGAAGATCCGGGTAGTCCCAATGGCTGCGGGAAGAGGAGCTCCTTGCGGACATCCATGTGGCATTAGAGCCAGAGCGAAATTTGCGGGCAGAGTTGGCTGACCAATAGTGAATCAGTATTTTTTTCAGACTGACAAGCTTGGCATAAATATGAAATAACTTGCTGCGATATCCCTTGGACTTTGCCGATCATTACTGTATATGATCTGCAAGGGACGTCAGTTATTGAAAAGTCCCGCTAGGGCGTTCGAAAAATTCCCGGAGAATGTAGATCGGACATCAAGCGCAATTAGAGCCCTTGCATTGCTCTGGTCTAATGACGTATGACGTAGGTTTATCGATGGGAGCCTTACCAGGTGTGCCTGGGGCTCTACGTTGCACATAGTTCTGAGCGAACTTTTATATGAAGCAAGGATACGATACTAGATTAAGCGACCGGAAAATTCATGTTATGCACTACTAATGACTTGTAGATATCGACTATTCCAAGCGGATTAGAGCCCAAGAGCCAAAGAAAAGTCTAAAGCTTCGACAAATGGGCCGCCCGACAAGCTGCAAGGTTGGAAGGCCCATCGAAGATCTGTTGCTCTATCAGCCGGGTATTGATCTGAAAGCGGGCGTTAGCGATGTCGGTTAAGAGTGTTGTCTGGTGTCAGATAGAATATAATAGCACTTACATGTTGCATGCCAAGTTGCTCGAGCCTCTCGACACCAAGGAGTCGCATACAAGTTTTGGTCTCGTCAGCCAGGACTAGATATCATGGTCAATGGAAACCCCTCAGCGGAAAACAGACCTTGGACTCACTCTGTAAAACTCTCTTTACCCCATCTACGCCTCCAGCGGATAGGCCAAAGAGCGCAGGTCGCCCAATACCGACGCCCTTTGCACCCAAGCACATGGCCTTAACCACATCAGTGCCTCTCCTGACTCCTCCATCCACCCAGATTTCGATTTTTTCAAAGACTTCAGGGCAGTATTTGCGGATTTCAAGAAGTGTGTGCACGACTGGAGGGGAAGTATCAAGGGATCTCCCACCGTGATTTGATAGAATTATGGCCTTCACTTGTGGCCTATGCAAGGAAGCAATGTAGGCATCTTCATGGGTTTGAACACCTTTGAGAATCACAGGAAGACTGGTGTGTTTCGCCAACCACGCAAGAGTCTCGGTCCATGTCAGAGTAGGATCCATCCCGGCAAAACACTTTTTATCTCGAGCTTGCGCTGAGTCCTTCGGGGATGTTTCCTCTTCTGTGATTCTGCTGATAACATCGCCACCACGTTGATCATCCTCTCTCTTGCCCATCACCGGGGTATCAAGAGTCAGCACAATAAACTTGATAGCCGCCAATTTGTTGATCCGAGCAATCATTCGCTCGCTTCTAGTGCGACCTTCTTGTACGTATAGCTGCCAGCCAAACACTTGTTCCGGAGAGGCATCGGCAACAATCTCCTCCGGCGTCATGGAGGCGCTGTAAGAGATAATTTGCAAAGCACCGAAGCTGCGACAGGCCTCAGCAATACCTGCTTCACCGGATGGGTGCCCCAGACGGGCCTGAGCGGCTGGAGACACGTATATAGGCATTGAAACGTTATTGTCTAGTAATTTTGTATCGAGACTGCAATTTGCGCAGTCAATGAAGATTCTCGGTCGCAAAAGGATAGAGCGAAAGGCCTCTGTGTTGAGGCGCTTAGAAATCTTGTCGTCAGCAGCAGAGTAGTAGTATGCCCATGCCTTTTTGCTAATCTTTGCTGTAGCCAATTCTTCGATTTCATCCATGTTCAAAAGGTTCTCAACAGGAGGGTAATCAGTAGCTTTCCGTGGAGTAGCAGGTGAGGACTCTTTCTTGGGCAACGTCGCCGGGTCAATAGTACCAAGAAGAGCCTCGGGCTTGAGGTTGTCTTCCAAAGTACCAGTAGGGTGAACCGGATCGTACTCTTCTGTCGCATCTTGGCCTGCGAGCTTCAGAATGACATTCGCACCCCCAGGGTGGTCAGCAACAAAGTCGGTCACCTAACCATGATTGGTGTTTTTGTTAGAAAGATAAAGATAAGATCTCTAAGCAGCTGTTGTGTCCTCACATCGTAGACCTTGTCATACAAGATGACCCAACAGCTCTTGCTGTTATTGTGTTGAGCCACTGTAACTCAATCAGTGAGGCTGATACTTAAACATTTAGAAAGGGCATTGAGATACCTTCAGCAGCATCAAAGACTTTCCCCATGTTGAGAAGACTTGCGGTAAACCAGTGTTATTCTGGGAGTTTGTTTAAGTCTTATTTGAACCAGCAGCGCTCGGAGCAATCGCCGATAAACCGGAAGCAAAAGTGGGGGTTGGAACCATTTGTGCTGGGAAGCTTGGGGTCAAAGTGGGTCTTTGACCTTATTCTCCGCATTACCCAATAGACGGCAGTGTTTTAGCGACAGATAAGCGGAATTGATGTTACTTCCGAGGTCACATCTGGTTACTTGCCGACCGGTTCTTAGTCCACAGCATATAGTGATCATGACTCGGTTTAGACAAAGTTTTCTCTATTTGCACCTATATAGACAGGATGCCTGGCCTGCCGCCGCCTTATGAGGGCGCTCAGGCTCAGGTTTACTGTAAAGGTCAGCACGGGCTCAAACTCATGATCCTGCTCTCTCCAGTCACGTGGTATGTCACTGATCCATGGCACAATGCCCAGTGAGTGCTCAACATGACGCTCGATATCCGTATTCGGGCAAACGAAAATACGCTGAATCATCACATTCTCTCAGCCGCGGCTATTGGCCTATCTGGAGAGCTGGGCAATTCAATACATTTTCTGTCATTTGATGTCTTTGCCCCTGCGACCCCGTCCGAACTTGGTTGTTGTCATGTTGACGGTTCACTCAAGTGTTGACAATACCCTTAGGCTTCTCCAGTGCTGCGCGCAAATTCATTTAGACTGCTAAATTTGAGCTGGATAGTAGGATTGGGCATTGCTTCACCGTGGTCACAACTCATCATCCTTTGGATTTCTTACAACTTAGTATACAAATGAAACGCTTGGGGCCCTGGAGGGAGCTAGGTATTAGGAGATGCACGTGGTTTGGAGACTTGATGGAGTATGGTGACCTCTCTTAAATCAACGCACTTTCGATCTGTGCTTGCTTGCGTGGAAATCATGCGTTTGCTTAGCCATAGCAGTCACTGATTACAGCTTGTAAGGTGCGTTGTTCACGCCGTGCATCAAAGATGCAGATAGTGTCGAGACCGACGTAATGTGACTGGTTGCTGGGCGGAGCAAAATCCGGTTCCCTGCCTGGTTCTGCTCGAATCCTGCTAAAATCCGTTAGTCCCTGCGGGCTCAATGTGCTTGGTCGTATTTAGATGGTGCGGGGAAGCCCAAGGATTCCCAACGGACCGAGCCATGTCAAGAGGGCGGCTAATTCCGTTGCCGAACTTGCTGGAAACATGATGCCGCTGCACAGCGTGCACGGACCTGATGTTCGATAGCTTCGATGTCGTGGTCCTGGCTGATTGGATGCCTCAGTAGTTCTGGTAGTTTGCCAAGGTCTGGCACGTATGCAGAGCCTCATTCTCCTTTGCACATTTTGCTTAAATGGGGGCAAAGAGGATGCTTTATAGACTTATTGTACGGAAGGAACCATGGATCTCTTCAGTGGAGTAGCTTCAGTATTTGCGGTTTGCGGTCAACTGGAAGCATGCATTAAAGGCCTTCGTCAAATTTACAATACTTTGAAATTCGCGAAACGGGATATGCGACAGCTGATGGAGGAGGTTGAAATCTGTCAAAGTTTTTTTAGTATCTTCAACGATGTCACACGCCCTCTGGGCAGCGGAGTGATGACGTTGGCTCGCGAGAAAAACCTTGATAAAGCATTGCAGACCCAGGCCACTTCGGCCCTTGAGCAAATCAATCACATCATGAGCAAGTTCAAGCCGCTCATGAAGGGTAGCAGCGCCAGCTCATTTGATGAACTTTTAGCAAAGGTTCGGTGGCATTTCATGAAGCAGGAGCTCCAATATTTAATGATCACATTCTGTACTGTGAAGCACAGTCTTAACTTGCTTTCCTGTCTTTTAATGCTGGAGAGCTCTCTTGCGAAGTTTTTACAACAGTCAACAGCGAATGACAACCATGATTTGCTTCTTAGTCAAATGTGAGAATTCCTGGCTGATCACGCATATCAGTATCATGACTAAAGCGCTTTCTCCATTTGCAGAACCACACTAAAAAAGATGGTCCGTCGCCAGGACAAGTCTTTGAAGAGATTGGCCAAGACAATGAAGGATACACCTCAAAACGTCCACGAGTCGCCGCTGATAGCCAACACAGAATCTATGATCGTCATCATCAAACAGATCCAGAAAGTGCCTGTCGCTAGGGCACGAGAAATTATCGCTCAGGAACGGCGAAATAATTCTTCACGTGTTTTGACCCCAACACCAAGGGCTCACGATCCCATAAGCACGCAAAATTCAAGGAACATAAGACTAGGCAATACGCGATTGCGTTCTGGTAGCCGTTTGCCTAGCGTGGTAGCATCGCCACACAGCCAAGAAACACCATGTCAGGCGGGTGTGTCTGTGTCTCGCGAGCGTCTTAGGACGCGCGATTATGGAGATGGCAATAGAGAACATTATGAAGGGGGCTCATCCTCATCTTCCACCCGGAATGGCAGGCATAACCACATGTTATTCGTGCCCAATCCACCTTTCACTCAAGCGGATTGGGACAGCAGGAATTGAAACAAGACGGATTCCGGAGACATTCTTTAAGTTCATGCAGCAGGTATGTGGCCAGGTGGATATTATCGACATAAAGCTTGACTCATCACTGAGCGGAATGCAGAGTTACTACAATAATAGGTGTCACTTGTGGGCCCTAGATTTGTTCAAAGCAACCACAAGGCCTCAGAAGAAGCATGGCCAACCAAGTTAGGGTTTAAGGGCAAAAGTATGCATATAAAGTCAGGATGGAATGATACAGACTGAAGACTAGCATGCGAGACACTCTCCAGCATCGTGGCATGGCCGCAATCACTAAATAATCATCTACGTGTATATATGCGGTTGCAAAGAGGAGATAGGTCTTAGTTGAAGGGAAGATTTGTAGTCAAATGTCTAGCCCCCTTTTCATTGATTTTCGTGGACTTTAATCATAGATTCGTTAGGTTATGATTATTGGATCTCGTATATATATCATAGAAAACAGGTCTAAACTGAATCAATTTTCATCCAAACTGTGGATATATCTTCATTATCCAAGTCTCACTTCGGAGCGAAAGTTGTGGTCGTAGTCACCGGTTGCACGGTCTCCGTGGTCTCCGTGGCATTGGCAGCCAACAGTGCAGCCAGCGCCTTCTTCTTCTGTTCTTCAGTAAGACTGGCATTTTGGCTGATCATCATGACTTTCTCCTTGAATGCCTTGCGCTCCTCTGCTAGCGCGCGAACGGCCTCTTCCTCCGCTTCAGCCTCATCATCGTCTTCTCCAACAACATCACCGGCTTGGAAGACAAATTCGTCCTCCCCCTGTTGCCTCTGCTCTTCCAGTTGCTTCTGCATCTCTTCTTGTAGTCGCCTGTCCTTCTCTTCTTCCGCCTTCCTCTCGGCTTCCACGTCAACTTTCTCCTCTCCGACCACCTCTCCGTTTTCATTAAACACGGCTCTGAAGTACTCTTCTCCAATTTGATTTCCGTTCTCGTCGTAGACAGGCTTGGGATACTGGACGGCAGCCGAGACAGTTTCGTTCGTTCTCTCGGTTTGTTTCAGTGGCTTTTCCAATTTTAGCATCAAGTCAATCCAGGAAAGTCATTTCAGGAGGTACTTACGTTGCGGTGGAACATTTGAACCTTATGAAGCCTGAAGGCGGCTCCTCCGTACGAGACCACAAGTCCCTTATCCTCCTTTGCAATGTTAGTCTTCTAGCAAGCCAAAAGACAGAAAGGAGAGGGGCATCAAACCTCTGTAGCTTTGTATGTTCTCCATCCCTCACTGTTAGTCTTGGAATTTGACGATGCATTGGTTCCGACCTTTGCAATACCAGTGGCTCCAACATCGAACCCACCACTGGTATCCCGGCTATGAGCGCTCGTCATAGTGATGGCGCATTCTTGAGTAGACCATGTTTTCTTGATAGCCCATAGTCCGAAATCCTTGATATAGGTACCCCACTCCCCCTTGACAAGTTCTTTCGCGTTTTTCTCCACCCAATCCGTAATTATGTCTCTGCATGGAGCCTTGAGCCATTCATTCACGACGACAGACTCTTCTGTGATGAGAGCTGCTTTACCAGTCTGCCCCCATTTGTTCTTCGCCTCGGCAGATACATCAATCGGGGCAGAAGAAAGAGCACCCGAAAGACCTCCTGAGAGTCCAAAGCTAGCCTCGGCTTCTTTGCTCGAACTTGTAGTTTTCCAAATTTTCTCTTTGGGTTTCTCGTAGGTGACCACCTTCTTAGGAGATGTGAAACCATCCTCCTCAGGACGACCGGGAATAGAGAGGTCGGTAATCAAGTTCCAGTCTCCGGCGTCATCAAAAAAGCCGACGGCACCGGGGTGGAGATGACTGAATGACTGAGGGGTATATAGGTAATGGCCGTCTCCATTATGCTTCATAAGCTCGGCGTACTCTTCAGGAATAGTGATAGTCATTTTGGTGATTTTGATGAACAGGATAGAATGAGATGTTTGAATTGAAATTGTCCTCCCCGCTGCTGGAGGGGCAGGTCAGTTAAATACGCTGAAGGTGCGTGGCCAAGGGCAGGATCGGTGTCAAATCATCATAAAAACGTAGGTGACAGTATTTTGTTCGATGATCTAATGTGATAGTCCTCGAACTAGTCTCAATTTGGGATCGATGCAGATGATCTTCAGCCCCTCCGTTCGTGACTTGGTTCGGTACCATCTACGATCCAGATCTCAGGGATCGCTTAAGAAGCCGACAGATGACCGTGAAAGGCAATTATTTACAGAAAATCCCGTACACTACAATATGTCTTCTACATGCTAGAAAAGATAAATATCGGCCAAATACTCAAATGAATTGTCTACAGTCATGAGTGTTGTTTCTGACGATCAGTGGAGGGGTGCGTCATAGCTGCCCTCGATGACATAGAAAGATCCACACTATAGCCCGACGGGCTGGTTTAGTGAGGTGGAGCTTCAGTGCACATGTACAGATTCGGGAGAACAAGTGATGAGAGTGTAGTCTGTCATGTATATTGGTTGATACCTCTAGGTCCAAAGAATGGCGCCAAGGTCCTGCCCCAGCCTCTTGCAAAGTATAAAAATCCAAATAGCAAGAAAACAGATTCCCCACACCGACGAAATGAGATCGCCAATTTCCCTTTTCGATCTCCTACTCACCAGATGCCACCTTCTTCCTTACATGTCAAACAATGTGAAGTTCCAGTGGCGTAGCCAGACCCTGTCATCCCGAACCAAAATACATAGGGGCTTGACTCTGACATATGTGGATGGTAAGTCCGCCAATCTCTGCAATGGTCAGCTGGAGATCATACTCAGTTCGACTTAGTGATCGAAAATCTTGGAAGCAAGAAGGGCACTCGAATGGGGTGTAGAATTATGTAACGCGCCAGAAAATATCTGGATGCGAATACAGTATCCGCTCGATTGTCCATTGCTCTGTAAACCCACAGCCAATGCGAATCCTGGAACATTCAAATTTGGGTAGAGACATACGAGACATGTTCTCGGTGCTGAGGTCATAGGCTTGCCTGACGGATATATTATTCATCGAAGTCTAGACATACAACTCGAAATTTGGAACCTGGTTTACACACTGTTCAATTCTCGTGAAGTATTAATGTGAAGATTGTTTGAATGTTTGTTTGAGTCCTAATGTAGCCTAGCGTATTTCAGATGCGGCCTAGTGGATGCATCCCGATGAAGCTAACCCAATTTGGGAGCTCAACCGGTTTGGACTAGTGCCTGAGGCGTCAGACTGCAGCAATGAACGGTTCACATGTGCATGATTCACAGGAAAGCGGGGGCCAACTGTTCGAGTGCGATGGGCGCTCATGTTATCTCACGGTGAATGACGTCAAAAACCACTTCTTGTCTTGATAGACCGGCGTATACTTTGTAGCCACTAACACGAACACCTGTTCTTCCGCAGGAAGATCGGATCAGCCTTGAGATAATATTTACATCATATCAGCCACCAGTTTGAAGAGCCTATTGTAGGACTAGCTTTAATCAACTGCATTGGTACTACTGCATTAGTCCTGAAGTTTTCTGGCATTAGTTATTATGTTATGCTGGGCATAATCAACCGATCTCAGACTAGATACCTACCGTCAAAACTACTCACGCAAATATTTCACGATCAACAGAACATGGCTTCCAAGCGGAACATTGAAGCCCTCAAAGCTCATTAGCGATACAATCTTGACCAAATTACGGAGCTACAGAGGCATAACTATCTGGTTTCCTGCGTGAAGCGCCGGATTCAGCACAACTACCAAGGACTAGTTGAATACCTACCTCATTTACGGTACTAAGGTAGCGCGGACCTGTAATACTGAGCAGATTTATCTCAAGTATACAACAGTATCAAGCCTCAACATGCCAGATAACGCTTCATTTGCCCCGGGATATAGGCTAATAGTTCAACCATGGGTAAGGAAAGGCGGCTGCTCAGTATCACGCCTTAAGCAGCTTCACGACCCGGAGCATTCTAGTGTGAGCGAGTAAGTAACTGGGTGTGTGCTTGATAACAAAAATATCCTGAATCTCAAATACTGCGCTATAACTAATACCGTCACTGTGGCATTCAATCATAGCACTAGCTTAGTAGCTTAGTAGACTACAGATGTGGAGAATACCTGTATTACATGTATTCAAGGACAAGGTTTTCGAAGTCATATTTGGGTCTAGAAATAGACAGAAGACCAACCTAGCGCAAGCAAGAAATTTTGAAACCAAAAATGCACCTAAACTCCAAAATGCATGCGCCGAGTCATACACAAAATAAATAAAAACGCTTGAATATGAAGTCATAAGTCCGCAACCGCGTGATGGCATGCATGGAGGCGTCCCCGTGGACTTATTCGATTAAGCCTCATCCCAGATCTTTGGCCTCGTTAATTTTATCATGGAACGAATCGAGGGATAGCATATGCAATATGAATATCGACAATGAGAAGAACAAAATGTGAAGTATCATGAAACTGAGAAATCAAGTCATGGCCATGGCGGGACAAGTCTTCGGAGGTTGAGGTGAAGCGTGAACTGTACAATGTTGGGCCAGTGACATGTCAAAGGCTAGCTGTCGTGAATAGGATGAAGTCGCTTCTCTTGAATGAATGGGTGGTTAAGCAGTGAACATCAGACGCAAGCGGCTTGGACCTTTCTTCTTCTCCTTTGGCCGCTTCTCTTTTTCTGACGAAGGGGTGCCAGACTTAGAAGGCACCCTACTCGGCGCCCTGCTTGAAGATCTGCTCGGGGCTTTGCTCGGGGCTTGACTTGGAGCTCGACTCGGTGCTCGACTGGGTGCCCTGCTAGGTGCCTTTGATGGCTCTCTAGTTGATCTGGAGAACATTCCCGCAGAACTCTTGGGAGCGGACCTGGACTCCCTTTTCGAGTGTCCCTCCGAGGGCGCGTGTGCATGTGATCTGGAGGTGCGCGACCGACGAGATCGACGGGATGAGACCATCGAAGTCTCATCATCGAACTTGAAGCGTGGATCTCTCTCCATGCGCGCTGTGGTCACGTCGATTCCAGACAATGCGGCTGCTCGCTGAGTAATGAACTCGCCATCTACTGATGTTCCCATGCTGACTGCTTCAACGTCTGCAACGCCGCGTCTCCACATTTCGACACGGCTACCTTGTTCCACATGAAGCTCCATCAACTCTTCCATCTCTTCCTCCTCGTCTGGACCCACGACAGTCGGCTCTTCGGTAATTCCAGTGGTGCCAGACTGGATCTTCTTGATGATTTTGTATCCTCCAAACATGACTACTGTCACTCCCAGTCCGAGACCAGCAGCGATCAGGAACTGTGGGCTTGCTAGTAGGGCCCAAATCGCCGGAGCAGCGGACTTGAATGCAGTAAGCGCCGTTGGTGCCATTTTGCTGGCGACATTGCTGATCTCCGCCAGAGTGAGAGCAACCGCAGCCATCGCATCGGGGTTCTTCTGGAGATGAGCGATGGTGGCGGTAGCACTATGCTGCATACAATGCGCTTCTTCCAAAAGCCACTGCGCCCGAGTTACCAGACCGTCCAGCTGCTTTTGATCATCCCCATTCTCCACCGCCGGGCTATACTTCGCTAGCGCGACCGGGTGAGCATCTCCATATGCAAGATCCATATCGATGTGTGCATCGGATTTGGAGCGGGCAGTTGTCGGTCTTGCCTCAGGCTGGCGAAGTGCGACATCATGATGGGTGTGTCTGCGGGGAAGCTCCGTTGGCGGTTCAAAGGCCGATTCGGGTCTCGAAGCACTGGAATGCAAATCTTGCTCGTACCGAGAAGGGGGACGGCGATGGTGCACACTACGACTTGATTGATGTCGTGACCTTGAGGCGCGACTTCGCCGTGATGGTGCTACTGATGGAGCGTCATCGATCTGGTAGGTGGCGAGAGCTTGCAGTGCTTGCTGCTCCGCAATCTTGGCATTGCGCTCCGAGTCAAAATGGGCCTTGCGTTCGCGATATGCAGCTTTTGCTTGACTGAAGACGCCGAAGAGTTGTTTACTCTGGTGCTGTCAGGATAACCTTCGATTGATCCGTTGTAATCCGGGCTAGCTTACCGTGCTAACAACCTTGCCGGACTTGTCAATCACAGCGATCGTCTGGCCGAGCGGCGCCATCGAATAGGATCGTCGACGGTCAACGATCACCTCATTAGAGAATTGCTTGAGACCGGTGAAGGAGCGGTGTAGAACGCTAATGATTCCACCTGGAAGATCTAACAGCCAGGGTATAAATAACTGTAAAGAGTGATAGAAAGAAGAATTGATGACCCCGATGTATAAAATGGAATAATATAGGAGAAAAAGAGAATTTTTAGTCCCCCAAGCTGATTAAGCTGGTTAATTTAAAAAAATCCCCGTGAAAAGAGATCAGCGGTCAGGTCCGATAGGACTCATATGGTTTACTTATGGGGAAGAGTGAAGCGGGAAAACGGAGGAGGCTGGGGCGATGGCATCAGCGCGCAGGAGTTGGGCAGAGCAGCGAACGGTGGCCGCAGGACCCTCACTATAGGGCAGAGTTGGGTTCCAGTGATGCGACAGGCAGAAGCGAATTACAATGAGAAGCTCACATCACATCGGCAAGACGAGTAGTTGGGCGCGAAGACCGCTGAGTGGGGGGAAGGGTTTGTTGGCGAACTGTGATTGGGAAAGAATGGATCCTTTCCAAGAAAACATGCTCGCAGGCTAGGCCGAGATAAATCACTAATAGCGCCGATATGCCCCGGAAGTTTTCTGGTTTGATAAAGAAGCGGTGACTTGATGTTTGTGATTGGTTGAGGGTCACCGCCACTGTGGCTGGTGTCGTGAAATGGCCCCATCAGCCACAGTACGGTGGCGGTGCTGCTATGGTGCGCGCATGAGATGCTCGACTTGGTGTACATGTTCTGTGTACGTAGATGCAATGTTCCGTGCCCCCTAGAGGCACAAAAGGAACCCTCGAGAAGGCAATGACGATTCATGGTGCGATCACTGCTGTACTCGGGCACTTCCGATTCCCATTGGAGAATCTCCAGTCAAACAATGAATCTTTGACATGGACAGCTGCAGGGTGGAAACATAGTCTTGCAATGATTTATGAAACCAGCACAGGCGCTAAATTGCGAATAGAAATGCGGGTGAAGTCATCCGTCTTATCTGTCCACCGCTGATCTGTCAAGTTCTCCTATCCATCTGCACTTTCCCCAAGTGCAAATATTTGGATATCCTTACTTTGTATTCATGGCTGTGCTTGATTTTCAGTCGCGACCTCCTTTGGCCCGACTACAATGGGAGCCAAGGTGAGTTGCGAGTAGATTCCCAAATGCCCCCCGAGGTCATGCGACCGTATACAATCTTGGAATAAAAGGGAAAATTCAGAATAATTGACTGACTGGGGATCAACTCAATAGGTCGGCATGTTGTTGGAATCATAAAAGATATTATTCAAGGGGTGGTGAGTCGAATACTTGACCGATGGTGCAATGGCTAAGATTTCCCGCACCGCCATTTTTCTTCCTTTCTATTCTCCTTTTCTCTTCTCTCTATATTTGCCTTCAAATTCTTCATATTAGTCGTGGGAATAACCCCGGAGCCTCCAGTTCCAAAGATTCGTTTTCCGGGTGGATCCAATCATCCGACGCGGGGAGATCTGGCCTCCACACAACTTCCCAAAAAATAACTCTCCCTAAATCATTGACTGACTGGGAACCACGCAATGGATATAGTGGATTCCGGAGGCTCTTCCGACGTGGAAGACCAATCCAAGGCATGGGGATCGGATGCTCCGTCTTTAGCGCCAAGTAACGACGATGCAAGCAGCGCACAGCCGCTAAGTGATTGCGGGATCGGACATCGCGTGCTGGCTAGCCGCTCCGTCCTAGCATTGGCTATTGATGAAGAATGTGTGTTTGCTGGCTTGCAAGGTGGAGATATTGTGGTAGGTAGTCATGCTACATATGGTCGCTTCTTAATTCGATGATGTCGATGTTGTCAATCCCAAGTTCCCGGTCTGACTCATTTTCTAGGCTTGGTCCCTGGAGACATACGACCTTGTTCTGTCGGTCCACGCCCACAAAGAGAGCGTCCTGGGTCTGTACCTGTCAGAGGATGGGAACCTACTGTTCTCCACTGGCGGAGACTCGGTAATTAATGTGAGTTACTGAGAGTCTCCTGTTGCGGAACTTCGAGGTACTGATCACCCTTCCCAGGTCTGGTCGACAAGAACATTTGAGCGACTGTACTCCATCTATCCTCACCATGATGTGGGTGATATCTTTACTGTGGTTTATTCTGCAAGTAACCAAACCATCTATTGTGGTGCGCAGAACACAAGCATCCAATGGTGTGATCTGTCTGAAGAAAGTGCCCTGAGTCAAACATCAGCGGCCCACCCGTCAAAGCGGACTCATCGCTTTTTCGACTCCCGGGGTCCGGATGGGACGCTGGCTCCTCGACCATCAGATGGTACCCACTCGGTTTCGGAAGGAGGTCGAGTTTTATCATTCAAGCGAGACCACCATAAGCTGTTCGCCCACCACGGCTATGTTTATTCAATGCTCCTCGTCAAGGGCCTTATCGAATCCGCTCCTTCTGAGGAGGTCTTGTTGACTGGTTCCGGGGATGGTGCTGTGAAGCTATGGCGGATCGGTCAGCAGCCGGGAGCAGCCCCAACTCAAATTGCAAAGCTACAGAATGGAGACCCTGTACTCTCTATTGCTGTGGAAGGCTCATTGCTCTACTGTGGCTTGGCGGGTGGTGCTTTGAATATTTGGAATCTTGACTCCCAGCAACTAGTTAAAAGGATTGTTCGCCATACCGGTGACCTATGGGCAGTCCATGTCATTCAAGGCGTTGCAATCTGCGGAGACTCGACAGGAACAGTCAAGGTATATTGACCTCTCTCTAGACCCTTTGTTTGTGCACTGGCTGATTTGTTTCCAGAAATTCAACTCTCGATTTGAGGAAGTTGGTGGCTGGGTCGCCCACGAAGGTACCATGCTTGCATCTGCTACTGGCCGAGCCAAGGATCGACACATCTATGCTACTGGAGGCAATGACAACTCAGTCGGCATTTGGGACCTGACGGAATTCTTCCTCACTCAGGAGGAGCTGCCACCCATCAGCAACGGTACGTCTTGATTTGGTAACAAAAAGCACCAGTCTGCTAACTCATATCTGCCACAGATGAACTGGTGAATAGTCTCGCCAAATTTGTCTCATTCAAGACTATCTCCGCAAGTCCCAAATTCAAAGGTGAATGCAACCAAGGAGCAGCGTTCCTCCGCCGTCACTGCAACTACCTTGGTGCAAAGACAAAGCTTTTGACTACGGGCGAGGACACGAACCCCATCGTGTATGCCCGATTTGATGCAACTTCGTCGGAGAAAGTAGACAAGACAATTCTCTTCTATGGGCACTACGACGTTGTTGGTGCTGACACCAATCGCCCTAAGTGGAGATCCGATCCTTACCAGTTGACTTCGATCAATGGGTTCCTATATGGTCGTGGTGTTTCTGACAACAAAGGACCGATTCTTGCGTCTCTATATGCTGCTGCTGATCTTGCTCGAACGAAGTCACTCCGTTGCAATGTGGTGTTCTTAATTGAAGGAGAGGAGGAATCTGGATCCCAAGGATTCCATCAAACTGTACATGAGCACCAGGCTGAGATCGGGCCTGTGGATTGGATTTTGCTCGCGAACAGTTATTGGTTGGATGACTATAACCCCTGTCTAACATACGGTCTTCGAGGTGTGGTGCATGCCAACTTGGTCGTAACCAGTGATCACCCTGACCTACACAGTGGTATCGACGGAAGCGCTCTATTGGACGAACCCGTCAAAGATGTGTCGATTCTGGTTTCTACCCTAGTTGGGCGGAAGGGTCGAATCAACCTTCCTGGATTCCATGACTCCGTACGTCCCATCACAGAAGCCGAGCAGAAGCGGTTTGAGGCCATTGCAGACATCTTGCTCCCTCAACATCCCGAGATCCAAGATCGCCAGGCCTTAGTCAAGTCTCTCATGTATCGCTGGCGTGAGCCGTCGCTGACAATCCACTCGATGGAAGTCCCCGGCAGCAAGAACGCAACTACTACCATTGCTCGACTCGCTAAGGCTAGCCTATCAATCCGTATTGTTCCCGATCAACAAGCGGATGATGTTGCAGCGACTCTTACTGCGTTTGCTCAGGAGCAGTTTGCCCTGCTGGAATCACAGAACGACCTCACTGTCGAGATCACTGGAAAGTCGGATGCCTGGTTGGGTGACCCAGACAATGAAATCTTCGCCACACTCTCAGAAGCAATCACAGCAGCATGGACTCCAGACCAGCAAGAGTCGAAACACCAGTACCCGCCAATGCCCCTTCCCAAAAATGGACGGCAGTCTGTCACCCCCAAGCCCCCCGTCCCTTCAGGCCCGGGCCTTCTTCGCAATGATTCCTCTGACAGCCTGGCATCACGCGTTGATCGTGTGATCACATCAACCACCACCTCATCGGCTGAAAAGGCGGCCGCCCGTAAGCGGTCTTTACAGTCCGCCACTGTCCCGACATCCTCCACCCTCACCCAAACAGCTGCAACCCCCGATGACCCTTCTTCGTCTTCGTTGCCCATTCGAACCAAGTCCGAGACACAGTCGTCAGAGACTCCCGACTTCGCAACCGGATCTTCAGCCCCATCCACTTCCCCCGCAGCGGTGAAGCCCATTTTTATCCGTGAAGGCGGGTCGATTCCGACGATCCGCTTCCTGGAAAAGGTCTTTTCAGCCCCAGCAGCTAACCTGCCTTGTGGACAAGCGAGTGATAACGCACACTTGGATAATGAGCGCATGCGTGTTGAGAACTTGTATAAGAGTCGAGAGATCTTCCGATACGTGTTCGCTCATTTGGTTGACAAAACATAAGCACCTTTGCTTGTTTTGGCTACAATCGAGTTTCCTCATATTTTGTAAACTATGCATCCTCTTAGCATCACCTCTTTCGGGTTACCAGGAATTTGATTATTTTTCTTCACGTCAATTTAAAGCGGTATAAGGTCAGTCCTTGTTTTTTCTTCTACCTCTCTGTTCTTGCTCTTCATACGGTACTTCCCATAGGCAGATACCAATGAAAATGTCAAACAAAGCCTCTAAATCACATCGACAACTGGTCAGCAGTGTCTGACTGAGCTTTGTGTTAGGTTATTAACAATCTACGCTTTCTCAAATACCCTTCCATATGCGTGCTACTATTATTCAAGTGTATTGACTCATATGTCTACTTTACTAAGATGCAAGACAGAATCTATATCCGTTGATAGACCCATGGATGTTTCTCAACCATTAATCCCGTACCATATCTTGCCATACCATGTAGTTGGGACCGTCACCTCCCAATGTTCATTCTCAATTTCAGCCCGTCCAGTGTCGAGATCAGCCTGCAGTGGAGACACAAAACTATCCCGGAACACCAGTTTATGACCGATCCACAGCACAGCAAAAAGGATGAGGCTGACATATGCCACAAAGAAGCTTTGAACGTCGAATGAAGGAATCCATGCCGTGAATCCCTGCGTCAGCAGAATAAGGATATTAAAGAATAATCCATAATAGGCCAGAAAAGGCTGAAACGGAGCTTTATAAGGCAGGAAGTCGCGAGAGATATTCCGAGCCTTCAATGCTCGCATGAAAGCAACGTGGCATGCATTCAGCGAAGCCCACAGAATGAAGCCTGCAACCGTCGAAATATTGAGCAACCAGTTGAAAACTGTTGTGCCCGAGGTCGAGATATTCATAAACCCCAAAAGTCCGAATAATGCGGTGAGCACGACTCCGAAATATGGCACACCCCCCTTTGTTGTCTTCGCGAAGAGAGAGGGGGCGTATCCGTCATTTGCTAGGCCGACTAACATACGACTTCCGCTGTAAACGTTGGAGTTGGCTGCAGAGAGCACCACAGTCAACAGGACCGCGTTGATGAGACTGGGGAGAACCTCGACACCAGCCAACTTGGCGGCAATAACAAATGGTGATGCACTTGCATTAGACGAGCTTGATAGAAGATCCTCGTTATCGGATGGTACAAGGAGGCCCATGAAGAACACAGAGAACACATAGAAGAGGAGAATCCGGAAGAATGTCGCCCGAATAGCCTTTGGCACTGTCTGCCGTGGGTTTTCAGTTTCACCTGCAGCCAAACCGACAAGCTCGGTTCCTTGGCATGAGAACCCTGCTTGAATCAGCACTGCCCAGAACCCAACAAACTTTGCTGTGGGCCCTGGTGTGACGAGATAATCGACGAATGGACCTGGATGTACCCAATTATGGAAGCCCAGGTACCCTTGATCCCCGGCACCAGCATCAATACAGATGCCAAAGATAATAAATCCGATCACCGTCAGTACCTATAAGCATTTGTCAGCCTGAACAAGAACCACCACCTGGGACTACGACACCCACCTTGGCTGTAGAGAGCCAGAACTCAACCTCGCCATAGAAGTTCACCGGTAACAGATTCAGAATAGTAATGACGACCCAGAAGACTGCGATGAATATTGCCGTGTTAATTGTCGGATCCCAGTATTGAATGATAAGACCCGTAGCAGTCAACTCAAGCGCGTAGGTGATGGCCCAAGAAAACCAATAGATCCAGCCCATTGCAAATCCAAGACTGGGATCGATCAGTCTAGTAGCATAGGACGTGAATGCCCCAGAGACAGGCAGGTATGTGGCTATCTCTCCCAGGGAAGTCATGACCGAGAACACAATGGAGCCGATGAAGATATAGGCAATTAGAGCACCAACAGGTCCAGCATGGGCCAAGGCTTCACCACTGGAGATGAATAAACCAGTTCCGATTGTTCCCCCTAGGATCCATTAAAAGACTGAGTATTGAGGGAGATGAAACCGAAATGTTTTGAGCACCTACCGATTGCGATCATCTGAAGGTGTCTGCTCTTCAGCTTACGCTTCAAAGCTGGACCTTGTCTTTGACCGGCCAAAGACATGTTTTCCTCGTCGGGGTCATTGCACACTGTAGGAAGTTGGGGAGTAGGTGACTCTTCTTTCTCAGGTTCTTCGACGGCTGTCGCTTTGAGAAACCCCATTTCGGGCTGTCACGCAGATACACGCCGAATGAATGATTGAAGGATTGGATCGTTGAAAGTCGGAAACACGCAAAATACCGTTGGGATCAAGCCAGACACAGGGTTCAAATGTTGAAAAGTTGCAATTGGTCTTCGCTGGCTATGATTACCTAGTCATCAGTTTCTGGTCACTTTCTATGGCAAATCTGGCAGGTTGTGGAGCAAAATGGTTGGATTGACCCTCACTCCACGAAGAGAACGTGGGGAAAGATTTGAGGAAAACACGTTTCGCTTGGTTCACTGAGCGCTGTGGGAAATCACTATCTAGAAAGAGGGTTAGCTCGTATGTTGCTTGGGACTCTCATTCGTCGCCCACTACCCCGCATATGCATATGCAAGCCTTGGCGGCTGTTAGCCGATCACCTCCTCATTTCCCCTGGCGTTTACTTCCTGATCCACTTACGTTACGACTTCCCGAGGCCCAGATTCACTACTGCCAGGGTATGAATCTAATCTTGCGACCCGTGGATGTCACAAATTTGCATCAATTCCTTTTCAAATTCCTTAGCCAGGAATATTGGAAGCTGCATATCTATACTGGAAACCCACTAAAATACTTAATTCTTCTCAAACTCCAAGTCCTGACTAACCTTCACATTAACTGCCTCGATTCTCGCTGCCTCTCGAATCAGGCAGTGGTATGACTTGAACTTGCGCGCTTGGACACGCGCAGCAAAGATTTCATCTAGCTCCTCTAAAGAACGTCCCTTCATCTCCGGCATGAAGAAGTAGAAGAAAATGACGCAGACAAAATTCGATCCAGCCCAGATATATCCATATTGAGCACCCTGTATTATAGTCTAGTCAGCTTCAAGAGTGACTAGGATTCATCACTTGGCATATATAGACTCACCCAGTTCAGATGCTCCGGGTTGATGAAATACGGCGTGCAAAAGTTCACTAGCCAAGCCAGCAGGTATCCCAAAGAAGTAGCCGTCCCGACAGTCCATGCACGGAGTCTCGAACTGACTAGTTCTGTGGCGACGGGGTAACTTGCAGCACCGACACAGCCGTTATAAAAGAACATGAACAATGCCGTGAACGCCACCAGAGTCTTGCCCGTTGGTAGAGTACTGGGGCTCACTGTAGCAGCGATAGCGCTCGCTAATTGACATAACCCGCAACCAACTGCGCCAATTATGAGGATTGAGCGACGTCCGAATAACTCCCGGATGGCGTACATCCCGATGTTGACTCCTAAGAAGCCAAAACAGGTGTTCATGATGGAATATTGGAATGCTTTTGTGATACCGCAAACCGTAAAGAAGTATGCCTGGTAGCCTATCAAGAACCATACACCCGATGCAGTTTGACAGCCGATCATGCAGTAGCAAAGGATGGTTCGGCGAAGGTCAACACCTAAAATTTGTGTACCTTTCTTTAGCAAAATAGCAGAACAAGAATAAGGGTTTTGCAATCTCACCTCGGAACATATCCAGCGCTGCCACGTTTCCTTGTTCGCGTTTTTCCTCTTCAACACCCTTCACCATCTCCACCCACTCTAGCTCCAAGAGTGATGGCCCCATAGCTGTGCTACTAGCACTCCCAGCCTCGTCTCCACTATCCCCACCCGGTGAAGATAGCATTTTAGAAAAAGCAGCACCCCGAAGCTTTTCCAATGATTTCCTAGCTGCCTTGTTCTCACCACGATGGAGCAACCACCTCGGGCTTTCCGGAACAAAAAACAATGCAAAAAACAACAGCGTGGGCACGATGTAAAGACATGCCAGTGGAATCCGGTAAGAAAGTCGATCGAGCCGCGTTTGCGTGTAGTTGTCGACCAACGCGCCAAGGATACTTCCTATGTTCACCCAGTATGCGAACAAGGCAACCATGACACCACGCATGTGAGCAGGTGCTACTTCCGAAGTATATATATTTGAAAAAGTGACCAAGAATCCGTTAGCAAATCCCAGTAGTAGGCGGCCGAAGTATAGTACACCGGCGGATGTAGTTCCGATTTGGATCCCAACTGCGACTGCGTTGACAACACAGGCGAGCCAGAGAGCATGGCGGCGGCCTAGATAAGCTGAGAAGTAACCTGCAACTAAGGAAGAAACAAATGATCCCAGGGTCAAAAGCGATGTAATGAGTTGTTGAACGGTACTCTTGAAAATGCAAGGCGTTAGCCAGCTCATGAAGTCATGGCGGAGGAAGATGACACTCACGTCAATCGCGTAGCCTGTGTCGCTGCTTGGGTCCCGGTATCCAAATACTTTCAGAAAGCCAGGCATGGCTTGCAACGAGCCAACGGCAGCTAGATCGAACCCATATTGCATATTCGCCATTGATACAAGACAGCACAGGAACAGGCACTTTCGGTTCTGCCATAATGTTGTTGATGACATGGTGTCTGTCATGATGGTCAAAGTCGAGGATAGTCAACTTCAATTTAACTGTAGTGGGCTCTTTCTCAGCAGGTCCCCTTCTTTAGTCTGCTAGTAAATGCCATATATAGCCTGAGCTTCGATGATAACTGTGCGTCTCCAACGCGGGGCCGACACGACTCATGTATTACAATGACGGTTTGATCACCCGGCTTTTCGGAAGGAACTACCCAGACTTAGTGAATTTTAAACCAGTCACACGAAGGATTCATTATTTCTTTTCTTAGGCTCAAGCTTGCCTCCCCACAAACCCCGCATGCACTCTTGAAATATCGGGGAATAGCTGCGACGGCCCCACCTCTCACATTCCTTAAGGTCAACAGAAATTAACCGGAAAAACCTCGGGAGGTCTTAAAATGTCCATGGTCTAGTTGTGGTTTATTTGAAGATCATTTGTGGGAGGATATAGTGGGACCATGGCATGAGCCCCTTGCGATCACAACTACCAATGGTGAGTTCGAGCTAGAAGTCTGAAGCATTATGATTGCTATTGAAAGGTCGAACTGGTAAATTGTATCCAGGAATACCAGAATGCTCCGGATTTATTATGTGGGGCGAACTCCCAAGGTTGCAGATGTCGTGGCTTTCCTGACGGGGCCAGCCTATGAGTCCAGTGATGTTAGGCATGATACCCCGCAACTTGGAAGGACAAAGCCCGCATTGAGGTTTCGGCATTCTCCTGGGGGTGGGGTCAGTTGGAACGTTATTCCAATCTCAGCTAAGAATAAGATGTAAGCCGTTTCCTGTTATTGGAGGTGGTCTAGGTGCTTATAGGGGTGGGAGTCTCGGTATCGGTATATATAGATCCCATACGCATCATTGTCGACGCCCACCGGCCCTCCAACTTGCAGCTACTGATACACTAAAGAATGATCGTGGAAAGGACAGAAGAGCTTTTGGCTCTCATCAAGGCCCAGCGACTATTAAAATTTCCTAGGGAAGGCAATATTGGTTTGCCCATGTTGGCCCTTTGGGGGTCACTGATTCTTGGCCTATTGCTCACGATAGACTATGGGTATATGATATATTTGCACTACAAAATGGTGAGTACCTGTGGACCTACACCGGTCTATTCTATCCAGAGAGTACAGTCCTGTACAAGGGGCCCTTGAGGTGACATCTAACCTTTAAAACCCTCACAGCCCCCAGGGCCATTCCCACTTCCTCTTATTGGAAACACACACTTGCTTCCTCCCAATAAGCCCTGGATATACTTTGAAAAATTAGCAAAGAAATACAAGTCTCCCATGATAACTTTCTGGACCGGTCGACGACCCACGATCTGGATCTGTGACGCATGGGCAGCGAGTGAGCTCTTGGACAAACGAGCCGCGATATACGCCTCCAGGCCACGCATGGTCGTTTTCAGCGAGCTTGGAGCCGGCCAGTCTAACATGGTAAACATGTACTACGGGGATCGATGGCGCTTGCACAGAAAGCTGACTCATATGGGAGTCGGTCTGCAACAAGTTCGGAATTATCGCGGCTTCCAGAATGACGAGAGCAAAGTGGTTGCACTTGATCTTCTCCGGGAGCCAGAGGAATACGTGAAGCATTTCGAGCGCTATGCGACGAGCGTAGTCTCGATCATTGGCTTTGGCAGACGTGTAGCTGCATCCACAGATCCAATCATCACAGAGGTGATTGCGGTCATGCAACGTGCGGCGGAGTTGAATGTCCCTGGCAAGACGTTTCCCATGTTGATGGAATCGTTCCCATGTAAGTCTTGGAGATTGTTTTATGTTTGGTTTTGTTTCTGTGTTCTACCCTCGTGAAGGATATACGGTCGTATATGAGGTGAGCTGATATGCAACTAGTCCTTGCCAAATTTCCGAACTGGATGGCACCCTGGAAGCATGGTCTAGGCCAAGGCCAGGGGCGTGGTAGACCCTTTTTCTATGCTCTTGCTGAAGAAGCTGCGACAAACAAAGATTCAGGGCAATGCTATGTGAAGAAGTTGTTTGACGAGGCGCCGAAACACAGCCTTTCAAAGATGGAAATTTCTTCGCTTTCAGGGAATCTTTTCGGGGCAGGTAGCGACACTTCCAGCTCTACGCTCGTGACCTTTGTTCTAGCATGCTGTGCTTTTCCAAAAGCATTGACAAAGGCAAGGGAGGAGCTTGATCGCATAGTGGGACCACACCGGAGCCCGACATTCCAGGACGAGGCCGACTTGCCGTATGTGAAGGCGCTCATGAAAGAAGTTTTGCGGTGGAGATCGGTGGCCATTATCGGAGGGCAGCCGCACGCGCCGATCAAGGACGATCACTATAAGGTACTGACCAAGCTACAATCACGGCGCCTGAAGCGGTTAGTTTAATAGATCGATTTGCTGATAAGATGGATCTAGGGTTGGTTGATCCCGCGAAATACTTGGGTCCAGGGAAATGTTTGGGCCATTCATCACCATGAACGAGAATTTCCGGATCCAGATCGTTTCAACCCCGATCGCTGGATTAAGGGGAGTCCTGACTCGCGCCCCTTTCCCGGTGAGAAGGGGTATATGACGTTTGGCTGGGGACGGCGAGTCTGTAGTGGACAGGGATTGGCGGAACAGGGGACCTTTATCACGGTCGCACGCCTGCTCTGGGGCTTTGACATCGAGAAAGCTCTCGATGAGCAAGGGAATGAAGTGGATGTGGATATTTTTGATTTCACGTAAGTATTCCGGCGTTGTGTTTCACCGAGGATTTCTCAGTAAACTGATCGTCGGGGTCGTCCCGTGTGCGGTTCAGCAACGGTCTCAACATGAGACCCAATCCTTTCAAATGCCGAATCACACCTCGCAGCCCGGAAATCCGTGCTACTATTGATAGAGAAGGTCAACAAGCACTGCAGGACTTATCCGAATATGACGGCGAAACGAAGTATCGCATGAGCACGTATTACGCCACGGAGAAACTCCGATAGGCCAATGGCGCTCGCGGTTATTGCGCAAGGAACTGAGGAGGAGGTGGTTGCCTTGGGGTGCCACGAGTGATGTTGAAATCTATACAATCTCTATATAATCCGGCAAAGAATGTGACCAGTATCAGCCGAAGATCGAAGCTCATAGGAGGATCACCTATTGTGGAGATACGCCCAGATGTGGAGTCAAGGCAGTGCTAATGTAGACGGGTACAGTATGCATGGCGCTAGATCATACTGTATCACTCTGAACTTTGATCCCGGGACCCTTGCATATAGAGTTGCTGAACATGATTCAACTAATAATTTTGGTACCCAGCCGTCATGATGGTAGACCGAGGCATCTCAGATCAAATACGATAATGCAGCAACAAGATGAGTGCTGCAGCAATCTTAGGAGATTTACCCTGGGATGTCGGCAATCGCATGGCAAATTACACACAAGCACGTTCAGTGCGGCCATAATGTATGTAAGATTTCTAATAGAGCCGCAGACATTGTGCAACAACTGTAGTCGGCAATAATTCAGGTTAGAATCTGCCGTGAGATGGACTCAAGATCAAGTGTGGGGAGAAAGGAGCGCGAGGGCCGCGACCAGGTGTGGGTCTCAGCCAGCATGAAAGACGTAAAGATGCGAGGTTTGATTGTGAGATGCGGAGTAAGCTTGATAACTAGGCGAGGCGACATTTCGGCAGATGGACGGTAGAAGAAAAGCCGAATAGCACGTTATCGGTTCTCTAGAAAAAATGAGAAATCGTCAATGTGGAGCCCGCGGTCCGATCGCTTTGTTGCCAATTGCTCTCGGGTTTCCGGATGCACGCCACAAAACAGGAAAAAAGATCAAATTCAAAGTTCATGTACGGCAGCGCATTGATACCGTAGAGTATGAGTAGACAGGGTGCTCGTTAAGAGCGTACCATAGTATAGACCTAAGAGGCAACGGAATATCCCCGGCGCTTGACATTACCCGTTAGCCCCGCAAGCCACCAAGTACCGCCATTGACCGGCATAGACCTGGCCGAATATGACGGTGAGACTGTACATGTAACCCCATCTCATGCGTTCTCCGGTCTGTGGAGAGGAATAGGATCATTTGCGAGTGATCAACGCCATACCCCAAGGGGTAAGATTGTCGTAAAAATAATTGGAAACTTCATTCTGGCCGGAGAATGGAATGTGTGGCACGGGTGGGACGGCAAACCTTCGGACAACTAAGCTCGGATGTAATTTTTCTGAAATAGCCACCGAGTACATTTATTCAAGCCTTTGTCGTTTGTCTATAACCCCTGCCTCTTTTTTGCTTTGCATTTCCGAGCGAACCCTTTCTTTCGTATACTGTTTCATTCAGGGGTAATTCATAATGAATATCCCTCAGGCAAATGTGCCTTTGGACGTGATCGTTGTCGGGTATGAATTTTCGCCTCTGTTCAGGTAAAATCGATTTGCTAACATTGCGTAGAGCCGGTATGATTTTTATGTGCTGGAACCATTTTTAATGGTTGACTTGGAAGCATGAAGGGCATCATTGACTTTTTCTAGGCATCGGTGGCATGGCAGCGGCCTTGACATTAGGCCTGCGAGGCCACCGGGTGGTGATTCTTGAGGCTGCACCAAAAGTATGATCTGTTCTGACTTCAATCCCAGGAGAGGAAAAATTGCTGACTTATGCATCCGTGATAGCTCATGGAGGTCGGGGCTGGAATCCAAGTCTCCCCTAACATGTTGCGACTATTTGATCGTGAGTCAAAGCCATCCAGGTTCCGATTAATGGATTGCATGTTTATGAACTCTAGGATGGGGTGTTTCGGATTTGATTCACGCTCAAGATGTTGCTCTAGAGTATATCCACGTCCGACGATGGGAGGATGGCTCCTTGCTCGGAACCATGCCCGTCAATAAGGCTTTTGGACAGCAAGTGGTTATCCACCGTGCAGATTTGCACAACGCCTTGATTGACAAGGCATTGGCACTAAAGAATGTGGAGCTGCGCGTGAACTCGATTGTCACTAGTGTCGAGTTCAGCCCTGCCTCGGTCACATTGGCCAACGGCACCGTGGTTCGTGGCGACGTTGTCATTGGGGCCGACGGAATTAAATCCACTGTACGGGGCCATCTGCTGAATGATTCATCCATCAAGGCCGTTCCTACCGGAGATGCCGCTTACCGAATCATTCTCCCTCGTAGTGTGATGGAGGCGGATCCGGAATTGAAAGCACTGATCGACGAGCCCCAAGCGACTCGCTGGCTGGGCCCCTCACGCCATATTATCGCGTATCCTGTTCGGAATCACCAGGTGTATAACGTCGTCCTGGTGCACCCAGATCGCCAAGAAGTCGAAGAATCATGGACGACTAAGGGTTCAAAGCAGGCCATGGTGGACAACTACCAAGGATGGGATCAAAGGGTGACCAAGTTGATTGACTTGGTCGATGATGAGGAGGTCCTTGAGTGGAAATTGTGTCTGCATAGCCCACTCAAAACTTGGATCCGGGAGTCTGTAGCTCTGATTGGTGACGCATGTCACCCAATGCTGTATGTTGAATTCTGTATTCCCTTGGCCGTGCGACGCTAATCAGCCCCAGTCCTTATGTTGCTCAAGGAGCAGCACAGGCAGTGGAGGATGCGGCAGCATTGGGCATCCTTTTGTCGGAAATCACTGCCCGTCATGAGATCCCACGTGCACTCCAGATCTATGAATTGTCTAGAAAACAGCGAGCGGAGACGGTACAACAATCAGGTTCTCAAAACCGCGTCACTTTGCATTTCCCAGATGGACCGGAGCAAATTGCTCGTGACAAGCAATTTCAGGCGGCGGCTAGCGGCTCTAACCCAGACAAGTGGTCCGATCGTGAGACGCAGCAATTCCTATGGGGCTGGGATGCGGAGCAGGCTGCCTTGGATGCCTGGACAAGTATGTCATCGTTCTTTGTGATTGTTTGTTAAATGCTAATTCACCTGGCCAGAAGCGGGAACAGACGAGACAAAGGTGAACGCCAGCCTCTAGAAACCTCGAGGTCCATTTGAGGAATTGCGATTAGTACATCACCTTGTACCATCTCAGTAAATACTTTCGTTGGAAATGTACATAGTTCATCTCTACCGTCGACAGATTTTATTATACGATACACGGAGGATGGGGGCAATCTGTGCTAATTTGGTTATTGCAACTTTTTCTATTTCATCATACAATCATTCAAACTGGCAGACCATTCCAACATATAACGGGAGTGGTAAAATTGAAGCGAGCCCCGGCATTATCGCTTATAAGTATCCAGTGATCTTCAACATATAGGTTCCTATTTCCAATTACCCAGTCGGGCGGGAAAGCATTTTCCTGTTCGAGGATTTTTTTTACATCTTCTCACCAGCAGCGGTCTTCGCCTGGCCGTACTTCTTCAAGCGGATAGCAGAGACGGTGATGAAGCCAGTGGTCTCAGCAGGGGAGAAGTCACCAATCTCGTCCATGCTAGACTCTTCCATATCATACAACTTCTCAGTCTCGGAAGAGCGGCCGAGGACGGACACGCTGCCCTTGTAGGCACGGCAGCAGACTTGGCCGTTGACGGACTTCTGGGAGGCAGTGATCGAGGACTCGAGGAACTCACGCTCGGGGGAGAAGTAAAGACCGTTGTAGAGGAGCTGTAGGCTGGTCAGAAATCATAAACGAACGAATAAGGGCAAAGTAAAACGAACCTTGGAGTAGTTGAAGGTGACGAACTGGTCACGAAGGGCGCGAACCTCACGGTCCATGACAAGACCCTCGAGATCACTTTGGATGGGTTAGCAAAATGCTTAATGTTTTATATCTGCGGAACTTACATGTGAGCAGTGCGCAGACAGGTAAGACCAGGGGTCTCGTAGCAACCACGGGACTTGATGCCGATGAAGCGGTTCTCGACCTAATTGGAGGGTCAGTAACGGCTTCGCAAGGCTTGATAGTTCAAGTCAGAGGTGACTCACGATATCAATACGGCCAACACCGTGGCGACGAGCAATGGCGTTGGCGGTCAGGAAGAGATCAACGGAGTCGGTGCAGGTCTTCTTCTGGCCGTTCTCGGTGAGCTCCAGCTTGACAGGAACACCCTTCTCGAAGTGAACGGTGAAGTCCTCGGGCTGGTCGGGGGCAGTCAAGGGGTCCTGAGTCAACTTCCACATGTCGGTGGGGGGAGTAGTGTCGGGATCCTCGAGGATACCGGCCTCGTAAGAGCAGTGGGCCAGGTTCTCATCCATGCTCCAAGGCTTGGACTTGGTGGATGTGACGGGGATGCCCTTCTCGGCAGCGTAAGCCAAGAGGTCGTTACGGCCAGCGAAGCGCTCGTAGAAAATAGGGTCGCGCCACGGGGCAATGACCTTGATCTTGGGTTGGAGAGCGTAGAACGCAAGCTCGAAGCGAACCTGGTCGTTACCCTTGCCAGTGCAGCCGTGGGAGACAGCGAAACAGCCCTCGCGCTAATAAAAGAGACACTAGCGTCAGTTCCTATTCATGTAAGACGATTCGCACTAAGACTCCACATACGTTGGCGACGTCAATCTGAGCACGGGCGATCACAGGGCGGGCCAGGGAGGTACCTTAGGCCATTGTCAGTAAAGACTTCGGTAAATGAGCTAGATGTAATGGATGTAACATACCGAGCAGGTAGACGTTCTCGTAGACGGCATTGCAAGCAATGGCAGGGAAGCAGAGCTCCTCGATGAACTCACGGCGAAGATCCACGATCTCGCACTTGAGGGCACCGATCTTCAAAGCCTTTTCGCGGGCAGCCTCGAAGTCCTCTGCGAAAGTCATTTAGTCCCTCGTGGTCGCATTGCCTCGGAGTCAGCTTCAACTATACCTTCTTGGCCAACATCGGCCACTGCACATATTATTAGCACTATGATTTGCAATTGAATTGTAGCACCTAACTTACTGAAACACACGACTTCATAGCCCTCCTCGATAAGGTATTTGACTGGAATTGCCGATCAGTAACAGCCATTGAAGAAAGCACAGGGAATATAGTCGTACGGATGCAGCTGGTGTCGAGACCACCGGAGTAAGCCAAACAAACCTATTTGAACAATGAGTCAGTTCGTGCCACTAAAGCAATTGAAGGGTAGAGGGGTAGAGAGTGGGATGAAGTGGCGGTCTGGGGGTGAGTATGGTGTTCCCAACCACAAACGCCTCAATTGAATAGAGATACCTTTCCCTGTGCCATTTTGAGTGATGTAGAGAGTCAAATTGGAGAATAGTCAAAGTGGGGGATAATAAACTGAAGAAGGTCGGAGGTTGAGTCATTCGAAAAAAAGGCGGATTTTGTGGCGGGCCGGGGAAGTCACGCTTCTTGGCGCCGACACCGGCCGATAGCTGATAAGAGAGCACACAAACAACATCGCCGCCAATTTCCCGCGAATACTATACTTCCGACATGCTATACATTACTATACTTACCAGGGTCCCAAACATGGTCACCAACTGGATATCCCACGTAAAGACGAATATTATGCCGTTGGTGATATATGTCTTCCAAATTAGAAGCTAGCACTGACCTATTTTAGCGCCAATGCTGCATGACATCCATGTACTATAATCTGTTGGGTGATTTACTATGACTCAGTTCAACACGTACATCGTCGGCGGGGAATGTTGATGATAGGAGAGTAACAAATGGAGTAGGGTCCAACCGATCCTGCGTCATAGGCATTGCCTGTTTGTCTTGTTTGCACTAATTCATCGACCACACATACTATGTCTCGGATTTCTTCATCGAGCATACCCTAGTGCCGTAGGCTGATTTAGCAGAAGAGTTGAGCCAGTGAATATGCTCCATGTTATGGACTTTCAGCTTAGACCAGCTATAGGCATTGCATTTTTGGTAGCATTGCTGTGCTGCTCGTTACCCTACTAGTTGTTAAGTAAGCAAGGCCCACCCCTGAAGCAATTTTCATTTGAGCAGATCCCCACAAAGACTTTTGGTGATAATGACAGAGACCTGCAAATGACTACCTGTATATCTGAACACCACAGCTACTCCTTCCTCTAGAATCTAGGCAGAATATGGGATAGAAATCGTTTTACGTGACATTAATGGCTCAGACTTTACAAACTTGTCCCATTCCAGTAGGTTTACAAATGCAGGCCGGCTGCCCTCATCGTGGCCATGCTCTATAGCACAATTTCTTGCCAAGCATACTTGCTCTTGTGTGGTAACAGTATATTGCTAAGAAGCATGGTTACCATACTGTGTAGGCATACCGTGCACCTGTACGGATGGTAACTATCCGGACGTCTAAACAGCCCCCCGAAGCTTTTCTGTTCTTCTTCTGCATGTAACGATAAGAAAAGAATAGAATAGGAAAACAAGCGCCAAGTATCTTGAAACTAATCTAGGTCTTTGATTAGAGCACTAATAAATACAGTGAAAACCAACACCTCCACATAAAGAAACATTTTTCAGTCTGACAATCTTGAGCCCGGAATCCTTCGGAAAGATGTGTACTAGTGCAACAGCAAGAGAGGCAGTTGACAGATGCGTGACTAACTACAAAATAGTACCACAGGAGTTCATATTGAAAGTAGAATAATTGAAAAAAAAATTAGCCCCAATAAAAAGAGGATGTGGAATGCGCACATATGTCTTGATTGCGAGAACACCTCGGCATGCCGTTCCCGCAGCGGCTAAGGCCCACACGGGCCGCAAAGCTTGTTCCACCAGACGTCATACTACAAGACACAAAGAAGCAACACTCGAGTTGCACCTCTTTCTCGAATGTTTCCCCTATCTGCCGATGCCGCATAAATGTAAATAGATGGGTTCGCTCTAGATCTCACTTTACTGGCATGGGAGCGCCCAAATTTGCGGCACAAACAATACGAATCTCGTAGGCTTGGAGATGCGTACGACAACAATTACGACTAGAGAAGGCATGAGATTGAAAATTGCCATAATACCAATCAACTAGCTAGGCCGTGTATTCAAATGGATGCTATTGTCTAGAAATACCTTGGACCGACTACATGCCAGCTATGTGATAGACAGCCCTAGATAATCGGGCGAGTACTTAGCACGCCTGTTTCATCATCATGGATCGGAATTCCTGTCAAAGCTTACTTGTTTGGTATAGTGTAGCAGTAATAGATGATTCCATAAAAGGCTTGGTCAAGTGTATACCTTAAGTAGCTGTTATCACAGCTTAGGATCGTTCACTTATGTGAAGACTCGAATGCAAGTCTAGAGGGATGAGTAGTTCAGCGCCGTCGAGGACAAGGCCATGGTAGCTAGGTAGAGCACAGTAGCTGAAAAGACAGGCTGCAGAGTAATGAGAAGGTCAGAGGGAGGGGAGGGGCAGGGGGGCAATGTGAGAGAAGCACACGCCTTTAGATCCCAACAGTAAACAACGTCTTCTGCTCCCTGAAATTTCCTTCCTCCCCCAGTCCAACGCAACCTCCAAAATTGCACTGCACTCTCTCTTTTCTTCGGAAAATTTTACATTCCTCTTCTCATCGCAAACATTGCACAAATTCAGCATGCTTGCTATCATGAGCGTTCTCAATGGCTTTGTGGGGTCACTCTCCACGGCCCTGGATACCATGTTTTGCATTTTGTTTATGATCATGATCATTCCCCTCCTGGTGGTTAACCTGGAGAAAATGACTGCTTTCTTCAATGTCGGAAACGGCGAACGTCCGAAGAACGCTCCCCGCGATTCCTCCTCCGCGGTCCTCCACCCTCCCGCTCAAGAGGGGTAAGACCCATCCCAACTAGGGTCCATTATGAACAAGCATTTCTGACAAGTTATACAGTGAAAACAAATCTCACCTTGGCATTGCCGATGTCAGGGTGGACCCTCGCTACCAAGCGTGGGTTGAAGGTGAGCGCAAGTTTCTCATTGCCCAGTATGAACGAGCTACCACCGAGGTATGCCGTTCGACGGAAATGGAGACTGAAGACAGGATGAAAAGGATCTATGAAAAGGACCTTCGTGCTCTGAGAAAAAAGTTTGAAAAGGAGCTGCTTGCCCGTTCCAGACAGTTCCAGCATGACGGAAATGAGCTTGCCACTCTGAAAATCGAGTACAACCAGGCCAAAGATGAACGTACAACCCTCGAGGCCAAATTCTTCGCCCTTGAAGAAGGCAACAAGCGGAGACAGATGGAACATGACGAGGCCATACAGAATCTGAAGGTCTTTGCGGACCAGGAACACAGCCGCATCATCCGAGGTATACATGAGTATTACCAATCGACCACCAAGGACCAGGAATACAGATGTCATATTCCGATTCTAGCTCATCCTGGGGTGGCTAACACTACCACCTCCACTGGCTTTGCTGTCGATATGGATATCAGCTTGAGCCCGCCACTGGCGGAGCGTTCGCCAAGCGTTAAGGTGGCTGCTGAGCAAGCTCACGCCACCTGCGAAGCGGACTTCCAAAAGCTGTGTGCGGCGAAGGTACTGCTGGAAAAGACACTTGCTCAGAAGACGGCTGAGTATGAAGCAGCAATGCAAAGCTTGAAGGCAGCCCAAGCCCGCATCGCCGACCTGGAGATGCGCCAGGTGCAGGACTCCACAAGTTTGGATACTCAGCAAGCGGGATGGTCTCAGAAACTCCTAGATCTCGAAGTTGAAAACATGGGCCTGCTGCAGAAATGTACCGGCCTAGTGGGTGAAGCCGCAACCCTGAGAGAAAGATGCGCACGTTTAGATGAATCGAACTCAAACCTGGCGGTGGAGTGCGGGGACTTGGATGTACGTTTGCAGGACTCGGTCGACAAGCAGAAGGCCCTCGAAGAGACGGTTGAACACCTCGAAGACACGGTCGAGAAGCAAAAAGAAGAGCATGGGGAGCTCGCCCATCAATGGACGGCAGACCTGGCCAGGATATCATCGGAATTCAAATCCCTCGACAAAAAACACAAGGAGAGGGTCAACCAGAGCAAGGTGATCATGAATAAGGTGACCAAGAACAAGTCGACGAAGCGGAGACTGGTTCTCACTCTCCCAGACTCTGATGACGACGAGGATGTATCCGGGGATGCACCCGGGGATGTACCTGGAGATGTACCTACGGATGTACCTGCGGATGTACCTGCGGACGTACCTGCGGACGTACCTGGGAATGTACCCGGGGATGTACCCGGAGATGTTCCTGCGGATGTGTCTGAGGATGTACCTCTCGATGTACCTACCGACGTACCTGGGCACGATGCTGATCAAATCTCCTCGACTCTCCTCGAGAGTTTGGCAAACATGAAGGTTGAGGTTGATGCATGATGTATGAATGATGGGAAGTGGTGATCGGGAATTGTGGGGCCTTTGTGCCTCAAGTATCAGGTGTCGACGGCCCGCGGGCTGAAACCCAATTCCCAAGGACGTCTCCATTTTCTTTTCATCCAAGTTGTCCTATCTCCATTATTGTTTTTACCCGCGTCATTTCCGCTTACACCACACCACAACGATGTGCCATTTGGGGCTAGATTGATCATAGATTTGCAATCTTCTCCCCCCGCCACGTTCCCCTCTCTTCCTATCGTGCGACCGTGGTCTGGTGAATTCTGCAGTGGTGATGAATCGTCCGACCTCTCTTTTTGCCGCCCGCTCCCTGGTGCTGGGATTGGCCAAGTGCTTATCTCTCACACTTTTCCATCTACCTTTTACGACAGCTGCCCCCATCTTTTCCACCTCCCTCTCTCACGACGAACCTCCGAAAGATCCTAATGACCCGAGTCTATGGCTGTACCTGGGATTCTCAGCGGCCCTTGTTCTCAGCGGTGGGGCCTTTGCGGGACTCACTATTGCTTTGATGGGACAGGATGAAGTGTATCTCCAAGTGATACAAACATCTGGCGAGGAATCGGAGAAGAAAAATGCCGCTAGTGTTCTAAACCTGCTGAAGCGTGGGAAACATTGGGTACTGGTGACCCTCCTACTCAGCAACGTGATAACCAACGAGACCTTACCTATTGTCCTGGATCGAACCCTCGGCGGTGGATGGCCGGCGGTCCTGGGAAGTACTGCATTGATTGTTATCTTTGGCGAGGTCGTCCCCCAATCGATCTGTGTTCGTTATGGTCTGCCGATCGGAGCCTGGATGGCACCGTGTGTTCTGGTTCTGATGTATGTCATGTCACCGGTCGCTTGGCCGGTTGCAAAGTTGCTGGACAGACTTCTCGGCGAGGATCATGGCACTATCTACAAAAAGGCTGGACTGAAGACTCTGGTCACTCTGCACAGAACTTTGGGTGAGGCTGGGGAGCAACTCACCTCCGACGAAGTCACGATCATCAGTGCTGTACTAGACCTGAAGGAAAAGTCGGTTGGAAGTATTATGACGCCAATGGAAGACGTCTTTACCATGTCCGCCGACACTGTATTGGATGAACGCACCATGGATGTCATTCTCTCCCAGGGATATTCTCGGATCCCTATCCACGCACCCGAAAACCCAATGAATTTTGTTGGAATGCTCCTTGTCAAAATGCTCATCACGTACGATCCGGAAGACTGCAAACGTGTTCGTGATTTTGCTCTGGCTACGCTGCCAGAGACTCGCCCTGAAACCTCCTGTTTAGATATTGTCAACTTCTTCCAAGAAGGAAAATCTCACATGGTCATGGTGTCGGAATACCCAAGTGAAGACCGGGGTGCCCTCGGAGTGGTCACCCTTGAAGATGTGATTGAAGAGTTGATTGGAGAGTATGTCACCAGATCCCGTCCCGGTTGATTGCACTTGGCTGACTAGAGATACAGAGAAATTATCGATGAGTCTGACGTGTTTATTGACGTTCATAAGGCCATTCGTCGCATGGCCCCTGCACCCAAATCTCGAGTGCCCAAGGGGAAAATTGTTGAAGAACCCCCCATGGCGAGTTCTGTTGTCGATGGAGAGCAGATCGGCGAAGATGGCACCATATCCACTTCCGCTTCACATACTTCTGATCTCTTTCGTCGTCGCAGCTCCGTCGAAGCACCTCAACCTCGATTCCAGCTGCGCAAACCTGCGGACGACAACAATACAGGCACGCCGGACGTGTGGGTCACTCAGAGAGGGGCCACTGATGAAATTCGAGAACATCTGAAACATCTGGGCCCTTCGAACCTGGCCAGTCGACCTCGTCAAACCCGTTACAGTTCTGTGAAAATCAAACGCAGTGGCACCTCACCCTCTCGCTCGGCCCAGACGGACTTTGAATCTGGCCAAAGCACAACTGAATCCCAGCCTCATATCCCATCCATCGGTTATCAAGGGGGTATTGGTGCAGGCCTGGTCAATCCTGGCGCTGACGCAAAGGATGGTGCTCACGCGTTGAAAATTGGCTATGGCACCATTACCTCCAACGATACGGTCACCAAGAGTAACAATTCTCAGCAGTACAAAGACCTCCCCCAAGTGTCAATACCCGATCCGGTTCACGAAGAATGGGAAGAACAACCTCGCTCCTCTTCAACGCAAAAGGACAGCAGTCCGACGGGTAGTATCAAGTCCGTTGACTCTAACTCGGAATTCATTTACCACCACCGTGGCCCGGCTCGGAGCGGCAGCATCACTGAGCAGATAGTAGATGTCAATGGCATCCGCAAAGTTGTACTACATACAACCGGGACAAGCTCTTCTGATGGGGAAGATAAGAATGCCACAAAGAACAACGATCAACAGGGAGATCATCCTGATCATGCGAGTACTCATTCCAATACGAATACGAAAAAGAGACGTCGTCGCAAGAAGCGCGGGCAAAATTCCAAGCATGAAGATGGTGGACCAGGGGAAGATCAGCCTCTTCTCCAATAGTAACTTAACCCGGACTACACAAAGACCTTGTTGAGGTCTTGCTACTTAGCCCCCATTGTATTTAGCAAGTCAATATTGATACTCTACATCCCAACGTTTCACTTCCATATGTACTTACTTTCTAGGAGTAATAACAGTGATCAAAGTATCGTATTTTGTCCAAACGATGACGACGGTGTGAAGATTGTCGGATTGATGTTCTTTCCCCCTCGTGGCCCCAATTAGACGTTCTACGGAGTAATTGAAGCCCACACAGATGGAAGGTGTGAAATTGAATTCCACTTCTTTTGAGGCCTCGAGCAGCTTAGCCCAAAAGACGCACACAGGGCACTCGCAGTGTAGATCGAGCCGTCAGAAAAGACTATCCCCGAAAGATCGCACGCGGCGACCCGATGATTGCTAGGCCTGGGGCCGTGCTGACATTTATACAGCCTCTCAGGTGGGCAAATAGAGATTGTCCAGGACTACCCTCGGCTGATCTCCGGAGTTGGATTCATATTTCCAAGGTGCTGCCCCTGAAAAGCTCGATCCCTTAGCGCCTGAACAGAAGTACTGGATCGAATGGACTCGTCAAGGCCAAAAACTATGTTATTTGTTCGGGTTCTCCCCCGACGATAGCCCTGGAGGGGCGCTGAAACAGTAATTGCTACAGATAGAAATAAGCTGCTACCGAGGCTCATCAGTCTACTCTTATTCTTGCCAGGCGCCTGGCCAGCTAATAGTGACCCCGCTCTAAGATGAGTCTTTGGCAGACCTTGTCTGACGTATACTGTATCAACAATGCTATTGCATAGCCATTTTCAAGAATAAAGATGAATAAATTGTGAGATAGATAAAGTATGAAAATTATAAGCTCTGTAGACACAGCATTAGCCAGCTAGAGTAATATGGGTATCATCAGAAGTGAAAAATATGAGAAACGATAAGAAAACAGATGTCGCCCTCCCTAAACAATGGAGGGATGCAAAGAGAATATAAAATGGGGGAAAAAGGAAAGGAAATGGAAAGAACGAAGTGGCCGAAATCGCCACACAATATAGCAGAGAAAGAACAGCAAAAAGATGGAGTTGAAAATAAATATGAAAACGAGCATGAGTTCTCGTAGAATTCAAGGGCGATCCAATGTGAGCCCTGATCGTGAAATCTCAACTCCCGCAATGCCGTATCCCATGGAGACTGTCACCCGCCCGCAAAATCGTTTAGTTCAAGACATCGTCAAAAATCGATTGTAGTCTATGGTTATTCATCGGTAGTTGCATCGTAGGACTGGCTCCTGAGTTTCGGCATATTCCTGTGGCGTAGCGACGGAGTCGAAGGCGCGTGACGAGGCCCACGAGGCGATCTTGGGGATGTAGAGGAGAAACTGGGTTTGCGATCCATTTCTTTGCCACTACTGTCTGTTTCTGTCTCAGCACTTTCGTCACTGAGTGACCGCGCATTCACAGCATGAAGCGTGAGACTGAGTTCACGTTCAAGCTCTTTCTGCGCTTCTATTTGCTGGGATGAGCCATGGAGCTTCTTTCGGTACGCTCGTAGAGTACGACACAATTGCTCGCTAGACATTTCCAAACTGCCAAACTCGCTTCGGGTCGACTGTTTCGCGCGTGTTCGGAAGTCGAGGGATGTACGGCGATTGGTGTTCCTAGTACTGCTAGGCTTCCTCGAAGCCGGCGGTCTTGATTTCGGGCTCACTGGCGAAGGGGATCGACGGCTGTGATTCACTGAAGTGTAGGAGGTTGGCGAGAGACGATTCGCAGGCGATGGTGTTTCTGCAAGCGAATGGTTCTTCAAGTTTGATGGTGTCAAGGACAGCTTGGATAGTTTCTTCGATAAGGTCGGAGAAAGCTCGCGGACTGGTGTGGGTGTTCCCAGGGGATTTTCAGGGCGGAATCCGGCTAACTCGCTCCTCGAAAGTACTTTTCGAAGAGGCGGCTTGGCTGCTGCCATCTCTTTCATCGGGCCGTCATCCTCATTCCCATTAGACTGATCAGGAGATGGCTGAGGTTGCACAGACAAGTTCCAGATCATCAAGATACCATCCATACCAGCGGATATCAAATTTCGCTGCGGGGATGATTTGTCTGATTCATCAGCATCTTCCATCAGCAGAACGTCACATACGCCTTCGGTGTGGCCAAACTCTCCAGTGAGCAAGACATCTCTTTCTAGGTCATATACGCGAATGGACTTGTCAGTACTGGAAAGTCCAATCAAGAGCTTCGGGCATTGGCCTGGAATTTCCGACATAACAGTCAAGGATCCCATTATGACGGCATCATTCCCTTCGGAATCGGATGCACGGAAGCAGTGTAGCTGTCGCCCGGAGGGAATGTCGAATTTTGAGATATTTCGATCCATTGTCGACACATAGAGTGTATTGGGGTCGTCAGGGCAGAGCGCCATGGACACGGGAGATGCCTTCAAGGTGATGACTCGAGAAATAAGATAGGCAACTGAAGTTGCTCCGTTCTCCTCCCGTGTTGCACGCTCTCGGACAATGACCGTCCGGTCTGCAGAACTAGACAACAGCTTCTCGCCATCGTTCATGAACATAAGCTGCCCCACTGCCCCGACGTGCTCATCCATAGTTTGGATCAGCTGCAGAGTGTCGTCGGTTTTCTGGAATAGTTGGACCATTCGATCTCGACCAGAACTAGCGATCAAGCAAGAGTCAGATGAAACATGCATGGCAATATCGGTGATCTCAGCGCCGTGAGCACGGGCTTCAGTAACACAAGCCCATGGGTTGATGGAGAGGAGCTTGAGCACTCCAAATTTGTCACCAGACACGAACCATTCTGCTTTGTCTGCAGCTCTCAGTACCTTCAACTCATTGGCAACATCTTCGTCCACCGCAGCTGCTTGCTCAAGAGGCACACTTTGTGAAGAGAGACACTTGTCTGGAGCCTCCCAGAAATTGACAGTACCGTTTCGGGACCACGTAAAAAAGTCTGCCGAAGATTCGTTCGGCTTTGCCAAGCGTCGAATACCGAGTACTGGGTCTCGGTGGGCCTGCATCGAAGTCTGCCCATTCTCTTGCTCGCCTTCATCGCGCAAAGCATCCATCAAATAGATATTGATCTCGCGGTTTGCCTCAACTGTGACTAGATGCGAGAAAAGGGATCCCATACAAGTGATTGCAGGGGCCTTGTTCAGCTTATCTGGTGCTGGTGTCACTCTTCCCGATCTGGCAGGCGACATAGTCGTCGATGTGGGCGCTATCCGGAGAGAATCGAAAGATATTTTCTGCATCTTCTTTCCACGACCACCAAGCCAAATTGCTTCCCGATCGAAATCAACGGCCAAAGAACTTATTCCAAATCCAAGTTGGGTCACGAAAGATAGTTTTTGAGACCCTTCCCGATCGTCGAGGAGACAGACGGCACCAGATTCAGTACCAATCACCGCTTCTTGATCCGATATGCTGGATATACAGCTAAATGTATTATCACCTAAAGCTCCCAGCAGACAATTCCTTCCCGAGAGAGCCTTGGGAGCGGGGCTTGGTGATGGAGCCGCCCCGTCTGCGTGTAGCCGGGACTTGGTCGGGGAGACGGGGCGTTGGGGAGGTGGTAGCCTCCATACTTTGACATGGCGAACTCCGGTTCTAGTGACGCATTAGTCGTAAACTTCATCTTCTGTGATTTTGGGCACGTACGTTACTAGCGACTGGCCAACCCAGCACATGTCACGAACGAAAGATGTGCACTTGTTCGCCGAGTGTAATCTGGCCGATCCATTCTTGAGATTGACAGCCCAAATCAAGAGAAATCCATCATTCATGGTGCCTAAGGTAGCGAGGTATTGGGAGTCGGGACTGAAAGCTATGCTGCGCACACCGAATGTGTGCTCTGAGAGAATGGAGAGTGGAACGTCGGGTAGAGCGTCTTTGGCGGTTGAGAAGATCAAAACTCGAGGATTGTAGCCGGTCTAGCCCACTGTCAAATTCCATCCTGCACGTTGCGGAATTGTTTCAGTTCCATTGTGTACTCACCTCTCCTACAGCTAAAAATCGCCCATTGGGACTGATGGAGACACTAGTCACAGCCTTGACTCTTTCTCTTGAAGACCACGCGCGCGGGCTGCCATTGTCTGGGAGTTCGTTCGAGGGTGACCCATTGGGAACATTGAGATGGGGGTTGGAGCGAATGTGGGATAAGGATCGTGATCGGGGATCCGGCGTAGATGGAGGGGTCCCTTGGTTGTAGAAGGAGGAGGTCGGGTTCACGCTGGTGGCGGAGGGACGAGCTCGAAAGAATCGTTGGATGACGTTGGCGTCATCATCAAGTTCGGCAAGGACAGCGGCAGAACCGGCGCACAGCGCAAAGCTCTTGCTCTGATCATGGCTGGAGAACCCATTAGGGGTAGTGGTAGAAGTTCCGATGACGGTTTGGAGGGAGAGTATCGATTGGTGGGAGGATTTGCTGGGAGATCGGGACCCAGGTCTGAGTACGGGGGAGTTGGAGGGGGTGATTTTCAGAGATGCGCCAGGACCGGCGAGCTTGCTTTTTGCGCTTAGTGGTGCGGTGGTCGCCATAGCATCGGTGGGAGGTTATATCAGTCCCCTGAGCGGGGTGTTTGCATGTCACTCCGCTGACGCATTCGTTGTGGCCCAAAGAGAAAAAAGAAAGCGAGTGGCGGGGAACACAAAAGGAGGTGTGGGGGTGACGAAAATCAATAAGGAGCGACTAGTGAGCTTGACGAGCTATGAACCCAGAACAAAGTGAAGAGGAAAAAAAAAACCTAAACAGAGTAACAAACATGGAGCTTCATTCCGCGCTAACTTTGTTGATCATTCCAGTCGATCAGGAATCCTCAACCTTGGATCTCGTGCGGGAGGTTCCTGACTTTGGATCTATACAACAAAAAATAAACATTGGAAACGCTAAATTCTATTTTTCGTCGTATTGAAATGATATCAATAATGAAATGAATTCTCTATCATTCAGAATTGAAAAAGCTATCTTCTCTTAGCTTCAAGCTGAGATTAAGATGAGATGAACAGGTGGGTCGCGGCCCAAGCACGATGTACCAATCGGAACCGAGTCCTCGAGATCAGTTATGTGCGCGGAAGGCAGATCAGAGCTCATTCCACGCCTTTTACTTCGCTAGTTTCGCTACCCACTCATCAAATTGCCGACCTGCATCGACAGTCGCATTGAAAGCCATTAAACGCTTGAGATATCCCACATTACCCCATCCAAATTGGAAATCATGATCGGGATTCTCCCAATCCACGTGAAGGAATGCTTCATCCCGGGCGTCCGCCTCAGGTCCATCAACCATATGGTATAACTTCTGATTTGCGACGGCGCCCTGGACGTTGATTGTCGTTCTCTGTTTGCGAATGAGCTCGTATAGTTGCAGGACGTCGGGAACCTTGGAAGCGGGTAGATCGCTTCGTGAGAGTTTCCCCAAAAGGACGCCTAGAGCAGCTCCGTCTTCGACAGCCATTGCGGCACCTTGGGCTTGGTAGGGTAGGGTAGGGTGGCATGCATCTCCTAGAAGAGCAATCGATCCCTGTATCTGCATTAGGTACTGCTGCATTGAATATCGCTGTGAAACAATCTGGGACCCACCCTGCACCAGGTATCTAACTCTTTCATGTGGCAGATCTTCCATTTGAGGGCATTGTCAACTTGTGAAATCATCTTTGTCAGTCTATCACGTATTGTTAGCTCAAGTGAATATTCAAGTCATGCTTATGATATCCTTGCCTTGGATCCCATCCTTTGAATAGATTTCGCATTTCTTGAGTATTTCCCTCCTCTGTAGCCACGCCCGGTGGTAGATCATCAGGACACCTGAAAAAAGATTTGTCAATCGTAGATCAACATGAGAACTGATAAATCAGGAATCAACGAACACTAGAACAAGGTTGTACGTAGAACCGCCGCGCACTGGATACAAGACCGCATGCTGATAAGGTCCCAACCAGCATCGAAGCGAAGGCTCAATCAGGGACTCATCCAAAGCCTCTACCCGCTCCTTGGGAAATGTTGCTCGATAAGCCAGATCCCCCGTATCACTAGGACCAACATGGTAGCCAAGGACCTCATCACGGACCACTGACCGCAGTCCTAGATGAGATCATATGCATTAGAGTTTAGGTGGTACATTGGTGCAGGAATTCACATTGTGTCACATACCATCGGCACCAATAATGATATCAGCATACAACCTCTCCTGAGAAGCGAGTAGTACCGAAGTAGTCTTCGAATCGGCTGAGATGACTTCCGACGCGAGGCGAATCGTCGCACCCAGTCTAGTGGCCTCCTCACGCAAGACACGATGGTAGTCCGCGCGGTGAATCACATACCACGCTTGACCAAAGTGCTTCCGTTGCCATACATGACCAGGTCGCCTGGCGATAGAGTTTCCATTGCTGTACTTGAGGAGGCAGTGACCGGAGATGTTGACTGCGCCGGCTTTTTCGAGTTCTTCGACCAAACCGAACTCATCCATCACTCGCACCGCGTTAGGCGGCATTTGAATTCCTGCACCAATCTAGTGTGATGGTTGGTACGTAATGCCTTTTGGTGCACTATCCTTATTTTTCCCGTGTCTTCTTACCTCTCCTAGTTCACTCGCTTGCTCCACCATCGTTACCTGTAGGCCTTCTCTTAGGCAGGCGATCGCACAGGTAAGACCGCCTGTATTATTTCGTTGGTTTCTTTATTTTCAAGTGTGAAGGAGACATGTTCTCACCTAGCCCACACCCGACGATCAAGACTTTGAAAGCATGGGGACGATGATCCTAAGCAGGATATATCTGTTAGTACCATGTTTTCCCCCACTCCAGGTTATAGAAGCGACTTGCAGTCTGTTCAATGGCCATATTTCAATTGAGACGCCAAGTCTTTTCTCATCTATTTCTTGTGTCACAACCAGGATGTATCCTACCCCTGAACATACCTTTGGAGAAAGATGAAAGAAAGGGCGACGAGGGGTGCAAACGGAATCCCTTGGGGGAACGGGCCCCCTGCAAGGTTCATGCCAGATGCATCAAACATCAAACTTAACTAGAGGCAACTAGTCAATCATTGGCGTGGAGCCCCACTCGGGTACATGTTCCGCAATTAATTATGAAAACTGTATAGACTGGATGTATGATACAATACCCAATTCCAAGGTTCCAAGGTTATACCCTTGCACAAAGTGTATGCCAAGGTGAGATGCCATGCTATCTCATGTAACTGCTACATTTTATGACTGGTTCTTTTCCTGCTTTCCTCCCTTTCTAGAACGCGTCTTACAGGCTTCCTTCGTCTCTTTCTTTTTCTCCGAATCTTCCATCTCGTCTCCTTGGTGCTAATGTATAGTCTCTGGTTCCTACCTCTCTTTTCGTGAACCCGAATCTGGTCCATCATGGATATACTCGAGGATATAGAGAGGAATGATACGCCTGAGAAATTAAGACATACACCGTCTGGCCTTCTGCTAGTCCCACAGCCCAGCAATGACGCGGCAGATCCGTTGAATTGGCCACTGCGCAAGAAGGTCGGCATGTTGGGCCTGGTTTCAGTGTGCACTTGGATTGGAATCGCACAGACTTTGGCCAACCAGTCGGGCTTTTTTGCGCAAGCACAGGTCTACCACAAGGCTGCGACTGAGGTATCCTACTCGGTAAGTTGTGAAGCGAGTGATTTTCCCACGCGATTTCCACGTGTTTTTCTGTCCTTCTGGGGACGATCCTTTGTTTTTCTTGCCCCTTTTTCTTTTCTGTCGGAGCATAATTGACACGCCCCTGCATGGTAGGCATCTGCTGGGATCGCCGGGCTGGCAACTGGTCCCTTCTTATGGGCAATCCTAGCCCAGCGGATCGGGCGGAGCTCTTGTATATTCTGGGGTTTGCTTGGGATGCTGGGATGTAGCATTTGGTCCGCATGTATGACTGGGGAGAATGACTACATTCCTTTCATCATCTCTCGTTGGGTTGGGGGGACATTCGGCTCTGTTGCCTCGACTATCGGAGCGGGTATTGTGCTGGACCTCTTCTTTCTACATCAACGTGGGAAAGCATTCGCGGTCTACGGCGTATGTACCCTGTTCGGCGTCCAGTTTGGACCAACATTGAGTGGGTTTATTGTCGAGTATGCGCCCTGGTCAATCCAGTTCTGGTGGGGGGTCGGTGCAGAGGGAATTCTAGCGATTATCGTCTTCTTCTTTCTGGAAGAGACTGGATTCTCCCGTGATGGAAAGGTATACCCTTCTCTTCCTAAGGAGTGGATCCCCAACCGAATTGCTACCTTCTTGCCGGGTACCGCAACCGTTCCACAATCAAAGGAAGATGGCCGACGATCTGCAAAGACCCTGCTCCTGGTTGCTGCTTGCCCAGTGACGATTTTGACTAGCGCCGTTCTCTTCTTAGCCTTTGGGTGGGCTGTAGGTGTTGTAACACTGACTTCGGTGTTTCTGGGGTCCCCAATCGAAGAAGGCGGCTATTCTTTCTCCGCTCTTCAGGTTGCCTGTTTCACTTTTGTCCAGTGGCTTGGTGTAGCTGCCGCTGAGACATGGGGATTCTTCCTCAATGATCGCATTCCGTTGTGGTTCACCCGTCGATACTGCAACGGAGTCTGGAAGCCTGAGAATCGACTCTTCCCTCTGCTATGTATGCCAGCAATTTTGCTTCCTACTGCGCTAGGGATATTCGGTTCGGGCCTGCAGTATCACTTACATTATATGGTTTTGGGCCTGGCCATCTTCTTGTTACAGCTCACCGAGGTCTCGCTTGTTCCAGTCATAGTGAACTATGGCGTGGAATGCTTTACAGATCACTCGCAAGAAGTAGTGACTATCCTCAATTTTTGGCGGCTTGCACTGGGTGTTGCTATTCCTTTCTTCATTGGCGAGTGGCAGGCTACTGTTGGTACGGCTTGGGTGTTTGGAATGATGGCGCTTTTCAGCATCTTTGCATTCTTTCTTGCCGGTCTGTTAGCCTGGAAGGGAGACACTCTTCGACGCTACTCGTTCAATAGTCTTCAAAAGTCCGAAGGTGGTGTGCAGTTGATTGATCATTAGCCTTACTGGATTTCGAGTATGTGGCGGGCGGGATTCTGTTTGCAATTTTTCTGTTACAATTTTTTCTTTCTTGTTTTTTTTTTTACCCTATGTTCTCCCTGTATGCAGACGAGAGAAGTGCAGGGCATGTACTTAAGAGTTGTCTTCGCAATATTTGATGATGCTTTCAACGACATATCCCTCGGTAATGTAGGCGTCCGGCCGCGCCTATCTCCTAGCCTACTGTCTCGAGCCTGGAACTGTATGAAGGTGGATCCATGCATAATCCCGATGCTTGGGTGTGTTACAGATTACGGTAAGTTGATTTTTATACTGTTCTTTCTCGTTCATGACCTTTTGAATGCGAACATACATGCAAATAATTCCTCGTGATACCAACAAGAGCTATTGACCGAAGAGCTATTGACCGACAAATATGATAGCTTGGGCTACTATTGGTGAGAATAGGTGATTGTACAATTTCGTGCGCAGAGATTGTATGCGCACTTTGGCATGAAATTCAAGAACCTTCCCCACCCAAAGAATGAAACCAAGAATAGCCCTTGCGTTGGCTATTGCTCCAAATTTCCTTAGCACCGTGCAGGGAGAAGCTTATCTGCCAAGTGCTGTTGATCATGTTATATGTGACAGGTCTACTGGACTCGGTACCCCACGTCAGCATTGTTTGTTGTGACCCCCTATATTTTCAACCTGAAACAGATGAATCAGTTCATTCAATGATCACTGCTAGTTTTGATTCCATAAAGTGTGTCCCGAGACTATACTCTTGAAAAAATGACGAGAACATGTGCGGCGACTAAAAGTTCAGTTCGCAATGGTTCGCAAGACAACCAACTCCACATCGGGTAACCCGACCCAGGGATTGAATCAGATACGTACAGCGAATCTACATAATTGAACATCATCCGCCCTAGCGTCATGCAGGTTGCCGATCAATCGCAAGGCGTTGGTACCCGCGGTTATCGCAAGCCTGCACCGTCTCTGTGCGGGCCAGTCAGTGGCTACCTTATTGGCCCTTCGTTCGGGAGGCTGACAGTCTCATTTTCCAATCAAGTTATTTGATCAGCGTAAGGTGTCACTTGGGTGGGTCTACGGATTCGGTTTACATGACCCGACAAACTCAACAGCTTGCCTGATCTTTGTCATATTGTGTATTGTTTACCGATTGAACCTGCGACCGGGATGTTTGGCTTAGATGCCCTTAGATATCCCAGTCTTTCATGGAATGAACATGAATATCTCATAAAGTCGCCGATGCTGGTAGCATTGCGTAAGTCAGTGGTTGGAATGTGAATACCTGGGCTGGTCTCGATGAGGTCAGGATTTCAGGATCATCCACGTACATACTGCATGTATACGTGCAGTATTTCAATGTTCCTACCTAAAATAGTAGATGTATAGATGATCGTGCTCCAGGTTTTGATAATAATCTAGCCCTACGGTCATCCCTGGCCACCTTCAACACCCTTCTTATCAACTCTCGGCCCGATCAATCTGGGTGATTGACCTTCTTTCCATGAAATGGCCTTAACGGGCCAGCAGCCGCTCATAGTGGGCGTCTCGGTCGCTTTGATGATCTTGGCGACTGTTTCCGATGTCTTGCGGTTCTGTTCTCGGTGGATGATGAGGTCCGGTTTATGGTGGGATGATTGGTGCAGTTTACTTGCCTTGGTAAGTTGCAGAGCCAAGGCTATACATTTGAAAGATCAAGCTAAACGTCATGGGGATTAGATTCTTTCCTATGCATTCAACATCAGTCAGTTTGTCAGTAAGTATACCGACAAATGACCCTCTTCCCAACGGTATCAACTCACAGGCATCGTCCATAGGCGTGGGTTGCGGCATGGGCAGGCATGGAGCGAACGTCCCGAATGAGGCCGCCGCCATTACATGCACCGCAAAGGTCCGCCTTTTATCTCCATTCTGAAGAATCCTTTGAGGGATGAGGACGAGGGAGCTAACCACGATTTCCGAGTCTAGACATTATACTCAGTGATTATGATCTATACAATTTGCATGCCATCAATCAAGGTAACCATGGTGCTATTCTATTGGCGACTCTTCAGCGGGGGACGAAAGATTCGAATAGCATTGTATGCGATCAGCGCAATGCTCTTTTCTTGGTTTGTTGGGGCGTTGGCTAGCGGACTAGTCGTTTGTGAGCCACTACCAAAGTTCTGGGTTCACTCTATCCCTGGACACTGTCTGAAAACAATGACTTATTTCCGGGCAATTGCCGGTACCAATCTTGCGACCGACGTTTTCTTGCTGGTACTTCCCATTCCTATTGTCTGGGGTCTTCATCGACCGGTTGGTGAGAGACTTGCTCTCATTGCTGTGTTTACTCTCGGGGCCTTGTGAGTTTTTTCGTCCCCAAGATATTTGGATATGGAATCTAATGGGGAACATGATCAGTGTCACAATTGTCAGTGTGATCCGAATAGCGATGTTGACATCCCCGGATGATCCAGATCCATTATGTGAGTCTTGGAATGAAACACATTCCATCCCTATCTCCGCTCCTTGACGTTGCCACTTACATAATTCTCTAAATATTAGGGGCCAACACACAAGGAACCATCTGGACTTCTGTCGAAACCAGCATTGGTGTTGTCTGTGTGAATCTTCCCACCATGTCCCCACTGTTTCGTCGATACATCCTACGTCGCGAGGTCAGCTCCGCGAACTCCAAGCCGAAGAGCCTTCCCCTGTCGTACCCACCCAGCAGCAAAAAACCCACTGTCAATCGGCGCCGTGGCTCCACATCAAGTACTGAAGGCCTTGACACCACATGGTCGATCTGTGATAATGATCATCGGGATATTGTTGTGACCACAGGCTTGTCGATGACTGGGCATGAGGAAGAAGGAGTTGAAATGGACGAGTTGAAGAGGCACTCGTCCAAATCAGTCTGTCATGACTGTGAAAGTCGTGCAAGAGATTCTAACTCTGGACTTTGAATACATAGAGGTCTCAGTCAACTGGTATGTATATTATCATATTATGGCGTTGGGTGCATATACCAATGTTCGTGTGGTTCTGGGGCCCATATTAGAGGCACATTAGAACTACCTGGGCTATGTTTTTATACTTCCGCACTAGCATTAATGAATAAATAAGGATTTGTGAAACCACTTTGGAATCTGGTGGTCTATGGAGATCACTTGATGAAAGACATATATAACCTTAGAAGGTGTCCATGGATCTGAGCCTTACAAGGCAATCATTATTCAGTTCAAGTTCATTGGGGCGTTGTGACGCGTTGTCTATCGAAGGCTGAGTAGTAAATTTTTTGACGCAGATTGTTTTTCGACGCAAATTGTTCGCAAAGCTTTGGTGGTTATAGGAAAGACGCGTCAGGATATTTAATTTTCAAGCATGCCAAATCAGAAAATTTGAGGCAAATTTTGAAGGCCAACCGTCATCGCCGCCAGTATTAGATTGACGGTGTGGCTCAATAGGCCATAAACATAAATATAGTGGGACAACTTCTCACCCACCTTATCATGATGCTTGTCGCATTGCTCAGGGAGTTCTAGTTGGTTTAGTTATCGGGATAGTACTGAATGGGATTGCTATTGGTGGGATTTAGGGGAGGTCAAAGAGGTTGCACTCAACAAAGCTCACTTGCACTTCCTAGCGAGGCCCTGATATCTTGAAGGGGAGAAAGACCCTGATGGACCCCGGGGAATTTCGTCAAGGTAATAGTTGCGACAATTTCCTATGCACCTACCTCTTCTGAATTCCTCTGCGAAATTGCCGAGATAGTTACAAACGATAAATATGGGGCCTACTGTACCAGCGCCCTAAATTTGTGGGTCATCTGCTGTTCACGCTGATCAACTCGGCTTGATTACCGCTTTCGGGCCGAGATCACTCGGGGAATATAGGGTACCCGCCCGCGAATCTACCGGGATCCAGATCCAAGTGGGGGGAGCCTTGGAAGAAATAATCATGACAAAGGATAGCTGCCCAAACGTGGGATGCACAGAGATTGTGGGCTTCGAATGACGTGCACGTGGGTTTTCCCACAAATTCAAGTGAGAATGGAGTAATTGTCAGCCCGTGAACTGCACATGAGTAAAAATTTTCGGCTTGGGCTAACATATGGAATTTCGATTAGCCGTCTTACCTGTCGACTTTAAAAATTCCCCATGCCCCAGTGATTTTCAAACGGATTTCATATCCCAGGAGGTTGAGTCGATCGATTTACCAGCTCAAGTTCGAATATTGATATACGGCGAACCCTAAATTGAGTCGAGATCATGGGCCTAATCCCGACTCTAGTAAAAAGCCCACCGAAGTACCTGCTGGGGTGCATCTTATGCTCCGCAAATGGCCTCCTCTTCGGAATGGATACCGGTATAATCGGTCCTGTTACCGATATGACAGACTTCAAGGCGCAATTCGGAGGTAGTCAAAATTCTACGATCCACGGTCTCATTGTCTCGTGTATCTTGATCCCCGCGGCGATCTCTTCCTTCTTTGCTGGCTACCTTGCCGATCGTGTCGGTCGGCCAAAGGGTATCTGTATCGGCACTTTCATATTCGGTGTCGGAGCCGCTATCGAAGCAGGTGCTGTACACTTGGCTATGTTCATAGTGGGCCGCATTGTTGAAGGTGTTGGTGAAGGTCTGTTTCTTGGTAATCTGGTTGTTCTGATTTGTGAAATCTCACCTATCAAGACGAGAGGTGCCCTTACAACTGGCCCGCAGCTGGCATGCACCCTTGGCTTGGTTGTGGGGTATTTCGTCTGCTATGGGTCATCGGATATTCAGTCCTCACTCTCCTGGCGTGTTCCCTGGATTATTCTTTCGGCCTTAGCCATGATAATATGTGGCGTCTCTCTGCTGCTTTTGCCGGAGTCACCTCAATGGCTTGGTCTTCAGGGTCGTCATGAAGAGGCCGAAGAGGCGTGGGAGAAGTTAGGTGTGGATCTTGCGGATCGTGAAAAGATCATGGTTAAAGTGCAGGTGCAGGTGCAGGAGATTGATCCTGCCACTGAGAAGGAGACAGTCGGAACGACAAGCAAACTTCTGGAGGTCTTCTGCAAGGAAGTTCGGGGCCGGACTGCACTTGGTGTCTTCTTGATGGGCATGCAACAGCTGAGTGGTATCGATGGAGTCCTTTACGTATGTTCTCGCAAACATCACCTTTCATTCACTGAAGTGCATGATGAGCTGACCTCAAATCCACAGTATGCCCCAGAACTCTTCCAAAAAGCCGGTCTCGCCTCCTCAGAAGCAAGTTTCCTAGCTTCCGGTATATCGGCAATCGTGATCTTCGCGTCGACAATCCCAGGTCTACTTTATGCCGACGCGTGGGGTCGCAGAACCAGCATTCTTATTGGAGGTGTCGGAATGGCGATCTTAATGTTTTTGATGGGCGGCTTGTACGCTGGGGATGCCGTTCATAAGCACGATGGCGCTGGTCGCTGGATTGTCATTGTATCCATTTATCTGTTTGCGGCGCTGTATTCTGCCACTTGGGGTGTCACTGTCAAAGTCTACAGTGCTGAGATTCAGCCTCAGCGTACGCGAGCTTCAGCCACCACACTGGCTCATTCGAGTAACTGGGTTTGCAACTTTACAGTGGCTTTAATCACACCAATTCTGCTTTCGAAGAGCAGCTGGGGAGTATACATCTTGTTTGGTGGATGCTGCGTTATCACCGTTATTGTCAGCATTTTCTTCATGCATGAAACGCAAGGAAGAACCTTCCTGCAAATTGAGGAGGCTTTCAAGGGGAGATCGGCTAAAAAGAATAGCTCATGTGAACGCGAGGTCAGCGAAGCATAATGGATTGAAAAAGCGATGATTTACGATTAGTTGGTCATATTTTGAATGGGCAAAGGTATAGATTGGTTAACGACAAATAAGTTAGATTAGACGACGCTATATATCCTAGAATCGATACTAAACAAGTCATTGTATCTCTCTTTTAGTTGACAGTTTGTAATATCAATTTCTGTACAAAGCCCCTTCAAATCACCCTCACTTTTCTACTCCCTTCTCTTCAAGGTCTTCCTTACTCTACATAGAACCAAGCTAGTCCTCTTTCAAATCACTCAACAATAATTAAAGCTATTAGATGACCTAACTTACACGCCTTTTCCAAAGTTAATACAGCTCTGCTCGCGTAGTACACATTAATTCACTTAAACGGTTCTCTCCTCCCACAGCCAATCTTTCATTATCGGACGACAACTGTGAATTTTCCCCAACTGTTTCCGCTTGTGATAGCCGCGTACTCAGCGGACCTTTGCGCTCAAAGTCAGGAAGAGGAGCAATCCCGTCGTCTATCTGGTTAATGACAGGAATGACCTGGGTCCGCCCCTTTCGGCTTTTCATTCGAAATTTGTAAAGCAACCACCCGCCGATCGCCAGAAGTAGTACACCCAAAGTCACACCAAGGCCAATTTCAATTTTGCATAACATGAAAAACTTCTCATAATGACATACGCTTATAACGAGTGGGAGCGCCCATAGATGAGGAAGACCCACCCATTTTCTTCCGCCCCCCACCACTGGGCATTGGGAGTTGTAACTTTCCAGCAACATGGATAAAAGGAAACACTTAGACCGCAGGTCCATCACTCTGACCAAAGATGCTTTTTCACGGGAGCTTGAAACAATATAGCATGAAGATATTATGGCGCATCTACTTCTGGCTAGAGTAAGTGGCTTCTTGGGAGAATAGAGGTTAAGACCCCAGAAGTCAAGGCAACTGATTTCTACATGGTAGGGCTGGATGAATGATGTTATGAACCAAGTCTTGATAAGAAGAGGATTCATCAACGAAAATGCATAGCGCCAAGAGAAGGAACAGATGATAGCTACAGCTGGACTATTTGTACATATATTCAGTGCCAGTTTCTATTGACTATCATAACCATTCCAAGAGGCTTGTCTTGTATAAATTAGCAAAGACCAAATATACACGTATGCAAGGACATCAACAGGTTTCTGTGTAATCCGAACTCATTCGTCGCCGATAAGACCACGTCTATAAGGTTTCTCATTGGCATAGCAATGCGTCTCCTGTCCTTTAGGAATAGCACCATGTAGAATATAAGCTTTAGCAACTTTATTTGTGCAGTCCGACATGTCACGTCTAGAGCTATGTCCATAAGCGTGATGAACTATCAGGTGGGCATTTTGGCCCATTTCCGCTCTGAGTCTTCTTCCATTTCGCAAGGGGGTTGCAGGGTCATATGGGGAAGCGATAAGTAGAGTCGGGGTCTTGAGAGTGTGATTTAGATCCCCTCGATACACCTCCGAAGGAGGGGCCCAATAGGTATTGTAGTATCGACAAGGCAGAACTGCGAAGAAACGAGAGTTGCCAGCCATCCAGCTCTGGGTAGACATGTCCTTCCATAACTGATCCCACCAGTCAAGTCCGCCTGGAAGGGGCGCATCGTAGGAATCGGAGCAGATCACGAGAGGATCGAGCTCACTGGAAGCTGGAGCATAAGGGTAGATTGGCTTCTCAGAATGGTCGCTCCATGAGAGGTCTAGAGATTTGGCTGCTAAAGTTGCATTTCCTGCTTCGAGCTCATATAGCATTTGTGCTGTACCCGGCCAGTTCTCCGGCCTATACATAGCCGGATAGAGAATTCTCTCCACGAGCGCTGAATAGGTGACTAGAGATGGGCCGCCTGATTCCGTATACGCGGATTGTGGGCGAGCTTTGAGCGAGTCAAGTAATTGGGCCATACGCGCTTCCAGCTGTGCGAGGGTGACAGGGCCGTCCTGACTTGAAACAGGATTAGCCAATGCACACCGCTTCGGACCAGCATTGAGACACTCTCCTAAGAACCCGTCTCGCCATGCATCTGTTGCATTGTCAAGAGCCGTCCAGCCAAAGCCACCTAAGAGGCGATGATCTCTGACGTATTCCGTGCCATCGAGAATCAAACGGCCCGCTCGGGTGGGAAACATGTTGACATATGTCTGACCAATCCCAGTACCATAGCTGACTAAGTATCCTGTAACTTCTTCTTCATGAAGAGCTTTTCGGATCTCATCTAGGTCGCGTGCTACCGATGCCGTGCTGATGAAGCGACCAAAATCCCCCAACCGTTGCTGGCAGGCAAAGAATGTGGCGTTATTCATGGCATCCACAGTCTGTAGTTGGGCCCTTGGAGCCTCCTCGCGATATTGAAGTGCCAGGAGTGACCATCGATCCCGGAAACTGTCTTTAAGAAAACATGCCGCGGCGGGGAGGGAGAAATTAACACCGCGGGGGTCCCAACCAAGCACATCGAGTTGTCCGTCACTGAAGCGGTTCGTCATCTCCTCTGCGGTCTCCCAAAGGAAAGAGGTTCCGCTCCCTCCCGGGCCACCCGGATTGATGATGATAGTGCGCTCACTTCTATAGCTTTTGGGCGAAATTCCAAGATCATTTTTATGAGCCAGGCCGGCGACCTGAAATTTGGTAACTGCAATGCGAACAATACGATGGTCTGAAGCATTGTGATAATCGAGTGGGAGATCTAAGTATCCACACAGGTAGATCCCCCGGCCTGTGCTACCCCAGCTCCAATGGTGGGGATTTGGATCAAAGAGAGCCGCCCATGATTGCCGTGGAGTAAGATCGTCCAGTGGCGGCGGACGACTGGCGTCTGTGCAGGGGATAAACTGAAATGGGTCGTCTTCCTGTGGGAATGATCCATATGGCGAGTCTCGGACTTCAGGATCGTTACGCAAGGCCCAGCGTTGCGCTGGAGTAGGAAATATTCCAAACCTCACCAGGCCCACTATCCCTATGGCTGCTGCCATCCATACGATAGTCCTCCGAGGCCATGTTCGAGGCTGAGATATAGCGGTGGGCTTTGTCTTCTCCATCGAGAAGTTTACAGGGGATCAAGGCAATTGTCCAGAGCACCCGTGAGGGATTGAGGTTCAAAATGAGGGAATCACGTTACCTTTGGCGTTAGGCCAATTGCGGGTGTTTGCAGGAGTTGTTTCTACTCTTGGCATAGTGCAATGGGAGAGCACAACTCTGTGTTTTTGGGGTTGTTTTCATGGTTCAAATTGATACAGTAGTTGTGAGGAGTATAGGCATAAAACTGAACCAGCATGAAATCCAGATGATCAGGAATAAGAATGATGTTGTTTGTTCCTAAGATTATTGCTGTCGTTGTGTAACTACGGGGTCGAGGGTGGTCTAATATTACTACTTTGTATATCTAGACAGGGCGTAGCAAATACAACGGTGATTCGATAGCTGATTTTATGCCATTATTCATGACTGCACTGAGATACTGCCGAGAACGTGGGTCGGAATTTAATTTTCACATTCAGGTGCCAGCTACCTTCAGCAAGTCAATATGGAGATCCCTGTCTTGGAGATAGCGGGTCGTCTACTTCGGGAATCCTTGTCTCATCAGTCCCGAATGACAATCTTACGATCACACCAAGGCCCATGAGTATCATAGTGGATTCTAACGTGGGCCTTCGTGTTAAGTCTTTGGCTTTGGCCCGGCAATTAGGCTAAATTGTGGGGTGTGAGAAAAATCAGATGACGAGAAAGGGAAATGAGCCGATGCACTGGAGAATGGAAGAAGCATTATTCCGGCCCGGCAACTTTGCCACTTCTGTCGCAATTCCACCGCGAGACTGGATGAACTTATACTGCGGCATCTTTCGAAACTCCCGAGCATTCTCTGAGGGGCTCTGAGATCTACCTAATTCCCTGGTGGAGGCATGCGCTCTTACTCCGGCTGGTACGTGCACCGTTTCTCATTGCAATCCTCACTGGCATATCTTTCTTGTCTCCCATCGAAGCGCCATGACTGACAAGCCATTATAGCTTGACATGTAAACGGAGAAAGTTGAAGTGTGATGAATCTAAGCCAATATGTCGCAAGTGTAGCAAAGCATCCCGGGACTGTTCTTATGGAGAACAGTCTATTTTTCGCAGCCAGATTGGCTCAACGCCAGATCGGATTCGAAAGAATACTAGCAGTAGGCAGGATAAGCAAGCCGATCAGCTCAGAAATGAGGTTACCTGGGTAGAGCTCCCATCCGAATGTAGGTTTCAATTTGGAATCCATCAGGTTTGTATATACTCACGTCGAATTAGTCACATTTGTTTCCGCGGGAGATTCCAGGGACAATGACAACGCAAAGATCGTAGAGGCAAAAGGCTCAGTTGCAGATTCGGAAGGAAGTGGAATAGAGAGAGCAACAGATGCAGGCGAAGCGGCCCACCTCTCTGAACACCAATCTGCATCAAACAATGACGTCTCTGCTGCCACGCCTTACTTCCATACGCCAACCACCGATCTTTGCACACCACGAGACCACGAAACACCGATTTTTCATGTTAACCCATCGGAGTCAGATTCTTTAGAGAAAGCTCTTCTCTCCTACCTCTTGCGACATTTCAAGCAAGGCCCAGGCCAGTGGTGTGCATGCGACATTCGATATCAAACTAAAGTTGGTGCTAACAATGATCAAGGATGGATCTTTTCGATACAACGTCTTACTTCTCTTCAAGGGTGCCTGTAATTGCGGCAACAAAAGCTTTGTTGAAATCAGCGGTTTGCGCTCTTTCTGCAAAGCATCTACGACATGTTTGTCGGGTTATGAGCCAAACTGGGGTGGACCCAGGTTCAATTCCAAGCTATGTTGGCCTTCCTTTCGCAAACGAAGAAATGTGGCGATACCACTCAGCAAGGTATTATGACCAAGCCCTTGGCCATTTAAAGCTTGCTGTCAGTTCAGAATCATATTCCCAGAATGTATCTGGCAGAGAAGAAATGCTCGCTGCTGTCGCAATCCTTTGCACTTTTGAGTTGATGGACGCCCCTGGAAGCGCATGGAGAGCCCATCTCAGCGCTTTACCGCTCTTCGATGACTGTATGCCAGGCCATTCTCAGATTGTCATTCCTCAGACCGCTGTAAAAGGCCCAATATTTTGGAGTCTGGCAAGACAGGATTTATTGTGTGCCTGTGAGCTTCATAAAATTCTTTTATAAACAACAAATTTCTAACAAAAGATAGTCATTAGTGAGACTCCAACTCGATTGGACTTGAAAGACATGCGCCTTTGGCAAAATGCAGGTTTAGCCACGGACGAGAATGGAGAGCTTCTGCCTTACAGCCCAACCGATGTGATAGAGCGGCAAAACTCCTCTGGACTTGAAGAAGATATGAAGAGTAACGAACTAGCTTGGATTCTTGGTAAAATTGCAAACCATCTTACTGCCGGAGACGCTTTCGTTATGGCGAACAACACGTTACCACGCCATGAGCGACCTGTGATCGGGTTAAGCCAGGAGCATCTCCTGGAGAGATGGACTATGTTGATGTCTGATTTAGACAGATGGCACGATTCCCTTCCCGCTTCCTTCGCTTCGACTACCCGAACGCGAAGACTCGGCACCGCATCCTCAGGATTTGAGCTGAGTTTTGATACCTTCGTGCAGATCTGGTTTGATTTGCCCTTGTGCGCGGCAACAATGCAAAGCTATCACCAAGCCAAGATACTGCTGTTGGCAAATGAGCCGCAGGAGTCAACTGCCATTCGATCGACTGTATCAGCACGCTTGAGATCCTACCGACATGCTTTGCGCGAGGTCGTCTACCATGCCAGGGAAGTGTGTGGCATAAGCCTTGCTAATTCGACAGACTCATTTCGGGTAAATTCTGTTCAAGCTCTATTTGTCGCTGGGCAAGTCTTTCAGGAACGACGCGAGCAGGACGCGGTACTTGAATTACTGTCTGGTATCGAAAGAGACCTTGGCTGGACCACTAGGTATCATGTGGCCAAATTAAAAGATGAATGGGCAAGGGGAAGAGAAGGCAATCACGTTGATCGTGAGGAGCCGGGTCATGACTCCAACTGGTTTCTATCATAATGTGACTTGCGTCTGTGCAACATTAGATCTGTCAATGTTTATTAGAGTCTCTTGCGCCAGAAGTTGAAGTTGACCTTCCAGAGCTATTAACAAATTACTCAACTAGTTGTAGCTAGTGTTTGTGACATGTACATTGATGAAGGTTTTGCTGTCCAGGTTTGTTGATTCAATTCCTTGCCCTCTATGAAGCACATTTAACTTCTTCTATCTCGTGGATCAAGTGATCATCAAGGCTAGCTGGTCTGGCCTGCTTTTCTGCAGTTCTACTACATTCGCAAAGTCGCAAACTTTAGCCATTGGAGTCTTCAGTGAGCTCTCGTAGATGGTGAGAGTCCTATGAGCTGTGTCAAAGCACGGTATTGACAAAGTGCAGTGAATGGTAGGAAAAATATCAAATTAACATTGTGTTCGCCTTGAGCATGGCGAAAGGCATGGAGAGTCGCGGGCAATTTGGCCTATGTAAATTAAATAGTTGCTTCGATGGTAGCTTTGGTTGTTGCGGAGGGTTGGGTCATCATGCGTATGATAAATTGCCTTTCACTTGACTTATCGGCTTTAAATTAATCGTCTCGGCTTTCACCGTGATTTCTTGATTTGTCTTACCATTATGGCATTCAGATCTCGCAAGCGGTGGTCCACACCTTTCGGTGCCAAGCCGGACTCGGCTCGGCTTCTTCTTGTGATCTCGTCGTCGGCTTGACTTCCTATTCTGCCTGGCTCCACTCTTCTTGTCCCTCATTTTGTATGTATACATTCACCGACTTTCGCAACAGAAATAGCTCTGAAACTGAGCCGAGGGGCTTCTGCCAAGGGTATGATCATCGCTAAGTATCAGTCTGTCCTCTTCCACGGATCTCTAGTCAAACTCTATTTAGCATTGATATTCATAGTCAGTAACACAGTATCAAATACTATGCAATATCTTCTCTTCATCTCTTCTTGAGCCACATTCTGAGACACATTCGTTCCAATCTTGAACCACTTCGAAAAAAAGCAATATGAGACAGTCATTGCGCTTGCAGGAGAAGGTTGCCATTGTGACCGGTTCTTCTTCCGGCCTAGGACGAGCTATCGCGATTCGCTATGCGCAAGAGGGCGCCAACGTAGTCTGCGCCGATTTGACACCAACAGCTCGCTCCCAAGAGGAAGCTGGAACTACAACACATGACTTGATAATTCAAGAGGGTGGGCAAGCTATTTTTGTGCAAACAGATGTCGGCGATGCCCCCCAGATGGAGAACTTGGTCAAGAAAGCCGTGAAGGCCTATGGAAGACTTGATATGTATGAGGACTACTCCCAGACTCGCCATTATTCAGTCCGAATTCTCTGACCATTCTATTAGCCTGGTCAATAATGCAGGAATCAGCATTGAGGCGCGGCTTCCTGCTGTTCTCCATTTGACAGATGAAGCAACATGGGACACGACGATGCGAGTAAATGCGAAGTCGGTTTTCCTTGGCTGCAAATACGCCCTTGCACAGATGCTGTCGCAGGAGCCACATGCTTCAGGAGACCGAGGATGGATCATCAATATCTCATCGATTATGGGCATGATTGCGGGGCCGGAAAATCGTAGGTTCTCAACTTCGCATACCTCAATTTAAAGCTAACCTCGCGACCTTATAGCCTCATACTGTGCATCCAAGGGAGCTGTTAGCCAGCTCACGAGGCAAATTGCCTTGGATTACGCCCCGCATAAGATCCACTCTAATGCACTTTGCCCTGGTTGTAAGTTGTGCAACAATTTCTTAGTTGGTTTAAGACTAACAATTAGCAGATACCCAAACCGCTATCTTCAAGGAAACGACTACTCACCTCACACCTTGGGAGGATCTCAATCGCCGGCACCCGTTGAAGGGTCCAGGCTTCCCTGATGATATTGCTAAAATGGCTGTCGTTTTGGCAAGTGAAGATGCTAGCTGGGTCACTGGAGTATGCTTGCCTGTGGATGGTGGATACACTGCCCGTTGATTCCCAATGTTGCTGCGCTAGTGTGTAAGGAAACCTTGACTTTATCCTCCGCCAATGACTGTATTCGGACATTGGTGAAGTCCCCTTCAATCAATTTAGAGGTCTGGTGGTGTAGTTATGTACTTCGGATCCTTGGGGTGACGAATGTAGGTTTAGTTACTCGACAAAGCGCTATGGGCTGTGGAGGCCTCCTGTCTGTAAGTAGCCTTAAAAATACAAAAAAAAAAAAAAAAAAAAAAAAAACTTCTCGCTATAACTTATCACGTCAAGATCTCTGTATGGTGTTTTGGGTAGTGTACTAGTTATGATATTCCGGTGCCTTGGAATCCGGGCATCAAGTCTGTTATCTTATCGGTCGCGCATTTCCATCTTTCCATCCGCGCTTTTTCTCTCCTTTCGCAGCAATCAAGTTACCATCCATAATGGCATCCCACTGTGCTGCCTCGTCCAGGCTAGCCCTACCGACGGTTTTCCGCACCCTGTTCCGCTCCGAGGCGCCTCGCAATCTACGCCCTTCCCGGAGTGTGCGCTCGTCAGCGCTCTACCAACCCAGACTGTTCAGCTCCTCCACTCTATTGCGCCAAGTTCAGGAACAATCGCAACATGCAATCCCCAGCAGTCAAGAGGACTCTACATCCAAGTCTTCAAAGCCAACGGAATCTACTGCAGACTCGAGTGCACCCTCTGAAAGGTCATCCACGGTCTCAGTGAAGTCGTCCAAGAACCCCGATTCCAAAAAGAAGAACAAAGATCGCAAAGATCGCAAACCCTCCAAATATGCCGACAAGGACAAGAAGTCCGATAAGCCGAAGCAAGAGGGCACACAGAAAAAGAAGCCCGAGCCCTGGAAGATTCAGAAACAGGCTCTCGACAAAAAGTTCCCAAATGGTTGGAACCCTCCCAAGAAGCTTTCACCCGATGCTCTGGATGGAATCCGAAGTTTACACGCAAGTGCACCCGATCGATTCACAACGGCGGTTTTGGCAGAGGAGTTCAAGATCTCACCCGAGTCGATTCGCCGTATTTTGAAGAGCAAGTGGAGGCCGAAAGCTGAGGAGATTGAAAGTCGGCGGACACGGTGGGAAGCGCGACATGAGCGGATTTGGGGTCATATGGCTGAGCTAGGTCTCCGGCCGATGACCAAAAGTGCTCTTTCCAAGTCCGATTCCAAGTTACTGTATAAGAAGGATAAGGAGGACCTGGAGGATAAGGGAGAATAAGAATGGCACAGTATAGAGGGCTTTGTCATACTGTATATTATTTCGAAGTTGAAATTCAGTGCGCACCAGCAGCTGAACAGTGTATATTATGTGTGTATTATAGTGCTCTCAGTAGCAACGGAATCATCTCTGCATAAAGTGTCCACAATTCATCCCGTTGTCTTGCGATTGTTTGGAACTTCAGGTTGATCTTGGTCAGACTAGATTGACTTCGACCTTGAATCTAGGATCTTGGACACCTTTTTTATTGGCCCTGGTTTGTCCTGGTGAAATAAGACGTAATGCAGGAAATAACCTATTGTTATGAAAAATTACAACCCTTACTTTGCCACTTTCAAGCATGTTTCAGTCAAGTACAACGTAGTACAGTATAGCCTGACCTATTGTTTTTGTCCGCCGGCCTATATAGTACAGTACCATAATATAAATTTGGGTATCAATAATAGAATTAGAAAAGTCAGTAGCCACGTAAAATAATCCAAAGAGCAGAAAAGACTATCCTGACGGAGCTTGTCATTTTCGTTGAAGATATTTAGCATGTATGCTCACCGTGAAGCTCCGGGTTGTTGTCTGAGTTTATGTGGAGTTGTGGTTCACTGCTGTGTCTGTCATCCTTCATGGTGAGCTTCTCTCTTTATGGTTGGTTTATTGGGAAATCCACGTAGCTGTGGATGATACGAGCGTAGGCGTGTCTTTCCATTTACATATCTTAATCATCGTGGTACTTTTTCAATTTTTGCAAAACGCAGAGTAGGTTCGGGGGAAGTTGAACTAATCCGAACCGGAGCTCGAACTGTGGAGGCGCCGTCACGCAACTTGCTGATCTCCACCTCGGCCGCAACACATGTACCTTGCACCTCGAACCTGCGGCCTCACACCATGGCGCTTTCGACATGAGAGGTTGCGACTGTCGGCACACTCGTTGTTGAACTGCTTCAATCGCCTTTGATTTCCGTCAATTCCTTCGCCCCGCGATCGAAGACCCGCCTTCCATACAGTTTCCGGCCCACATGCTGACCGCGCCGCCATGCCGTCGAATATCCAGGTCTTCGTGAAATGGAAGGACCAGACAATCTTTGCGGGAGAGAACGTGGAATGCACTATTACATTCAAGAACGTGGCAGAGACCAGGCCCGATGTCAACGCTAGTGAGGGCCAGCACCAGCGCAAGGCGTCTCGAGTCGCCAACCATTCCAGCAACAGTAATTCCGACTCCTTCTTTGGCTTCAAATCTCCCCAGAGACTCTTTTCGGATCGACGGTCTTTTTCCATTGGCTCTCCAAGGAGACCGGCTGCCCACCGCACCGCTTCGTCCCTGAGCTCCCCACTCGTTTCTTCTCAGAGCTTCCCGCCTGCCGGCAACCCCTCCTCCACGCCCCGAAGCTGGCAGCCCGGCCACAGCGGTAAACGATCTGTATCGATTCTTTCAATTGATAGTGAAGGCCAGCCGGACAAATCGCCGTCGCCGCACTTGACTCGAGGCAAGCCTGCTAGGGGTCATGGGCGCTCCACCAGTCTCCAAATTTCCCCCAGGAGGAATGATAGCTATGATGATTCATATAGGAAAGGTATGTCAGACGCGGCATTGAGGATTCTAAGGCATAGTAGCTAACTACATGTCGTGTTATAGCAGCCAGAGCTCCAATGCGTGGTCTGCCACTAAGAGAATCAGACGAATCCGGCCCCGGAAACCTACGAGTTGACACCAATAATGTGGGGACCACGAGCCATCCCGGATCCATTGCAGAAAGTCCTGTCAATTCGATCGAGCCATTGCGCCCTGCACGAAGACCTCAACTACCTTCCTTTGACTTCAAATTTCCGTCTGCCCCTCCCAATGATACCAATCGCCCCGCCGCAACCCCCTCTCCCAAATCCGAAAGACTCCCCTCGCCGGGGAAAGCCCCAGGCCGAGATCCATCAGTACTGGGACCGCCATCGCATCAGCAGGTCACACGGATTATATCAGCCACCAGTGTGAATGGAAGCAGTCGAAGCAGTGGTGAGTTTTTCTCGGTCAGCGATCACTCGACGGAAACATTGGCATCCGAGTATACAAATTATTCCGCTCAAGGAGGACGCGCACCTCCTCCTGCCCGTCATGGGCGACATTATTCGAGTGTTGTGCCCTCCTCAGCAAAGCCCGCAGACAGCCAGGCGCTGCTGATGGGCTATGCCCAAATCAGTGCATCATTTACAGTCGACGGCTCGCTAGTCAATCAGTCAGTATTTGACGAAGTCAAGCGCAAAGGTGTAGTTGGTGGCCAAGCCGGCACTGGTGGACTCCCGGGGCGACCAAGCTCCGCCAGCACTGAACGTGCTCGCAAAGGGGGTGGTGGCTTTTGGGGTGCGCTCAAGTGGAACGCCATTGAAGAATCCATAAATGGTTTCTTGTCAAACAATGAACTTGATGGTCTCCGAGATATGCGTGGAGTTGCTTCGTCACGCTCAATTCCGCTCCTCTCTACTCCACAATCGCTTCTTTTCGTCGACCTGCGACTGGCACCAGGAGAAGAACAGTCGTATTCCTTTTCCTTTTCTCTTCCCAGAGGACTCCCAGCGAGTCACAAAGGGAAAGCCATTAAGATATCTTACAATCTCGTCATTGGAACTCAGCGACCTAGTGCGCCCAACGACACTCAACGAGTCAACCGCATCAACATCCCGTTCCGTGTATATAGCGGAGTAAATGGTAAGTGGTTTCATCATCACGGCTTTTCACATGCTAATGCTTTGACAGAGAAGGGAGATGTCTTGGGTCATGATTTGATGTCTCCATATGTGCTTTTGCGTGACGAAGCCAAGGTCCAAAAGATCGCACCTAACGCTCCGGTGGCCCCAAAGCCTCAGAGTCTGAGTGGACTTTGGAATTCGGCTGGGGACTTTATCTCCTATGTCGATGAAATTCTTGAACAGCGTGCACGCTCGAATTCACTTTTCCCACCAGGTGCTCTTCCAGAGCGCCGAGCAAGCTACGACGGACCTCCCCAGCCGCTGTCCTGCAAAGACATAATTGACATGGCAATTCTTCGCAGTAATCAAACCGCTCAATCATCGCGGCGCAGTCCCAACAGATTTGAGATTGCTCGTGATGGCAAACGTATCGCAGTGGTTGTCCTGAACCGGCCCGTACACCGAATCGGCGAGACTATCATTGCTACCGTGGATTTCGGCGATGCTTCCATCCCATGTTATGCTGTGCGAGCTTCATTGGAAACATCTGAAAAAGTTGTACCTACTCTGGCTGTTCGATCAAACGCCAGTATCCACCGAACTACCCGTCGCATCCATGCCTCCCTGTTCGAAAATACACTTTATGCCACCCGTGTGGTTTTCAGCCCTGCCATTCCTATAACTGCCACGCCGACTATTCTCACCAGCGGCGTGACCCTCGATTGGGACCTACGGTTCGAGTTTGTGACACCGAATACAATCAATGAGCATGGGCATGGGGCCTCCGGTATCCAATTGCTTGAATCTATATCTTGTGACGATCGTGGTAAAGTCCTTTCTGCTTTGGAGCATTTGGGCTGTGAATCGTTTGAAATTTCAATCCCGTTGACTGTCTACGGTGAAAGTGTTCGGGAGCAATTGCCAGAAGAAAATGCCGGGTATGCTATTTGAGGCGCTCCCGATGTAATTTGGCCTCTGCCGTGTTGGCAGCTTTCTTGTGTATTTGTCTAAATATTCCCCTATCCATAAGTGGATATGTTTCTCGGTCTCTCATCTCCATGGTGTGTTGTATCTCCCATTTTGGTATAAGGTCTTACTATCGCCTACGACAGCTTTTTGACACCTACCAGAATAGGTCTTCCAAGGTTGTCAAATCTTAAACTCATAATCCTTCTTAACGGCCATCCTTCCCTAATACGGTAGACTATCAAAGCCTGGAACTGTGATGTCTACAGAAACAATTGAGTAGTGTATGTCTCTTTGGCACGTCAAGTCGGCATGCCCACTTGATACGGTGAACGCGATTTTCTAAGGCCCCTTGATCTTTACCGCATTCAATTTATACTAATTGGAGTACGATGTTTAGGATTTTCCCTTTCATCATAGAGTATTTCGTATGAAAATAAGCGACTTTTTAGTATTAGTAATCTTGAAATCATGTCAGAATCCAGCTAAGTGCATTAGTAAAGGTGGTATTGTTGCTCGGCGTTGAATAATAATCACTATTTCACCCTCACCTTGGGAATCACTGCGTGCCGCATTTCGGGGTTTTCGGCCTCCGGATTTTGCTCTCAAATTTGAATACAACGCGCCAACATGCCCGGGCAAAAAAAACTCTCGTCTCCTTTCTACGCTCCACATGAAACGCCTTAGTTTTGAAGCCTCGCATTATTCCTGGCAATCTGTGGAAGAGCATTGTTTGTCTATCTAGAGTTGTTACTCTATTTAAATTCGACAATCTGGCACAATCATGGATGGGGAATCTACGTCATTCAGTTGGAGTGGTCTATTCCCAGAGTCACTATCACCAGGCTTTGAGGTGGTAATGCCCCAAGAGACTCAAGATCTAGTGAACCGAAGAAGCCAAGTGGACAATAAAACTACGCGCACGGAAATTGAGTCGACATGCACTTTTACTGACATTTTGGTCCAAGACGAACATTCAGAAAGCCAAACAACAACTGCAATGGAACGAAGGCCCAGAAAACCAGTCAGGCAGGGAATTGTCTCGGGGAGTTCTCCTCAGGATATGTCTGCAGCTGGAAAGTCAAGTGTAGAAGTAAGTACTCAATTAACTTATGGTTTGATCCTGAGAATGATTCCAGAAGACCAAAGGCTGATAGCATTGAAGCGCCGGAGAACACAAGTGAAACTAGCACAAAGAGCGTACCGCCAACGAAAGGATGACACGCTGGCCGCTTTAGGGAGGCAGTGTGATGATCTGAAAGAGACCATTCGCAATATAAATGAGGCATTCAATGGGTTCTACTCAGAGACTTGTGACTCTGGAATTGGATCCCGAGAACCCAAGCATATTCATTATCTCATACAAATTGCGAAGTATATAGGCGATCTTGCAGACCTTGCTCTTGATGAAGCCAGTAAGGTATAATTATCATTCATGAAGATATGGAAGACTACTGACATTAACCAGGGAGTCCGCGAAAGAAATAAGAAGAGTAACAAAGCTATGCCAAACAGCCAATTCGAAGAGAGGTCGTCTCAAGCACAATGGTCCTTCCAGCCTAGAGCACTTTTAAATCAAGCAGCCCTCGACGGTATCAGTGCAAATTGGAATGCATCTTTTACCGCCGGTATACCAGAGCTTTGTATCTCAGATACCGGTGGCGGCGTGGTCGAAGCTATGGATCCATTGAATGACTTTTTGTGTCCTAGCCCCATGTTGGATTCGACTTATCTCACACTTCATACCAACACGGTAGAGAGAGCTACTTTTGCCAGGAGGCTGCAGCGAGATGCATTAGAAAGAGGATTCGAGCTGGTCACCAACCCAAACACCCCGCTCTCTATTCTTAATTACGCATTTGAGCACTGTCTTCCAGTCAGAAGTCGAGAACAGATCACCTATCGTCTACAAGTGCTATTAAAACAGTCAGACCTTGGGGCTTTTTTAGGTCCTAAGAACGATGATGATCAGCAAAACATGCCCAAGGATTCCCAATCAAACTTGATTAACCAAATATTTGGTACTGGAAGCCCGTCAAGGCTTCCGAATGGCCTTGGCTTATTTCCGCAAGTGCGGGAGCCGGAATCGGGATTGTCTCAATCAAGTCAAGAGTTCCTAAGTGCCCAAGATGTTGAGTCATACTTGACGTCCAAAGGCATTGTGATCACATCAAGTTCCAAATTGCTTCAACTTAAAATCCCTCAGGATCAGCCAGCATGGCAGCCAAAGAGCTACCAAGCTGCTATCCTAAGTGTCAATAAACTCATTGAAAGTCAGCCATCCTCCCCATGGAACCTTGAATGTTGTCTAACAACTGTCTTCCATCCAGACGTGCTTGATCGCGCAGTATGCCTTTTTACCGGGCCGGGATTTCGGAAGGTCGACGTCGAAAGTGCTCTACGAACCAGCATTCGTGTATCGGCCTAGGAACACTAAGAACATGGCCTGAACGTGCGCTGGATCACAACAAAAAAGGATATCAATCACTGTCTCAGACGAAAATGAGCTGAAAGATGCCTTGAAAATAATCGCGGCAGTTCAGTAGCTAAGACCACTTCAAGCACCTATAGCTGAGATAGATTTGACACGCTCATCGATAGCAAAGTCCGCCCCCACTACATAAGGGCTTCCATCGCTCATGAGGTATACCGCCAGATGTGCGATCTCTTCTATTGCTTCCGCCGGTAAGAGGATGTTCTTTTCCTGTAATTGACCCATTAGAGAAGCAGGGCTGGTGTCTAGTAAAAACAAAAAAAAAAAAATTGAATAAAAAAAATGAATGCATTGTTGAATGCGTCCTGGAGGCTGATAAACAAAAGTTGTTTGGAACCCTTGTTAATACATAGTAAGGCCGGTCAATGACTTTTATAGATAACGCCATTTGCAATGATCAGACCTCGATTGGAATTCATCAACTCCGGAGAATGATGAGTGATCCCAGCTGCCTGATTTGTCTCATGATGAGTGACAGAGCATCAATCGCCCGCCGGGTGATTAGTGATATGGGCGCTAGTTTACCTCGTGTCGGGTTGTTATTTTATGATTACTGAACATCTGGCTTCCCTGGTCCCACAGAAATAAGATAGGTTACCCAACCCAGGTGTCACCTCAAAGCGCGAGTTAGCCCCAGCAATCAATCTGAAATTTAACGATCCAGTTAATTCTTCGGTCCATGATCAACTGGGTATTTCCTAAAGTTGGCCGAATCCACGCTGGACTTTGCAAGTCAGCTCTCAAATATTAGCAGGATAAAGCTAATTAGAAGGCAAAGTGTTATCTCCAATATTTTCACCAATACATGGAGCAACTCGAATACTAGCGCGCTCATTTGATAGACCATGTAGATATCCTAACAGAGCTGCAATGCTTCTAAGAGACTCCGTCATCACGACTAGTCCTATGGTTTTACTCGTGAACATAATGGGACCGCCCACGGGTGATCTGTATTACTATCTTGCTACCGGGCATTGAATATAATATATGCAGATTCGCTTCAATCTTTGGCGTTTCCCAATGCGTCATTGTAAACCCGTTGGAATACTTCATCCCTCTGTTGATCAATGGACCGAGCAACATGAAGAACTTCTTCATTCCCCTCAGTCAATGCTCCAAACACAGACTCTGCGAGGTCATACTCAATAGTGGTTAGACCGGGTCCCTTCTCGTAGATAAGATTCACAAGAGGGGCATGGTGGGCAGCTCTGATATCGTGCACGGTCATCTTTGTGGCAGTCCGAGGGTTGCCCATTGCATACTGCCTTGCGTTTTGGGGTCGTCCAGCCAGGGTAGACAATACACCATGATCATTAATTGCAAAAATACAGAATGGCTCTGCTCCACGCATCTCGTTGACTGCTTCTTCAAGCTCCTGGAGAGTGTTGGCAGCTTTCAGTGTCTTGTCATTGTATCGCCCCAGTCGGCTTTCAAGGCAGTTGACGAAGGAGAACCAAGGCACTGGCAGATCTATTGTTCGGTGGATGATGATTCGAGTGGTGTCTATTGAGTGATCTTGAATCGACATTGGGTTGTCAATGAGGTTGTTGGGCGTGGGGCGGTCGGCATCCATAGAGTGAGAGACAAGCCGATTTGTAACGGAGATGCTGTTCAATTCTTTAGATCAACGTCCGTAGTGAAGGAGCGAAATGCGGGTCTAGTTTCTTTATTTATGTAGATGAACCTACCCACTTTGAGGATTTCTACAACTCCACATGATCTGATATGTAGGCTCCACTCAAAGAGTCAAATGTAATAAAATACGTCATATCAGTGATCAAGCTTGAGCAGAAACTCAAAATTGCCGTCGACGGAGTTCGGTAGATTGGTTCCGTGAAGCGAACGATTACTGATCATATGCATATTTTCTAAAAGAAGCAAAGTGATTAGTATTATATCCGAAGGCCGTAATCTGTCTCATGATGCTCGGTCATATTAGAGATCAGTTGATTAAAAGCGCCACATTTGTATTACAAGATAATTGATGAGTGATCTACTTTGTGATGATTAATTTAATCACTACACCTGAAATACGCATGCAAGCCATGTCTTTAATAACCTTCAATCATCCCCCTGAATATGCTCATCAAACAATTTCTACATACCAAACGCACTTCTTCCCTCGGTCAAACTCGTCACAGTCATGGAGAGTCAGAGAATACTTGTCATTGGAGGCACTGGTGCCCAGGGAACTGCTGTTGTCAAGTCACTTCTTGAGGCAGAACAGCCGTTCCAAATTAGAATATTGACCAGAAACCCGGCCGATGCCTCTACCCTGGCGAAATTCCCCACTGAAAGTGGAGTTGAGTTAGTCAAAGGTAAGTCTGGACGGTCACTGGGCACCAGATGGATATCCTGACTTACGCATCTCATTAGGTTCTTTCATGGATATGAAAAGCGTTGAATCTGCATTGCAGGGCTGCTACGGAGTCTTTGTCAACACAGATGGTGAGTTGGGTCGACAATCTATTTAATAGTATCTAACATCTTATCTTCAACAGGGTTCACCGTGAAAGAGTCAGATGAGATTTGGGCTGCCATGCGCATCTATGAAATCGCCAAAGCAAGCCCAACGCTGAGACATTTTGTTTGGAGTGGCTTGGATTATTATCTGAAGGTGTGCTGATACACTTTGAAATTCTCGCTCATCATGCTGATTACCGGAAAGCTGGGGAATTACGATCCAAAATACGCCTGCTACCATGTGAAGTAAGTTGAGTGGAGCTTTTTCTTTCGTTTCGTTGGCTGAAGGCTTACTCTTGGGCAGTGCGAAAGCTAGGGTCAACGATTGGCTAGGGGCCCAGGAATCTTCTCATGAGAACCATGGCGTGGCATGGACGATACTCAATACAGGGCCATACATGGAGATGTTGTACGGTCAGTGAAGCACCTTTCCTCGTCTCTTGTACCACAATCAAACCTAACTTTGACAAAAGGCGGAGCCTTTATCCCACAGATCGAGCCGGACGGTACCCGCGTTTACTCGCTTCCTTTAGGGAAGGGAAAGCTGCCTCTGATCGCACTTTCTGATCTGGGTCTATTTGCCCGTATCATTTTCGAAAACCGCAGCGAGTGGTCAGGCCAGACTTTAAGTGTTGTCTCACAGTTCGTTACGGGAGATGAGATTGCAGAGACTCTCACAAAAGTGACTGGCATACCTGCCATTTACAAACCTTGCTCGGGTGAGGAATGGGCTAATTTTATCCCCTGGGCTTCTGAACCGGTGGCTAAGATGGACCCATCCGGTCCCACGCATCGGGACAACTTTCTCATGTGGTGGCGGGCTTATGAGGACGATCTGCTTCTTCCAGAGAAAGATTTGGTGAGACTTAAGACTCTTCACCCTGACTTGAGAACTCTGGAGGCTTGGATGAAAGAAGACAAGTATGACGGACAAGTCAGACCACTACTGCGAGGTCACCAGTTCTAGATTTGTCCATTCTTTCACTTTTTCGCGACTACAATTTGAGAATGATAAGGGGAATCTGGCATTATTACGACGTTGCTTCCGCACATCTTTCAATGCTTTCTATTAGTTTCGTATTGTAATGGACTACTACCCAGCCGTGAAACAAAGATGAGTCATTTCGGGCAATGTAAAATTAGGAAATAAGGAGGAGGAAGCCTTTAGCATGAAATATAGTCGTAATTTCATCTGCGTGTTTCGTTCTTCGGAGAACGAACGATTGGAAATATGTTTGACGTGGCCCCGAACATCCCGAATGTCTCGGCTGTGTGAGCAGCTTTCTTGTGGACTTGAAAATGTTCCCCTGTCCGCTTGTGGTCATGTTCCTTGATCCCTCACCACCCTTAATGCCATGAAGCATTCAGAGCCTGCGACTACATACAGTGGATACGGGTGATAGACGCGGCTCTATAAAGAGGGGGGGGGGGCTTTAAGGATTACGGGTGTTATGAATAAATTATTTTGCTGCTTGAGGCCTCCCTGAGTCTTTCAAACAAATTTCATGTACATTTTCACTATAATCAAGTTCCCAGTTGTTAGGGATTCTTCCCGATACGAGCCATGATACCCATATCGATATCACCATAGCGGGGGAGTAAATGATGGCTGGAAACCCCCTGTAATATGACGTAGTGTTTGATCTTAGCACGAGGCCAGGGCAGCAAATGTACCCCGAATTAACCTCATTGGTATTTGAGGGGAAACTGGAAAGTCAGCCCCTCCTTCGCTCCTGGACCACACGCCCTTGTTCTTGGGCATGCCCCCTGCGCAGCCCAACTTGACATCATACATTGAGCACCAACACCTAGCTAGGCAGGTATCTTCAAGCCCTGAATGTAGTCTATATTTTGGGCACAGAGTACTTACCAGCTTAATAAGTCACTCCTCTCCAAATACTCTTTTCCTACAAAGATGGCACTCGCGGATCCAGACTCTGTTGGTTTTATTGGCCTTGGAGCCATGGGGATGTGGATGGCAGATCATTTAGCTGAGAAGCTGCCACCTACAACCCGCTTATTTATTTACGATATTATCACACCACTGATGAATGAATTATACGCAAAATATCCACAGAAAGTGGTCCGGTGTGTCAGTCCAAAGGATGTTGCAGATCAATCGGTATGAGACAGGAATCTCGACTTATTTCAGTTTTCCTGTACACTGAGTACTAACCATTGATTTATCTGCAGGAGATAATTCTCACAATGTTACCAGAAGGGAAAGACGTAAAGACGGTCTATTTATCGGCAGAAGGAATCTGCTCCGCCGAGCTGAAAGAAAAACTTCTGATCGACTGCTCAACCATCGACACAGCCAGCTTCCTCGAAATAAGAGACCATATAATCAATCTCTCACCATCTACACTCTTCTACGACGCCCCAGTCAGCGGCGGTGTAGTTGGAGCAAAGAACGGCACACTCGCATTCTTCCTTGGATGCTGCGAAGATGAATCACTCGAACTTCGCCAAGTAACCGGATTACTATCTCTAATGGGATCCACGGTGATTCCATGCGGCGGACCATCTCTCGGACTCGCAGCAAAACTTTCCAATAACTACCTCTCTGGCATAATAGCCATTGCCTGCTCCGAAGCTATGGATATGGGGATGCGCTCTGGACTTGATCCCCGCACATTGGCAAAGGTTTATGCAGCTGGCACGGCGCAGAATACTGTTTGTGATAGGTTCTGTCCTGTACCGGGTGTTTATCCTGAGGCCCCCTCGTCGAATGGGTATCGGGATGGGTTTAAGATTCAGTTGATGCGGAAGGATTTTTCGTTGGCGGTTGAGATGGCGAGGAGGGTGGAGGCGAGGAATGTGCTTGGTGGTGCGGGATTGACTATATATGAAGGTGCTAGTGAGGATGTGCGGTGTAAGGATTTGGATTCCAGGGTTGTCTTTCGTTATTTGGGGGGAAATGAAAATTGGGGAAATAATGAGCAAGGAAATATTTGAATTGAATCATAGTCGCCGTTTGAACTGCCAGTGGTACTACTTTGAACACAGAGCGATTGGGAAGCTATTTGAACGCGGGGATGTGGGGTAAAGAGGCCATCAATTGATGACGATTTACTGCAAGTCCTCGGTTATTGGAGAAACCCAACCCGTCAATTTCTATTTTAAATTTCTTTGTCTCTCTACTAAAATCATCAACTAATCTTGTACTCTCCAGTCGCATCCATTTCAATGGCCATATAATATTTCCAACTTCCTACGAAAATGTCCACCGATCCGAAGTTTGACGACCTCCATAAGGGCCTATTTGAAGAAGGCCTCAAAGTCCGTCGCGCCGTCGTCGGTGAAGCCTACGTTGACAAGGCTCTAGAGAATGGCTCGACTGAATTTTCTCGAGCCGGCCAAGAACACATTACTGAATGGGCCTGGGGAAATGTTTGGACAAGGCCGGGCCTTGAACGAAGAGATCGCAGTCTTCTCAATATCGGCATGCTGATGGCTCTCAACCGTGGGCCTGAGCTGGCTGTTCATATCCGGGGAGCTCGCAATAATGGTCTGAGCGAGCTTGAGATTCGTGAGGCTATTATACATGCTACTGTCTATTGTGGTGCTCCGGCTGGTGTCGATGCTATGAAAATTGCTGAGAGGGTTTTGAATGAGATGGCGGAGAACGGGGAAATGCCGCGTCAATTGGGAGCTAAAGTGAAGAAATGAAGGAAGCTGGACTTCCCGCCCAATTCTGTTGGTTGTGAGCTTATCTGGGTAGTATCTCCCAGCTCTTCAGGTTGGGCGTAGCCCCGCCATGCCTATGCATGAGCTGGGATTCACCTCCAGAGCTCGCCTTGAAGGATACTCCGGGGCCATTGCATTTGGACTACTCTAGAAGTTGAAATGCACCTAGCTGTATCTATCTCGACCATTTTTTCAAGGTTTCTTATGTGCATATGTACTAAATACCCGCCTGAGTAGTTTGGATCAAAGCTCAATGAGTTTTGTCAAGTTGAGCTGACTATATATTTTCGACCCGCCAACCTCGGGATTCAACACCATGGACCAATGTCATCTTCCGGATTCTCACATGTTTGCCTCAACTCACTTTCAAGGTTGAATCACCTTTCCCCTAAGAACAAATAATCATAACAATAACCTATTCTGTAACCTAAAATCAGTATTTGGATAACCTGGTCTATAGAAATTGTTCTGACGTAGTTATGGTTGTCACTGGGGCAACGCGCAACTGCACCCATGGATCCGATTGCTTTATCACATTTGGTGGAGCTGAACCGATAGCACTTCTTTCCCTTGCACTGTGCGCGCATCGTCGATCCTGTCTCAACTGTCGCTTGCATCACACTCCGATATCTTGATTTTACTCTGAGTATGGCATGCCAGGTTTTACTTCTCGAGAACGACACAGCTAATCCCTTGACATCGGAATGCAGGCACGTCGCGATCAGCGCTCACCCCGCCGCAATAACAACACAAAGGATTCTTCCTGAACGAAGATGGCTTCATTCATCACCACCATGTCTGTCCCCGCTCCCCCTACCCCTATTCATTTCTCCACGACCCTGGGCGAATCACCGGCCCGATCCCCCTCTTTGAGTCTCAGCCCCTCGTTCTACCAAACCACACGCACCTCCCATGTCCCTGCTTTAGAACCGCCATCCTATCTTTCACCCGCTGTGCGCGCTCTCAAACAAGGTTGCTTTGGACTAACACCTCCCAGCAATGCGCGAACACGGGCGCCCTTCAAGCCCCGCTCTGCGGCCAAAGGCACCAGCAGTTACCAGCTAAGACAATTCGCCGAGGCCACTCTAGGAAGTGGAAGTTTGCGCAAGGCCGTGAAACTGCCTGAAGGCGAAGATCTGAATGAGTGGCTTGCAGTGAATGGTATGGCTGTCCGAAAATCCCGTCTTTTGAGCAGCTAGATTCTAACCCTGCTGCGTCTTGCAGTTGTCGATTTCTACAATCAGATCAACCTCCTTTACGGCTCCATAACCGAGTTCTGCTCACCGCAGACATGCCCCGAGATGAAGGCAACCGATGAGTATGGCGTCACCTGAAGATAAAACATTATGGCACCCGATCTTGGCTGACAAGGATGTAGGTTTGAATACTTGTGGCAGGACTCTGAGAACTACAAGCGACCAACAAAGATGTCTGCACCGGAGTATATTGAGCACTTGATGACATGGGTCCAAGGCAACATTGACAACGAACAGATGTTCCCCAGCCGAATTGGTAGGTTTCCAGATATTCTTTAGTTTTTCAAAGGGTAATTGCTTATAAAACTCACTTTATAGGCGTTCCTTTCCCCAAGACCTTCCCCAGTCTTCTCCGCCAAATCTTCAAGCGGTTGTACCGTGTTTACGCCCATATTTACTGTCATCATTACCCGGTCGTTGTGCATCTTGGTCTGGAACCGCATCTGAACACCAGCTTCAAGCACTATGTCCTTTTCATTGACGAACACAAGCTGGCCAGCGGGAAAGACTACTGGGGCCCGCTAGGAGACCTAGTGGATAGCATGCTTCGCAGTGACTAAGTTCGATTTGCATGGGAAGGGATTATGGTCATCGGTGCATGAGGGTGTCTTTAAGTTCTGATATTATCGCGAAGGCCAGAGTTTCTGGTGGAGATATGGTAGGCGGGGTTCCCGATGGCGTTTCTGGCGTGGAGCATGCATTACTAGTCGATTTATGTACTTCTCTTGTTGACTGAACTTCCTCGGTGTTTGACGCGACTGTCTCGGATGAAGGACCAGCACCTACATAATGTGGAGCTTTTATCACTCAACCATTGCATTACTGCTCTCAGGCTGTTCGCACGGTCCTTGTGGTTCCGGAGTAAATTGCCGTGCTTTAAGGACTTTGTTTTGTAGTGCTATGTTCTCTCGAGGAGTTTCATGATCTTAATGCGCTCATGTATACTATGTTCAGATCTATCATTTATTTGCATCAAGCTATGATTATAATCATTCAGGTAATGCAAGCAAATTTAGGTTGTCGTTGCCAAATATCCATGTTGATGCTCGAATGCTCAAAAGCAGCGAAAACCGGGCCGCTTACCTCAGCCAACAACACGTGATCCGGGAAGAAGTCGGACCTCCAACTCAACCTTCACGACGCACCCGACCGCCGCTCGCATCTCCCCCCATCTCAACTCTCCTGGTCACCTACCTCCTCCCGAGGCTCTCCTCACACTCAATTCACGATGATGTCCGCCCGTGTCGCTCGCGCTGGCCTGCGTGCCACCCAGCAGCTCTCCGTCGCTCGCCCGGCCTTCAACGGTCTGCGCACCTATGCCACCCCGGCCCAGGATGTCCGCCCTCCCGTTGCCCTGTTCGGTGTTGACGGCACCTACGCCTCTGCTCTGGTATGCTACGACCCCTTCGATGATTCGACTCCCGCGATATCAATTTTTTCGCGCGACTCCGTGTCTCCCCGGCCCCTCCTATTGTCTACCCCCTCTGTTTTCCAACTTCGGATGTCGAAGCTTGCACGATACAACAAAATATAGAAATATACACGACAGTCTCTCTAACCTTTTCTCTTTGCAGTACACTGCCTCTTCCAAGTCCGCCGCCCTTGAGCAGACCGCTAAGGCTATCGCTGCCCTCGGTCAGGTCATCAAGACCGACAAGAAGCTGACCACCATCCTCGGCGCTCCTACCCTGTCCAACGCCGACAAGGCCCAGATCGTCCAGGAGCTCCAGAAGGTCGCCGGTGCTGACAAGGCCGATATCCTCAAGAACTTCCTCGAGACCCTTGCCGAGAACAACCGTCTCGGTTCCCTCGAGGGTGTCTGCGAGAAGTTCGCTACCCTCATGTCCGCTGCCCGCGGCGAGATCGAGCTGAACATCACCTCCGCCCAGGTGGGTACCCGTTCTATTGTGTCTTGATGGATGGTCGAATTGTTTTGACAAATACTAACTTCATCGTTTCAGGACCTTGACACCAAGACCATCTCCCGTATCGAGAAGGCCGTTGCCAAGTCCGAGTACAGCCAGGGCAAGAAGCTCAAGGTTGTCTCCAAGGTGCGTTTCAAATCATCAGCTGTCCAATCCCGTTGTAACCGAAACTAATTATGATCATCACAGGTTAACCCCGACCTTGTTGGTGGACTCGTTGTTGAGATCGGTGACCGCACCATCGACCTTAGCGTCTCCTCCAAGATCGCCAAGATGAACAAGGCTCTTACCGATGCTTTGTAAATGTAAAATAGCCATTGAGAGTTGTGGGGAGGATGTGATTAGATATAGCATCGCCCTGCATGCACGGTAGCGTTTGGTGAAAGCAGAAAGGGGGCTTTTGATTGGCCTCCCTCTTTGTTCTCATTTCGTTTGTTTCCATTATTTGTGAATTGCACAATACACTTTTTCATCACAATTGTTCCCGAGTCTGCTGTATGATTACAAGGCTCTAGATTGGGAGCCTAATGGCTACACTTAGCAGGCTTGAGGACGTCGGAATGTCCGAGCATCGTATGAAATACCAGGTGAAACACGAGACGCTGATACAGAGCAAGGGTATCGAAGGGAGTTTTCAATTGATACCACTGGCATAATGTACAAAGTACATAATCTATCACAACAATGGCTTCGGTTGTTGATCTCCGGTCCCCCGGCAGCGGAGCCAACGATCCACCCGTAGTCACTCCTGCAGAGAAGCAAGGAGCAACAATCGGCCCGATAGGCATGTATGGGGTTGTTGTTTAAAACCTGACAGAACCGGATGATTGGCCACACCACAATTTTTGAAATCGAGACTACATGGTGGCGTTTCGTGGACCTGCCAGCAAGAAACAAGCAAAGGAGAGAAAAAAAAAAAAATCTCGAATTACACCGTAACAGTGCCAACGAGGGGGCGAGAAGACCTACAAACAGGAATTCTTCAAAATATGCAAAAAAGGAGCATCGAAAAATAAACGAGCGAGACCGCAAATCACAGCCGGAGCGGGGCGGGTCTCCTGCCACGAAAACCACGGGTCTGATGCTGGAGATGTACTCCATAGTCCCGTCCATTCGGGTATACAAAAACAAAAAAGGGGCAGACGACATAAGTATTCAGCCAATAGCAATAGCAAAAACGCATCCACCTTTCCCGGATTTTCTTTCCGTGGCAATCAGATCAAAAGCCAAAGTCAAGAAATTCAAAATCGCGACTCCGTTTCCTTGTGCCCTGGCTGTTGGGAATTGTCGTGTGAAGATTCCGAAGCTGGAACTAGTTTTGCTTTCCATCAGTCCCGTTAGAGGGTATTTCAGTTTCACAACATATTCACCAAGTACAGCATTGATGGTTATAAAAAAAGGGTTCAAACATGGCATGGGGATGATCAAGACGACTCATCCTTACCGGCTGTCTGTTCCTGTCCTCCCCGGGATACCTGTGGTAGACCGGCGGTAGATTGGCGCTTGAGTCGCTCCTCAGCCTCACGGATGCGCTGCTGAAGAACCTCAAGCTCTCGGCTCTGAATTAACATCTGCTGCTTCCTATTTTCCAGTTCCTGGGTTAGTTTTTCGTCCCTTTAGACCGAACGAATATAGAGGTGAGATCATGTATTTGACTCGAGTTTGGGGGGTTACACCTACTTCTGGTCCACTGTCTGGGAGAGATGGTTCACGTCGCTGTCCAGCGAAAAGGCGCTATCCAACGCGCTGGAGAATGCCTGGGCCATGGTCCTGCCATGTCTTGGTCAACGTCCTTGTTCAGGGTGAGCTTGGTTGTTGGGTGAGACGCACGACTGAGGCCGGCACTTGGGCTTCCACTCTTGGTCTAAGTCCGACATTTTGGAGTTAAGGTTTGTTGTCTTGAGGGATCAGGTCGAAGAGGAAGGTGCAGCTTGTTTGCTTCTCGAGGGTAAGTGCGACGTCGGGCGGGGCAGCACTCGGCCAAAATTCAGGATACTCCTTTGTTAGGGATGTAGGAGGGGCGGAGATGGAGACCCGGACCAGCCAAGAATCACAGGAGTATTGATATTGTGTTGATAGTTGACGCTGGTGTGTAAGAGCGCAAATTAGTTGAGGTGTTGAGAGTTGTGGTTTTGTATACTTCGGGAACTCCAAGGAACGGGAGGGGGGAAGCTGTGTCACGGTAAAGGCTAAAGGGGGCAATTGCATACATACCGGAGATTTATAGGGAACAAGAACACCCAAATGCACGGATAATCTTGGGGGACTAGCGGGGCCTTGCGGTGGTTTATACCAATGTCAAAATAGTATACTGGGGATCGAGGGAGGGGGGAAGGAAGAGAGGAAAAAAAGAAAGATTGGAGATGGAGGAGAAGGACGATCGTAGCCCACCGACTCACTAGTCGCCGTACAGACGTGGAGGTCAAAGAATATCCACCGGCAAGGGGAGGCGTGTCATGGTATTACAAGGGGGCTCTTCACGTCATTGGGGGGGATGTGCGCTCGGGAGACGATCGAGGACGAGCCCACTACGGTTTAGCCCGGGCCTTGTAGTGTTTAGAGGTGCCATCTTTCAGGGGCTTGTCCCGAAGTTTGATTAGATCCACTTTACGGACAAAAAAAAAGGGGGTTCTATCCATTGAGACTATTGGATAGCCTTTAAGGGGCAATATACTCCGTAATTGGAGTGCAGATAATTGAAAAAGGGGAATCTTCTTGACTAATTATTTTGGGCTTAAATTGGCCTGACTTAGATGAAACCGGACGATCAAGATGATGAAGCTGCATAAATAGTAATCTAGATGTGAACTTTTGCAATCTTATAGACTGTAGACCAGGTTATATAGCTCATAGATCGAAAAGTAAATAAAAGAATGCGTGGCTCTGGCAACCGGGTCAGGTGACCTCAATGTAACAATACCGTAATGTTCTGTACGCCAGAACCTGCAACCTGGCTCGTCGCGATCACTTTATACGGCAGTCTACCTTCTCATCACTTTCTCATCGGGTATCTTCGCGATCTTCGTGGTTTGCGCGGCGCATAGGGACGATTTCCTCTGAAAATCCCGTCGCGTTAGCTCCCTACCCCTCCACCTTCCTTATAACCCCCACGCGACCGACAAACTGCGTTTCCTTCCCGATCGAAATCTTCGCACGAACCAAACCACCCTACCGGAATTCCTCTCCACCAACCACCGTGGCCCCCATCCCCAAAGTTCTCCTCCCAAACGGCCACCCGGGCGGGAAATGGGGAATGCCTCCTCTGTCGGCCTACACTCCTTTCGAATCCTTGCTCTTCTTTCAGTCCCTCGCGACCTCTGACGTGCGCCCGGCGAGCTTTGCGTCCATCTCGAGCCTGTTGAGCGATAACCCGTTAGTTCGTGAAAATGTCGCGTTTAGTGCCGATCGCCTAAGCCCAGAGGCCCTGGAGGATCTTTATGCAACCTTGCTCCGCGATGGATTCGACCGAGATACGACCAAAGGCTCCAATGGAGTACCGACGGAGAGTCCGACCGGTAATTTGAAGAAGCGAAAGATATCCAGCCCACGACCAGAGGGATTGTCTGATGGAGTCACCCACGCTGTCCGCGTGCCGGAGCTGGTTTCGCATCTCTACGCACGGTATAGAGAGCTAGTGACAAAAGAAATCAGGGACAGTGAAAGAGAATACGATGCAATCCAGGACCAAATCCAACGCATCAAAAAAGAGGAGGAGAAACCGCCGGCTCCAGTCGCAGGAGCGACTGTTGCTGCGCCGCCACTTACAAAGGAGCGCCCAGTACCAATGGATGTAGATGTGAAGCAGGAAACTCCACGACGCAACCACCCCGGACCAATAGCTATCCCACCACCCGCGATAGCCTTTGGAAAAGCGACGGAGAAACTGCCTATCAAGCCACCTGTGCCGACTCAAGATTTAAAGGAAGGCCAACTTCCTTCTGCTCAGCAGGCTGGAAAGCCCACAGCACCATTGCCGCAACCACAGCTGCCACCATCTGTCCAAGCCCCCCCACATGCTATGCCATCACCAATCGCGCCCCGGACTCAAGTCGCTCCTACAACGCCTGCTCCAGCACAGCGACCTACTGCTGCCCACCCGTCACAAGTCGCACCGCGCCCGATTACAGGGAAGCCTGGTGTACCTGATATCTCCTCAACCCCTCAACCAACTCCTGCTCAGTCAAGCTTCCAGCAATGGCAACTTGAACCACCTCCTCAGTCTCCATATTCCACCACTTCACCCAATATCGCACCACAAGTCAACTCCACAGCCGCCAAACAACCCCTACCACCCCCCACTATACCCGCCAGCCAGCACAGGCCTTCGATTCCCGCTATACCGAGCACCCCTGGCCCATTACCATCCGCTGCTCACACCCCTGTTCCTATCGGCCGTCCACAACTTTCGCAGACACCGAGTGTTGTCATTCCTTCATACTCCGAATCACGCAGTTCACGGCCCCGGCTCTCGATTGATACCCCAGGCTCCTCAACACCATGGAAGAGAACCCCACGTTTGAGCATTCCCGACTCCCCGGCATCGCCAGTTCGCCCTCTACCCGAAGATGTTAGCCCAATAAGCGAGAGGGCTCCCTCGCCTGATGGCATGGAAATGTCGCCTCCGGGGAAGAAAACACGCCGAGGACAGGCTGCAGATCAGAAAGCATCGGCAACCCCCAAAAACGAGAAACCCTCTTCAACCCGGAAGCGACGTGCTGTGAGCTCCGCTTCCACACAGAGTCGAGGGCGATCCGTAGCCTCGCGTGGCAGGTCACCTCTGCAATCTGATGATGCAGAGCGTGATGTGCGCACGTCGAAGCGCCAGAAGGGTGTAACAACAAGCGCAGAGGAGACTCCAAAAGCGCGTTCCAAACGCAAGCGAGGACCCAGTGAATCTGCGGAGCAAGAATCTGCTCCTCCCGAAGCTATCAAATTTGACTCCACTCGGTATGTGATGTGTGCTCGCGGTTTCCATCGAACTGCCGGGACAATTTTGAACGACGTGACCACCCACAAGCTTGCTTCTATTTTTGCCAAACCTTTGGGTGAGCGTGATGCCCCGGGCTATCACGATCTTATCTATCGACCTCAGGATCTGAAGACGATCAAATCGGCTGTCCATCAAGGCAGTAAGGCTGTGGCCGCGGCAACGGAAGCAGTCAGCACTCCTGCGGGTGATAGTGAATCTCCCGCGCCTGTTGCCGGAGCATCATCGAAGAACAATGCGCTCATGCTGCCGAAGACGGAAGATCTCCTTCCTCCAAAGGGTATCGTGAACTCTGCACAATTAGAAAAAGAGTTCATCCGCATGTTTGCCAACGCTATTATGTTCAATCCTGTTCCTGAACGCGACTTTGGTCCCCACTTCCCAATGATCAATGATCGTGGCTCCCGTGAGAGCTCTCAATCAGGCGATGGTGATGAAGGCGGCATCATTCAAGATTCTAGGGAAATGTTTGAAGATGTCGAGCAAGCTGTCAACCGATGGCGCGCTGCTGAACGGGCCTCGGAACGAGCGTCGGAGGAGTTGGCGAATAAGAATCTTCTTGCTCTTCGCCGCGGGAGTGTCAGTGATTTCAACACAGATAGCGCCGATGATGTCAAAGGGTAATGGATGGATTTTACCCATGTATAACTACAGTTTATGATTTCATTGTTTGATTAGAAGCGAATTGATATTCCCACTGGAATGGGCTACCAGCCATCTTTAAATCCATGCATACGACCCCGCGGCGTAAATACTTGAAAGTATGTACCGCCTCAGACATTGTTGTTGCTCAGACATGGTGACAGTGATGGGTTAGCACTCTGTCAGGGAATCGGTGTGAACACTACGACCTTGAAACAAACAGGAAGAAGAAATGATATCCATCAACGTATGTTCTCGAACCCTTTCAAGCACAGATGGCGCGCAAGTTAGACACAATTTTAGTCAAGTCATTCTTGAGCCCATCATTCTGCTCCATCACGAGGCTGATGATGTGCAACTTTGCCTTGATTTCCTCGGGAGCGTCCTTGACAGCACTCATGACGGCCTCTAATTCGTCCTTGATCCTTAGAATCGTAGCAGTGGACTTTTCAAGACGAACAAAAAGGTTAGACAAGCCCACAAGCTGGTTTATGACGTGATCCCAGTTGGCAGGGGCATCCTCCTGAGTGCTTTCAGAATGGAACCACTCGTACAGTGAAGGTATTGCGTCTGCCAATGCATCAATGTATCCTAGACTCTCTATGATGATATTGCGCTTATCAATGAGGGCCTGCTGGACGAGGCATTGATGCTCAACGATCGCAGTGAAATCCTGTGTCCATTCTCTGGGCGTGGCGCATGATTCTTCCTCATCACATACGAGATCTTCTGCATACTCATTGGGATTGAGATCTAGGTCTAAGTCTGGTGTTAGCCGAGGCGGATAGGATGGCGTATGGTAAGGATTGTTAATTTGAGGCTCATGTTGATAATCGAAATGTGACATACTGAAAAGCTCATCGATGATATCACAGACGTTGTACTTATCACGAACGGCCTCATCTGCCGGCAGAGTGTGAGAGTCCATTTTTGCGTTTGCGAGAGGCGAAGGGACAGGGTGGTATGTGAGCACTGAATGGTTTGGGGGGGGGGGCTAGAAGGCAGGGGAGAAGTTGAAGCCTATGTAAGAAGATAATTAGATCAGGCTGTCAACCTTGGAAGGTTAATATCAATGAAGTTTTAGGTAGAACAGAGGATCAGAGTGTTGAGGAATAGGAAGGAGTTTTGATGAAGAATATGTCATTCATAGTGCAAACGACAGATAGTGCAAACGACAGACCCGGATGAAGTAGCTATAGTTGTGTTTAGGTACCTCCTGCAGTAGGGTATTATTATACAAGTATCTTGGTGGAGGAACGTATAAGACGCCTTGAAACGTTCAAAGGTATATAGCTGGACCGAGACTACCTAGAAACCTTGGAGATCTTCCAGTAAGATTGATATCAGGCGTTTCTCATGATCAAGACTATTTCAATATGATGTGTCCTGACTTCCACCTGGAATCCATGTCCAAGCTTCTTTTCATGACCCTCAAAAAGTCCCGTATACCTACGTTTTAAATAATACAGAGAGCAGAAAGAATCGACAAATTCAGTAGTTTCGATGCTCGGAAAGAGGCAGTATACGTGAACGAAAGACAAGGACAATGTCGAGAAAAAGGTCATGTGTTTCCAAAAAGTCCAGGCATTCTGATTTTTTTCACTGGAGTGTACAGTTCATGGATTATGTGTATTTACAAAGTGTCTCCTGATGTACAGAAAGAGGATCAAATAATTCCCAACGCCAGCTTGATGCAATCCACAAGGATTTGATTGTACAATTTCAACCGCTTAGAAATCGGTCACCCGGCCACCATAACTCCAATCACCACCAGCGCCCCATCGGAGGGGCTCGTTCTTGGGACCTCCAACCTCGCCAGTCTTGGGGTTCGTTTCGCCCTCGAATTCGGGCTTCAGGCCTTGCGGCGCATCGGGGTGGAGCTCTTCGCCACTTCCATTGACCTTGATTTCGGCCTTAGGCGACTGGTTGACTTGCGGTGTGCTGAAAGCACCTGTTGATCGCTTCTGGAGCTCTTCGAAGATCTCCTGCTCTTCCTTAGGGAGACGTGGGGGAGCGGGGCCCTTCGCGAAAGGGAAGGCAGGCTTGTCGTCTCCGTTGGCGTTGCGCAAAGCGCTGGTGGTGGAAATCGGTCGAGTGGCGACCCGTTTCAGGAAGGACAGACGTGCACGGGGCAGAGCAATAGAGAACAGCATTGTGAGAGGTATTTGTGAGTCACAAATGGAAGAAGGGTCAAGTTTATGGGCGCGCCCTGCGGCAATAATGTAGGCTAACCGAGTCATCGGAAAGTGACGCCGATTCCTGACTAAGGTTTGCGGATCCCGATATCGCGGATCTTTTTATTTCCTCGGAACACCTGCGATCCGATCAGTCGTTCTCTCTTGATTCTTCTCTCACTGCTTCAGGTTGCCGATTCATTCACTCGGAAGTAATCTGCTTGTTCATTATGTCTGCTATTCGTGTGGCCGCGCGCCGCCTGCCCCGCGCAACCAGGCTGGTCCCTTCGATTGAGTCACCGATCCAGCGCCGATTTGCGACCTCTAATGCCGCTCAGGCCAAGGTAAATGAAATTGGTTTGGATATAGCCATTGAAAGTCCTTGTAACTAATACGTTCATAGAAAGAGGCCACTCTGCCTAACCCTGACCCCTCAGCCGACTCGGCCACAGCGTCCTTCATCAAAGAGCGGGCTCCGTATATGGTCCCGACCTACGTTCGCCCCCCTCCTATGATGATGAAGGGCCAGGGCTGCTATCTGTGGGACATGGAGAACCGTCGGTATCTGGATTTGACTTCGGGTATTGCGGTTAACTCGCTTGGTCACTGCGACCCGGAGATCGCCCAGATTATTGCGGAGCAGGTACACACCAATTGGATTCCTTACGAGCTTGCAGGACAATTGCTGATTCAATGCGAGTTTATAGGCCGAGACTCTCATCCATGCTTCGAACCTTTACCACAACCCTTGGACCGGTGCTCTGAGTCAGTTGTTGATCAACCTGACTCGTGAGTCAGGTGCTATGCGCGATGCCTCCCAGGTCTTCATTTCGAACTCTGGAACTGAGGCCAACGAGGCTGCTATCAAGTTTGCTCGTAAGGTCGGCCGTACTATCGATCCCTCCGGTGACAAGCACGAGTTTGTCTCCTTCCACAACTCCTTCCACGGCCGCACCATGGGTGCTCTGTCTGCCACCCCCAACCCCAAGTACCAGACTCCCTTCTCTCCCATGCTCCCGGGCTTCAAGTACGGCAACTACAACGATGTTGAGCAGTTGCAGACCCTCATTACCGATAAGACCTGTGGTGTGATCGTCGAGCCCATCCAGGGCGAGGGCGGTGTTAATATGGCTACTCCCGAGTTCCTGGTGGCTCTGCGCAAGCGCTGTGACGAGGTTGGAGCTGTCCTGATCTTTGACGAGATCCAGTGCGGTCTTTCCCGTACCGGTAGCCTCTGGGCTCACGGCCACCCTTCGCTGGCCCCCGCCTTGGGCGAAGCCGCCCACCCCGATATCCTCACCTCTGCCAAGGCCCTTGGTAACGGTATCCCAATTGGTGCCACTATTGTGTCTGGCAAGACTGTCGGCGCGCACATCAAGACTGGTGACCATGGTACCACTTTCGGCGGTAACCCTCTGGCCTGCCGTGTGGCTTACCACATTGTCGCTCGTCTCGCTGACCCCGAGCTCCAGGCCGCGGTCCAGGAGAAGTCCGATCTATTCGTTGCGGGCTTCAAAGCTCTTCAGGAGAAGTACCCCGAGGCCATCTCGGAGGTTCGCGGTCGCGGTCTGATCTTGGGTCTGCAGTTGTCCTCGGCTGTCGGCCCCAAGGCCGGTGATATCATCACTGCTGCCCGTGAGCGCGGCATGTTGATTATCACCGCTGGCGATGGCTGCCTCCGCTTCGTTCCTGCTCTGACCATCACTGCTGATCAGATTAAGACTGGTCTCAACATCCTGGAGCAGTCTTTGGACGCGGTGATCAAGTCCTAAACGATCACTTTTGGTCTGATTTTGAATGTCCCTGATGTGTTATCTGTTGTTTGATATACCATTTCGTTGGTTTGGAGCGAAGCGTATATGTCTGTTTTCCTTTCTGGATTCTATTGTTTTTCGGATGATGCCTTGTATAGAGCTGGGTACGATAGAAATAGAGCAAAAGTCAAATGATTTAAAGAGTGGAGTCGCCCTAGTCCTGATTCTGCCAAGGCGGATACCGAGATACGTACTCGGAGTTAAAGAGGAACGCGCGTGGTGGTGGATCCCGTGGAACCTCATCCCATCTGCTGCCGTGATAAGCGTTCCTGCGCTGTTTGGCCCCAGGGTAAACCCCTGTGCGAACTAGACTGATGACATGAACTTGGAATTCTCCAGCTTCAATCCTATGTAGCTTCTCTATCCTCCCTCACGCGACCACTTACTCTCCCCGGAATGCCTCGACTCGGGTTCAGCGGGGACACCCCGATGCCCCTCGAGGAGACTTCACCCTCACGCTGGTCTGCGTTCTGCGACCGAGTCAAAGGATCCTTCAGCGGTGCAGACCCTAGAGTTTGTATCGCTTTCTGGCTATTTGGTGCGTCCCAAAACCCAGATATTAACGGCGTCACTAACTTAGACCTCTAATCAGGCCTAATCAATAATGTCCTCTATGTGATCCTTCTCTCTGCAGCTCTAGATTTGGTCGGCCCCGATGTACCCAAAGGCGTTGTTCTCCTCGCGGATGTTATTCCATCCTTTGTGACGAAATTGACTGCGCCATACTTCATCCACTTGGTCCCGTACTCCATCCGAGTGGTTATTTTCGTATTCCTATCGGCCGTCGGCATGCTGATCGTGGCGATGAGCCCAAGCTACACGGAAGGGGGCGCGATTGCTTCCAAGATTGCGGGTATCATTTTGGCTAGTCTCTCCGCTGGTGGTGGTGAGCTGAGCTTCATGGGTCTTACTCATTACTATGGCCAGTTCAGTTTGGCTGCTTGGAGTAGTGGTACCGGTGCCGCCGGTTTGGTCGGCGCTGGGGCTTATGCGTTGGCTACCAACACTATAGGTATTTCAGTGAATGCTACGCTCTATGCATCGGCTTGCTTGCCGGCTATCATGGTGGTGAGCTTCTTTGTTATCTTACCCCGAGATCCACTGCGCGCGGCATCTCCGGATAGCTATCTTTCTGTCGAAAGAGGCGAGCACCCGGGCGTCGATGAAGCAGATGAAGCGGACATAGAGCCTGAGCGTGAAGAGTCGGAAGGACTCCTGGGCGTATCTGTTCATTCAGATACACCGAAATCAGTTCAGATCAACGTCGAGGCCTTTTGGTGGGACCATATGCAAAGGAAAATGCAGCAGCTAGGAAAACTCTTCTTCCCATTGTGAGTTCTCTCTAGTCAATTTATTCTACAGTCCTAATCAGTGGTTGCAGTATGCTCCCGCTCCTCCTGGTATTTATCGCCGAGTACGTGATCAATCAGGGTGTTGCTCCGACACTCCTCTTTCCTCTATATTCAAGCCCCTTCAAGGACTTCCGATCCTTCTACCCGGCATATAACGCCATTTACCAAGCCGGTGTCTTCGTCTCGCGCTCATCTACCCCGTTTTTCCGAGTGCACTGGCTCTACATCCCTTCTTTGCTACAAGTACTCAACTTAGTTCTGCTGAGCCTGCACTCTATGTTCAACTTTATTCCTAACGTCTATCTTGTCTTCCTTGTGATATTCTGGGAAGGCTTGCTTGGTGGTCTTGTATACGTCAACACATTTGCGGAGATCAGTGACCGTGTCCCGGAAGAGGAGCGGGAGTTCTCACTTGGCGCGACGACTGTTAGTGACTCGGCTGGCATTTGTATTGCTGGATTCCTGAGCATGACGATGGAAGTTGCTCTGTGCAGGTTTCAAATGTCCCGTGGCAGGGAGTACTGTCGAATGGTATAGATATACTTGTCTTGCTCAAATAGAATGGCTTATTGTTATGTCAGACCTAATCAACCAAGTACATGACCGCTTCTTTGTATAACACTTCAAGATCGTATGAGTTCACGGGTGTATTATCTGAAGTCTTGGACGGTCCACGGACGTGGCCAGCAAAATAAAAGCTGGAGGAAAAAGGAAGCTCTTTACTATCCATGCATTCTTCTCATCTGATCTACCGCGGAACGGGGACGAAACTGACATAGGGATAAGAGTAAGAGGGTAATACTCCGCACACGAATTGTGGATAAAGTAATCTTGAGGGACCATGGGCGTACGGTCAGAGTTGCCAGCTAGATAGTAGGCAGCACCTCATTCTGAAGGGAGTGTAAGGATGGGCGAGAGAATGAGGGGAAGAATCAAGAATAGATCAAAGAGAATACTCAAAAACCGCGCCTTCCTAATATGCATCAAATAAGTCAAACAAAACATCTTAGAAATCCAAGTTCCGCCCAGAGCGATGGCTGAATAGTATATCGGTGGAACTGCGATCTGTTTTCACGCCATTCAGAGCTGGTCGCATTCAGCAAGGAAGTCTAAGAGAATTCAAATACACTTCTGGGAGTTCTTTAGGGCAGAGATAATGCAGGGAAATTTCAGATGTACGAAGAATTTACGAGTCCACCCGATGGGCCGATGGTGCAACTCCAAAGAACAGCGTGGGTAGACTTTGGTTCAAAATTCGAATGCTCCCTTGAAACACCACTTATATACGGAATGAATGGGGAATTAGGTGGATTCTGCTATGGTCCCTTTCCATGCTGGAGGTAACCTCAGAGTCCATTCAATAATCTTATATTTCGTCGAAGTTTGTGTCGGAGGTAATACCATCCCACTCAGCACAAACCGCCAATCTCTCATTACAACTCGCTCTCATAGCCTCGAATGTGTCAGGACCAACAGGCAGCCGCAAAGGCAGCTCCTTGCCCGCACAGCGTCCCTCACCCTTCACCGCCTCAACAACAATCTCACAAGCCTTTTTAGGATCGCCGGGCTGATTCCCATCAACAGAACCAAGATTAAGTTTGATAAGGTTGTTGAGCTCCTCATACTCGGGCAGACGGTGAGGTGCCCCGTGCTTGACATTCTCGGGGGACATGACCTGAGTTCGGAAATAGCCAAATGTCAAGATGGAAGTTCGGATACCGAAGGGAGCGACTTCAATAGCCAAGTTGGGCACTAGACCCTCGATGAGGCCCTTGGAACCTGAGTAGCAGCTCGCGCCCGGGGCACCAAGATAGACGCCCAAAGACCCGACGAAGAGAAGAGTACCAGTCTTAGCAGCTCGCATTAAAGGAATGAATGAGCGGGTTACATTGAGCGGGCCAAATACGTTGACACGCATAGCGTTGATCATGGTTCGTTCACTGCGATTGCGGGTTAGTGTGGGGGCCGTGCATGGGACGCCTAAAGATCAAGCGGGGCAGAGCTCACTCAAATTCCTCTAGGACGCCTGCCTCGATGTAGCCGGCGTTATTGACCAAGACGTCTACCTGGCCGTAAATTGCCCATGCTTCTTTTGCCTTGGCGTTGAGCTCTTCTTGCGGAGCCAAAACATCGAGCTCTAAGGTTGCCGCACCAGCTTCTTTGAGAGAGGCGAGTCGGTCGGTGCCAGAAACACCTTTGCTTGAGCGTGCTGTTGCGATGACTCGATCACCCTAAGAGATGTGTGTGAGTTGAGATGAGACAATGGAGTGCTGTGATTGATGTACCTTGTCAAGTATAGCTCGAACGAAGGCTTCTCCCAGGCCGGAGGAGCATCCGGTAACAAGCCAAGTCAAACTTCCAGGCATAGCGAAATCAGTGGTCGGTATGAAAGCTGTGAAGTAAAAGAAACGGAGTTGGAGGGTGAAAATAAAACTACCCCTCGTTGCTCTTAGAAAGTAACTTTCGCGACATGCAAGCCGACCCCAAGGCTGATTTCCCAGTCCTATCTCCTACAGCTTGGCTTCTAAGTTCGCAGCCAACACGCAATGCATGCTGGTTGTACATTAGTTTGGTAGGTTAGCACCAGTTAACTGTATCACGCATCTCTCTGTGGTATTTTGAAATAGTGCTGGAGCAGTAATAACCGACTTCGTCATTCTGGGAATGCCAATTGCTGTCATCCACACACTCCAAATTTTATAGAGCAAGGAGCGTGGACTCATGGTAGTGCTTTGTGGAGTCGAGCATGAGTGATTCGAGCCCAGTGCCATGCTTCTTCATACTACCATTGATTTGATACATGCGTCGTGCCGGTTGTGCGAACTCTCAAGACCTCTGCACTCAAATCTGATTTTTATGAGGCCTGACCGACTCCCTCGATGCAACGACTCTTGAGCTTTGCATGGGCATCACCGCCGCGTGTATTCCCTCGCTATAACTTCCAGTTTAAGCTTGCTGCATAATGGCCCCCAAAACTTCCTTTCCCTATCTGACTGGGATCAACGGTCTGGACCAAAGCATAATAAAACTCGGGATCTTGTCCGAAGTGAAAAGTTACCCTACAAGCATAAATGTTTACCCAGTCAACTTGTTTTCTCTATTTAACTGAGACTACATCCATCTACAGAGTTATTTTACATATTTGAAGTCACCATGAAGTGGCAAGAGGTTTCCCCTGGTCGCTATGAACGCCCTTTCGACTCCATTGAGAGTTTTTACCGTATCATCGCCAGTGCAGGTGCCTCTCTGAATAAACAACACTATTTCATTTCCAGCACCCTTCGACTCGAAAAACTCCCCCCACTGCAGGACGTTCAAAATGCATGGAGAGGTCTTCGACAACGGTACCCGCAAATTGCTGCCATACCAGATGAGACCGGCGCCCGATTCCGCTATACTGTACCTTCACATACAGAATTGGACTCATGGGTCCAAGACTCCGTCATTGTGGATAACGGGAGCTCGGCAAGTGAGAAATGTGAAAGAGAGCAACCATCGTCTATGTTCCTGCTTTTTTATCTCCCTAGCACGCGGGAACTGCTTTTCCGCACACCGCACTGGCGTATTGACGGCATCGGCTTGATGGATCTTCAGAATGCTTTCCTACGAATCTTGGCAAATGTACCCCCAGCCACTATTTATCTCGATGGCCCGGAGGCACAGTACCTCACGCCGTCTCTGGATGGAGCCGCCGCTGTACCACTCGAAGTGACACCAGAAACCACTCAAGCTACAGACGACGAATTAGCGGTTTATCAACAAGGCCAACCGTCTGTCTCGATAGCCACCTTACCCAACGTCATACCAACAGCTACAAGACGCATCCATTCACGATTCTCCCCTGAAACCACAACTCGTATTATCAGTGCCTGCAAGTCGCGAGGCCTCACCGTCACAGCAGCAGTGCATGCCGCGTTGGTGGTGGCCATATTACCACATATCCAGCACGATTTCGATCCTGCAACTCGTGGCCAAAGTGGCGGGAAATACACGGGGTTTAACGCTTTCGATCTACGCAAGTATGTTGCGCCTCCATTCAATGGCCCGGCAACGGCAGTCAATGTCTACCATACCGGTATTCCTTTTAGTATCGACCTAGAAGTCGACAGGAGCTTTGACTCCATTGCTGCCAAGTTGCTGAAGCAGTACAAACGTGACCTAAGCAAAGATGATCCACGCAATATCTTCCAATTCATAGCTCAATATGTGGGCAAGGTCCTCAGTGTGCTTGGGAGTCCACCTTCTGATCCTTTGCGTGCTCCCGCTTACCCAGAAGTGAGTTCTCTTGGCATAGTCAACGATCATATTGTTGCTAAGCATGAAGGTTCGGCCTCTACTGTCGAGGTAGAGGACTGGTGGATTGCCGTCGAGAATATCTCTCGGCTCCTTATTCCTCATGTTTGGACCTGGAATGGGGAGCTCGTTCTTTCTATTAACTGGAATGAGTCTTTCTATGAATATGCTTTTGTTTCCGAATTCTTGGAGGACTTTAAGCAAACCATTGTTGAGACGTTATGCGTGGATTAGGCAGTGCGTCGTCCACGTGCGTTTCACGGTAGTGACTTTGGAAAGATCTATACTTGAATACCGCTCCGTTATCTTGGTAGCCTTGAAATTCGACCGTGGCACGGTACGGGCTACTATCAATGTCATGGATCAGTTCGCATCTCGCTCATGCTTAGTTTGCATCACAAATTAGCTAGTCAGTAAGACCCTGCCTCGTTTGCCTCTCATCAACCCAAGTCCAGTCCTTGTCCCACATTGAAATTCATTACGCATGCTCCTCTTGATCCCGGTCTGCAACCCGTTGCAGTTCCAAGTACATACCTAGTAATGGAATATCTGTTATTCACGGTCTGAATCAAGAGAGTGGTGACAGTAAACTTACTGGCAGCTTTCCATCGAGCACCTAAGGATTGCAGCATCTCTTCGCAGACAGCCTTCCCGATGGCATACTGTGGAGCGCCATTCTCGATTCCCATCCACGAGAGATTGGAAGTAGAGCTATAAATACAGTTCAGGACTAATGGTGACACCAGCTCCATCGTTTGTGAGGTAAGAGATTGCCTGGCATCTCGCACGAATAATATCACTTGGTTGGAAGTATCTTTCAACATCTGGACACATCGTTGCATAATTTCACGGATGCGAGAGGCTACTGCAATGTCAAGGTCTTGCTCAATGTGCATGTCACAGGCGTGATGGCTGGCTAGCTTGAACAAGGCACTGGACACAATTAGTCTGCGTTCAGCACGACACCTTGGAGAGTAATTTACCTAAAGCAAATTGCTGCTGCAGTGCTAAATGGATTCGACGAGAAGTCTTGATGTGTAGTTATGAGTTGCAAGAATGCAATTATTGTCTGGGTGAGCCTTTCAAAGTTGTCTAGCACGTATTCGATCTCTAGAGATGTGTCGTTGCAGTGTTTGACAACACGGCCTAGAAGGTTGGACGCCTGCGCTAGTCGTGCGAAAGAACTGACTGGTGTGTCGCTGTTTGATGAGAGTAGAACACGTTCGGGGCACATCATCTCCTAGATAAGGGGAAATTCGGCATTAATGAGACGTGCACATCGAGATGTTGGCTAGGGAAGCTCACTCCATCGTCCCAAGCACTATCACTTGCTGGGAGAAGCGTATCTTTATTGGGGTCTTCAGTGCACAAAGGGCGATGGTCAGAGCCAATCGCAATATACCTAGTCGCATGTCAGATTCTTATGCTAAGAAGACGGATGTCATATGGACGCATCACCTGTCAAGAATGACAACCATCCACCATACCCGCTGCCTTTCCTCCCAATCGACCCAACTTCGGGGGTTGCCGGCTAATTGGGGCGCCAATTTGTTATGCAGGCCGAGGGCAACACCCTGTCGCGCGCAGCAGCTGATGTTGAGAAAGGCAGCTGGAAAGATCCCATGGCCTGCTTCATAGACACAAAGGAGAAGGCCGGCTTGGACGGTGCGGACGGTGACGAGACCATTCAGCTCCACCTCTTGGCTCAGTTTCTTGGTCATATTGTAGAGATTTGAAGAGCCCTGGCGCTGGTCGTAGGAACACACGAGTTTCATACACATGATCAAAAGCAGAGCGTCTGCTTTTAAGAGCCTTGGCTCACACTGAGTAATACGCTCCAATCGAATCTTGCTCACAATGGGCATCCAGGTATGTACTGAATTGAAATAGCGATATTTGATCTCTTCCATGTCCGAGATACTAAGCAAGCTAGAGATTCCCTCTGGGACAGAAAAATTATTAGAGGGGTTGGGGATATTGCAAGTGGAGCTGGTGTCAGAGTCAATGAAAGAGGCCACTGCGGACAAGTCATGATGAAGCGAATGGTGTGTTGAGTTATCAGGATTGAGTAGATCGCTTATGGAAGACGCAGCTGGTGTGAGAGTAACCGGTGTCAGTCGCTGCTCAAGCTCTTGTACCCGGCTGCGCAAATCTTCAAGTTCTTCCCTATAGTTGAATTGAGAATTCTCTGAGTAATCGCAAAGTCGATTGTGCCTAATCCCGGATTGGCAATAGTAAGCATCATTGTGTACCAACGGGTATCAGGAGACAGACCTGATACACAGGCTACATTTTGGAAGACTTTTATCACATCCACGCTTATTCCTCTTGCAAGAGGCGCAAGCCCGAGGAGCCTCGCCAATATCCATAATTGCTGTCCTAGAGATAGGTCAATGGTTTAAGTGAGACATCGATCTGGCGGCCGCAAGTGGGGCCCACGCTTCGGAACAACTATCATACGTGACCCACCGGCCGATCTTACAGACAAGAGCGGGTAGATTTAGTGCGGCCGCCATACTGAACGTATCATGGGGCTTGGGTTTGCGGCCGCTCAATCTTGTCACGGTCAATAATGCACTGGCTGTTCTTGTACCATTGCCACTCTCTACCACCTCTCTACAGAGGTTGAGAAGTCTATAAAATGCCGCCCTCCCACCTTGCATTCGACTATACTCACGATCAATACCAATTGAATTTCTACTTTACCATACTTCCTTCCCTCAAGCACAAAAGATGACAAGAATTTGGTTTATTACCGGCTCCTCCCGTGGTCTCGGACTTGCGATCACTGAGGCTGCTCTCAACAATGGTGATTCCGTTGTCGCTACAGCTCGCAAGCCAGAGCAGCTCGCCGGGCTCGTTGAAAAATATGGCCCTGATCGGATTCTCCCCCTTGCCCTTGATGTGACCAACAATGAACAAGTGATCCAAGCTGTCAAGGCTGGTCATGAGAAATTCCGCCAAATTGACGTGGTCGTCAATAATGCCGGTTACGCAAACACCGCTTCAGTCGAGGACATTGAGATCGAAGACTTCCGCGCTCAACTTGACGCCAATCTGCTGGGCGTGGTCTATGTCACCAAGGCAGTCATCCCCATCCTTCGAGAGCAGAGATCCGGCCATATCTTCCAGGTCTCCTCACTCGGTGGACGGTTAGGTGCACCGGGTCTTTCTGCTTATCAATCTGCAAAATGGGCTGTGGGTGGCTTTTCGACAGTACTTGCCATGGAAGTGGCTTCTTTTGGTGTCAAAGTTACTGTTTTAGAGCCTGGTGGCATGAAAACTGATTGGGCCGGGTCATCAATGAAGATTCACCCTGTGAGCGAACCTTATAAGAACTCTGTCGGAGCCTTCATCGAAGCTCATCGGAACTCGCCTGGCACCGAACCATCCATCCCGAGCAAGGTTGCAGGAATCGTGCTCAAGTTGTTAGAAGAACCTGAACCGCCTCTGCGCTTGCTTATAGGGCCTGATGCGGTCAGGTATGGAGGAAAGGCTGCAGAAAATCTGTCTGCTTCAGACGAGAAGTGGCGCGACCTGAGCCTCTCTTCGGCATAGGACAAATTTTGAAAGACGTGTCTCAATTTGCCACTTGGCGGAGAGAACTAAGAGCTCAGGCACCATTCATGTTTATTTTCAGGATAAGGGAAAATATGAATAATTAATCTGCATTATTTCATTTGTGCCAGTTATGCGGTTTTCGGCATTTACAAGGCTACGATAATTCCCGCCTATTGGCTGCCCGGAAGTAACCCAAATTGTGCTGAGCCGATCGCCTTCAAAAGCCGTATCTATTCCGCCACCTCCACTATTGGAGATTTGGGATAAACAGAATAGCCGATATCGAATAATAAGCCTGACTAGTCAGTCCAACCATTAGAGTTGAAAGCTGAAAACAGAAAGAAAGGCGAACAAGTCAGGTGATGGCGTCACTGTGCATGTGATGGTCTTTCTTTGACATGTGATTGTCAACATCTCGTCTCCTCTTTTATCTTACGCATTTGATCTCAAGTTACTTTTCTGGTGCTTCATTCGATTTTGATTTGCTAGTGCTTCATTTCATTGTCATCTTTTAGAACACTTCATTCCAGGATCCGCACATTTACCTGGGGTGACTGTACAGTTGCATATTTAAAACATCGCGGGAAATGATAGGTACGAGCCTGTATGATCACCGACAGCTGGGTTGACATTGACTCGCATATTAGACCACGTTTTGGGAAGGCCATCGACCAGATTTCGCAAATTCCAAGTTTTTGCGGTTGTTTCCTTCTGGTCGGTTTATTTGCTGCGGTAGGTAATGACGTCCTTCAATACATATATTTTGGGTCACAAACTAATTCGCAGCAGAGGAAACAAACATGGTCCGCCGCTTCTTCGCAGAATCTCCAGCCGCTTTGGAAATAGGCTAACAACCTGGCAAACAACAACCGTCATATTCTTGTGCTTATATGTCAGTCGCAACTTCGCCAAGATCGTGGGGCTTGAATGCCCAGAACCACTAGCCAACCTCTATTCCCGATCCTTCTTCCGAGCAACATGGATTACAACTGGGCTGGATGCGGGATTTTGGACTGCAATGTCTATCAAACCCAAGTGGCTGCGAGATATCGCCTCATTGGTTTTCACAGTGTACTACCTCATTGCGGCGGAACAGGCGGATGAAAAGGTGCGGCGGGTTCGCGCAACGCTGACCTTGGAACATTTGCGCGTGTCTTGGAACAAAGCGACAACCCCTTATCTGTGGGCGATGGCGAGCTTGATTCGCCCACGAATGACTCGATACTCACCACGAGCTATCCGCATCCCTCGCCCAAAGCAATCTGTACACAGCGACCCTGTAAGTGCGTGGCTGTATTTCGATGGGCCTTTGAGTGCCTTGAAAGAGCAGACATGCATTGTTGTGGATGTGCCTGGTGGCGGCTTTGTGGCTATGGGACCCCGCAACTCTGAAGATAAACTTTTGTCTTGGGCGGGGCAACTGAAAGTGCCAGTACTGAGCATCGATTACAAGAAAGCGCCGGAATATGCGTATCCATATGCGCTGCACGAATGCTACGATGTCTACCATACAATCGTATCTACCAATGGTCGCTGTGTTGGGTTGAGCGGCCTGACCCGCCCACGAATTGTTGTGACAGGTGAAAGCGCGGGGGGTAACTTGGCTGTTAGTATGGTGTTAATGGTCCTGCAGTCTTCTGCGGCTCAAGGTTGGCGGAGTGAAGAGGTCCTTCCTCGACCCGATGGCCTTGTATTAGCCTATCCAGCATTGAACGTGAGAGTGGAAAGCTGGATGACGGACGAACAGATGGCATTGATTCAGGATAAGACTTCTCGACAAAAGAACCCGAATGTGCTTCGACAAAAACAGGACCACTACCGGAAGCTCACCCCGTTCACCTCACCCGGTCATTCGGTTGAGGACTTGACAGCCATATCCCCACCGAAACAGGCAGATGAGAAGGAAGAATCAAATATAGCAACTGAAGCTGCCAGCGCTCTTCGCGATAAACTGAAAAAGACCGAGGAGCTCAACGGCGAAGTGTCACCCACAAACGGCGAGGTCAAGCCGCTCAAGACTCGGTTGGCAGTCTCATCCATGATTTCGTACGTGCATGATAGAATCATCACGCCAGAAATGATGCGGGCTATGATTATTCTGTACATTGGACCGCATCAGCGACCGGACTTCAACACCGATTTTCTCCTATCTCCAGTCCTTGCTCCGGATGAATTACTCACCCGGTTTCCCAAAACATACATTTTCACTGGAGAGCGCGACCCGCTTGTTGATGATACAGTGGTCTTTGCAGGTAGGCTGCGCCAAGCGAAGCTGCAGTATTTCCGGGAACGTCAAGACCTTGGACTTGAAAAGTCTCGACGCCAGTTCCGAGAAAAGGACCACGTGGAGGTATCATTGATCCCTGGGGTCTCGCATGGCTTTATTCAGATGGCTGGCTTCTTCCCAGATGCGTGGAAGTACATAAAGCGCAGTGGATCGTGGATTGAGACGCTTTTTGAGGCAGCTAAGCTGCACGAATCTGAATACAGCCTTCTGCAGATGTCTGGTAGCTCCGGAATGAATGCATCCTCCAGATCGAAAGGTTCATCAAAGACCAATGGCATTGCAAAGGCCCACCGAAACCATCATCATCGCGCTCTGACAGCAGAGTCATCCGCAGATGAAGATAGACCGCTTGAAATCGGCATGAGCAAAATGCCCTTGTCATTATCCACATCAGACCTCGCAGTCCGTCGAAAGAAGTCACGCTCCCCCTTTGCATCATCCAGGCTGGCTGGGTTTACAAGCTTAGAAGATGAGCCCGCGCCCGATGCGGGAAGCGGTTTTCTTGCGAGACTCAAGCACCTGGATATGAAGTATAATTATCATGATGATATAGACCCAGAAGATATCAACAGTGCTCCCGAGAGCCCTTCTGCGTTCCGTTCCCGTCACAGGAGCATTTCGTCTTTGGGTAGCGAGGAGGATATACTGGATCGTCGCATGAATGGCTTGGCTGGTGGACTGATGGGAGGACATGGGGAGGGCGTGCAGACACCCGGCCCATGATTTGCATTGATAGACACGATTGATGATTACGAATGATACCAAGGACAGTCCCTAGATTGACTATACATTGATAGACAATAACTTCAACATATTTCCTCTAAAGAGCAATACTCGTACTACGTCATGGTTTCACGTGTCACTCACATGTGAAAGTCACCGATCACCGACATGTGAAAGGCATCCACAGCAACTTCGAGATCCGGATCACTCGATAATCTCAAAACCCTCAGGCTGGTAACTGTATTCAGGAAACTGATGACAGATCACACTGACAAGACTCTTTCTAGCAAGTTCATCAGGAGCGCACGGGAGAGTTTTGCAAGAAAGCTGAAGCAAATACAGTGGCGAGATAATATAGGGCACCCTTCCAAATTCCACAGGCCAGATCACGGTGCCTACTTCCGTTCCACCCCTATCCACTAGTAGGATTAACGCGCTACCTGGCCTCCTGCTCAAATTTGGGCGGTTGGATGTATAGAATTATCAATGGATTAACGATACTCCGCAACATGAGGCAGCCCCTTGAGCAAGAACAACAGCGTTTACAGCATACTCATCCTCATATTTCCCACTTGCAAGCCTAGCATAATATCTGATCTCCAGAGAATGTAAGCTCTCACAATGGATTATTACCAGAAACTGACCCCCGGGGCCCAGCTCAAATCATCGAGTCACTGCCAAACCCAGTTGGGTCATATATCCATTCATGGATAGCTTTCTCGGGCTCATGACCCCGTGTGGCTGGCAGATGGGGAAGATCGTTAGGAGCTCGAGACAGCATTTCATGATCGGGCTCTGGCTAGCCTTGCTGGTCAGAAATCTTGGAAACAAAATAGAGCAGCTGGAATCCCAGGATATCCGATGGCTATTTATGCTTTTTGAAGTCTTATAACATTAAGTTCCAAGTATTGTCAACTTGCATTGATATTGGATAATCTTGAAGACCTAATATCACTTACGTTGAAGCTCATGCCTGCAGGACGCACACGTTATTTTCTTACATCCAGCACATTGGAATGCAAAGCGTTGAGTGTCTTCGGCACAGCAGCTACATCGAAAGCGATCTTCGACCCGACTCCACCAGGATCCATGCTTGCAATCTGTTGGGGTTGGGGCGCCCTTTGCCCAGGTTTCAGTTTGTGACCAATGGGCATATGCCCAGCCTTCACGTTCCATCTTCTCTGCCAGTTTTGCACGTTCTTCTTGGTCCCTCAAGTCTTGCTCCTCTGTCATCCTTCTAATATCGTACTCAGTTGACAAAGCCTGCCGAAGAAATGACCTAATGTTTGCCTCGTGGGATTGAATAATACCCAGTCGTCTGGTCTTTTCCATCTCTTTGATTCGCATTGTCGCAATTCTGTCACGATACAAGCGATCCTGCTCTTCTTTTTCCCTCTCTTGTTTATCTCCTCCTCCAGGAAGAAACATGTCAAGATAGCCCCAAATTGTTTGTCCGGATGCCCTGTCTTGCTCTATGGTCGCAATCTCCATGTCCAGAGTAGCTAGTTCTGATTCGATCATCTTTAAGCGTATACGTACATCTCGGAGTAGCTGCTCTTCCTCCCTGAGGCGGTTGTCCCACATCTTCAACTTTTCTAGCAGTTCATTGATTGGCACGATTGGCCGGTTCCTGTTTGGGCTTTCTCCGCGGTTCGTCTGATGTGTCGAGTGCCGGGCACTAGGGGCAGACGTATAGGCTTGGTATTCGGCATCATAGATTTGGCGAGTTTCAGGATCGGAGAGGGTTGAATATGCTTCCTCAAGCTAGTCACAATCCCCAAGGTCAGTTGACATCAATATGTGGGAAAGAGAGGTGATTCACGAGCTGAAATTCGGCTGTGGCATCTTTTGCTAAGTTTTTATCGGGATGCTTAACCCGGGCTAAACGCTTCCAACTCAGTTTAATAGTTTGGAGGTCTGCGTCCTGTGTAACTTGAAGGATTCCATAGTAGTCATGCGGCTTTGTCGTTGAGGCCATGATCTAGCTGCCTTTATTAGGAAGGTGGAAACACGAGACTCGGGACGGGACATGCCTTGAAAGAGGTGGGGTTAACAGGATTAAGGCCCAAGGTAGCAATCCTTGGAAGTACTTCCCGCTTTGCGTTATACAGGTGTCAACGAACGTAAAATACAGTCCAGGCCTGGACAGGAATAGGGGCATTCTAGTACGTATTGTGGAACAGAGATTTATCAAAAGTTGGAAGAGTGAGACAGAAAGTTCCAGACTGAAAAGAATTCGTGAGACTAAGCTCAGCATCATAAACGTGGATCCCGAAAATGAGTCGACTTTCAAACATGTATCTCTCGCCAAAACTCCGATCCTTCCTTCTTTAGTCTGTTTTCTTCTCGTCAAAACCCTCCTGTCGACGCGTAACGGCCACCCGCATATCTCCTAATAAAGTCTCAGCATAAGGAGAATGAACATGGGAATCCTCATCATAAAAGGCCATAGTAGCATCTTTCCCAATATATTGCTGCACCAAGTCAGGCCCACCAGGGTGATCAGCCATGAAATCAGAGACATCATAAATAATCCCATGCACAGCCGTAATGCACCGACCAGCAGCCGCCTGCTCCACAAAATCCTGCCACTCCATCTCGAGCAGCTCAGCAATCTCCGGCCCATGAGCAATTCCCTCCGCGATATTGATCTGCCGCTGTCGCGCTCTCTCGATCTCGGCAGGACTGGTAGTATGAAGATCCCACGCAAGTCCCAACCGCTCACACGTCCGGATAAACCACCGTGACAAATCACCTTCATACCAGTGAAGCCCATTCCGGTAGTCAGCAGGAAAGGTATGATGAAAATTATGGCTGGCCTCGCCCGCCAAAACCCACGCGAAGAGCAATACATTGCGCGCACTGTGTTTATCCGAGTACGGCTGTGAGCCAAACCAGGGGAGATGCGCAATGGAATTCACGAAGAATCCAAGATGCCAGATCCACATCAACCGTCCCAGAACTGTGTGCACGAGCGCACCGCGCGCATCATTCCAGCCAAGATGGGCGATCAGCACTGGGAGCAGGACTGCGGTTATGAACCCAACTAGAGTGCCCCATTTGTGTTGCCAGACTACTACGGGGTCGGCGAGTAGATCTGAGAGGTCTACCTTCCCCCATGACTTGGGGTTATAACCAACTAGCCACCCAACGTGGGAAAAGAAGAATCCGCGAGTGGGGTTGTAAGGATCTTGTTCGGTGTCGGTGTAGCGGTGGTGGGAGCGAGGGTGCTTTGCCCACCAGAGGATGGACCATTGCCATTGACCGGCTCCCATTATGGCGAGCCAGTATCGTAGTGGTGTTGATGCTTTGTATGATTTGTGAGACCAGAGACGGTGATATCCTGTGCATGTCAGTGATGTCTCTGTGTGTAGTTGAAGGAGCAGTCTGTTTTTACCTGCTGTTATCCCCATACCTCCTGCGAGGTAGAAGACACCCGTCAACAAGAAGGTCTCCCAGCGAAGAGGCACATGCAGGATGGCCGTGAAGTAAGTTGGGATAGCGCCAAGAAGGATTATCGCATTCATAATATTCAAATGTTGAGCATAGTAACGGAATTCATCGCTCCAACTCCGCTTGCCAATCTTTGGCTTTTCGAGTACTGTGTTGGAGTCCATGGCTCGGCTAGCTTGTAATAAAACAGTGAGAGGAGCTTGAATGCTTTCAAGAGAGTATTTAAGTATACTTTCGGGGAGTATACTTCGGACAGCACCTCATGGCTGGCTTTAGTGTGCTGGTGTGTGGTGTGTTGCTCAGCATATTCCCTCACAATATCTCTCTCCTAATTGGACTTCTATATTCATGATACATCAAGATATGCACGTATGTCTGTTAGGTCACTCTGCAGCCCCAGAGCCTAACTGTATGTAGCAAGTGTTTGACTAACATTGCTTCATTCTGCTACTCTTGCAAAAGCAATATGCATCTATCAACGTCGTTGGCACTTTGAATGTCCTGGAGTACATGGGCCCGAGCGAGTTTGGGAGCAGTCACGTTCTTGGGTTGATCTACACTGCATTCAACCTAATTGATGTAGTCAGGAGGCCATAGTTTCCTCGCAAAGAGACCCGCGTGGTATATAAATTATTATACATGCTTCCTGACCAGTCTCAATCTGATGAAATCCGACACATTGCGATCAGGTCAATACTCCATGCTAATTTAGCGTCTTCGGTTGAGCCTCTGGTTCGATCCCTATTACGAAAGTTGAAAGAAGTTTCCAAGCGGGGTAGGAACCTAAAATGTGACTCCGATAGTTATTGAAAAAAAGGAAAATTGAAAATAAGCAAACCTAACCAGGGATACATCTACGTGACAGATGGTGCATTCCAGCTGAGAAACGAGGACACCACAGCCGCCACAGAATACCGATCATTTTCTCTTAGAGTCCGAACTTAGCGATTGGATATGAACTACTCAGGAATTACCTGAACTTTAGCGGAATTAAGTTGTATCTGTATCCTACCCTTCGAGCCTGTAATATCTAATATACATCTTGCCAAGCACATCTTACATCTCCGTGTCCCTTCCTTCCAAAGTCTTACTATTCATCGATCAAGTATTACCACATAGGAGCTGATGACCCTGAGTTCATCTCATTTCCCAGCCCCAAGGTCGTATTTAGAAAAAACACTTTTCCATGAGTGTACTAGATGCCGGACAAGCTTATCATTTCACAGGAGCATCGTGTAACATTGACTGGATGTCTCGAGAAATATTAAAAACCATAGCTTGGGATACGCAAGTCCCCAGCTAGCATGTTTTAAACATCAGAGTATTTTGAGGCATCGTCTCAACACCAGGCTCGCCTGGGATATCCTTGTACTTTGTGGCACCTTTGAATAAAGTACATGGAGGTTTCACGTATACATTATTTCTTAGCAAGCTTAAGAGTCTCAATCAAAATGTTTCTTTTTATCAATTTATAATCATCTTATTTCAGTCTCACTTCTTAAGTGCAAAGCTGGCTTGCGTTGTCTTCAAAAAAAAAGTATAGCAAGGTTATTGCATAATCGCGTGCTGAAGACCTGAGGCCATAATCACAACAGTCGATCTGACTACCGTTTATATTTCTCTAGTTTTGGACGCTCATCTAGGTTCATCCAAACAAAGCACCATAAAGATTTTCCCCATACGAAGACTAATGATGCAGGTAGTGACTACTGTATCACACGGTCGTGAATGCTGAGGGTTTGGTTCTTAAAAATCGGGAACCATGCACTCTACAAAATTATAGGTGTTTCATTAAATTGTGAGAAGCACCCTTAGAGCAGGTAGTTCATAGCATGCCACTCTTTTCGAAAGTATCTTGGGTAGTCTCCAGCTTGATAACTTCTCTCGATCTCCATCACTACTTCTGGTGGTGTGTCGTGCTCATTTTAGCATGTTAAACTCAAGACCTACTCGAGATAGGCCCATGTTACCTAGTTCAGGCTTTTTTCTTCCGTGAATTAAGGTCATTTGTTGACATTCTGAGTTTGGTGACAAGAATGATTAATTTACGGTACAGTATCATTTGTCGGAAGTGTCCAAGCCAAGCCATGGCGCAGAGGATGATTGATAACACACGGAAACAGGCCGAATATCGAAGCCTCCTTTATCTGGTGCTCGATAGCACGAGTTGGATGCGGCTATTGGTTCCTACTCTTAAGTTTACCCCGCATCTTGCTATATCCTCTGATAAGGATGATAACCTATCAAAGAAACATGTCTCCCCAAATCGAACGACCCTAAATGTTCTGTTGTGCTTTAAACAATCACGGCGTTTTCGGCACCAACAAATGAACTGACTTCACCATGTCTGAAGATTTCAAGCAGAATAGCGAATCGCGTGGCGCCAAGCGCAAGCGCGAACCTACCGGCTCTAGAAGACGCACATCCCTTGCGTGAGTTCGGCGCAAACAGACATGGAGCAAGCTTGAAATAATACTGATTTTTGACAGATGTGATATCTGCCGAAAGCAGAAAGAGAAATGTGAAGGTGGTCAACCGTGCTGGCGATGCCAGCGACTAGATCGAAAATGCCAGTTTACATCCCAGCCAGCTCCTCAAAAGCCTAGTCGTTCACTACAGGAAGACGCCAATTCACCAAGCCCACAGCCCTCTGATCAATATCTTCAGAACTTGGAACACATTGTACGGCATTTTCTTGGGGACGTGTCCTTGGATGAAGAGAACATTGCACGAATTGCAGCAAATTGCACGTCCGAAAATCAGGAAACGGAGACATCGGAGGAAGTGCATGAATCACACCATGTGCACTTTGTGTCCAGTAATGTTGCATGTCCGTCGAGCCTGCCATTTGACTCATTCATCCGCTAACCGTGCACAGTCTATTCGGGCGAATTTTCGCACTGGAATTTCTCTGAGAAATTGCGTCGCACAATGAGATGTCGAGATACATCGGATTCGAGTGTATGCCAACAATATCAGCTCATCAGTGACACCTTCTAACTATGTTTAGGTCAAAGAGTACTGGCGAGCCACACATCTCCAATCATCCAACCATACCGTTGCCGAAGCAATAACTCATTTGCCGCCAAGACCGATCGCTGAATTCTTGGTTGGTGTATTCTTCAAATATACCGAAGTCAATTCCTTCTACGTTGAAAAAGGGTGGATGCAAGAAAAGCTTCAACTATGTTACAGTCCTTTGACGGATTTGACAGCCGCTGATATCCCTTGGGTTTGTTCGGTCTTTGCTGTGTTGGCAATCGGCACACAATTTACACATATGGAAGAAGACAGATCAAACCCTGATTCCAGTCTATCGGAAGAAATTGCTTTTTGCTCAGAGGATTCGGTTGGACTTGGTTTCTTCCATGTGGCATGCAAATTGGGTCACGATGTAATCCTGGCAGCCTCTTATGAGAGTGTGCAAGCTTTCCTCCTTCTCGCAGTATATGCTCTGCCAGTCTCGTGCGGTGGGCTCTCATACACGTATTTTGGGCTTGCCATGAAAATGGCGATCCAAAATGGCATGCATAAAAAGTATGTGGGCGGGGACTGCGATCGCAGAACCCTCGAACTTAGGAATCGTCTCTTTTGGACTGTCTACACCCTTGAAAGGTGAGCGCTCTTTGTACCTTGAAAATTTGAAGAAAGTAACACTGATAATTGACAGACGAACTGCCATCATGCATGGGCGACCTAACTCCATTGCACAGTCTGAAATCAGTACCGATTTACCAACGAATTGTCCGACATTTGACTCGCCAAATTTTTCCAGTATGATGACTTTCATTGATTTGGTATCTTGGACGGGGGAAGTAGCTGACACATTGTGAGTACGGATTCTTAGTCCTTGAAGATTCCTTTGGCTTAATTTCTTTTCTCACAGGGCAAAATTCAAAAGATGTCCAAAAAGATTGCTTCCAGAGTATTCGGGTCGGCTTATGCATTTAAGATCTAAGATTCGACAATGGTGGAGCTCTCGCTCAATCGATGCTCAGGGACAAGATACTACTCTGCAGGGACGTTTATCCCGACAAGATTGCCATATGAAGTTATGCTACCTTCTAATCTACGTGTACATGGGCCGGCCATTTATCTTCAATGCTCGAAGGAAAGAGGATCTACCGGAAAATCAAACTGTCGAGAGAGCCCAACGATCGGAATTAGTGAATGACTGTGTGCAAAGCGCCTTGGAAATCATCGAAGTATTGCAGACCCTTGCAGATGACTTCGGCTTATGCCGTGCCTCTTACACCGAGTTTAGCTCATGTAGAGCAGCTCTCCTCGTGGTACTTGCCGAAAGTCTTAATACAGGAAGAACTGCAAAGCTGCAGGAAGTTTTGAATCGCGGTATGACTCTTATTCGTCAAATGACAGGTGGAACATCTACACAATCTGAAATATCTTATATCGAGTCAATCGAAACAGCGGTCCGCCAGTGGTCGTCAAATGACGAGTCCTATGACCAGGATACAAGCATAAGGCAAAGCTCTACATCCGCTTATGCAACATTCAAGGACTGGACACAGTCGATGAAGAAAAACAATAGTATCGGTAGCCGGGTGGAATTATCTTCATTCAGCCCTATATCACACCTGACATCCAGTGCTGAAAGTGCGTTTAATCCAGATATCAACGACTTGACAGATCTCCTTAATGAAGACTGGGTAACAAGCGACTTGGGTTTGGATCCAGAAGTTTTCCTGATATCCTAGGCCAATGTGATTTTTACTACCCGAATATCATATATCGAACGCGCTTGATCCATGCTTCCTTTCCAGCTTGTGCCCCTTGTTCCTGTTCTCGGGGTGCCATCTCGTTCAAACGATCTTCTTCGTCGAAATATTGCGCTGCGGAAAAATCCATGTCTTTGGATTTCACAATCTTTGTTTTGAAATAGAACTGTATAGTGTTAGATGTTATGATCACCAATTCAATGGAATAAACCAACTTTGTAAGTCAGATAGTCGAAGGCAAATAATGGAGCAGCGAGATAGCTGGAGAAAAATGTCTTTGCAGAGCCTTTTTCATCGAAGGGCCAACACGATAAATAAAATTCACAGCCGAAGATAAAAGCCACCAGTAGGAGGCTGGCGTACTGTGCCCAGGGCGTGAGAAGTCCCTTAAAAGGCAGGGTACTGAGATCTTTACCTTTGGCCTTTAGCCCTTGTCGGAAGCGAAGGTGAGCAATATAGCAGGCGGACCATTCAAATAGAGTTGCAATAGCGACCTATTTTGTCTTGTTAAGTTCAACGCAGAATTAAAATTCCCTTCAGAGCAAACATACCAGCGAGGAAAACCAACCGTACACAACTGTACCAATATTGTCGCAATTGAGATAGCAGAGCCCACCACCAAGTCCCAGGCTAATAGCCAATGCCACAAGGGGCCGACCCTGCGCATCCTTTCGACCAAAGAAAGAGTGTATGATATTCAGGTCCGCAAGTGCTGTCAGGCTACGACTTGCCACATAGGCACTAGTAATGCCACAGCTAATGACGCTGAGGAAAATGAAGCCGTTTATGGCATGTGCTAGCCCCCACACGTCTGCGCGCTTAATAGCGAGAACGAAAGGACTTGCCAGAGTCCCGGTTGCGGTAGCCAGGTCGGTATCATCAGACGGTACACACATGCCCACTAGCCATATGTTGACAACGAAAAAGGTAAACATGCGCCAGAAAACTGGACGGACGGTTTTCTTGATTGTATGTCGTGGATTCGATATCTCGCCGGCAATCACAGCGATATGCTCACCTGGATATGTCAGTAGGGCGCAAATTAGAGGCCAGAATAGGTAACATACCACCGCCAAAGCTAAAGGCCGCCTGCACAAAGGCTTTCGCAATGCCCTTCATTCCATTTTTGAATGCACCCGGGTTCTTCCAATAGCGGAACTCAATAGGTCCATGAGTAGCAGGAATACCTCCGGACGTCATGATGAATAGGAAAAAGATCATCAATATGATTGCGGCACATTTGATGAATGACATATAGTATTCGATGTAGCCATAAATCCGAACATGGAAGAGGTTGGCCAGCGCAATCACCACCAGGAATATTGTAATGTATACGGCTAGAGGAAGAGCATCTGTTTCTGGCCAGAACTTCAACACTGAAACTGCTGCTGTTATTTCTGCTGGAATTATCATTACCCACTAATGCTTCATTAGAATATTTTTTTGTTCCTAAAATCATCGGGCTCATTTTTGGGCACTCACGGCGAACCAGAAGTTGATTCCAACAGCGAAACCGTACGCGGGATCCACATATTCAACGCACGTTCGAATGAAACCGCCGTGGACTGGCTTATATGCCATCATCTCGCCAATTGAGCAATATTGAGCGTAGACGATGATTCTAAGATAAATCCCATGAGTATCTTGGTTACAAGCATCGCGGAATTCACTTACGCAGTCAAAGTATAGGTCAAGGCTATTCCACCAGGACCAGCTAAAGGACTTCAGCATCAAGATCATCAATCATATTGTAGTTGACATACCATAGTACAGTGCTTGTCCGGTTCCCACCCAGAGACCGGTTCCAATTCCAGCCCCAAATGTCATCATCATCACCTTTCGTCTGGTGAGAGACCGGTGAAATCCCGCGTTCTCCTCTACCCGGATTTCCTTCGAAGCGCCATGCTGCTCAGTTCCGGAAGTGGCTATTCTTTCAATATCTATCTCATCATCGGCACATCCTTTAATGTCGACCTTCCCATCTGAAGTCTTTTCCGTTGTCGCCATCGCTGAGGGAGTTATCGATGGCAAGTTTGAAGCTACGGCACCATAAGAGATGATTGATGATTGCGAGTATCTTAAGAACATACGTTTTTCCCGTCTTTGTTTATCTCATTGTTATCTTCTGGTCCGTATAACCTCATGGATACCCGGCGGGAAGACTGCGATAGCTTTTCCCGCCGGGATGCGAGCGGGGTTGTCTTGGGATCAGATAAGTCGCCTCCACCTTGATTTCTATCTGCTTTTTCTTTGGTGCAGATCAAAGTGACTGACTTGATAGTGATTCACTCCGACCGCATCACTTCAAGCATAAATTGTCGTCAATCTCCGATAAGGGTATCTCCCAATCTACACCCCCATTACCATCCAATCTACTCAACTCCGAAATGGCTTCATCCAAGAACGTGGTTTTCGACATTGTCGGCACGCTTGTTAGCTACGATAACCTTTACAATGCAATTGACCGCCGCCTCGGTGACCGTCTTCGCGCCGAGGGTATCAAGCCCTGGCTGCTAGGTTCCGCGTGGATGGAAACCGCCGAACGCGAATACACCAATCTTAGTATTTCTGGAAGGTATCTTCCATACTCACAGGTCTTTGAGTCCCTCTTCTACCGTATTCTTGGCATGATGGCTGGAATTGAGAATCCGCGTGCCTTTGCATCTGCTGAGGACCTTGCGTATATCATGCACGAGTATCAATCTCTGACTATGCGTCCTGGTGCCGCGGAGTGCGTGCAGAAGCTACGTGATGCTGGATTTACTGTTTGGGCCCTAACGGCTGCGGATCTGAAGCGTGTGGGGGGTTATTTCCAAAAGGCTGGGATTGAGTTTCCAGCGGAGAATTTACTTTCTTGTGACTCGGCTGGAGTCGGGAAGCCGGATTTGGCAGCTTATCGGCCTTTGTTGGAGAAGTTGACTTTGGAGAATGGGGGCAAGATTCCGTGGTTTGCTGCTGCTCATCTGTGGGATGTTTCAGCTGCACGAAGAGCTGGGTAAGTGGTTGACACCTCGTACTATCCTTATCCGGTATTAACAACTTTGGATAGATTCAAGGGGGCATATTGTACAGTGCTCGAGCAAGAGGCGTTGACCAACCTATTTGGAGAGATGGATGTCATTGATGATACTCTCCCTGGAATGGCTGAGAAGATTATCGCCCATCAGACAGGGAATTAATATTGAACAATTGATAGCTCTACTATTAGTGAAAGTATGGACAAACTGTACGCCCAACATATGTTTCTCCTTGCCTCTAGATAATAATCTTTGTCAATTGCCCAAGACGATCTAAAGTGGACCGAATGATGCCCAATCACACCAATACGCGCAATTACGTTGATAGTAAATGCATTCTAAACAGCGGTCAGCATAATCTCTGCGAAGTACCTTGCCGGTTGTTTCGCGTTGATAAACCGCGTGTCCACCCCGCTCCCGGTCCCGGCGGATCAACAGCCGGTGGAGAAAAGGCCGCAACACCGATGAGGAGAGAGACCTTGTAAAAGTCACCAATAAATGAGCATCTTGGCGCATCTTGAGTCAGTAGGCAGTATCTACAAGTATTAGGAAAATGGTATCACATGTCCCCGTTGCAAATGGCATGCTGCCCTTCTGGCGCACAAATCCCCACCCTCTAGACAACTATCGTTCCAGCGAGACTCTGCCTGAACACAGTGACATCGTCATTATTGGAGCCGGATATGCGGGGTCCTCGGTCGCACATCATATTTTGCAGCAAGTCAAGCCAGGGTCCCCAGTGCCTTCCATCACGATTTTGGAGGCGCGACAGGCGTGCTCGGGCGCGACTGCTCGTAATGGTAGGACAACATAACTTTGAGTGGTGTGGAAACGCATGTTGACGATCAGTCATTCAGGAGGGCATATGAAACCGGATCTTTACAACCACATCGCCACCATTGCGACGGAACATGGAGTAGATGCGGCAGCTGAGGTAGCAGCGTTCGAAGCCAAGCATGTCCTTGCGGTCAAAGAGTTTATTGACAAAGAGAACATCGACTGCGACTACACTGTTACTAAGGCCACAGATGTCCAATTGGACGAGGCGCATTTCACGAAACTTAAGGAAGGATATCATCGTCTGATCGCCGAAGGAAGCAAACCCACGACAGGAGTCCAGGTGATCGAGTCCAACGAAGCAGACGCAGTAAGCTCCCATAACTATAACCCATCCAAGATACATGTTCTAATCATGTCCAGTTCTCCGGTGTCAAAGGCGCTGTAGGATGCTTCACCTACGATACAGGCCATATCTGGGCCTACAAATTCGTCCTCCACCTACTAAAGAAAGTAGTCTCGCAGGGGATCAATCTACAGACACATACACCCGTGACGAAGATCACGAAATCCACCCTTCCGAGCTCCCCTCATCGCTGGAATGTGGAGACATCCCGCGGCACGGTTGCAGCTAATGTGGTCGTGCTCGCGACAAACGCCTATACATCCACCCTCGCGCCTCAGTACCAAGGAAAGATTGTTCCTGTACGAGGGACGTGTAGTCGCATTGTTGTTCCGGCAGGATCGACGGCCCCTCGCTTGACGAATACTTATACCTTGCGGTTGAACGCTTGGGATTATGACTACCTTATTCCGCGAGGGGATGGCAGTATCGTAGTTGGTGGGGCGCGATCGTCGTTTATCCAAGATGAGAAGAATTGGTATAATGTCAGCGATGACAGTTTGGTTCTGGAGCCTGCGGTGAGGTATTTTGATGGGTACATGCAGCGCAATTTTGTGGGGTGGGAGAATAGTTTTGCGTATACTGATCGTGTTTGGACGGGGAGTAAGTTCATTTTTGGTCCCCGTTTGCGATGGTAGGATACTAACGTGGGCAGTTATGGGCTACTCGTCCGATGGGCTTCCGCATGTTGGTCGGGTGCCTGGAAATGATAATCAATATATTTTGGCTGGGTTCACCGGTCACGGTATGCCACAGATCTTCCTCGCCGCTGAGGGGATTGCGAAAATGGTTGTCAACGGTCTGAGCTTTGAGGATACTGGGCTACCACGGCTGTTCAAAACCACTTCAACGAGGATCGAGAATGGGCAAAGTAACATATTGGCAAAGACCCCTCAGGCTGGCGAATCGGCCAAGCTGTGAGGCCACGGGTATCGATAGATAGAAGGAGAAGTTGAATTCTATATTTTGCTTGGCATAGCGGTGTCATAATTGCCATTATTGTGTGCTCAAGTCACGAGGATCAATACGAAGCAGCAAAAATGCCGAGCTCAGTAATTGGACATCACTAATGCCTGCATGAGCCCCACTAATGCATCACCGACATTTCAAACTTGTCAATGTTATCACATTATGCCTTCTACTACTAGTGCCTCTCTAGGCCTATGTCGATAGTTTAGTACATACTGTAGATTCAGATCTTCTAGAAGCCACAGCGGTCAGTACTTTCCAAGGTCGGACTTGAAGGTATTGCGCCCAAGGTTGGCCCTGTAGCCTTATCAACCTTGACCTGAAAATGAGATTTTATTTCGGTGCGGGGATGCGCGACCAAACTAATCAAGACCCCGAGACTGAGACCAGGAACAATCTGCAGACTCCAAATCAACTGGACCCTTGGACAGACCTACATGCTTGGCAACTCTTGGCGGTGAGAAAAACGTCAGTTTGGTCGTGAATTGTGTGCGGGATCCACTTGATCAGTACTCCATATGCCGATTGCTCCAGTCCGAACTATAGGAAGTCTCAAGAAAAGATGCGCCCAGCATTCCACTAAAGAATCACAATTGAAACACTTCCTTATTATTTATCAGACTAATTCATCATTACCAAAGATTCCTCTGCATACCTTACATTCAACGAAGCCTTGTCGATCATCCGCATGTCATCACCAATCAAGATTGCGTGCTTCCGCTAACCATTAACTGCACCACTATTGCGCGATATTGACCCGCTCTCCACACCTCATTTAACTTTTGTAGCTATGAGCAATGACCGCCATATATAACTGATCGAGAATGGCCCCGTCCGGAAATAATCCATTCCATCCGGGTGCTACCTTCGGGCCCTCATCGCTATCTACTCTTGAGGTGCTCCAATATCCCTCTCGGTCGCATTTGGCAATATGGATTTGCCCCCCAAGATCGAAGTTGACCTCGAGTCCAATGTGAGATACGAATACGACCCCTGGTTGTTAGACGACCACCCACTTCGCTCATATCCCACCGAGTGCATCCCAGGTCTGGGTGCCATTCTCGCAGAGGCATACACCTCCGTACGAAATCGTTGGAAAGAGTGCTTGCTGCGCGCTGTTTGCCTGGTCATCGCGTGTTTGTGAGTGCGCATAAATCTCAGATCCGAAATGAGCGACAATTCTAACATCTTTGTAGTGCCGCTTTCCAATGTCTTCAGTATGTCCCATCCTTGGGTGGAAGCCTCGCCCACCAGAGGTCCCGTCTGAACCCTCGCGAGTGGGAAGTGAAATGCACATTCCCCTATTCGGATCCTCGCCCAAGTGCTCTCACGCAATCCGTCGCTGCCGGCTGTGATGGTTTCCGTACCGATATCTGGCTAGACGGCCATGGTCTTCAGATGGGTCCTGTTGGCTCAGAGCCGAAAGTGGATAATAACCTTCAACTCCGACTCGATTCGCTATTCGCACGCCTGCAGCGCCGCGATCTTTCCCATCCTTTGCAAATTCCCCTGGACACTGAAGAACCGACCGAGATGATCGAGGCGACACCGACCGAGTCTTTCTTCCTTGTTCTCGACGCGCAGTCTCCTCTCCGGGAAGTCCTGGGTTTGCTGCTTCCACAGCTTGATACCCTCCGCCAACGAGGATATCTGACCACCTGGAATGGTGCGCAGGTAATTCCGGGCCTAGTGACTGTAATTGTTACAGGACAGACTTCACCGGAATGCCTGGCAGTTAAGTCATCCGATATCTTCTGGTCTTTGAGGGATGATATTTCCCGTGGTGATGTTACGAATGATCATCTGATCCCGATGTGTGCTGAATGATTTCCACACGCCGTTTATTATGTCTAATAGTTTTTTTCTGGCCTTTATGATACCCATTGCCAATGTCAATTGAGTTTATTTCAACTCCCTTCATTTTACCGTACTACTGTGATACATGTATATTTTCGAGTGGAGTCCCGCATGGACATGATCAACATTCCTGTGTCACATCAGACTACAGTATAGTCCGAGCATGATTTTCATCATAGATAGGTTACCGACAGTTTAGAAATATGGTATCATATCCCTCAGCAGGGAAGAACCTGGAAATTGGTCACGAGATCGGTGGTAACCCGACAAACCTGATCAGCGCAGCCTGATGTAGCATAGCTACCTAATACCGTATATTGTAAGAGATACTTTTCCACCCATTTGATAACGCCTTGGGCGCAATTTTTAAAGATCGTTTGTCGTTATCGCGCACGAGTGTGATTGTGACAGTGATCCGATCTCCACAATGCAAGATACAGTCTTGGCCCCATCACGCTAAAGCCGCATCACTCACCGTTTTTTTTTCTCCGTACGCCCAGAATCCTTGATCTCTGGCCTGGACCTCTCAATTTTCCTTTTTCCCCTCTACCTCTCCAAGTTTTACAATTTCCCCTGGAACAGTCCCTTAAACCTCGGCTACCTTCCCCCTCAACCTCTCCCACCTCCGACGGTCGCGCGCACTATTTCCGAAGAGGTCATGGCTCTCGGGATCAACCGCTGATCCTTCATTGTCTCTTTCCCCGGCACCCTTTCCACCGCCATTCTATCCAAGCGATCCTATCGTCACATAAACTACGCATCTTATATCCTCGCATTAACAACTCAGATGGATTTCTCTCGACGCTATCAGGGCTCCTGGCCAACCCGTCCATCACCTCTAGGGACCTCACAGGAACCGCGCAAAGAGACATCTCGGATACATACCTCGTCGGCGCTCAATGAACCTCGTCGACCAGAGAATGACAGACCCCGACCTACCAACCGCTTCGACTATGTCTCTCCCACCCCCGCTCAAGTCTACTCGGGCGCATCGCGTGCGTCATACCCGCCCCGAGAAAGTACCAGCGCACATGCTTCTCCGGTCAGGAGTCAGCAGGGACATAGTCGCCATACTAGTCTAGATGGGAGACGCGATCCAATGCACCGCAGACACAACTCCCAGCCACAAGCTGGCCACTCACATGAAGGTAGGCATAGAGCTTTTTGTTACTTGTTTTGCACTATTTTCATCTCTATCGATTCCTTTACCCCTCGCTCTACCCCCCTGCATATTTTACCGTGCCCCGGATTCAGGAACATTGGGGTCGGACTTGTCCCGTGGTTCCTGTTTGATGTCTCTCCACTTTCCCAGCACATGTCCTGCTTGATCTATACTTCAGAGGTTGGGACTGAGGTTTAGGGACTGGAGGACAGGGGAATCGTGCTAGAGGTCAGGTTCCATTTCCGATAGGCCTGCCCTACCGTGCATCCCTAGCCTCTTGCCTCATGTTTTCCCCCCTGATGCTTCTATTTTCCCCGGTGGCGCTGATCCGCTGCTCGGGAACGCTAGTCTTGATTTGGGAAATCTGCACTATCCCTATCTGGGACTAGCGGTCGAGCTTCCGGAGTCACGGGTTCTAGCGTTCTGGGTCCTGAGAATCATCGCCAATCTTCCTTTCTCGTGAGCATTACAAGGCGCGATGAACCACACGCCTTCCCAGTCCGTGCGCCGTGAATCCTATGGCAGCAGTGGTAGCCCCGTCCACTCGGGTGAGTAGAAGTCTTGCGCAAACCCACAGCGGTGTTGCGACCAGGAATTTAGGCGCCCTTTGCATTATGGAACGATCTTTTCTTTTTTGGCTTATCTATCGCGCGTCATTTACGACTATTGAAATCTCCTCGGATGGCTAACTTTCTCATCGCACAGGACAACAAGACTCTTCCGCACCTGCCGGCTTCGATAATCGCCAAATGCCTCCTCCCTCCTCACCTCGTTCTTACGCCTCGCGATCACAATCGGCAAACGCGCCCGCGCCATCCCTAGTCTCTCGCGATACGCTGAATAACCAGGCTCATCGACCAAGCAGCATGTCGATCTTTGACATCCTGGAGGGCCCAAAAAACCCGTCGTCGCTGTATTCACAACCCTCCGCCTCGCCCCTTCCCAGCACGGCATCCACATCTGCCGCAGTGGGCATGCCATCATCCACTGCCCCGACGGGACCATCTCTGGTAGAGTCTCGCCGCTCTCAAACACCCGAACAGTCCTTTCTGAACTCGCAGATGGGTCGGCATTACCGATCTGGCTCTGGCGGCGGACCAAGTCTCCTGGGCAGGGATCTGCCACAAATTGGGACCATGTCTCGCGTTTCGTATCCCGACAAGCCCCATTCAACACAACCATCCCCCCAGAACTCACCGATAGTTCCACACCACGGAACCCGTCGTATGAGCAGCGGTACGAACCCTCGATCGAGCAGCCAGCCACCTAACGCGGAGGCACCTGCGCGTCAACCGGGCTACAGTCCGCTCTCTCGCGCTGGGTCCGATCGATTTGAGCCTGAGCAGCGACCTCCTGCAAAATATCCGGGTCTCGGTTCCCACTCAGGGACTGTCGGATTTTTTGGGGATCAGGATCGGGAGCGTGTAGCTCATGGGATGGAGGCAAAGGGACAACCCACAGGATCCAGCTCGCGCTATGGCGAATTAAAGCCTGTGGGCCGTCATCCTTGGGACCAGGATCCTTCATCCCGGGAAAGCAAGCGCGCGCCTGAATCAGCTTCAGGTTACGAGCTTGGAGGATTCGGAGGTATTCAAAATTACACCAAATCTTTGGGCTCTCAACCTGGTGGCGGTCGTCAGCCGTCATCGCTGCAAACTGGACACAGCCAGTCAACACCTTCTCGCGAGTCACCCTATCTGAGTAGACAGCCACCTCCACGAATGGGATCCACCCCAAATACAGAGGCAGCTGGAGCAGGACTTCTTGGTCTAGCTGCTGCTGGGGGAGAGGCACGACGCAAGGGAAGTGATGATCTCCTGCAGCCTCATTTGCGTGCAGTCGGTGTCGGTGGGAAACTTGGTGGACGCGCATCTCCCCTCCCCCAAGCTGTCCAAGGTGCGCAGGCCCCATTTATCAGTCAATCCGGGGAGCCTAGTATCAAGAATGAGCTGGGTAGGGTGTTCTCCGGCATTGGAAGTGGTGTCGGGGGTGTGACCGCTGGTGCATCTGGCAGTGGGCCATCGACGCCGTTGATCGCAAGTCCATTCAAGCACCACAGCGCCACTGGTCGCTCTGTAAATGGGGACGGACTTGACGATGCCCGAACCTCTCGTTCACTTTCCGCCTCTGGCAACAGGCGATCAAGGAAATCCAGAACTGAACATGATGCTCACCAACATCGCGCACGTAATCTCTCACATCACCCAGATCACCTACATTTCCCAAATCACCAACATCAGTATGTATTTGGAGGTCACTACGATTCTGATTCGCATGTACTGACTACGTCCTCTAGTCATCACCACCATCACCATCACCACCACCACCACCTTGACCCTCACAAGGACCCTCAGAAGGCAGAGAAAGAAGCAGACTCCTTAGCCGGGCATCATAATGCTTCCCGCTATGAAGGTCCATGGCCTCCTACCGCCGTGCCACCTCCAATCCGAGCGCCTCGCACTACTGTGAACCTAGAACCCATTCTCTCCAGCGTCGCGCATCTTCCTCGGCATCACCTGGGATCAACGCTATACACCCCTCGCATCAGTGCTCCGTCGACTAAGTCTTCTTCAGAAAGTTCAAAATTTGGTTACAGCACGACCCCACAACCGCTTCCACGATTTGAACAGCGTGAAAACTGCACCTTCACTGTCCGTGTACCACGTTTCCGAGTTGATAAAAGCCACCGCGAAGAGATATGCGCACGGCGAGCCCTGTGGGGTACCGGCGTGTACACGGACGACTCTGATCCTGTCGCCGCCGCCATCCACTCGGGCTTCTTCCGAGGTGCATGGAGTGAGGATGTAGAGTCTATGCTCGACCTAGAAATCAAAGACACCTACCAGCACGCCCCGTCAGCCCCTGAGGCAGATGCCTCAAAGCCAGGCTCCCAGGCCAATGGACCTCGTCTACCGCCCATCCCTCCGCCCAACCAAGATCTTCATATCACACTTTTGATTCTCCCCCGGTTGGAGCGGTACGATGCGACAGTCATGTTTGGACTTAAATCCCGCAAGTGGGATGGCCGGCATGACGGCATGAGTTTCAAGGTACACCGCGTAGACTGGGTGGATGATGGAGTTGGACGCGGCGAGGAGCGAGGTGGCGAAGCCCGACGCAAGCGGCTGCGTACTCTGATGCAGACTGGTCGCATCTGCACGGGGCCCGCGCTAGCCAAGATGGATGAGCTTCGGCGAAGCGGAGTGCAGGTTTCCCGGAACATTGACGGTCAGGAGCAGCCAACGCCCGTTCAACCGGTCTCCTAGGGTGATCTTCCCCGGGAACCTTGTCTCTTCTAGCCTGCCCTGTCGGTGTGGGGATGGGAACTACACTAACCCTGTGGAGTCCTAGCCCCGTTTTATTTTCCATGTAGACCTTGGACAGGTCTATGATTTTCCTTGACTTATTCTTTGATTTGTGCCATTTCGATATTCAAATCGATATTTTGGGCTGTTCATACCTGCGGATAGCGTTTGGTCTCTTACTCTTCTTTGACATTTAGGTTATCCGGATCAACGGGAACGGATGAAGGGATGTTATGGGAACAGCAGGACTAGTTCTGTTCCTTTGCAATTCTTGTTGACTTAGTATACATAATTTCTAGTCCCCGTGGGGAATTTTACAATTTTCATTTCTTTCAGAGATCAGTGTTCTCTGAGTAACGCGTTGATGATTTCCCGGCGCTAAGACTTAAGCTCTCCCCGCATTGTGCCCCCATTCGCGGCAGATTGAATATCCCCAAACGCAGTTTTCATATTCGTATTCTGCGATCTCACTTTTTCGAAAAGAGTATCACTCCATCTTGTTCTCTCTGCTTTCTCTCGGTATCCCGAGTCCCGGGTCGGTCGATCCCCTCCTTGTGACTTGCATAGTTCCCACAATAACCCCAGAAGTCGAAACAACCGAGGCCCAGATCAATACATAGATTACCGGGGTCAGCTGTATTATTCCGCCAGAGCTGCCTTTAATTGGTGATCTAGCCCCACATAGCGGTATTGGCGACGTCACGCCTATCCGCGGGCAACATCACTTCGGTCTCCTGCGAAGCCTCGGCTCTTTCACTAAGTATTTGTTCTCCGACACTCCTGGGACCAACTTCGTCTTTATTCTCTCCCTAGATACCCTCTTCCTCCCTACAACCCCCCCTTTCCTAGACATACGTGAGGCATGTTTGCTGCTTCTGCTCGAAGCCGTCTCTCTTCTACCTTGTCAAGGCCCCGGCTCCCTCCGACACAACTGCTCGCGCGCTCGGTAAGACGGCCACCTCCGACTTCCTGTCGCAAGATCTTTCAGGAACTCCCATGATTATTGAAGACCAATTGAGACTGATCATTTTACCAGACACCTGCTATGGCTCCCCGGCGAAAGGCATCATCAATCCCTGAGGGTGAGTTCTTATCACATGCGTTAGTGGGGAATGCCGTCATATGGTCTCCTTACCTACTTACCAAACACTCTCCACCCATGCGCTCGGTCGAGGAAACATTGGCTAATAAAATGAAATCTCGTTCGCTTAGGGTACAAGGAGGATCTCTCCAAAGGCAAGATGCTTCGCTTTGAGGACTCTCTGCCCCGCCTCCCCGTGCCATCCCTGGAGGAGACCGGCCGCCGTTATCTAAAGTCCGTCCACCCCCTCGTCTCCGAGGCGGAGTATGAGCGGACCAAGACCGCTGTGGAGGCTTTCATCCGCCCTGGTGGTGAGGGTGAGCCTCTGCAGAAGCGGTTGCTAGAGCGGGCCGCTAACCCCAAGATCAACAACTGGATTGCCGAATGGTGGAACGAGGCCGCTTACCTGGGTTACCGTGACCCCGTCATTCCTTACGTTTCCTACTTCTACTCCTACCGGGATGATCGTGAGCGTCGCAACCCAGCCAAGCGCGCGGCGGCCATCACCTCGGCTGCCCTGGAGTTCAAGAAGGAGGTTGATGCGGGCTCGCTCGAGCCCGAGTACATGCGCGGTCAGCCCATGGCCATGAGCTCGTACGAGTACATGTTCAACTGCTGCCGTATTCCCGCCGACCCTGCGGATTACCCCCAGAAATTCTCCGCCGAGGAGAACCAGCACATTGTCGTGGTCCGCAAGAACCAGTTCTACAAGGTGCCCCTGGTCGTTAACGGCCAGGCCCTAAACGTGTCCGAGTTGGAGCAGCAGTTCCAGCGCATCATTGAGATTGCCCAGCCTGCCCCGCCGGTCGGTGTGCTGACTGTTGCTGACCGTGATCACTGGACTGCGGCTCGCAAGAAGCTCATCGCTGCCGATCCGGCCAACGAGCAGGCTCTGCGTGACATTGAGTCTGCTGGATTCTTGGTCTGTTTGGATGACGCTAAGCCCGTTACTCTGGAGGAGCGCTCACACCAGTACTGGCACGGCGACGGTTCCAACCGTTGGTTTGACAAGCCCCTGCAGTTCATTGTCAACGACAACGGTACCGCCGGCTTTATGGGCGAGCACAGCATGATGGACGGAACACCCACCCACCGTTTGAACGACCACGTTAACAACCTCATCTTCAACAAGCGTATCGACCTCTCTGCCAAGTCTGTCCGCTCCGAGCTTTCCGACCCCAAGCCCATCACCTTCCACCTAAACAAGGAAACCAACGAGGCCATCGACTTCGCAGCCCAATACCACCGCAAGCAGATCGCCGACCATGAGCTAGTCGTCCAAGCCTTCCAGGGCTACGGAAAGGGTCTGATCAAGAAGTTCAAGTGCAGCCCTGACGCCTACGTCCAGATGGTCATCCAACTCGCCTACTTCAAGATGTACGGCAAGAACCGACCTACCTACGAGTCTGCCTCGACCCGTAAATTCCAGGAAGGCCGTACAGAGACTACCCGTACCGTCTCCGACGAGAGTGTTGCCTTCTGCAAGGCTTTCCACGATCACACCGTCCCCCGCGAGGAGGTCGTTAAGCTCTTCCGTGCTGCTTTGGCCCAACACACTAAGTACACTCTTGAGGCCAGTGATGGCCGTGGTGTCGATCGTCACCTCTTTGGTCTCAAGAAGCTTCTCCAGCCTGGTGAGAAGCTTCCCGCTCTTTATGAGGATCCTGCATACTCCTACTCCGGCTCTTGGTACATTTCTTCTTCCCAGCTGAGCTCGGAATACTTCAACGGATACGGATGGAGCCAGGTTATTGATGATGGATTCGGTATCGCCTACATGATCAACGAGAACAGGTACATCTCACCCTCCCCTCTCTTCCCTCCTCTCAGCTTCACCTTTGTCTTGCGTTATCAGCACTAACATCATCCAGTCTCAACTTCAACATCGTCTGCAAACGCCTCGGCGCTCACCGCATGAGCTACTTCTTGAACGAGGCTGCTACCGAGCTTCGGGATGTGCTTATGCCCGACCTGGCTGCCCAGTCTGAGAAGGCTAAGCTGTAGGTTTCGAGTTGTATCATCGGGTTTCCTTCTTATGCCTATCTTGCTTGAGATTTGGATTTCATTTTAGCAGCGTCTTCAATAGATGAATATATCTGTGCGGGTTTTTTGTACCTATACGACACTAGGCATGTTTTTTTTGTTCTTCGCTAGGTATGGCTGGGGTTGGAATGATATGCTTGCATCTAGTAGGTACGTGCTTCGATTGCTTCCAAGGTTCCTTGTCACGTTATAGGTAGGAATCCCCAGATATTTCCGAAGCACAAGGTTGGTGAGGTTTACACTAGGTAGGCGACGGTGCAAGGGCTGCCCATGACGACTACTCCATAGCTTACCACTTAACTAAATTTAGGCATATTGTACGATCTATACCTGTTCTCACATAGAAAAGGCAAATTAAAATTCTAGTTTGATGTATTCACTACAACTTCCAAGGATGTACGGTATACAGACTCCTGTAATCATATCTCGTGATTGATGATTATTGTGATACAAATGGGCCGTGCAACATCCTTGCTTGCTGAACGGGCTTGACCGATGCAATCTGTCTCTAGGTAATACCATAGCCTGCCAAGCATGATGCATAGGATAGGCCCACTGTCACGCTCCTGTCGGATAAATCTGCATCGCTGCAACCTCATTCCAGACAATCGCTGCATTGTGCTTCAAAACATCCAGTTGAGAAATTCCACAGCACCCCAACTGCAGATCCGGGATTGAGATTGGTGATTAGGTATTAAGAGGTGCCAAGAGTAATGAAGGAAAAAATCCCTCATGAGAAGGTGAGTGTCACGAGGTGATCTGGGGATCCTTCATCAGGCCATGTTGATATGAGCGCAGATGGGCCCACTCGATTGAGAATGGAAAGTTCAATGCGAATCATGACTAATCTTAACCCGAAATGGCCGCTGGTCATTAAGTGAGATGACGACTTTTTTTGGGCGAGTCTCAGTCTTTCCCGTCTGCCGATCTGACGGCAGGCGGGTCCGCCGTTTCGGCCCCCTCTTGCCCCGGTGTCTCACCCGATCCAGTAGCTGGGGAGGCAGATGGTCTCGCAGAGACGGTCAAGTCTCCTATCTGTCGTTCTATAGCGAGTTAGAATGCTGTATCCGTATGCTGTACCCCATGCTATGAGAAAGGACTCCCCACTCCCCCACCCTCTGTGAAAGTCTCTCCGCGTAATGACCGGGGGAATAATAAACTACTGCTTACCTAACTCGCGAATTCTTTGTCGTAGCATTTGATTTTCTCGACTCAACATGGCTGCCTCGGCTTGGTAGTATGTATTTTCATCTCGGCTTCCACGGCGCGATGAACTTGGTAGTGCTGGGAATGCCTCCGTGCCTTCTGATCCTCGCGACGCATCTAAAGGTTGCAGATTTGGAGATGTCGGTTGACTGGGTGGCCTTGAGGATCGGCGATTGGAAACCGAGGAGATCGACAACCGACTGCTGGGTGCCTGCACAGGCGGGGGGATAGGAAGGGAAAACGAGGAGGACCGTTCAGATGGAGTAAGTTCATCGACAACTGCCGTGCTGGCACCCGGCTGCATGGACTGCTGTTGTTGGAACAGTTGTAGCTGGGCCTGCTGGCTGCGAATCATCTGCAGTAAACGGTTCTATTCCACATTGATTAGACTCCTGTGTTTCTTTAAATTGAAGATGTGAAAGACCTACCACTTGCGCCTCTTGCTCCTGTTCTAATTCCTGGTGTAGCTCGCCAAGCGAAGGTGCGCGCTGGTGGTGCGGGTCTGCTGTCGCAAAGACCGGGCTGCCGCCGTGACTGGTGGGGCTGGCTGTACGGAATGCATGGCCGATGGAGGAGCGGTGATCGGGCCAGGGGCTCTCGCCGTGATTTCCCGAGGCGCTAGGCGACTCGTTCAGGTTTAGATTCATGCCGGCGGCGGACCGGCGTCGTTCGGAAACCGATAGTCGGCCCGCACTTGATCCGCGGGAGGGTCGAGGGGAAGTCGCGTTGGGGTTCATTGAAGCGGGGGCGGTCCCTGGAGAAGCAGTCGGGGGGTTGCGGTGAGGGAGGGACGAAGAGGTGGAGGATGAGCGAGACTGTGGAAGAGAGTTGATATCTGGGCACATGGTGAGAGAGACCAGGATTTTCAAATGATAAGCAGTACAACTTCAATAGGATCTCAGGTTGGTGAGCTACATTACTGTCAAGAGCATGATGAGGCGCTGACTCAGCCGCTTGGCGGGGCAGGTGACCTCACATGATACCATGCAAATAGGCCTTGCTGCCTGAGGTGTCTACGGGAATTCCCCAGTTTCTCCATAAACAGCGGTAACAATCCAGAACCTGGGGTATGACCCTCGTGACAAATTACTTTGTGAGTCACAGTGTACAACCCCTTTTTGGCCCTACTGCACGCCCAAGAATCCTTCTCATCTATTCCAAGGGCCAGAGGCGCGTACCAAGTGAATCGGGCGCGTTCGTACCTGGGTGCGGCCAGATCCAGAATACCAAGGGACAGAACGGCGTCTCCGAGAGGCAGTGGCGCCGCCAAACTCAATGCTTCAGATATACTACATCCGCTTCGACTACACCTCATGATTCATGATTCTGCTATTTTATACCCGAGATCATCACAGCTCGCGTGGCTTGATCGGGATCGACGATCACGGCCCATGTGCAGGAATGCAATCCAATTGCGGCATCCTGCATTTGTGGTTGTTTCCGGATAACGTACCACCGGATGTGACTGAAGCCAAACTTTGTTTCGAAAAAAGGGGGAATTATGGGGTCACAATGCATCCCCAAGTATGGTTGACATCGACGCTTTGACTTGTTGTCAATTCTGGAAAAAACTCGCCATGCAGATCGTAGGATTTCAGTGTTTCGGTTGGGAGTTGAAGAGTAAGCGCAGCCCGTCAAAACAAGACTCTGGGCCCCTGCTCGGATGACGATCGCCCCGACGCCACGCCCGTCAGTCCCATGGCTGTAGCGGTACCTGCTCCTGATTTGTGAACGAACCATGGCCAAGGCTCTTAACTAGTGGGAAGCCTGTCTGACGTCACATGAAGCCACCAAAGATACGTTGCAAATTTTTTTTCTTGGATTTGGCGATCTCGAATCCTGAGGGCCTCGGGCAGCCCGGCTTTGCCCATAGGGAATAGATTTAATTTCTGCGTCATTTTTCCCATTGTAGTTATACTTCTGAGCGCGATGGAGAACCATGCGGCCTGGGAGCGTTGACCCAATAATGTCGGCTCCTTGCATCGTGGGGCACCACACGTCCCTCCCCATATTTTCCCTCAGTTTTGATATCTCGGTCTTGAAGGTGAAAAATTTGATGTTGCATGCATCTTGAAATGGGCCTTGGCTAGCCTCTTCCCGAGATCCCGATGCGGGCATTCTCACGGTCTTCTTGTGGTCTTCTCACGGCACCAAAAACGGCTCGGAAATCGTCCGGCGTGAACAACTGCACTGACGACCGCCATCGGCCATGGGTGAAGTGGAGCCGGTTGTCCAATTGCGGGTTCTTGTGCCCATGGGGCTTACGGTTTACCTATTCCCGGGGGAAGGGGCGTCATCTTACGCCCAACTCCAACAGGAAAAAAAAAAAGCAAATTAGTATCTGAAGTCAAATTTCCAGGAGAAAATTGAAAAAAGAATCATTCAACTTCTAAGTTATTCTATTTCGCAAACCTCTGTGATTATGTTGAGGGGATTTGTAAAAGAGTGGATCACAATGGGGAAAAACGGGAAATGTACACAGTCGGCATCCCGCTAATTCGGTAGGGAAACTGGAGAGCGAATAAAAATCTGGAGAAAGACTTTCCCTAAATGGAATTTAGGGTAAATTCTATTATGTACAGTAATTGCCCTGGGTCAAGTGAAATCTGGGGGCTTAAATCTGTGGTTCCAAGGAATGTCCTTGCCGCATCTGATCTCTACGTCGTTGCATTAGGAAAAGTAAGTATTTATTACTTTCGATTCCCCCTCTTCCACCTCCACATCTTTTACTCCGCGTCTCTCCCACACTTTCTTTGTCTAATATTGGGCTGTTTGTTCCCCAGGTTTTTGCTTTCTTACACTTCCCGTTTGTCTATCTTGTACCCTTTACCCCAACCCGGGAAAGATGGAAAGCAACCCAGGAAAACCTGGCAACGGCCGAGATGTTCAACAGACATCAGAGACATCCAGCACTACTCACGATGTCGTGGCCATCAATGAAAAATCAGACAATCTGCACCAATTGGAAAATGCCTCCCCCGATGGCCGCCTTATACTCACCGAGGATATGTGCTACGACAGACTAGGATACTCCTTCAGCGAGAAACGCAAGTGGTTGATCATTGGTGTTATTTTCCTAGTCCAGGTCTCCATGAACTTCAACACCTCGCTCTACTCCAACGGTCTCTCCGGTATTTCGGAGGAGTTCGGTGTCTCGATGCAAGCTGCCCGATGCGGTGCCATGATTTTCCTGGTTCTATACGCTTTCGGTTGCGAGCTGTGGGCACCATGGAGTGAGGAGTTGGGTCGCAAGCCCATTCTACAGCTTTCTCTGTTGTTCGTCAATATTTTCCAATTGCCCGTGGCACTAGCTCCGAACTTTGCCTCTATCATGGTCGGTCGAGCCCTTGGAGGTCTCTCATCGGCCGGTGGTTCGGTGACTCTGGGCATGATTGCAGATCTATGGGAGGCGGATACCCAACAGTATGCGGTTGCGGCTGTTGTGTTCTCCTCAGTGGGTGGCTCGGTTCTGGGCCCAGTCATCGGTGGTTTTGTGGAGGCCTTCCTCCCCTGGCGCTGGAACATCTGGATTCAGCTTATCTTCGGTGGCTTTGTCCAGATCATGCATTTCTTCCTCGTTCCCGAGACCCGTACCACCGTCCTCATGGACCGCATTGCAAAGAAGATGCGTGAGAGCGGCGAGAACCCCAACATCTATGGCCCAACCGAGAATATGACCTTCCGTGAACGTTTCCCTCCCCGTGAGATCCTGGCTACCTGGATCCGTCCATTCCGCATGTTCTTGACCGAGCCAATTGTCTTAACTCTCTCCCTATTGAGCGGATTCAGCGATGCCCTGATTTTCATGTTTATCCAGTCTCTGTCCTTGGTCTACGGCCAGTGGGGATTCAACACCTGGCAACTCGGTCTTGCATTCATTCCCATTGTGGTTGGATACTTCATTGCGTGGATCTCTTGGTTCCCAGTGATCAAGCGGAACGTGGCCGAGCGTGCCGCCAACCCCGATAGTGAACGTGCCCAGTACGAGTCTCGTCTGTGGTGGTTGCTGTACACTGCACCCTGCTTGCCTATCGGTTTGATTGGCTTTGCCTGGACCAGTCTGCCACAATGCCACTGGATCGGATCTATGATCTTCGCTGCCATCATCGGTATCGCCAACTATGCTATCTATATGGCCACTATTGACTACATGATCTGTGCTTACGGTCCCTACTCTGCCTCGGCCACCGGTGGAAATGGATGGTCGCGCGACTTCCTGGCTGGTGTTCTGACCATTCCCGCGACTCCCTTCTTCACCAACATCGGTAGCACAGACCACGTGGAATGGGCCTGTACCATTCTTTGTAAGTTCCTACACGTAGCCATGTCTCAAATCGTTGCTAATTTTGACACCGTGCAGTCTTTATCTCACTCGTGTTGGTCGCTGCTGTCTACGTCATCTACTGGAAGGGTCCTGCCCTGCGCAAGCGTTCTCCGTTTGCCCAGCAGTTGAACGAGGCTCGCCACGACCTGGCCATCCAGGGCCGACGCGTATCCAAGGTTCCCGAAGCATCGCGGGCTAACTCGTACGCCCGATCCCAGCAAGATCTCCGCCTCCGCCAGGCCCTTGGCAGCCGCCCCGGCTCCCGTATCAACTCTCGGGCCAACTCGCGCGCGAACTCCCGCCGCAACAGCGTGAACAATTAAGACTGGAGAGTCAGCCTCAAATCTCCAAATATCCTCAACACCAAACCAAAAGACAAGACTTGACTCAAAAATGTGATCATTAATAGGCAATGCACTCTTAGCGATGGTGGCAATCTATACAGCCACTGTCTACGATATGGGCTTGCAATGGAAAGGACTGGGTTGGAGATTTAGGCGCATTTCACACCTTTCTTTCTCTGTTCATGTTTTGGTCAATGGCATTATTCCTTACGCTGGGCGTGGTGGACTTGTTTAAAAAAAATTATTTCTCCGGATGATCGCTGGGCATACGACTGTCTGACCAGGATGTCTAGGTGGCATCCTCGTTTTAGAAGACGGCTTACTCACTTAATGTGTTGCTTCTACCTGGCTAGCAAAGGTCTTGATGGAATTTATGGACTGCCAGGTTGTTATGTACTTTAGTCCTTCGGCTCTGCGATACCTTTTTACGAATTCCATGAATTAGCTCATCGTTCACACAATCTTTTTTAAAACGTATATTGTTTCATTACAAATTTAAACATGAAAACCCTAAGTACTCACCAGATGATCTACAACAAATATTAACATTTTCCGATCACGATACCCCGGATATCAATTCTCTAACAAGTACTATACCGACGATCAGCGGAGTTGTCGCGTGGGTTCACAACTTAGTGGGACATAGATCGATCTGATCCACCCGGCTTCCCGACTGTCCCGATGTTAGAGTAGCATTGGTGAATGTGGGCCTTACCGGATGCGGCATGATATCAACTTTCAAGCAGGTCCCCGGACTTGAGTTACATTACTTGATTAGGCACATGGGGTTCCGTTCTAGGTGTTACTGCACTATGTGGTATTTGAGGCAGCATCAACTTGATATTTGGATGCGGGTTACCCTGTGGCTTGCTCAAGTGGTCTAGATGCAGTCTTTCGAGCTTCTTTGGTCTCGAACCTTGCAATGTGCAGGTGATACATCTTGGCAGAATATGAAGGTAGAACTTGAAGTTAGATCTGCCTCCCGAAGCCTCTATCCGAGATATTGGGCGTCTTTCTCTATGCAGTGCGTCTGACAACGTATCTATGATTTCCGGCTCTGAAGGTAAATTGGGCGCCTAGAATAGTCCATCTAGAACGCCTTATTGGCGCCTTGTTAGTGCTTTTTGGCCGGGAGTTGAGTCATTGATGTCTTGATCAACCTCAAGCACTCGTATTTGGAAGATTCCTACGATTCCGCGTAATTGCAGTTAAGTTAGTGACCTCCAGTTGCCTCTGATTACCTATGAAAACGGGCAACTAAATACGTGTAAGCAGACCTGCCTCTACATCAGGTATCTCTGTGTTTTCTCATTCACACTGCCCAGTGTTTGTACAGTATTGCAAATTGTATTCAAATTCCTAGTCAAATACGACTGGGGTGTCAGATTCGCTAAAAATGCTTTCCAGCAAATAAATTCTAGGCTTTTGCTCAACACGACCTACACTTCGAAGCCCAATGGTGTACGAAATGGGGAATTCAATTATATATCCCATGTTTGAAGAAGTCTAGTCTGGTATCATACCCTTGTCCCAGAATTAAGTAACCGCATCTCTGTTCCAAATTTAGTATAACCCCTCGTAATAAGGACCTTCCTAGGGTGAAAGAAATGAAAGATAGCTTGAGGGATCGTGTCAAACACGTACATGCATGCCTCGTGGCCCATCAGGTACCCGTTATTACCTTGGCAGAACTCGGAATTTTGATAAGAGCATCGAATACTAATAAAGCCTGATATAGTAATTCGAGGTTAGATTGACCATGCTGTTTAGAGTAGAGGGGTGTCTTAATCCTAAGTTTTGTTGCTGGAGGTCCTTGGAACTCCTGCAACTATAGCTCTTCCGCCTCTTTCTACCGCCCTTGATCATAGTAGGTCGAGTCGAGGCCTCTCATGCTGTTTTGAGTTCTGCGATGCTCTTGTCCCAAGATTTTCTTGTGGGCGTGAAACACCTGGACCTATAGCGCTTCCACTTCCTTTAATCGACCTTGATTGCGATATACATATATTGGCTAGCGTGTTCATGCAGACTGGAGTATGTATTGGGGTTCTCTAGTCCTAGGACCTGCTGAAAAGTATTTACTACCTGTTTGTGTAGCACTTCTGCCTCCTTCCATGGACGTTGGTCATTGTAAATCGACGCTAGATAGCCACGGCTGGCTAAAGTATTGACATCCTTTGGTCCAAAGACCTGCTGACGGGTGTCTACCACCTGTCTCTATAGCGCTTTTACACGCCTTAAAAGACCATATATGTGATATGTGGAGGCTAGGCTACCCATGCTGCTTAGAGTACTGTGATGCTTTGGTCCTAAGGCCTTATTGCGGGTATTTAAAACATGCTATTGGAGCTATTTCGGTTACCAAAAATGTAGACTTTATAGGTGCAGACTCACAGTTAATATGACTTATATATTATTTGCTTTCTATCTAGGCAAAAGGTCCCAGCCCTGGGAATGTTCAAGACAGCGCAAAGATATGTGGGATGATCAAGCAATGGCAAACACACAACACCCATAATAACGTACGAAGGAGCAAAATACCGTAGGGGTCAAAGGAGGGAAACCTTAGGACTATGTTTCCCACCACTGCTAGTAACCGGTATTGGCCCCAAATCTTGGTGGTCAGGCGCATGGTTTCATGTGAGAGAGCCGATATAGAGATTATGGTCCGTGCGTCCGGGACCAGAAAACGCCAAATCCCAAATTCAACCGGAACAACGCGCCAGTGCAAACTAGGAGAGTATGAGCTTCCCCCTACGTCTCGGGAAATTCTCCCTGTGTCGGCCTATTGTAAACTGCAGACGTCCCATTCCAAATCTTTCACTCCGAATGGCATCGAGCACTCCTGCACCGCGCTTTGCGGAGGGTGAAGACCCACACCAATTGAGTTCCGACACTACCTCACTGCAGCAACAGGGCTGGGCACTGGATGCTGAGGGGATGGGAGTCACTAAGACGTTCCACTTCAAGAGCTATTTCAAAGCTGTGGTGAGTATAACTTATTGTGTTATGGGGGTTTTTGATTTAACCTCGTCTAGTCATTTCTGAATATGATTGCGGCCGAAAGCTCGGTCAAGAAGCACCACCCCACTATGACTATTGTGAGTTTTTTTTTTACTCTTCTGACCCTTCTTCCTGTCCAGCCGAAATGGAGAGGTTGAGGATCCGTTGGTGGATCAACAAATCTAAACAAAGAAAATCATGTTCACCAAGCTAATGTGGTCCCAGCGGTTCGGCTCCGTTGATGTCCATTGGACCACACATCACCCACGCGGCCTCACCCACAAGGATATTGCTTTAGCTCGACACTGTGATGCTGGAGCTGAATTGATAGGAGCCGTTGAACCTGGACAGGGACTGAAGTGCGGACCAGAGAAAAAGTGAACGGTCAGAGTTTAAGATTAAAATGTAATTAGGGAAGGCTTAGTGGAGCGAACGTTTATGCTCCACTTGACGCGTGGGATTCGAGATGATGTGGTTCCATGTAAGCGAGATGGAGTCGATCTGATAGTTGTGATGTGGTGATTGCGGATGCCTAGAATAGTATCAATTCGATACCCTTTGCTAGGGCTACTGAGTTCCTATACTCGAGGCGAAGTAGAAAGAAAAAGGGGCGGATTGGATTAGCTCGACTTAAATTCATGCACCTCGCATCACCTCCTGGTAGATCCTTCTCCCCCCACTTTTCCCCAATTTCTTTCTCCTGAATTCCTCCTGAAACCTTCGAAATTTCTTGGGAATTCAGAGAAAGACAGAGAATTCAATACTTTCGTTCATTCCTTATCAATTTCCTTCTATGACGTTGGCCTCAACGGCCGTGCAGATGCGCCCACGTTCTTTAACCCCCGTGTCGATCTTTTCCCCCTTCATCCTGACCTCCTTTTCCTATGAGTGATGAATACTGAGGTGTGACGACGATCAAATTGGACGTCGCAATGTCTGAAAATATAATGATGGGTCAAGAGCCCACGCCATCCATGTCCTTTGGCGAACGGCGTGGGCATCGCCTTGCGCCGCTAAATACAAACTTTGCCCGGCCAGCTGCAGCCCCGGCCACTAAATCCCAGTCACGTTCACGTCCTCGTCCATCCGAATATACCAGCACCAATGGCTCGGAGGGGCCGGTCCCTCTCCAGAGCCCGGTGCGGCGCCAATCGTCCAAATCTTCGCTACGCAATTTGTTCAGTCGCGACAAGTCGTCGCGTGCCGCTGCCGCACCGGATACCAAGTTAGCTGAGATTGAAGAATCCCAGCCGCCTTCAGTACAACAATTACAACCAATTGTGCCAATTGTGCCAGAACCAGAGACACTACTGTCCCCGGGCCTAACCAGCCCCGGTACCGATCCAACCACTCCGACAACGCTCACGTCCCCGACAACACCTCGGGCCCGTGCCACATTGAAAACGGTTCGACCGCGGCCCGCCGAGGCGAATCCGCCCCCATCACGGGAGCAGTATGGATGGAAGCCACCACCGTTATTTCAAGCCTATCCGCAATCGACCAAACATGAATGTCTCACGGCGCCAGCGATGTCGGCAGATGCGATCTTACGCCTGCATGCGACAACCGGGAAGAGTATGGCGGAGGATGCTAGAAACCAGATGGGGCAAGAGGATGCGAAGAAGAAAGAGCAAAGGGAACGGAAACATCTTCGCACATTGTCAGGGACGATCAACAAGGTTGAGTGGACCAACAAGATCTACGTGCTGGCCACGACGGGTTTTATTCTCCAATATGCCGGGGAAGGGAAGCACGATCGGCTGCCAGAAAAGATGCTGCAATTGGGTCCTAAGTCGGTGGCATTTGCCAGTGATGCAATTCCTGGGAAGCACTGGGTTGTTCAGGTCTCACAAAATTCAGGTGTCGATTCCATTCCAGATGCAGAGCCGTCGAAGCCTAAGCTCTCATCTCGCTTTGGATTTCATCGATCTCATGCGCGTCGTTTAGCCCGCAGCTTCCTCTTGGTGTTTGATAACCCGGACTCCATGATTGCCTGGCTTATGGCAATTCGTGCTGAGATTGAATCTCGCGGTGGCCCCAAATTCATAACTGAAAAGTACTCGGATGATGATGCAGATGCTCCTCAGCTTCGGTCCAAATCTAGTGTTCGACAGATGGTGAAAAAGGATCCCCATCGTATCTCGAGCTTGTTTCTTCAGCCGCAGACCCTGCGTTCCCCCGAGGACGAAGATGATGGCACTTCAGTCGGTGGCTTGACCTGGCAGTCACGGCGAAGCTCGTACGTGTCTGTCAGTCGGTCGGTGGTGAATTCAAGGACAGGTTCGGCCTCCACAGGTAGAACGGAAGCTACTGGTTCAACAAACGGAAATGGATCCGAAGGCCCTTCCGCGTTCACCACAATGAGCCCGCCTATGAATCCGCCCCTATCACCCCCGATGGAAAATGGCGCTGCGGTCCTGGAAGTGCTAAAGGAGCCTGAGGTAGATCCACCATATATTCGCAGTCCACCTTCCAGCCAGGAGAAGCGACAGTCCTTATACGGGTCCCCCAAAGTGCAAGCAATCCCAGTGCCTATGAACCACGAGCCAGTTCAGGCCAATCATGTTCAATCCAACATCCCCGAAACCCTAGTCCGATGTGCCTCGCCGCCAGCTCCGAACTTCAGCGTGCCTTTATTTAGCAAGAAGTTTGCGTCAAGACCAGCAGCTGCCTCCATCTCCCAGGTTGCTGCTACTTCTCCTCCGTCTGTAGCTGGTGTTCTGCGCCGAGGTGAAAGTACAGGCGATTTCAGCATCTCCAGTATTTCCTCGCCCCCGCAGTCTCCGACTTATAGCGTTGCAAGCTCGCGTCAGACAGACTCTTCCGAGCCACCGTTTGTGGCCCGCGATGGCACTCGACGCACCTTGCGCGCTTCCAATTCGGAGGACGCTTTATCCAGAGTCATTCGCCAAACACCAGAACACGGTAATGCGTTCGCCCGTATGGCCCGACCGACAGCTCCCTCCGAGGTCAGCCCTCCTTCGTCTCGTCCTCTCAGTTTGGTCGGCCGTCCCGGGCTGGGTATCCATATGGTCAGCGAGTCGGACATACTGAGTATTCCACCAGTCGAGCCAATACCACGAAACCGCGTGTCTACTGCACAGACCGACTATCAAAATATATCACGCCGAAAGAGCATGCCTGGCCTCAGCCTTGGGCCTCCCGCTGCACCTCCACCTAATTGTCCCCTCCCCAAAATACCTTCTCCCATTGCTGCGCAAGCGCTGCCCTCTTGGTCAACCAGTCCTCCCGTCAACCGGTTTTACCAATCACAACAGATTGGTGAACAAGTGCGAGATGACCGGAAAACTGGTGTTCCGAACGGAAATTCGGCACACCCGGTACAAGGTGGCTCGAGAACAGCTGCTCGGCAGTCCAGAATGATTTAATGAGATGATCATTCTTTGTCACAATATACGACCACCCCTTGCGTCAAATTGGTCACTATCTCGTCACTTCTATCATGTCACATATACCCTCGACTAAACGTCTGTCGACTTTATCTACATCACTTATATATTCAAAGAACGACATCTAAGATATACCCCCCTTCATTTCTGTCTTCACTTCGTTTATGCATTTGCATTTTTATTGTCTCAACGTGACGATACCCGCCTTTGTGTCTACTTGGCGTCGATTTTAATGGTTTGGCTTCTTGGCTTTATTTCTTACTACTTCACTTCTTGTACTGTGTCTTATTTATACCCCTTTTGATGTCATTCACAACCATGGAGATTTGGTCTTTTCTCTACCTACTTTGGGCATCGGGTCAGGTATGTGGAAAAATGGAGTTCAGGTTCATTGAAATACAGCATGATCGATTACCATTGGTACATCCAGATTATACAGCTAGTCTTTAGATCCAGTGTAGGAAAATGAAGTTGTTGATCTCATTTTGACGAATCGAACGGGCTTTGATAAGTAATACAAGAGATGAGACAAACGCCGGAACGAGGACCCTAAAAGTGTAGAGTGCAGTTGCGATGAATGGATACAGTCACTTTCCCCTTGATATATTCCACCGGCGCTGACAATGTTTAGAAATAGACTTGAATGAAATTACTCCTCTACTTCCTCCACCCGCGCTGTCAGGTCCCGCTTTACAGGTGCTGAGCTGGGAGTAGATGTAGCTTCAGCCGAGGTAGTAGTAGCAGACGGAGCTTCTGTCGGAGCTGCTGTAGAGGGAGCTGCAACTCCCGACGTGACCTTCTTGCTCTTTTTCTTCTTGTTCTGCGAGCACGTTAGCATGAACTCCAATGCAACCATAGAAATCAATAAGAACATACCTCCTGCCAGCCCCAAAGAGGCTTGAAACTGTCGAAGAACCCAACATCTGCAAACAGATTGGGGTACAGCCACAATCCAGGCGGGACAACGAAAACGGTAACACAAAATAGAATCAACCGGAAGATAGCCATAGCGAAGAAAAGCCCCAAAAGACCCATACATCCAACGCTAAGGTACCAAACACCTTGGCGCAGCATCATAGGCCACAACGGAAATAACACAACGGTAAAGATACCCGCCACAACAGCCGCGGCCATGGCCTTCTGCTTCCATTGCGGTCCCTCCCACTGCCACACGTAGTACATCATCGGTTCGAAAAGTTGTTCTCCCTCGATCTTCACGGTCCACAGGCCCTTTGTCCGGTTCTTAGGCTTGGCGTGGTTGTGGCCTTCGTGCGGGTCGACCTTGCTTACGCGTAGTGCGAGATAGGAGAGTGGGAGGAGCTTGAAGGCGGCCTCGGCTGAGGCGGCGTCTGTCACGGGTGGAAGGAGGGAGTTCTTCTTTGCGGCGGCTTTGGCGTAGGCGGGGGACTGAAGGGCGCGCATAGCTCGCTTGACTGTAGTGTGTTAGGAACCTCATCTGATCCGATGATTTTGAAGGAGCTTTGCGCAGTGAGTTGCATACCTTTGAACATGTCCTTTCGTTCGCCGTTTAGGATACAGGTTCGTGGCTTCAGGGCCTGCGAGCGCAGGAACTTCGCCACGGCCAGCGCCTTGGGGTCCACGGGCTGCCCTGGGCTAACGGCTACCCGCTGCATCTGTTGTTGCGGAGGTCCCTGCTGGGGACTCGGCGATTGACCCGGCTTTTGTTGTTGTCCCGGTTGACCTGGCTGTGGTGATCCCTGGCCCTGTTGTTGCGCCCGCATCGCTTCCATTTGTAATTCCTTGTAGAGCTCCTCTGGTGTCATCTTCCTAGCTTTTGCAAGAGCGAGGAAATTTTGCTTCTTCTGCTCCTTCAATTCTTCTACTGAAATCTGTTTACTATTGGCTTCAAGAGCCAACTGTCGTTCGGCTTCGGCGTTTTTGGCGGCGATGAAGGCCTTTATCTGCTCGGGGCTAGGTTGAGCCATGGCGAAATATAGTAGATCCTTTTTTTGTCGGCAAGGGTATCAAAGAAAAGTCAAACAAAGAAGAGAAAAAAAAGAAGAAGCGTTGTGGTGATTGGACTTGGCCGGAAGTCGAAAGAAAGGAAACATTAGAAGTGGCCAGATCGACTCAGGTGATCGGCGCGCCCGCCTTGCAGTACGTGATGCGGCCTGTGTGAACCCGCACTTAACTTCAAATTACCTAACAACCATGCTCTACTCCGGTTCTCTATGTCTGTCTCGTATAATTCCGACGCCACTCTTGATAGTGCGACCTGGGTGGCTGTCTTGCTGGTTCGTATTGCCAGGATTGGACTAAACCCCCAAACTCAAGTCTGACGCAATGTCCAGAGCGAACGCGACGTCGCCGGCCAAATCCCAATCAACTTTGTAACCAATCCTGCTGTATCATTGACGGCTGCGTGTTTTGGCGACGGCCTTTACGATAAAACGGCCGCTACAAAATGCATTTCCAATCTTCTGTCGGTCGGGTACCGACGGTTAATACTAGACATATATTGGTCAGTCGAACATAGGACATGGACATTTTGCCCTGTCGACATCCCCACCACGGCCGGTGTGACGCTTTCAGCATACACCTCGACCATGAGCAGTGCCTCAACGACATCCACCGTCACATCCACATCCACCGAGTCCGCGTCCGTGTCTGCATCTGCATCCACAACAACCGAGGCAGCCGCGGCAGCCGACGCCACGGTAACGGGATACACAGATTCCCAGGATGATACTGTCTACGAGCTTGGGCCGTACAGATGTACTAATGACCTTGATCTATACACAATATCGCAAATTCTGGTCGGATACTTCCAGAGTACGACATCTAGAGAGGAAACGTATACAACCTGGTTGGCTCTGAACCTCCATGTCGCAGGCAGTGATTCAGCGCCGACAGAGCCTGCATCGGCGGTCACAGGTGATGATTTGCCCAAAACAGAAACGGAGCGGGCTGGAGCGTACCTTGGAACGGTACTAAGGGACTACATCTATACTCCCGCTCAGCTTGCCAAGGACCGAAGCAATCTGAACGAGTCCTGGTATGAGGTTGACACGAGCTACATGCCTATCGTGGAATATTATACGATCCACACGGACGAATCAGGTCAACAGAGCACTCCGGATGGATGGCCGTCTGCAAAATACATCCAGTTTGCCAAATCGGATAGAGTACTGATTGAGTATGGGTCGGTGGATCCCCAGCTGGCCGAGTACGATCTGTCGCAAGATGAAGACGATATTTTCAGTCCGCATTATATGTCATCTGGTGTGAAGATCTCCACCGCGGAGAATGGCACGGTGACTTCGGGCTGCCTGTTTGAACCGGGAGCCACCGCCGTATCCCAAGCCAATTCGTCATGGGCAACTAGTCAAATCCCTGTTACGGATGGAGTATCCACCGAAAGTACCATGGGATCCATCGCCGATGTCATCGCTGGGATTACTGCCTGTGGCATGTCTCCGATGCTAAATAATACTCTTTTTGACCAAAACGCCGGTGCCAATGTCGAGCATTACCGCAATGTATCTCTTTCATCTAGCTGGGCCTGGGCTGTCGGTGAGCCTCAAGGCGCAGGTACTGGTGGCGGTACAAATGGCGAGCCCGCCTTTGACCGCTGCTCAATTATGGATCTATCACTTGAAGGCCGCTGGCGGGCCACCAACTGCACTGAAGTACGACGCGGTGCCTGTCGAGTAGGCAATTCCCCGTTCGCATGGACTGTGACCAATGCAACGGCGAAGTATTCGGAGATTTCGGAGTCTTGTCCACCAGGGTCTACCCTCGCAGTACCCCGAACTGGCCTTGAAAACACCTATCTATATAAGCAGCTCCTTTCCGAGGATTCGACAGTCCTGGACTCGACGTCCTCGGACCCGGTTTTCCGCGAGATTTTCCTGGATTTCAATTGTATTGATATTACTTCCTGCTGGGTCACCGGTGGAGCACAAGCTACCTGCCCTTACGCAAATAATCCACAGCAGCTGGAGCGTAAGACCGTGGTTGTTTCCGTTGTTGCTGGAGTTGTGATTTGTGTCATCTTTGCATTGACCGTTTTTGTCAAGTGTAATACTAATCGTCGGAACTCTCGTCGTCGAAGGCGAGTTATTGACGGCTGGGAGTATGAGGGTGTTCCCTCGTAACATCCTAGGTCGATTATACGCACAACATCTCCTTTGCGGCTTGGGAGCAACCACGCCGTGAACATGAGGATATATGAAATAGGCGCCACGGCGGTCTTTCCACCTGTACCACCAACGGTCAACGGTCCCATGACCTTTTTTGCACCAGTCTTCTCTGCATAAAATTCTTAAGCTTTGAATATGTGATGGCTCTCTTACATCTATCGTGTCTCCTTGACTTCAAATATATCATTCAAATGGTAAACTTTGTCGGTTCAGTGGATAGGAGATACTAACGGGAGGTCGAGGCTGATAAAATTTCTTACCCCGCACCCTGCAAAGTCCAAAGTGCCCAACATCAGGAAGCAGGGGGCTTTGGGGAATATTACAGCCACTGCATGTCCCGCATCGAAGCACTGAGCCGCATCCATGGTCCAAAAAGCCTACTGGCCTCATGTTATGGCGTCCTCATACCATAACACAAGTCATTCAATGCACGTAACGATTCCTTGCATACCAGTTGGGTCGAGGGCATTGTCTCATACAACGGGCTCAAGCCATTTTCAAGCATGAGTGCCTAGCATACCGCAGATCGAATTTGCCTATAGCCAACCCGGATGGCCCCCATCCCTCCTTCTCAAAAGTGCCTCCAGAGCCACACCACTGATAGATGCCCTTTCGTCGCATAAAAGCACAGAACATGTTAAACTGTTCGATCTCACCCCTCGTAATTTCGGGTAGAAAACCGGAGTAGCAGGTTCTTGGGCGCGGACAGGTGTTCGTGCAGCATCAGCGGACAAATTAGAGGATCCGAAAATCTCAATATTAGACGCTAACTATGCAGGTCACCCTCCTTTATTATGCATGAACCTATTATAAAGATCTAGATAAGGGATCTCAGGCTCCAAAGCATGCTATTGTCTACGGCTTACCTGCAGCCGTCACCCGGGTAGATGTATGAAATTTCACAGTAGCGAATAGCCTTAGGAATCACTCACCGGTTCATCTGGTAATCCTTGCTATTCCAAGTTTGTTCACACCATCAGGGAAGTATCTTAGCAGCAACCCCTGTACTCATTCATATTCATCGTCATACCGACTTTTTGTTTGTATCAGATGAGTGGTGTCTTTTTTGCTTGCTCGTTGTTGGGCTCTTTTTTGATGCCGCACGAGTTGTTTAAATAGGTCGAGGATTCGTGGAATAACCTTGGATATCAAGTCCTTCTTTTCCTTATATGACTATCTTGCTTGAATAGGTGCACCGATTATTTTTGATCTTGTTCATTCATCTGGGTCCTCGGACACCCTTTCCATCCATCGAAACACGGACTTCCCGATGGCGATCCAACTAGGTTCATCTCCCGCGGAAGCAAAGGACAATAGGGAATTTGAGACAGCAGACGAAGTTGGACATTATTTCAATAAGCTTCTTCGTATAGCTGGACAGAGTTTGGACAAATCGACGGGTGCAACTTCCGAGACTTTGAAACGTTTTCTTGAATCGATTCAGATAAATAATCGAGCTTCTCTGAGACAATTCCTCAAAGAATCTGGTCTGAGCACCAGCCCAGAGTTGGCGTATACAGAGTTTAAAGAACAATATGAGCCCTTGCTTGTGAATCAGGTACTCTATCTCATCGACGAGGAGTTTCTGGTTAGAAAACACCGCCATGTTACCAACCCCTATGCACCTCCACCGCCCGCCAAAAGAATTGAAATAATGATGAGTGCAATTCTCTGGGCAGACCAGCTTTTTTCCTCATGTCGGTGCTTGGATTGGAAAATTCAATTCGTGGGTTTTCCATGCGTTTCCCTCATGAAATACCTCAACTGGCTTGGAAAGGTTCACCAGCGCGGTTTCTTGAAGGGGCACGAATCGAACGATCGGGACGAGAATATCTTGAAAGGATTTTGGCGCTGGTTCGAAACGCATGACAAGAGACCAATCAGGTTGGTATTTGCTATGGCCCGTCACGGGCTGGTGAGAGACGTCCTGCAAGAAATAGGTGTTTTGCGGGACATTATTGAGGAAATGGGTAACTTGAATAGGGTCTCGGTGCCAATCGGAAATGGGGTGCATACATTGGCATAGGTGGGAAACGCACAAGCTTCAAAAATTTATGTTCTGACATCTTCGCTTATTTTGTTTGATACCGATTTGGGGCCAAGTTTGATCCTGCCCAAGCACAAGCTAGAGATATGAAATACTCCCTTGCTAGCTACTTAAATCGTGTTTCCGAGCGTAGACAACATCACAAGCGACGCTGAGCTAGAAATAGTGTTCGGTGACGCGGAAAAGGTCCCAAAGTCTATTATGATCGGCGATCCAGACCTGAAAGACCTCTTCGATTACAGGGATGTTGAATCCCGGGCCGAAAAGTTATTAGATCTCCTGGTCAGTGCGACGGCGTTAAAAGCCAATAGTCGGAGATTGGAGAAAGGGCAGCAGGGGAAACGATGCTGTTTGAGGGCATTCAGTCAAGCTGCAGCATTTAAAAAAGACCAAAATTGGGTCGTTTTTCCTGGTTCAAATCTGAAGAGCTCAGTACTAAATTTGTACTGGGAAAGCTATGAGCTTGGATGCGAGAATGGCGCAGGAGAGGTAAGCTGACCATCGTGGATGTAGCAAAAGTACTTCCTTTGACCAGGCTGCGAGTCCTAGGAAATTACTCCGGATTGGAGCCTGTCTAGCACGGGCCAGGCTGATTTATCTTCTCGACCTTGATGTCGGGCGATATAAAGGGGCAAGTACCAAGCTCCTAACTTCATCAGCTCAGGCAGCATTAGCCCTCGAAACGCGGAAAGAACAAGTCATTGGCATCGAAAAGAGGCAAGCCAAAATGGCAGAAGCACTAGCCAGGCGAGATACTGAGCCTTCCGCGCAGGAAGGGCCAATGGGTACTAAGAACTTTTTTCTCAATATCACGGAGTTTCGCTGATTCTTCTTTTTTTCGGCGGAGACAGGGAATCCATACATACAAGCATTCCGTGTTGTGGTATTGTGCTTGGAGGGAAACCCAGATGCCGAGCAAGCCACAATCCAAGAAGTGGCTCTGTGCAATAGACTCGGTGAAATTGCGGAAGCTGATATCACACATCATGCGCATAGGAAGACATGGGCACTTCGATGGCTTGTCTTCACATACTGGGTCTTTTGTGGGACGAGAAACGCCTGGGAGTGGGATGTTGAGAGGATACGGGAAGAGTGCAGGAGAGAGCAGGAAGAAAAAAAGTATTCAAGTAAGCTGCAACCCAAGTCACGAGTGCAAGGGAAAATCAGATACATTTGGCCTGCGATTGCTGCAAGCGATGTATCGGTTCTGTGTGATGAGATCGGTGGCTGACGTTGCGCTTTTAGACGAGGCCTATCTGCATTTCCTGATGTCTTTTCGTTTCACACCTGCCCGTTTTGCGGCTTGTCAGACCCTAGGGACCTCTCGCGCTGGATAAAATTAGATCCCAAGATTTGCAATCCGTGGACTTGTGCGGTCGCGTCAACAGTAACTTCCAGAAGGGGAAGCAAGGGGTGGCAGGAGAATTATTCTCTGATGGAGGGCTGAGGAAGGATGTGAATGGCTGCTATTCTTCCGGTATGCTGGTTGGTCAGCGAGTCTATGTACATACGGCTGAACAGGCAAACATCCATGCATCAATTCAGGATCTTCAGTTGTACTAGTCTGACAATTTCGACTATCGCATGGATCTCGTCAAACATGTGAGCCATCTCCCTCTGTTTTGGCTCACTGGCTGACATCTTTATTGATTGGCTTTCCGAGCAGTTGGATTATAACGCTACAACCAAACCCTGAAGGTACACGGAACATACCAATATCATATCCGATCTCTACCATTGCTTCATCAACTCCCTTAACTAGAAACAACTTCGAGGCGCGTCAGTCTCTTCTGTTAGGACTTTCCATATTGAAAAGGTGTCTTGACCAGTCAAATACCTAGACTTTGCCCTGTCCTACCCGGCTCTTGAAGTAGTACTTCAGAAACGGGGAAACCAATCAAGTAGCTTTATGGCCTGGTCCGCACTCAAAATTCCACTACATAGACACAATCCCATTCCCCCACCGGAAAAAAAAAACCCTGGTTCTCTATTTGTCAGACTTACCATCCGTGTGCTTTGCTCACAGCTCTAGTCAATCTGCTTTCTTGACTCCTGTAAAACGTACTCTTCTAGAATTTCGTAGATATGCCCTCCTCTGGGCCTAGATGTACCCTGCTCAAGATCGATTATAACTATGATGCGGGTTAGAAGCCCAATCCATGTATCGTAGCTCTATACCTTATAGGAATTGCTTCACTCCACAAGGCAGGGTGGCTATGAGATCTTGCGGAACAATTCAATCAAGGCTGTTTCCCATGATTTTAGTGAGCTTTTGTTCAATACAAACGGCTCCTCGTTGACAAGACTACACATTGAATCTTCAAAATTATCACAATCAAAATGCTATCTAGAGACCTCGCGTTCCGCACTAATGAAAAGGGGCATTCCGTTTGAAACTTGGCCTGTAAAATAGTTCAATATCATGAATTGCTCTGAAGGGCCTTTTTCTCTGAATCAGCAGAGAAAGGACAGTCAAGACCGTATAATACCTTATCATGTCCCGTCTGCCCGCCATCGAATCTCCTCCGGCCGCGACTAGGCCCTACAATGAATTTCAATAACGATGGGCCTAGAGAATTTACATAGGCATCTATGAGATGAAAGTGACGCGTTTAGAATAGGCGACGAAAATAAATTGCAGAGGACTTTACTGTCTCGACATTATTCTTCTCATACTCCTTGGGAAATCCTCTACATTTGAAGTTCCCTACTAGGCCCAATGTAGATATGCCTGGCATAAGCAAAGTAGTATACAACCGCAACAAGGCTACACCCCCCAATACCTAGGACACTCCAGTTCATGTCTTCAACGCTTGGATGCACCTTAGCAGGCCAGAAGCTGAAAAAGACCACAATAACGATATAAAGGATGGCGAAAGCATTTATCGCGGTACCCCAGATGCCGGGGCAATGGAAGGTTCCCCAGACAAGCTTCCCACCGGGCGCGTTGATAATGCCTTCCTCGCTATCATCATGTCGGTAGATATCGCCTTTCATGCGACGCCAGAGAAGCAAGACTAGGACCATGAGATAGGAAAGGTACAGGCCAGACACTGCCATGGACACAACGTCTTCAAGAGCAACACTAGAACCAACATTGATGAGCGCTAGTATCGCACTGATGAAGGCTGTAAGTACGATAGAGTATATTGGCAACCCCCGAGATGAGGAAACCTATAGAACAACAATTAGTCAACGGGATAACTGAATTGATTTGCTATTCTTACCTGATTCCACCAATGCCAGCCCGGCACGCCCTTATCTCGGGAAAATGACCAAAGCTGACGAGATGCCGCAGCTAGTAGACCCATAAGTGAGCAGCAGTAGATAACCAATATGATAGAGCACATGAACAGTGATCCAGAGAGCGAGTTGGTCGCTTCGTAGAATATCTCCATAAATGGATATCCAGTACGGGAGTGTAACGCGTCTTCAAGGTCGCCAACGCAGAAGAGCACGGCGATGAGCATGCCAAAACCAAGACAACCATTAACTAAGACACTAAGCATAAGCGCTCGAGGAATGACATATGATGCATTTTCAACCTCTTCAGACATCTATTCGAAGCAATTCAGAATGATCACAAAGAGACTTTAGCTATGTAGGAACTTACATGTACCGCGGCATCACCCCCAGCGAAGCCAAAAGCACAGCTCGTCATTCCGACGAACCAGGACAACCCCTGCGTACTAAACCCGCCGCTGTTCAGAAATTGCAAGAATACTTCTTCTTTTGGCTTGTGATCCGACAGATATGCTAAGGGGATCATGATGCCGAAAAATCCAAGGATGTGCACGACCAAAAGAACAGTCTCAATACGGGGCAGGAGCTTTCCACCAGCCATATTCACGACCAACGCGCAAAGCAGAGTAGCCCAAACAATAGTTGTACCTTGCCAAGGTAATGAATCATAAAGAGTATTTCCCAGGGTCGCAGCGCCTTGGATCATCGTCCCGGTTAAAAAGGCAGATGATGCAAGGGCAGTCTGCCACCCAAGAATGGCCCACCAGCCTAATTGTTAGCATTAGTAAGGGTCAACAGGGGGCAATCTTCCTATTACTCGCATGGCGTAGAATTACCTGTAATATAGCTTAGAAATTTCTGGAATTTGATGGGGGCAAGCATGGCAGCCCAGTGATATTGTCCTCTGGCGGTTGGCGCCCTATTATATAGTTAGCGTCAAAAGTTTTCAGTTAGGACGAGCAACATGCATTGATGTCAACTCTGACAAGACGACGAAAATGGCGGCTGTGCCTATCCATCCAAATATGAAGGCATACACAGTGCCACCGGATCCACCGCTAAGACAAGTTAGACTTCATCAGGACAGCAGACTCTTGGGGGTATGAACTTCGCTAGAGGCCCAGTGAAGGTGCTGGGCGAAAGACTATTAGGTTGAACTTGAACAATGGGAAACAGTCCGGCTCACCCAAGCAAGCCTTCCCAAGTACCAAGGAGGGTGCAGCTAAAGCCAAAAATTGATAAAGTGCCAAAATTTCGCTAAGAAGATGCAGGTTAGTCGTCTGAGACAGTAGTACTCATTGCCTTAATGATCCATTTATGTACCTTGAGAATTGGCTTCTTTCCAATTTGTCGAAGATGCGTATTGTCGTGCTCCCGGTTGGACTTTCGGCTGGAAATCCCGCCCGAAATTGTGACGGGCGCGTCGCTCCTCTGTTCATGTGCTTCCATGGTATGAAGTTAGAGTAGTAAACGGATGATAAAGAAGATTGTGTAGAAAGAATCTACGCCCTGGGAAGAGAAAGCTAAGTGTGAAAGGAAAAGGAGAAACCGAAAACAATTGGAATGCAGGAGAGCGCAGTTCCACAGATGTATTTAACGCAAGGCACGTGCTAGAAGAATCCTGAGGCTGACATTTCGCAACTCTTTGGTATATTGGCAGTTGGCAACGATACGGCTGCGAATCAACATTGAAGGATCAACAATTAGTGTAAGTGATATCTTCGGCATCTCACTCCCTGTGACCAGGTAGCTTGGCAGGATCCATCGGTAATTGGAAAAAAAAAAAAAAAAAAAAAAAAAAAGGACAACTACAAAAGTATACAGGTGGTCATTCAAATATGTCAAATTGGGTACTAACTAACCCGAAACGCAAAGATGATATCGCTACATGTCGTTCATGATGACACAAAAATAAGAGAACGCCGTATTCGCAAACAATAAAAATAACAAGAATAGTATCCTCCCAAAGTTCCTTTCCTTTCCCTGTAACCGAATCATGAAAATCACAATCCTGCAAACCGTGCCCATCCAGCAGCCCGAATCTTTCCATCCGGAGTCTGATTCGGACTAGGAACTGCGCTCGGACTGGGACGTACTTCCACGCTCTTGCCTCCTCGTCCTTCTTCCGCAACCTTACCACTTACATCGCGGCGACGTCCAACACCTAATCCGGCAATGTAGCTTCCGTACGAGGATAGCGATGCTCCAACTCCTCCCACGAGACCGGGCCGAGCTGTGTCTGCGCCGGAATTGCTGACCACTCGGCCCTTACGGTCTCCTTCGGCCATGGCGGGAGATGACGGAACACGAGCGCTGAGGTATCCCTCGTCGTCACTGTCATCCTTCTTCAGAGACTGGTATGCAGACAACTTCTTGGTGCGTTTTTTGGTGAGCTTGGATGGTCCGCGCTTGACTTCCTGGGCGCTGACTTGACGCGGCGCAATGCTCAGCCCGGAGTTGTTCTCTTCCAGGTCACCGTAGAAACGATTCTTGGATGTTGGGGAGTCGGGGGTTTTATGCGGAGTGAAGACTTGGGCTTTTTGGTTTTGCGAGAGATTGGGGTTGTCGCTCAGAGCGTTGCGACGCACCGGGTCAGTATCCTCTTGCTTCTCAGTAAGAACTGGTTGTGGGGTCGGAGGGTTCAGCATGAGTGGGTTGAAAGGGATACCGGAGGTTTCGTCATCGTTGTCATGGTCATGTTCTTCTGGGTCGGGGAAGATGTTGAATCGCTGCTGGGCTCCAATGTCTTGTTCGTCGTTGTCATCGTTGCCATAGTACTCGTGCGCTGCTACGGAAGCGTACTCGCCACGTGTGTCCTCAGGGATTACACTTCCGACGCTGGGTGGATTTCTTTGGGGGTATGCGAACCAGTCTCGAATGCCACTACCTGCCGAGGGCGCAGACCTATCTGTTCGTCGGCTGTACACGGAAGAAGACTGGCGAAGAGTGGTAACGTTGTCCTGGTCGGCTTGGCCCTGAACATCACTGACGGGGGATGGATAGCGCTCGTCGTGTGCAACCCAGTTATCAGACACGGGACTCACGGATTCGGACCTGTCAGCAGTGCGAGAAGCTAGGTGACGAGTGTGGATGCTTGGGTCCACGATATTTGGCGACCGTGCAGGCACATTGTGATATTCCGGTGCAGTAGTGGCTGTGGCTACATTGTAAGATCCGTCGGCAGGGCTGTGGTAATATCTTTCCGGAGCTGGGGGCTCTAGGGAGAAACGGTGTGGCTGAACGAATATCTGGGATTGGCGTTTCTCGTTGCTCATGTCCACTGAACCGCGGATGGTTTCACCACCGAAGGAATCTTCACGGGTGTGCATAAATGGAACAGTACGTGGAGAGCCCATAAGTGGATCTTCCATATTCGAATGCAGCGTTGATGAGCTCATGTGTTTTTCATCGACGTCGATCTCCTTGCGGAAGCTTTTGCGCGGACGAGCTGTCAGGTTATCCTCGAGTGGGTTCATGTCAGGTGGGAGATGAGAAACTTTGCGGAATATCACTGCCAAAAAGATCGAAAGGCAAAATGAGATAAGATGCAGTCCTGTGTTCGCAAGTGCACAGATGAAGGTGGCTTCGACGATATCAAGCGTGATTTCACTATTCTTGAAAAGAGTCCCCCAGCTGTAAGTACCCGTCGCATAGTCAGCATGAGCCACATATGCTGTGAATACGTAAAATGGGATTAGCCCAGCATCCAAAATGCCAGCGAACACTCCGTAACTAGCTTGAGAGGCAGGAGGACGCGTAACAGGAGATCGGCAGAAATGGTAGACACCGTAGAGGGTGTGCAGAATTGCGACAATTGGCTACTACAATTAGCATTCAGCTTTTTCCACTGGAATGAGCAACTTACTCCGGACCGCATGATCCAGATAATCGTCGTGCCCGCATTTTTTATAACGATGGAGCAAAACAGGGATGCAAGTGCACCGAGTAACGTAATGGACCGTAGACCTAGCTGGGTTCCTCTGACACCTTTAATCCACTTCTTGGCCTTCGGGTTCATCGGCGTGTGCGATGGCTTCTTATCGAGACTTTCCCACTATATATGGGCAATGCATTGTTAGCCGTTGTATAATACGCAATATAGGAATCCCACCATACCGAGTCAGGGTGTCTATTGAAACTAATCAAAGGCCCCTCTGGCTTCTGCCTGGGTGATGCAGGAGTCCGGCTCGCTTGCGTCACAGCCTTGGGATTGAAACCCGGGTCGGTCGGTCCATTGAAGCTGTAAGTGGAAGGACGATCATAGAGGAATGGAGGCTCTGATCTGCCCATAGTAGCGACTGAAAGCCTCCCGTGGCAGCCACGCGAGATCGATGGAATTTGGTAAAGGAATGGAATGAACCGTGGAATGATGCGATCTGACAGTGGGAAACCTTAAGGTATGCGACGCGATGTGGGTTGTGCGGAGTACCAGAGGGTCAACACCGATTGTTGGCCTGGCAACGGATGATAGTGGATCACGTGTCCCGATGACTCCGATCTGATTGAACTTATCTACATTGATTATCTTTCCCCACACCACGATGCTCGATCGCGCATTTGTCTGTGCGGGCTGCACAGCGCGCTTTGCTCGCCCGGTACTACGGGCCAAGTCATTCCCCGCACGGTCTGTACTAAGGCGATTGAACAGTAATGTTGCTTCGGGGAACCAGCCCATTCGAGTTGCCGTTGTGGGCTCTGGGCCGGCAGGATTCTATGCTGTAGCAAGGCTATTGAGCAAGCATGCTGATCTCAAGGTTGACATGTTTGAGAAACTGCCGGTGCCATTCGGATTGGCTAGATATGGTGTAGCCCCGGATCATCCAGAGGTCAAGGTAGGTACCGGTAACGCACTGCAACAGCTTATTATGTCTCAATCGGCTTGCAAATATGATTGAATCATTTATCTAATTGTGTCTTCGTAAAAACAGAATTGTGAAGACAAATTCACCGAAGTTGCAACATCCTCACGCTTCAACTTTGTCGGCAATATCGAGCTCGGAAACGACCTACCTCTCACTGCACTCAAACCCCACTACGATGCTATTCTCTTCGCATACGGAGCGTCGCAAGACAAGGAGCTTGGAATTCCTGGAGAGAACGCTCTGCGTAGTGTATACTCGGCCCGCTCCTTTGTAGGATGGTACAATGGTCTACCCGAACATCGGGACTTGAACCCGGACTTGTCCAGCGGTGAGGATGCAGTGATCGTTGGACAAGGAAACGTAGCCCTTGATGTCGCCAGAATCTTATTATCGGACGTGGATGCGCTTCGGACTACGGATATTGCCGACCATGCTCTGGAAGCACTATCTCGGAGTCGGATCAGGCGGGTGCGCGTGGTTGGTCGCCGAGGCCCGTTACAGGCATCATTCACAATCAAAGAGGTCCGTGAATTACTTCAACTACCTTCCGTCTCGTTCGAACCGATCAGGCAAGATGTGTTTCCTCCAGAAGATGTTGTCAATGCCCTACCTCGGGCCCAGAAGCGATTGATGCAGCTCCTCGCCAAGGGCTCCGCCAATGACCCCGAGACAGCGACCAAGAAGTGGTCTTTGGATTTCCTCCTCTCCCCCGAGGGCCTTGATTGGTCACCAGTATACCCTTACCATCTCTCGCATGCTAAATTTTCTCGTAATGAGCTCGACCCCTCCGACCCTTACACCGCCAGTTCCAGAGTCACACCGAAATACCTCTCGAATGGAAACCGCGCTCAGACCAATCTCCCCGCCAGTGTCTTCTTCCGCAGTGTGGGCTACAAGTCGCTTCCTCTGCCCGGACTTGAAGATCTCGGTATCGAATTCGATACTCGACGTGGCGTGATACCTAATGATGGGCTTGGTCGTGTGACGAGTCCCTCAGACTCGGGTGAGCCTCGCAAGCTGCCGGACGGGTCATTGATCTCCTACTTGCCTGGTTTGTACTGCGCCGGGTGGGTTAAGCGTGGCCCGACGGGCGTCATTGCATCGACTATGACAGATGCCTTCACCACAGTGGATACTATATTACATGACTTCGCAAGCCACGAAGGCTCTCTCTTACATAACTCCAGTCAGAGTACTGGTCTAGGCTGGGAGGGGGTGAAAGCTGAGGTACAGCAACGTGGACTCCGGGCAACATCCTGGCAAGACTGGCAGCGTATTGACAGCATTGAGCGTGAGCGCGGTCAGCAGAAAGGCAGACCTCGCGAGAAGTTTACACGTGTTGAAGAAATGCTGAAGGCTCTTGACTGATCCCTTTACCTATGTATATTAAAGAAACTATTATACTTCACATGAACCTTTATCCTCACTCTAAATTACCCGTGTACCTCCAGCGCTAGTATCAATGATTTTTCAAGGGCTTACTCGATTCCACACACGCTCTTGTCCACCTCGACATAAGTGGCGGTAACAACACCAAGACTTACAGCCTTGTTATCGGTCAGGCGGTTCATAGCCTCCAAACCAATATTGAATCCACCCGAGGCGACGTCAATAGCAAGAACATTGATAGTCTCGTTGATGTTGCCGGACTCAAAGTGCAGCTGATAACAAGTACCGCAGGCAGGGCTGTTCCAGCCATCAATGGTGAGCGCACCGCCGATCAGAGGGAACGTAGGCAACGAGCCAAATGTGGGGTAGTCGCTGACGAGGCCGTTGACTCCATCTGAACACGCAACTGTGTTCAGAGAGGTTGTGCCAACATCATATTTTTGGTCGTAGGACACTTGCACGGTCTGTCCAGTTGTGGCGATGGTTGAAGCTGGTGCAGGGGCAGCGTTGACGAGATGAGCAGCTGTCAAGAGAGCACAGGAAGTGGCAGTGATGGACTTCATGGTGGATTTGGAGGATTGCTTGATGTTGAAGGTTGAAGGTCTGTTTACTTGGACGCACTCATGGATTGTATACTGAGTTGTTGATCATACCATCGGGCACCCTGGTTTTTATATATCCATGACCGCACTCAAGTGACGGGCTAAATGTACGTTGATACTATTTTTGTATACCTGTTAGGCACCTACCAGATGCATCGGTGCAGGTCTTAGACATTAGGCAAGTCATCGGGCAAGTGAGCCTTGGTCTGGTGCAATGGTTGTTGCAGAAAGCGACCTGAGAGGACTGGCCGATTGCGGGCCCGGGTACAGACGGGCGAAGAGTGAGACATGGTAATCCAGACTCGTGCCCAAGAAGGGAAAGTGCAGTCGTCGTGTAGATCAGCTGCACGATCCCGATGTAGGCTTACAGGTGGCGTATTTTTATCTTTTCCTGTAAGGAAGTAAGGCGTGGCTATGTACATGGTTCGGTCGCATTGGGGAATTTAGATATGAACGGAATGGGTGACTCCGCAATTAGGTACTAAATTGAAGGATTCATATATAAGAGGGAGAATCTTCCAAAATACTGAATAAATCAGGCATTAAATAAAGACCGAAACAATGGCGTGGGAAAGAAAGGGAGGGGTAGTAGGGCTGCAAAAATAAGACAAAAAGAACGTCCCCGGGAAGGCTCGAACTTCCAACCTCCTGATTAACAGTCAGACGCGCTAGCCAATTGCGCCACGGAGACTTGTTCATGTGTTAAGGGATCATCATTATTGAGAAATATGACAGAATGCTCTTTCGGTTCGAATTCTCCAGATTATCCTCCAAGGTGCTCATTTTTGACCTCATTAGGTCTACTCTCTGCTCTGCACTAGTGGTTCAACTCTATTCTGATGAGACCTCTGCTCATTCAAATCTCATCATATTTAGGTATCTTGAATTGCCTTCCCCCTGAACCTCAGAAATGACGATAAAATCTGGTCAAGCAACTCACCTATTTCTGCTGACAAGCATCATGATCAGCAGAGGCACGTGCCAATGAAAATTTAGTGGAAAGCCGGATACTACAGGAGGAAATCTCTTCAGGCATTCAGGAGCCCCAAAGGCAATCGACTTCAGCTTGCGCAATGCGGAGCAATCTCCAGAATTGGTTATGAAAGCTTATACTTCAAGCTTCCCCTTGATCAACATCCCCATTTTTAGACGGGGAATAGCGTTGAAATAAAATGCAAGTTGGTCGTTTGATCTGCTTCACCTTCATCTGGTTGGATCGAAGGATCGGAACTAAATTTCAGCATTCGAATTAATCGTGACCCGGGTCGGGGGCTGTGCGTGGCCTCCACGAGGCTTTCTTCAGACTATTGCTTTGAAGGTGGCGTCACAATGTCACAGTGCGGACAAAAAACAAGCGCGAACTCCTTGTTTTCGTCCAATTCGTGAGTCTTGGTGGATCTAATTTTTTTTTTGGCTGAACCAATACGAGGAAGATCCCCACTTAGCCTGATCAGACAGTGGCTTCTGTTGACGAGACCCCACGTTTGACCCCATCTTCGTTGCCCCTAATGCAAACAAGCCGATTGATTGCGCGCCCAGCACAGTCTTGGCATGGCGGTTTCCACACCAGTAAATCTTATTTGCACAGCTCTGGTGGTTGATCGACGCCGCATTTCCTGAAACTCCGAGCGCTTTACCCTATTTCACCAGTTTGGTGGATAAAGCTCGGCTCAACTATTGCAGTTCCAGCCATACATGGGCTCGGAACCTCAGCCGGGTGGCCCGAATGGAGTATACGGTGGTTTACTCACAATCTCCTGAAGCGACAATATAGCCGCTATGGCGGTAATGAACCATGGATTATCTCTTGCAGCCCCCTATTGATTGACTGTGGGCAAGCTTTAGCCCTACTTTTCAGTGATTGAAAATCATCACTGCATCCTGGTGGAGCATCGGATGCGGTGCAGGCCGACCTAGAGACCCGTGCCCTCGGATCTCATTAGATTCTTTCTTATACAAGCTCAGGCCCTCCTGGTGCAAGGTTTGAGATTCATCCTACCCAGAGCCCTGAATCATGGTTCTACTCACCCACGTCCTGCGTTCGCTATACGTCGGTGACGGCGATGGCTTAATCGCTCGTCGCTGGGAGTTCCAAGAGGAAGATCCGCTCAAGGGTAGCGACCGGTCGCTCTTTATTGCCATGGGTGTCATTGCCCTCTGCTCATTAGGTTCCACTCTAGGCCTTCTGTCGTTCCTTACCTATCGCTTTGTTTACTGGCAGCGGTACTACAAGCATCCTCTCGCTAAGAACCAATATGTTGTTTTGATTTATAACCTGTTACTCGTTGATCTGCAACAGGCAATCGCTTTCACAATCAGTTTGTACTGGGTGTCTCGAGGTAGTGTTCACTTTGGTGAGGCTGCCTGTTACTTGCAGGGCTGGTGGATTCAAACCGGAGATCCTGGCAGTGGTCTATTTGTCCTGTCCATCGCTCTCCATACTGGTTTCGTCGTTCTCCGTGGTCGACAACTGCCTTGGAATATTTTCGTATATTGCGTGATTGCCTTATGGGTGTTCATTCTTATCCTGGGCTTTATTCCCATCGGTCTTTATGGGTCCAAAGCTTTTGTCATCTCTGAAGCCAACTGGGTATGCTTGTCCCCGAATAACATGATCATGTGAAGTTAACTGACTTAACCTTCTTTTAAAAGTGTTGGATCAGTCCATTACACGAGGATGAGCGTCTCTGGGGTCACTACTTCTGGATTTTCCTCTCCGAGTTCGGTACCGTCGTCCTATATGCGGTCATGTTCATCTACCTCCGCCGCCGAATGGGACAAGCGAAGATGCTCCGCCGTGGCCAACAAGAGTCCCTCCACCGATTGAACCGTGTCGTCGTATACATGGTTATCTATCCCCTCGTCTACCTGGTCATGTCGCTGCCCCTCGCCGCTGGTCGTATGGCCAGCGCACGAGGTAACTCGCCCAGCAAGACCTACTTCGGAGTCGCCGGTTGCCTGATGGCTTTATCGGGATTCATGGATGTGGCTGTCTACACCCTAACCCGTCGCCACCTCCTCATCGACACCGAGCACAGCACCACCGACCACAACTACGACAATACCGACTCCCAATGGCAAACCAACATCACTACCAATGTCGGATCCCGGTCGCGTACGCGCAAACCCTTCAAAATGGGTTCAAAGCTGGGATCGAGATTCCGCCGCAGCCAGGTCGCCGAGAAGGACAATACCGCCAATCCGTTCGAGGGTGGCTCCACCGAAGACATTGTCGCGAAGAATGACATGGAAATGTCTAACTTCGGTGGTGTATATCAGGAGACCACCATTGAGATTTCTCATGAGCCTGTGTCTGAGATTGAAGCTGAGGAACGAAGCGCGCGTCACAGCGGCTAAGACTGGATGTGCTTTATGATTCTTGACAGCCCTATGAGGCGGTCTTGTATATGATACTCCCTGTTGTATTACTTCTGCCTTGTGCATACACTCCCTTAATTCTGATGAATAAATATAATAATGTCCTAGTCTACTTCCCCGCTGTCACAAACCCGCTGTCATATTCCCGCTGTCAATTTTCTTGGTCTGCCCCTTGGCAAGGTACTAAAAACCTTGGCCGGCGTCTACCCCTTGCCCCTTCCCACTTCCGACGCTACAACTCGTGCTTCTTCAAGGATCGCATCCGAGGGTACGTACCATCGATCGGCAATCAACTAGTCAGTTCCAGAACCCTGGATCATTGCTAAACCTAGATCCCAACTGAACTGATGAACACACCCACTCCAACCACGTCGCCACACAATCCCGGCAATTTGGTTTTTTCCTACCCACAGTGGATCCTAGCGCAACAATGGTCACCGCTTAGTCCGAAGAGTGGAGGTTCAAAGAAATTACCGGATCCTGCAATGCTATCCCCAAATAGGGGTTTTTGCACCGGGAGCAAACCTGGATAATATATTAGACGCGGTCTGGGGCGCGTAGATCCTCATCTCGCGGATGGGGGTCCACTTTACCTGGATTGGCAATTGTTTCTGACGCCGATCTTGAAGATTTTTTTTCGATCCAGATTAATGCACCAACGAGCCAGTCTTGAGGAAATCATACATCGGCTGACGTTGCGATAGAGTGCTTAATTGCTTTTTTTTTAACGTGTGCAGGGTAAAGGTTGTCGGGGTAAAGCTTAAATGAAGAAGCAAAAACGTGCGAAACGTGCGAAGCGTGGATCACCGAAAGTTGATTGAGAAGTTACACGGCTCGGGGAGAAGCGATGTTCATGTGTATGTTCGGTGGAGAAGGGATCAAACTATTAGAAACACTCGGTCTGGAATCAGCCGATTCAGATCCAAACTCTATATACTGTACAACCCCCTGAACCTAAACACCCAGGTCGTTACCAAGGCAGTACGGCACTGCCATATGCTAACACCGAAAATGATTTCCAGCTATCGGTGCTCCTGCATTACAAATCAGAGTATAATGTAATACAATCTTCTTCTGATTGGCTCTTCTCATGGCTAATAGCCCACTAAGGAATTCGACGCTAACATAGAGACGATTGCATCTTTCCGCGGTACAGCTTGGACTCTATGCTGACCCCATTGTGCATCTCGATCTAATGCCCGGTCATTGTACCTCAATAAATTCCCCAGATCTGCCTGAATATTCAGGAACATGCATCTGCTGGTCTTTCCATCACGTCTAATGGCCACTTGGAAATTGGTCCTAGCGCAAGACAAGACCCTCCCTGAGCTGAACGAACGCTGCCTGTCTTTATACACGCCTTTGACCTGGCTTAGCGAGAAACAAGCGACAAACCAATGAGCTGCGTGAGATGGAGGGAAAGACAAGTAAGAAAATTCAATTCATCACCTGGGCATGTCAATGCCAACGTCTAGTGCTATTGTATGTACACGGGTAGTTGCTCAAGTAGTTTGTAGTAAGATTTGTTCAGATGTTCTCACTTTACTATATCAGTTTAATAGCGGGGTATGGATTTTTCCGACAAAATAATTGAACATTGCCATCGGAACAGGGTATAACCAACAAAGTAAAGATAACCAAAGAACGAAAAGAGCAGGATGCCAACATCCCGAGGGTTTGAGAAGATGAATAAACGTATGAGATCCAATGATAGACGTGTGCAAGGATATATATCCAGATATAGATCAAGAAAAGAAATTATGCGAAATAAACAAAACCGTCAATAGTGAGATGTAGTTGTATATGGTGACGGACGACGCTTACAGCTCTTCGCTGGCCGTTTTGAACTCTTCCCTATCGGGCATATCTGGTCGATGGATGCTTGAAGCCAAAGCCTTTTTATCGGTCGATAAGGCATCACCATCTGAGGGCTGCGGATGCAGGGATGAAGTATCGATAGATCCTCGGGCATTATCGCCTCCGTTAAGAACTCCAATCACACCTTTAGCTGAGAGTACGGCACGTGTGCTGGCGGCATCGGGTGCAACAATGCCGCTGACCGCATCTCCACCAATGGTGCTGGTGTCTTCGGCTGCGTCAGACAGGAACTCGCTCCGGCCAGCCACTGAGCCTCCAATTGATGATGGTCGACCCTGATTTTGGGGGAGGGAGACATCAGAAGTCATGGGAAGGGTGCCCGCTGCATGGAACAGGGCCCTTGTACTCGCGTTTTCTTCGCTGAACTTACGATTATCAACCCCTGGGAGCACCAGGATTGGACCACCATTTCTGTCCGAGATGGGCCGGAGGGAAACTGAGTCCGCGTCAGTGGAGGGACCTCCGCCGTTGGGTTTCTGTTCACTCGCAGCATCCCAGGTCACCACAGGGGCACCACTGGACATAGAGTTCGTGGCGACAGACTTTCGTTTGGCAGAGCCATCGGGCTGAACAACCTTCGCAGGCTGACTGGACCATTGACCTGCTTGCCCCGCATCTACGCTAGCGCGAGTTGAGAGACGACCGGATTTTTCTGCGTCTTTCTCTCGCTCCATAGTACGTTCGTCATGCTTGCTGCCCCAACCACTCCAGAGCATCAAGCCGTAATTCTTCTTCGCATGACGCTTGGGTAGTACGCCAGGGGCTGCGCGACGGGCAGCCAATGAGCTTGGGGACGGGTATTCGCCTTCGAAGTCTTGGAAACCATGGGACATCTCTTTGATTCGCCGAGCCTGGACCTTGAGCTTCTCTCTGGAAAACTTCACATCCCACTCGTGTTTTGCAACCAACCATTTGCGGATGAGCTCGGGGTTGATTGCACCAACTTGTGCGGGTGGGATGTCCAGGACAGGGTAGGAAGATGGTGGATCAAGTGGGTAGGTTCGTCCGCGCTTGTCGACCCGTTCACGGATCATATGCTGGTGAAAGGCTGGTAGCGGATCGCCAGCTTTACCAACGACCGACATCCCGGTGCCTGTTCTTCCATGTCCAGGATTATGGTGGCCTTGTGGTCCCTCCGAACTTTCTGTACCACTAGATGAGATGGGGGAGAGTAGTTCATCATCCACGATCTCGACCTCGGCATTCTGTGCGCGAGCGAGGGCCCAGGACCCAAACTGAGAGATTGCCCGGAACATATACTTTGCGGGTCGGGTGAAGCTCAAGGTAGGCGCCACATGGCAAAGATCATCCCATACTTGAAATTGCACGTAGGTTGGTTCGTACTTATGCAGGATCTCTCTGTCAGGATCGTATTCATCGAGGTACACATCGCCAGGCGGGTATGCTGTCGGATTGGCCGCCTTGTGGGCAACATAGAACTGCTCATCACGGAGCATTTCGCCGCCACCGCTCAGAATCTGAAGGGGTGGCAGACCACCAAGGGAAGGCTGAAGGACCGGTGATACCAGGGGATGAGAGATCAGTTGATTAGTCGCATACATCTGAATTTGATCCTTAAGTTCGACGGTCTTCCCATCCAGCACCACGTGAATGTTATCAGGCTCTCCTTGGAGAGTTTGGGGATCTGAGCTCTGTTGCTGGCCTGGATAAGCAGGTCCTGCATCCGGAGCCGCCTTCTCATGTAGAGTGTAACCGCGGACAGCAGTCTCCTCTGACGGGCTATTGGCTTTAGGAACGGTCTCTTCAACATCTTTAGCTGCAACAGTCTTTTGGCGAGACAGATTCTTCATCTTGAGGAGCTCATCCGCATTAGGAGGTGGCCATGCCGTCGATGGCTTGTGCCTAAAGCCATATGGAGGGATATAGTCTCCCGGGTTATCCTTCACGATACTTGGGAACGAATGGGTCAGATCGACCCAAGGCGAAATGAGAATGGCGCCTGCAGGAAGAGCAATCCCTTGATCACGCATCATGACTAGCAATGACAACACCATTCCACCGCCAGCAGAGTCACCAGCCAGGATAATTTCCTTGGGATCATATGTCTCCAATAGCCAAAGATAGGCCGCCATACAGTCCTGCAGGCCACAGGGGAAGGGAAACTGGGGTGCAAGACGATAATCAGGCGCGAAAACGCGACCCTTCAACTTGCGCGCATGACGCTGCAACATGTAGCGATGCGTATCCACACTTCCGAAGAAGTATGCACCGCCGTGTACGTACAGCATGATGCGGTTACAACGCTCCCCGTTCTTTTTACTTTCATTGTAATGATTTCGCATCTCAACCCAGTCTCCCTTGAGATCCTCTGATGGGCCCCGCCATTGCCACCATTTCTGCCCACCCACGCGTAGGATACCTTTGGGACCCAATTGCTTGCAGAGCACTTCCGCTGCTACCAACAAATGCTCATTGGGGATGGTGATGGTCTCCGATCTCACCCAATGCGGGCTCGGGACGGACTGGCGCGTAAAGGCTTGAAGGTCCTCGACGGGATGCTTTGAAGCATAATACATAAACTGGCGGATGACCTGAATGCCTTCATCGTAGGTAATGTGGACGGTAGGTTTATTGTGATGGGACTTGCGATGCAGATACTATTACGAACATGTCATTAGCAACACATTAAGAGCTTGATCCGATGGACCCACATGAGAGATAAGAGTCTGGATGACTGTTGGAGTTAGAGCCGCTCCGAGTGCGACCGTGTGCAATGGCATTGTGTTGCCATTGACGAGGATGTGGAAGGGAAGCAGGAATAGACTTAAGATTTAAAAGTGGCCCAAGCCCCGTGCCAGACGTCATTACAAGGAGTTCACAGTGTTCGGAGGGGAAAGTTCAGCCACCCAAGTCAATGGTTCATTCTGAGTGGTTGGAAAGTGACGAACGCCAATGGATGCGGAGTCAAAAGTGGGTCTCAGGGGGAGAACGCATAATTGTACACTGTTATGAACGCCGTGCACCAAGTGCATTCCTTGAAATGATGTCATTGGTATTTGCTGCGGGCTTTCTATTTCCCTAGGGAGTCGAGACTCATCACGCTCATTACCTCCACATGAATGCGTTATGAATCGCGTCTCGGGGCGAATTTAGATTTGGCTCTCAATGTCTCGCCATACTTCATGAACAGGAAAGGAACCGGTAACGCCAAACACGAAATTCCACCCAGTAGACTAGCCGCAGGTCCAAGGCCCAAGTTCATAAACATAGGTCGGGCGGCAATAGGCATCGCACATGCAAGGATAGACCGAAGGATTGTGTTTGCAGACACAGCACTAGCAGCGAATGGGCCATAGGTATCGACCAGAAAGTTAAGACATTGTTGAAAAACTATATTGAAGCCTGCTGCGATAAAGCCTATGGGCTATGTTAGTCGCATTAATATGCTCAGGACATTGGGAGTTCTTACCCCCTGCTACCACCGGCGAAGGCCAAGGCCACTTTGGAGCTGCGGTCCAGCCAAACCAGAATAGACCCACCGACAGCAAGACACCTCCAATAATAATAGGAGGAAGGCGAGCTTCAGGTACCGCCTTCCCGCCATTTGTCTTCACTGCGCGCTGATAACGTGGCTGATTGGCAAAATTGATCATCACCGCACAGATAACTCCAACTAATATAGACAGGAAAGGAAGGGTTGATGTAACCAGACTCCAGTGTCGATCCTCGTGAAAGACGATGGGGAATACTTCGAGGGTCAAATAGATCAGGCTGTAGGTGAAGGAGGCATAAAGCGCAAGCAGAGTGACCATTGGCTCGGTGAATAGCATCCTAACAGGGAATAAATTAACACCATGTTTCTGCAGGTAGAAAATGGATTCATACGCTAATGGCCGGGCAAGGTGCTTGGTGATAACGTTGTGCACATCGATCTTCTCCTTCTCGTGAGGATGCCAGTATCGCTCATCCCCTGTACTCTTGCGTAATTTCTGTGCTTTTAGTTTGAGAAGAACTGGAGCATATGTTTCAGGGAGACATAGTACACAGAGGGCGAATAGGAAGAATGCGATGATGGCTTCCATGTACTCGGTCCCTGGGGTGATTTTCATAAGCTCAGGTCAATATGTACAAGTAAATCACCATTTGGAAGATAACTCACAGCGCCATCCTAAGTTATGATTGACCGTCAAAGCAGAACCAATAATGGGCCCAAGGGTAGGACCCCCTGTGATACATAATGCAACAAATGTCATCGCATTTCCCCGTGTTGCCGGAGGGAATATGTCTCCCAAAGCCGCAGGCACATTACTAATCGGTGCCGACGCAAAGACCCCGCCAAAAAATCGAGTCAGGAAAATGGCTTCGGCGTTTTTGCTTGTTGCAGTACCAATGCTGAAGAGACCTAGGACAAAGATGGCGGGTAGCATGCCCAAACGACGGCCGTACACTTCACTAACGGGTGCCCATATCATAGGGCCGAAGGCCCAACCCAAGACAAACAGAGCCACGGTCAGAGATGTGACCTCGGTGCTAACGCCAGTGTATTCTGCAATCTGTGTCGATCCAGGGGAGATGATTGAGGAGCCGAGAGCACCTGTCATCGCGAGCATGCTCATTTGAAGGACCAGCCATATTTTGTAGAGTGTGCTGAAATTCTTGGGATTTGCGACATCATCCAACTCAAAGTCAACCTTAAAAGCCTCAATACCTTCGGGCTTGGTCTCCTTAGTTGGGTGCGACTGGGATTCAAGGTCGGGACTCATGGTCAGAGGAGGGGCGTAAGTGTTCAAGTGGTCACAGAAGAAAGCAGAAGAGATTGTTGTTATATAGTAAAGGATTGTCGTTCCAGTTAGGGGCATAATCATATTGGGCCGAGACATCCGTCAATCAAGTGTCATCCTAGACTGGCTTACTTTCTGAACTCGAACCGGGACCATAAACATACTTGGGAATGAGATGATCTGCACTATGCCTGAATCAAGATAGCGGCGGCCGACGAGACCCACATCAACCAATGCGCCACCAATGCGCAGTCATGCAACTGCAAGTCTGCAACAGCGTTGACCCTAGCGCCCAATATCCATGTTATCATTTTATCCGGTACTCCGCCTCAAAACCATTGTTTCCCAATCAACTATTCAACTTAGCGGCGGCCGCTGGAAAATGCACGCTGATCTGCGCGAGTCGGATTACGTACGAAGACGCCAACCTAGGGGCCAAAAGTCCAAAACCTTCGATATGGAGCGCGCACCAAGAGTCTGTGCAATCTGCAAATCTCGGAAGAAAGGTTGTGACAAAGTTCTTCCACGATGCGGTTATTGTACCCAACGTGGTCTGATATGTGTCTACGAGGATCCGGCACCACCAGACATCCGCTGCGGCTTACTGGGGAGCGATGTGTTGTGGTCCACTAGCCCTTTCCCCTCATATCCATGCCAGAACTTGATTCCATTGTATCCGCCCATGACGATTGAAAGCACTTTACATCTCGAAGTCTCCAAAATCTTCAAAATCACCGAACGGGCGTTTTCGGAAGTTTGTGACCAGTATTTCCGGAGCTTCCATCGGTGGTTGCCAGTAGTGTCTTATGATCTACTGATGGAAAACACCACTATGTATGTTGATAGATGTCCACCGGCGGACTTTTCCCTCCTAGTACTGGCTATATGTTTGGTCACACTGGACCCTTCAGACGACGATAGAACACAGATCATACCCCCACAGACTCTATACCTGGGGTTGCGCATGTCCTTTACGCGTGTTCAAATTATAAACACTGCCTCCACACGACTCATTCAAACTGGCCTTCTTCTCGCTGCATATGAATATGCCTGCGGAAGACCTCATGCCGCCTACATATCCATTGGAACATGCGTACGCATGGCCTCGATCCTTGGGATTGATAGATATGACCGACTCAATGAGTCCCTGAATGTTGATCCTGCCACAAAGTTTGGATCCCTTGAGGTTCAAAATATATACTGGGCAATCATTATGCTTGAAAGGTATACTACAGTAGAGAAACCATCTGGGCATGAGAGGACTGTGATTGACTTGGAAACACAGACTTGTTTTATATGAATGCTCATTCGACCATCTCAAATCAGCATTAGATTTCCCAAGCCCAGACACCCAGCTGCCATCTGACCTTGTCTCACCAACTTATTTAGATGCGCAGTCTTCCCCCGGATTTGGCCAATCGACCACTGTTGGTGATCTATACTCACCTAACGTGGGATCTTTTGGCCGCCAGATCCAGGCGGTTTCATTTCTCGTCCAGGTTCTACAGGTGACCGACGACAGTAATGCGATACCACTGTCAGAGCTTATCAGGCTGGACGAGAAACTACGAGGGTTCCTGACTATCTTAATGAGTCAATGCCATGGGAGACACCAATGTGGTGCGAATGGAGTTATGATAAGGTATGTACAGTACTTACTAATAACGAAATCCATTGGACAGTCCAAATTGACAGTGGAAAGGTCGCTAGTCCGTCTACACCAATATATCCTCAGGCAACCGTGTACGCCAGGTGGCCCGGAAGCCAAGATCCAAGAGCAGTCGCATGCCGCCCTTGACACGCTTGCCCGCATGATGATCGAGGTCGCCCATGATCATTTAAAACGTTTCGTCCCCGGTAAAATCGACTCGTTACCCCTCTCATGTTCGTACAATATACGATCTATGATGGATCTGATAGAGGCTAGGTGGGGCCATATCAGCAGCAAACAACCCCCAAAGGGACTAGAAGCATTTGTTGCACTCCATGAGGCTGTCTGCGAAAGATGGAGGATTTCGCTGGAACATTAGATTAGACCTGGGGCAAAGAACATGCAGCCCATGGTTGATGTTGTATCTTGCTGAACGCTGACATAAAAGCAAATGAATCACCCCTAGTGTACAATGTGAATCGTAATAATAATAACAGGCTTGGGTTCATGTGGAAGGTAGCTATCACTTCCAATCCAAACCAATCTTGTGCGCGACTTGCTCTGCAATGTTCAGGAATGCCTGGCGCCTAGCACTTCGTTCTACTGATTCTTCCGCCACGACAGTCGGCATTCCACGGTCGGCATCCTCACAAACCTTCGCATCAAGAGGGATATCGCCAAGAAAGTCAACGCCTAGACGTTTGCACTGCGCCAGAACACCACTCTCTTCACCATGACAATGATCCCCATCACCATGCGAAAAGATTTTGGTCTCATGGCCGCAATTAGGACAAGCAAAGTAGGCCATGTTACGAACCATTCCAAGTACGGGAACTTCCATGCGCTTGAACATGCCAAATCCGCGGACGGCGTCACGCAGGGCGATGTCTTGTGGTGTTGTCACGATCACTGAGCCATCAATGATGATTTCTTGGTTAATCGTGAGCTGGACATCGCCGGTACCTGGTGGGAGATCCATGATGAGGACATCAAGTGGACCCCATGACACGGAGTGGAGAAGTTGGTGCATGGCTTTTGTTACCATCAGTCCTCGCCAGGAGATTGGCGTTGTGTCCATTGGTACTTCGCCAGTGCTGTCAGCCTGGGTTTGTGGAAGAAGATATCCCATGGACATGGACTTAAGACCATAGTTTGTGAGGGGAACGAGACAGTTGTCTAAACTCGTATCAGCATCGTCCTTGGCTTTGTCAGTATAGATTGGATCTCACTTTCATCAAGCCGAGGCTCGCCAGAGAGGTTGAGGAGAGTCGGAACAGACGGGCCAAAAATGTCGGTATCTAGAAGGCCTGTTTTGATTCCTCGACGGGCAAAAGAAAGGGCGAGGTTGACTAATTTCAAAGAACCTTTCTTAGCTTTTCTTACACCTAGCATCCCATGCTTTGAGATCTTTTATAGTATGATTTCAATGGGAGATAAGATGCAGCATGGGTGAAGTCTATAGAATCGATGCAATCAAATCAATGACTTACCCGCAACAGTCGATTTGCCTACTCCACCTTTGGCTGAAGAGACAGCAACCACTTTCTTAACATCCCGGATCTTGCGCTTCTCGGGCATTCCCCGCCGACTCCGAAAAGTTGGTGGCGTGCCGGACTTTGGAAGGCCCTATCACAAATTTAGCGAAAACATCCACGAATTCAATGGCCGTGGTAGGTATGTTGATATCGGAAATGCAATTATATCAGGCATGCACGAAGAGCCGGTTTTGATAGCTTTTACTCACCAAAGGATTGTCATGCGAGAGATTTCGACTGGTTGTTGAAAACAACCGTCTCATCGGAACACCACTAGGTGGTAGGTGGAACATATTTGCAATTGTCCCAAAAACCCAAGGATAAGATACAGGCTTGTGCAAGGCCACAAGTGAAGCACGACCAAATAATGGATGCGGTTCTGCCGGCAATTACAGACACCGCCATTAAGTGACAGACCGCTTAGCTCCCCGGGGCTAGCCCGAATAGGATAGTTTCTACGGATAACGGAAAAACAAAAAAAAAGTCGCGGCAACTGGGATTTCTCCAAGCTACATCACGCAGTATGGCTCCTAGCAAGACAATCTCGCTGGCTGATCAGCTTGCTGATCTAGAGGATCCCACACCGAAGGGTATGTACCAGGTTTCTCCCTAATCTTTTCCCCCAATCCAGTTCATTATAATCTGACTGCGTACCTAGATTTTGATCCAGAAGATCTTGAACACGGCGGCCAATCTAGCGACGATGACGAGGCAGGCAAACCAACAGATGTGGATGCTGGAAGGGAGCATTACGAGGCCGTTGGGTATGATGAGATTCCCGACTCGCTGGAACATGACTGATTGCTAACATGAGCAAACAGCAAAGGAAAACTTCGGAAGCAGGACGCAGTCAAATTAGGGAAACAATATGATGGCGCGCGGATTAGCAGAGACGCTCTCGAGGCCGAAAGTGATGATGACCCATTTGCGGCGCATACCGATGACGAAGAAGACTCCGACGCTGGCTCAGACGAGGCTGAAATCGAGGACTCCGATTCCTCCGAAGCACTCGGCAAGCAAGAAAAGAGTGGCGCAAAGCAGACAAAGCTTCCTTTGAGGGCTCAGCGAAAACCGTCCTTGGACAGCTCACCAGTTTCCGGCCTCGAAGACTCGGATTCAGAGATGGAAGACGAAGAAGACGACCTGTCGGTGTCGGGGAGTGACGACGACGAGGATGTGGATGATGAGGAGGAGGAGGGAGAAGAAGAAGACGACGAGTCGGAAGATGAAGACAGCAATGATGACGAGCGCAGACCTGCCAAGACCAAGCGCACTAATGGAGTTGTCCCTTCTAGATCGGAGGCTGCCTCAGATGATCGGGAAGAATTGAGGAGATTGATGGCTTCGGATCAGAAATCAATCGCAGCAACGGTCACGAAAGCCGCAACGGCAGATGCTGCCAAGGGAAGGGCTGTCAAGCAACAACGCAGCACTTTTGATGCGCTTTTGAACACACGTATCAAGCTGCAGAAGGGCTTGGGAGCAATCAACGAGATGGCTGCAATGGTTGGAGGTGACAACGGGGATGGTGAAGCTGCCGACGACGAAGCAATCAAATCGGCTGAATCTGCTGCCCTTGCGCTCTGGTCTACTTTGGAGGAATTGCGCACTGCTCTTGCTGACGCCCACTCTAAGGATGACAGCAAGAAGCGCAAGAGACCTTTGCCCATTACCCCTACAGTCAAGTCTGCTTTGCTTTGGGAGCGTATGGCTGATCTTGAGTCTGAATCGCTTGCACAACGTCGCTCTACTCTCGACAAATGGTCTTCCAAGGTCAGAGGTAACTCGACCTCGGGTCCCAATGCCAGAGGCAAACTTATTGGCTCCGCATCTAAGCAATCTATCACTGCTGTTCTTGATGCCCATGTTGCTACCGAGACCGGCGACCGTTCATCCAAGCGTGCCCGCCAGTCTAATGGCAACAACTCGACCGAAGCTCCCGAACCCGTCTACGATGATACGGTCTTCTATCAGTCTCTTCTTCGTGAGCTTGTTGAGCAGCGCATGTCTTCTGATGCAATGACTGGTGGCCTTGATACTCAGCTGCCGTCTCGTTTGAATATTCACCCAGTCACTGGAATGCGTAATGACAAAAACAAGCGTGCCGATGTTGATACCCGCGCTTCTAAGGGTCGTAAGATGCGCTTCAATGTTCATGAGAAGCTCCAGAACTTCATGGCACCTGAGGACCGTGGCTCGTGGACAATTCGGGCCCGAGATGAGTTCTTTGCTTCCTTGCTAGGCAAGACTGCTAGTGGGTTGTTGGGCGAAAACGAGAGTGATGAGGAAAGCGAAGACGACCGTGAAGAGGGTGGCTTGAAGCTGTTCCGGAGCTAGATGTCAGCCGCTTTGTTGTAACATACAATTCATGTACAGTTGTGTGGCTTAGTCAAAACCACGCAGGTGGCATACAAAAATGAACTTGATCCATTGAACACAATACAAATGATTATATATTGACTTTCAAGTCGATTACACTGTAAAAGAAGTTAAAAAAAAAAAAAACGGCGATAGGTTTGACCTGCCACAGTGCCCCATCTATTCTTGATTCACGTACAAACATTCGGCTTCAAATTTAATCCACCACTTCCAATTCCTTCGTTCCAGACGATTTCAGCTTCAATATACTTCTTGTGACCTAAACATGATCTACGGCACAGAATTACCCGCCATTTGCCTCGAATGTCGTGCAAGAGCTTCCTTCATAGGCACAAATGGCTTGAACCCCAAGAACATATTACTCGATTGCGTTGTCGAAACCTTAGCCTGCGAATCCCGAGAGTCACCCTGAACTAACGAGGCGTGTGGTCGACGGATGCTATCCCATATCTTTAATAGATCTGGGATGCTATCACGGCTAGAAGCACCCGCGAGTATCGTATTGAGACCTTCAACATCCTCAAGGGCTTGATTGGTTGCTTGTGCCTGGTACGGTGTCATGGCATGTGCAGCATCCCCAATCAGCATGGTCCGGCCTTTCACGTACGTGGGCAGAGGCTCCTGGTCGATGACCGGGAAGGGTTCGATCAAGGTGGTGCGACTGATGCAGGGCTGTCGTCAGTTCGGGCACGCTTTTGAAGTGGCCGGGACTCACCACTCACCTGAAAAGCCCCAAGATCCAACCTGGGAAGCCTTCGAATTCTTCTATCATATCATGTACAAGGCTCTCGTGGCTGCCAGTGGATTTTAGCTGGGCCAATACCCGAGGACTCGTGTCTGGGACGCCGCAGACAAAGTTCATAAGCTGAAGCTCGCGGCATGGATAAATTACCATGTTCCGGTTGCCTTCATCACCAGCTGCAACGATGACTACGAAGTTGCCTTCGTCGAGGGTGAGTATATCCGGCATTTGGCCGTTGATGTCTCGGAGAACATCCATAGGCACGACAAAGCGGTACACGCAAAGTCCACATAAAGAAGGCTCTGGATGGGAGGATGGGATAACGGCCTTACGGACTTGGGAATGAATACCATCGGCACCTGGAGAGAGGTTATTTAACCGTCATTCTCAGTGTTGAGTCCTTAAGCTTACCGATAATCAGATCTGCCTCAATGAATGATCCATCTGCAAACCTCAAAATTCCAAGCTCTGGCTCAATTTCCACAATATGACTGTCATACATCACTTGAATTGGTTCGCCCTCGCCATCAAAACCTGTGACTCTGCGCAACAATGCATCCTTCAGATCCTGTCGATGCACAAACCAAAATCCGGTCTCACCATCCGGACGAAATGCCACCCGAGCTGTGCTCATCTGTTCCTCTCGAATGTTATATGTCCGGTACCCGGAGCCTGTGTTCCCGCGGACCTCCTTTCTGGTGATACCCAGTTGCTCGACGACAGATGTGCCATTAGTTTGAAGCCCGAGCGCCGCAGATGACTCTTTCCAATCGTCGCTCCGGAGCTCGTAGACGGTAACAATATACTGGGCATGTTTGCGAAGAAACCCCGCTGCTGCGAGACCAGCGATCCCCCCTCCTACGATAGCAACTCGAAGCTTGGAAGGGGTTGTGTCAACAGTCATGCTGATGTTGATGAGGCCAAGCGGGGAGGCTGAGGGGTATTAAAGTGCCTGTGCTGATCATAAGTGTTGTTGAGCAGAATGTTTCTAATTGCGGCACAGGATATGCATGTTCCCCGCCAATCGGCATTTTATTTGGAGCCCTTTATCATATGAAAGGAGTCCCTCCAGATAACATTTCTCTCCTTATCACACTCTTCTACTATACTGCGCGCTTCTCCGACAGCTAAATAAAGATTCTTCAATTGCGCATATCCGGATTTCAAACAACGATATATTGAATCATTATCACTTTGAGACACATTATCTTCCCTAAATAAATCTTGAATTCTATCCCTATTTGTAAGAAGAATAATCGATCTATATATTCATGGAACCACCAAACTTTTCACCCTTCATAAATACTATCTTCATCTTGCCATTGCTGTCGCAGTGATCGAACCAACCCATCCATATTCCATCCTGTTCTCGCGTGCATGTCTTGAAGGAGCGCCACTGCTGCCTCTTGGTCACTGCGATGTCGAAGTACCCAACCCCCTTTATGCAAGTCAGCTAGAACATTGGGCTTATTCTGTATATAAGGGACCTCACAAGCGACTAGACTGTGGCGTGCAGTGAAGAGTGTGTTCTCGGCTCGAGAATTTGACTGTGCTAAGCCAAGTATGGTAAGGAGATGATGACGAACGTTTTTCTGTAGCAGGCGTAGATTGTTAGCTTGTTAGCAACTACTCCACCAATATGTGAGGGGTGTCTGACTTCAATCATGCGGGAATGTCGCAAACTGTCATATGTGGACGAAGATGGAGGAGATTCGGAAAGTGTCAATATTATCTTGGCAATATGGTAGTACTGTAGACCAATGACTGGATAATGTTAGCAACCATGGTCGATGATACATTGGCCTTGATATACCTACCATGCACTGGCAGTAACATCCAGATAGCTGGAAACCGACGATCACTCTCTGATCCACGGGGTACAAGCCGTACTGGCTCAAATGTAAGTGGCTTCGAGCCGAACCACGCCTCCACCTTGTCGTTGATAGTATTGACTATAGAGGAGTCGGAGAACGCGCTTTGAAGTACTTTGGCAAGTAAGAACACGATTCTGCTAGACCATGCAAAATCGTCATCTCGCTGGAAGATGTCCGAGTCGTAGAAATTCTCCAAATTGGTTCGAAGGGGTTGCTGAGTGGTCAAAGAAACGTATATATCCTGACGTAAACAAAGCCAAGCTGCTGCTTCACCGAGACCACCCGAGGAGCCAAATGTGGAAACGGTGTTTAGAATATGGGTCGTTCCCGTCAAGTGGAATTGATTATCCTCCCCTGGGAGGCTGTTAGACTGAGTAACCTGGGTACTTTGAACACGGAGCTTGATCAAGACTCACCATCCATTTCTTCGTGTTGCCGCAGAATAGCCACCGCGGCTAGTATATCTTCAGTTATTTGTTTTTCGGGATCAGAAAGCGCCGGAATGAGAATCTGCACACAAAGGTTATGATACTGCAGTGCTTCTGCTGCGTCATTGGTTTGCCTATTCAAGTGGCGCGATGAAAATGCAAAGATTGCATAGCGTAGAACAGGCTCATTGAAGGCTCTGATGGGCACATTCACTTCAAAATGCCGGTGCGGGTCGGTGATATCAGCCTAAAGAGAGATCATTTAGCGCTGTGATCTTCCCGCTTAAAAGATGGACACACCCAAAGAGCCATGTTTTCCACAAAATTCCGCACCAGAATGGCTTCTCTCTCGGTAAACGGCTGAAATGGCTTTGAGCTTGTCCGCGCTGTAGATGTGGAGTAGAATGATACACTAGAAGGGGAAACGTCGATAGGATCAGGCGGTCTTTGGGGCGAGATATTAATAATGTGCTGTTGTTGCGTACGTGGAGAAAGTTCTGGTGTGCATAAGTCTCTTTCCTCTGAGCTGGGGCTCTTTTCTGTGTTCTGAATCCAATGGTCGTGGTCATCCTCTCGGGAGCTTAAATAGAGGTTTACGATTTCCGGAGTCTCATTATGGAAGCGGACTGCAAAAAATTTAGTATACACGCCACTCTGTGCAGTTGGGGAGATCTTTGACCTTTTCCATGTAGTCGTGGCCAGGCCTGATAATCTGGGAATGCATCATCCTGGTTCTTGGGCAATGTTAACCCACTGCGAAATCGGATTAATGTACGGTCGCATTGGACACCAGCACTCCGACAGTGTTGACAGACTTGCGAGTGGATGTCACCTATAGGAATCTATTAATATGATATGGTACGAAGGGCCAGAGAGGTAATGCATACATTTTAGATGTCGGGCTATTAGTATGGAACAATGGACTTAGCAATCCAGACCTGAACTGTTAAATTTGCCTAAGGACTCACTCCGACACCTTTGACTAATAGCCCTGATTAGCATACAATCACCAAAGAGGAAATCCTCTAGACTTACCAACCCGTCGCAAGTCGGCTTCGTTTCGGTGCAGACATTGCCAATGTGCTTGAACGGAGAGAGTTACTGCGCGAGAGTTTTGGGGGAATGCGGGACGCGGGGAGGGCCTTTTCATCCCCATAATTCGGCCTCTTTCGCCGGAAACCACCAGACGTGGTTCTGAACGCCAAATCTCGGGAATGCGGGGATGTGGATCCACTTGCGGGGGTTCAACTTGCTACTTTGGGTGGATGCGGCAATTCATTCCGCTGGATCGCTTCAATCTGCAGATGGAATATGTACGATCCATTTTCATCATGGGAATACTTTCCTGGAGCCACAAGATGAAGAAACAGCCATAATAACGATGTGGGCATGGCAGCTCGGGTCTGATAGTATTTAAACCCCTCCAGGGGACTCAGATTGATGGAACTTAACCCGACACTCGTCCTTCTTTCTACTTATCACCAAAACCACACCTCAAACACCATGGGAGTTCAAAAGCTACAAGTTGGTATGGCCGGCCTTGGCCGAGTTGGCAAGTTCCACGCAATGAACTTCCTCCAGCGGACTCCCCGTGCCGAACTTGTCGCCGCTTTTACTCCGGACCCTACTGAGATTGCATGGGGTAGAGTGAACCTGGAGCCTCATGGTGTCACCCTGTACGACAACTACGATGAGATGCTCAAGCACCCTGGTCTTCAAGCTGTGGCTATAGGAACCGCTACGTCGGTTCATGCGGAGGAAGCTATTAAGGCCATTGACGCGGACTTGCACGTTCTATGCGAGAAGCCTCTCTCAATCCATATCGACGTGGTATGTGAAAATCAATAGACTGCAGCGTGTATTGATTTGACTGACATCTTGAAAAGTGCAAAGCTGTCGTTCAGGCCGCTAAGAAGAAGCCTCACCTGAAGGTGATGTGTGGCTTCTCTCGACGTTTCGACGAGTCCTACCGGGAGGCACACAGCAAGATCGAACAGGGACTGATCGGACGACCCTCGATCATTCGCAGCCAGACCTGTGATAAGCTCGATCCTTCTGGATTCTTTGTCGAGTACGCAGCTTGGTCCGGTGGTGTCTTTGTTGACATGTCTGTGCACGATATCGATCTCACATTGTGGTTCTTCGGAGACGACATTATCCCCAAGAGCATCTCTGCACATGGAATCACCGCGGTTCAGCCCGAGCTGAAGAAGCACAACGATTATGATAACGCTGTTGGTATCGTCGAGTTTCAGAACGGCAAGATTGCCTACTACTACTGCTCGAGGATGATGGCACATGGCCAAGAGGACACCACGGAGATTATTGGTACCGAGGGCAAGTTGGCTGTCAACAACAACCCTCAGCGCAATTTCCTCAACTACTATCACGCTGGCGGTATCACTCGTGAGGTTCCTCCTAATTTCATGGGCCGGTTTGGTCCTGCTTTTGTGCAGGAGGCCAATGAGTTCACTGCTGCTTGCCTTGACAACACTCCGCTGCCCATGAAGCTGAGCAATGCCGTCAAGGCGGTTGAGATTGGAGCTTATCTGCAGGAGGCGCTGGTCACTGGAAAGCAGATTCACTTCGACGAGATTGGTCGTCGTATTGAGAAGTCTCAGCTGTAGAGAGCTGGTTGTTTTTTTTTTTTAAAGGTTCAGATGATAAAATGAAACGATTAGTAGCTTACTCATTCACCTTACCCATTAGCTTTTTGATCAAAGTTGACAATGTTGGGTACAAAAGTGCTCAGTAATGACCGGGTGATGTGCACTGGCCTTTCCCTAAGCCCGACGAGTCTTACGTCGCCGCCCCGCAAAACGCGAGGTGGATTGTCGCAGGCGCACGGCTTTGACCTGGGGTTGGTGCATGACGCCCCACAATACTTGTTTGAGTCTAGATGGCCGTGGATGGCGATCAGCACCGCCAGGATGAGGTGACGAGCCGTAACAGTCACTGGGCAGTTGTGGGGGACTAGCTCCAGTCCCCGATGACGACAAGCTTATGGTCGGCCCTGAAGCTCCCAAGGGGCATTCTTCCTTTCAAAGTTCCGAAACCCCTCAATCCTTGTCGCTCCTCACAACTCTCACTGGACACTCAACCCGTGGAAATTCCCTTTCTCTTAAATCTTTGCTGGTTGTCTAAGGTTTCCGTGGAAGCGCACGGCGCGTATGGTCGAACAACACACTCGTAAGCTTTAAGCTGTCGACCTACCAAAATGCGAGTCGATCTACCGAGATCACTGAGCCTGAGTTCGGTCTGCGCATCTTTTTTTGGCGTTTTCAGTGGCAGTAATCAGGGTGAAGTCACCCATCACCCGGTCTTGCCACCATCTTATCCCTTGGCGGTTCGTAATCCTTATTTGTCGACATGGATGCCGAGCGATCGCGTGCACCGACTTCCTTATGCAGACTCTCAATTCTGGGCGGGCCAGGACCTTGGATGGTCTGTCATTGCACGCGTGGATGGTCAGGCCTATAGTTTGATGGGTGTTCCTGACCTGGAAGCCAGTGGCATTCGCCCAGCAACCGTGCGCCATGCCGAATTCACGGCAACCCATTCACTTTTCGAGCTTACGGCAGGACCTGTGTCGTTGACTTTGGACTTCTTTTCTCCGGTTTCACCCTCAAACTATCTGCGCCAGTCGCTCCCTTTCAGTAAGTATTAGACCCCGTGGGGCTCTTCCCGTCGGATCTAACCGGTATACACCAGGTTACTTGACAGTCCATGTCACAAGATCGCATGGTCATAACATTCAGGTCTACTCTGATATTGATGGAAGATGGACTGGTCGAGAACGTCGTTCCGGGCCTACTTTTGAAGAGCACGGTGATCTTGCTTTCCACTCGATGTCGGTAGAAAATGCCAGGACCTACGACGAGGGAAATGATATGGCCCTCTGGGGTCAGGTTCTTCTGGCATCTCGCCCAGGGAATGTGAGCTCGCTCTCTGCGCTCGCAGGAGGGCCCAAGGCTGTCCGGGGACACTTTATGAAGCACGGCGACTTATCAACCGGAGACGCAACCTGGTCTCATAGAAGCGTCGTAGCTCTGGCACACGATCTAGGGACCGTCGCTGGCGAAGCTTCAGTGAACTTCGCTGTGGGCTACGAGAGAGAAAAGGCCATCAACTACCTGGGAGACGCATACACTGGGTACTACCGGGCAGAATATCCAACTACACATGAGGCGCTTTCCTTCTTTCTAGATGATTATGAGGATGCCTATTGGGAGTCTTTGGAGTTTGATCGGGAATTGAACGCTTTGGCGACCGCCGCGGCTGGCTCAAAATACGCGGACATCGTTGCTCTTTCGACTCGGCAGGCATACGGAGGAATTGACCTGACAATCCCCAATGACTCTCTTAACACTGATGATGTGCTCGCTTTTATCAAAGAGCTTTCCAGCGACGGAAATATCAACACCATTGACATCATCATGCCTGCGTTCCCCATCTACTGGGTCATGGATCCGGACTGGATCCGGTTGTTGCTTGAGCCAATCATGAGATATCTTGATGCTGGTCGCTGGCACCTTCCATACACTATTCACGACCTGGGCACTCATTATCCCCATGCCATTGGTCATGATGATCAGCAAGCAGAGGCAATGCCAATCGAGGAGTCTGGGAATTTGCTCATCCTAGCCCTTGCCTACGCGCAGGCCACCGGTGACACGGACTGGACTGATCAATACACAGCTATTTTCCAGCAATACGCCGATTATCTGATCGACAACACCATCAATATGGCCAACCAGCTTTCTTCTAATGATGCAGCTGGACCTCTGCCCAACGAGACTAACCTGGCCATCAAGGCAACGGTGGGGATCAAGGCGTTTGGTGAATTGAGTGGAAACACATACTACTCTCAAATCGGCGATGACTATGCCGATCTGTTTTTTACTCAGGGTCTAGGCACAGATATGGAGCAGACCCACTTTGTGCTTGAATACCCCGATTTCCCAGACTCGTGGAAGACGCCATATAACATTTACCCTGACGTGCTGCTTGGACTGGACACCTTCCCCCGCGAGGCGCATGAAATGAGCAACGAGTTCTTCTCTACCTCGGTCCGGGGAGAATATGGCGTTCCGCTCGATAATCGGCAGGACTGGGCGAAGTCGGATTGGAATATGTGGTTGGCGGGTACATTTGACGAGGACACCCGAGATGAGTTTGTAGATGACTTGTGGGCTTTTATGACGAACGGTAAGCACAATTGGCCTTTCTCTGATCGCTACGTGGCGACATCTGCCCATGGCAATGAGCCTGGTGCTCCCATCTTGTGTCGGGCACGACCAACTGTCGGTGGCCACTTTGCCATCTTGGCCTTGAAGGGACCGGCGTCGGTGCAGTCTCTCTCAATCACTCATAAGCCGGGTCGGAAAACGAGTAAGGTGCCACTGGTCAAGGGCCAGGGCGCTAACTCGGAGCTTGTACTGCAGGCTGAGATGGCTTGAAATTGGTCCAGATTTTATGAAATTTAGTACATACCTCTTACACAATAAATTCGATGAGGATCTGTCCTCAAGTGTTCTATCTTCAATAATGGGTAGGGAAATCCTAATATAGTCATATAAAATTACTGTATGTATCATCTCATGTATGTGATAGGGGGTGGGTAGTCACAGTAAACGTAGGTAGGTATTCATGGGTGGCGTTTTCTATAGAATCTATAGATTCTACGGCTATGAAAACCATCTTAAATTTATGGCGGAGGTGACAGGATTTCTTTGGGGATAGTATATGTAGAGCATATCAAAAGACCATGTATTTGGATCTGCCAGAAGGCTCTTCAAGTTCCCAATTATTTCCAAGCTGACTGATGTAGGTGCCCAAGCGTGTGCCAATATGAAGCTAAGTTTAGGCCAGGCACGACATTGTAGCCGGAAACAGAATGCCCTGGACTCAACGATAGAATGACCTGGGACCCAATAAGCCCCGAGATAAAGTGGGGGTATGAAAATGAGAATTCATACAAGTTCTTGAATTCAAATCGTGAATCTCGCAACTAATTGCCCCAAAAGGGAGAATTGTTGTGAGTCGGCGCCAGGGGTGGCTTACCTAATCTCTCATGTCACGCCTATTGCTTCATGCGCAGTGAATCTGATCTTCTTTTTGTCCTTCGACTGAATCCATCTACATTTCTTTTTCTTACTCCCTCCCTTTCCTTCCCATCTCGCCCAGTCCTCCACTCACGCGCACCTGTTAATTTTTCCCACCCCATGGCTTCTGTAAGTTGCTCGCCCCTCAAATCCATCTCCCCTCTCCCGCGGACTTGTCCAGCTTCCGATTTACCGGAGCTCTTACCCCCAATGACCTGGTTTCAAAAACTTCGAACTGACATCGCGCTCTGTCTATCTAGCCCCGTCCTCACAATTTCGGTCCCCAAGGCTACCCTCTCGCGAACGGTGCGCCCCAGGCGGGTCCGCCACCTGGAGCTACGCCGCTTCTCCCTAACAATGGACGAGTGATTCAGAACGGGCCCACCCGGATTCTGTGCATTGCAGATGTTCGAGGTATGGATAAGTGAGACTTCATCAAAGTAACAAGCGAGGCTAATTGGGCCTGGTGATGTAGGAAATCTGAAGTCTCTGAATGAGCTGGCCAAACAGGCCCGCGCTGACCATATCATTCACACTGGTGACTTTGGGTTCTACGACGATACTTCATTGGAGCGCATTGCGGATAAGTGAGTGTTACCCCAGATATTGCCAGGGGGACGGCTTTAGCTGCCCGACGCAAGGCAACACGTCTTGTGTCAACCGGGCTTCAAAATTGAAATCCATGGACATCAGCTAATTCTGTGGCTTACCTGCAGAACCCTCAAACATGTCGCCCAATACTCCCCTCTCTTGCCAGAAGGCGTAAAGCGGACAATCGCACAGGTCCCCCCTCAGCAGTCTATTAAGCAGCGTTTCACTCCGGACCAGCTACCCCTCTCCGAGCTGTCTATGCTCCTTGACAAGCGCATTACTCTCGATGTCCCAGTTTACACAGTTTGGGGTGCCTGTGAAGATGTTCGTGTTCTGGAGAAGTTCCGATCGGGCGAATATAAGGTTGATAAGCTGCACATTATTGACGAGGCTAACTCGAGACTGCTGGACATTGGCGGTGTGAAGCTCCGTTTGCTCGGACTGGGTGGCGCGGTGGTCATGCACAAGCTCTTTGATAACGGCGAAGGCAAGACCACCATTGCTGGTGGACAAGGCACTATGTGGACTACATTGCTACAGATGGGTGAACTGATTGATACCGCCAACCGTGTCTACGACCCATCCGAGACCCGTGTCTTTGTCACCCATGCTTCGCCCGCTCGGGAGGGCATGTTGAACCAGCTTTCCGTTACACTCAAGGCCGACTTTTCAATTTCCGCCGGTCTTCACTTCCGCTATGGATCCTCTTACAACGAGTTCTCGGTCAACCCTTCGTTGGATCACTACCGTGGCAAGCTCGCTGCTTCCAAGGCGTCTTTCAATGATGTCTGGGAGACTGTTCGAAGTGAGGTTGAGTCTGCCATTTCCTCCAACGATGCTCAGAAGACCTTGCTGGAGAACGCCTTGGACGTGGTCAACAAGATGCCCTCCATTGCCAACGGTGGCAACCCGTTCGGTGGCCCCGTTGCTGCCGGCAATGCTGCAGGCCAGGTGGATGAAAGCGCGTTCAAGAACATGTGGAACTTCAATCTTGCAGATGCTGCCTTCGGATACCTGGTTTTGGAGATCGAAGGAGGACGGATTGCGACCGAGATGCGGGCCCAGGGCTTCAACTTTGCTCACCGCAGTGGCAAGCCTGCCATTGGTGGCGCTCCCCAAGCCGTCTCTGGTGGCTTGCCTGTTACCACGGCGTCTCCTGCCCCTACTGGAGCTGGACGCCCCGTCGTGACCCCTCAGTTTGGTCAGGTTCCTCCCACTCGTGCTCCTGTCCCCGGTCAGCAAGCCCAGGCCAAGGGCCAGTCCGCTCGCGCATCCCCCGCCCCGGTTATCCCCAAGGCCGCAAGCCCCCAGCAACCAGCTGCGGCTTCGACCCAACCTGCTGGCGAGGAGAAGGCTGCCGCCGATACCAATGGCGCATCCCAGACCGAGAAGACTGCTGATTCCCCCGTTCCCCGCGGCGAGAAGAAGCCAAGCAACATTCTCTTCTTGTCCGGTTTCGAGAACGAGCAGGCCGTGCGTGATGTCCTCTCCGAGGAGGATGCCGCCAAGGTGGAGAAGATCGAGAAGTACGGAAAGTTCAACCACATTGTGACCTTCCCCACAGTGGATGATGCCAAGACTGTGCTCGACCACCAGTCCGCCGAGAACAAGAAGCCCGCGGCTGCCGGTGCCACTCGCAAGACCTTCAAGTACTTCGAGCAGCGCGGTGGCCGTGGACAGGGTAATGCCGGTACATGGCAGAGCAGCAGCCGGGGTGGTGCCAACGCCGGCCCCCGCGGTTACACCAGTGCCAGTGACAGTGAAGGTGCTCGCCGGGGTGGATTCGGAGGTCGGGGTCGTGGCCGTGGTGGCCGTGGAGGCCGAGGTGGCTTCAAGGGCTCAAACGACTCTCCTGCCCCCTCCACTCCTTCTAGTGACAAGCCCGCCCCCTCTGGAGATGCTTAAGCATTGAGATTTCTATTTCTTTTTTCCCCCTATGAGTCCCCAATCAGGATTTGTTATTTATTTGACAGTCTTGATCCCTACCTAACCTCTCATGCTGACTCCCACGCCACTTCTCCCCGTCGCATTCTAATTCTTTTGTGTCTTTTTTTTTTAACTTTATTGAAACATTCCAAATTCCCCAATCTATGTTTTATGTTTTCTCAGTTTTTGTCTGAGCGAGATGGTTATCTCGGTATCATTTAGAGACCGTACTGTTTCTGCTGCCGCCAAGGTTGTATGGGACCGCGGTCGATGGTGAGATGCAGAGACTGAAAGATGCAAGCAAAAAGAATGAAAAACAACTCAAAAAGAACTCCCTATCCCACCTTTCCTTTGTTACCATTGGTACTTTTTTCTTTGTACTTTAGTTCGGAGACAACATCGATACCCTTACATCTTCAACTATGGCTCCTGGTCGTAAATCATCAATCGGTCAACAGACCCTTTGGTCCCAAGATTTGATACTACGTAGAAATCACCAACGCGGCACCTGAACTCCAGGGCTGCAGTAGTTCCATTTCGGCTACGCTATGCCTGCCCCGCTGGGATTCAATGTGGCTGATGGGTCGTGGGGGTAGATCAGTGGGGGTGATTGTATAGATAGCTGTAAGCTTCCAATCGGACATATTGCTCGTAATAGTAGTAAAAAACCCAGGTACCATGCTATAGAAGATTGGTCCTCAACTACAGTCCTTAGTCAAAGGTTGTTTTGGAAAACAAGCATTCAAGGTGATAATACTAAGATTGTGTACATGTAGATGTCAAGAGGCAAATTTATAAAGAGCGCAGGCCTTCCCAAATCAATCCTGTGTACCAAGTCCCAGATCTCGATTATGAAACTCCTGTAGCGCGATGATCACCAAAATTGGTGAGATCAGAAAGGACGAGGGGAAGATTCAAAATAAAAAAAGAAAGGATGGAAAGAAAAGATAGAAAACCCCAGTAAGGGGAGCAAACGAGGCCGATAACATATAAATTTCAATTTCCAAGCATTAAGTTCAGGTTCGCCGATATCTCCTCTTTGGTTTTCTCCTGGCCGTGTTTATGACGCCGTATGGTTTTCAAATGACATTTCGATGGTGGGTATGAGTAGTAACAACGTAGTACAGTTTGAGCATGAGTCGTGAATGGAGTGGTTCGGGCAATGAGCGTGATCAGTTGAGCCCGTCGTGGTTCAGGTGCGGGGCTACTTAGTGCGGCCCATAATGTCGTCAACATCTTTCTGATTCACGACCACACCACCCTCGGAACAGCGAGCCTTAGTCCGAAGTTCAGTACAGAGGTTGTCGACATCGATTTCGCCATTGCGGAACTTCTCCATGGACTGAAGACGATCCCTGGAAGAAGAAAATTGAGTCAGTGAGCTGCACACATTGAGCGTTACAAATAGTAAAAAGTACATACCAAATCTTTGTGCATGACAGCATTTGTGCTTTGTCCTCGCCCGGAACCACCTCTTCCTCCAGCCTACGGTCAATCTGAGAAATCAGATCCTTCTTGGGTGGCTGGGTAACCACCTCATCCAAATTATGCGATGGACTACCAAGGTCTGGCAGTGGGAAGGCTTCATCGAAGAAAGTCCCAAAGTCCTGGGAAAGCACCGCATCCTGCGGCTCCCGCCAATCTCCAAAGAGCGTTGGGTCGAACTGGCCGCCATTTTGCTGAGCCAGCCAATCGAGCCCAAACGTCTCGTCGACGGGGTGGTTGCTCGTGCCACCGTTGGGTTTGTTCTGTTGGTCCCGCACAGCTGGGATGGGGTTATTGATATTGCCGCAGGCCATGCCAAGTTTGGCGCAGAAAGATTCCTCACCATTTATGGAGGAGCCATGAACACTACAGCCAGACTCGTTGTGCTTTGTGTCTGGCGGAGAGTTTAGACTTGGCTCAGGTGAGGTTCCATTCGACGACAGCATCTGACTCTGGTGCGAATCAGATGACGACGACGGAGAGTCAGATGTGGACTTTTCATGAGCTGGGGTAGTCGATGACTTGTTGCTGGTATAAGGAGTCTTGGTGGAAATACTGTTGGGGGTTCCCTTGGAGGTAGTTGCCTTAGTACTTCCAGTCGCCGTCGGGGTGCTGGAGGTGGACATCGAATTGGGCGAAGCAATGGGGGCTCCAATTAGACCATGCAGGTTCTCCCGGCTCAGAACACCAGGAACACGAGTCTGCCTGTCTTTAGGCTTAGACTGGTCATTCTTGTTCTGCCCATTGAACAGATGCGAGCCGGGCAGATCACCAAACTTGGGGAAATCAAACAAAAATTCGTTATTTTGCAGGCCGTACGCGCCCTGGGAGTGTGCACTGGGAATGGCACTCATAGCAGACAAACCGTTTCCGCTAGTCATCCATGAGAGTCGCTTGCGGTATTCGCGAAGCTCTGTCTGCAATCTTTCCACTTGCGCACGCAATACTCCATTTTCCTGATTAGCTGTGTCAGAAGCCTTCTGCAAATCATCCATCTTGGTCTCCAGGTCCTTCAAATGCTTTTCTTTGCGCTCGCGGAACGCTCGCTGGGCAGCTCGATTTTGAGCTTTGCGTTTCTGCTAGGAGTTAGTCACCGTGATCATCCAGCTGCCCCGGTGGAAAGGTTGCCTACAGTAGTGGGTTCAGATGTTAGTGGCTTCCGACCCGGCTTCTTCGCCTCGCTCTCACGGCGCTTCTTTCCACTTTCCTCGACGTCCACCTCTGACTTGCCATCCATTGACTTCCGCTTCTCACCCGATTCGTAGTCATGAGACGGGGTATCTCCAGGCAGATCACCGATCAAATGGGCTGAGCCAGGGAATTCAAAATCCACCTCGGGGTGGAAATCGAGGAATGGACTCTCCTCATCCCCGAAGCCAAAGGCATTGAAGTGGGAGGGGTTTTCAAAGTTTCCAGAGGGAGGGCCACTCATGCCATTCGAGGAGGCCTGATCGGGGCTGTGCTCAGGCTTTTGGTGCGGGGTGTGGTCAAGTTGCTTGTTGGCTGGCGTGTTGGATGAGAGTGCGGCCATAAGAAGGTCTTGCTGATCCTTGGAGAGGTTGTAGAGCCCCTGCGGGTACATGCGGTCGAAATCACCCATGGTGGCGTTACAGCGTGGGGGGGGATGATGGATAATAGATAGAAGTTGCTCGATAAATGTCGAGACTCAATCGACTGGGCCTCTCGCCCGCAAATGATTGAATAGGAAGTAAGAAAGCAGTTTCTGGGAGATCAGAGGAATACCGATCACCCAGGACTAAATTGAAGGCGAGGTTGTAGCCTCGTATTGTTTCAGGAGCGGGGGTCGGGATCTGGAGATATTTGGAGAGGGAAAAAAAGGAACGACAATTAAATTGATGGTTGAAACAATGAGGGGCCTGAGGCTCCCACTTTTTTTTGATCTCCGCCTTTTGGAGATCTTAGCAGAGGGGCATAAGCTAGGCCAAATTGCGAGACCGAATATTGAAGAAGGGGAAGATGATGAAAGAGGTCATCTTTCTGCGGTCTGCGGTGGGCGCGGCGGCTTCATTGGCCCGAAGCCGGATGCAGGTGATCTGCAACCAATCAGAGCGGGTCATGCGGGGTCTCGGCGCCTGCTTAGAAATCCAGTTCGATCTCTTTCTACAATGTCCATGTGTGAACTAAAGCCCATCAAGGGATGTTACGTGGGGCATGGAATCCTCTTTGCAACGAGAAGCTTACATTGGTATCTTACTCCCCGATAGCCCCGGGCCTGCAGAAGTATATGACCACTTAAACAACAAGCAGAGTCGTGACTCACCTCGTATCATCTTTACTCCTTACACGACCCCAGGGTCTGGGCCCCACTGCGTTCCCAAGCAGGATCAGACCATCCTTTATCCTGGTCCCGCGTGGCAAATGGTAACTCCATGTCAGATGTTATTTGCCGATGATTGGGGTACCTATTTACCTAAGTGAAAGTGTTGTATTTTATGTAGTTTAAAGCTCAGGTCAACGCTAAACTACACATATATAGGTAAGCCCATGTAGCAACCTGGGACCTCGGAGAGATATAAAGTACGGACCACCGTTAGCATGCTGCTGCCGATCGCTACGTAGCCTTATCGCTTATCGCTTATCCGTTCACCATATCCGTTGGACGTCAGCAAGCCTTAATTTAAATTGCGACAGTACTTTACTACAGTCATTATTGATCAAATGATAGTCGTCATGTAGAGTACAGGTTGAATATCATGCTGGATTTACAGACTACTAAACCGCTGCTGGTTGGAACGTAATGCCGTAGATTACAATGAGCGGTCACATGACCGTGTTCTCACAAGTCTAAGCCTTCGTCACGCCGAATACCCATTCACTCCGCATCTACTGTATTGCACGTGAAGCCCAAGCCGTGGATTTGTTTCACTTTTTTCCCTTTTCTTTTTTGTGCAGTCTCTCTCTCAATTGAGATATTGATTCTTCCCGGTTGTCTTTACAAAACTTGCATCACAGCCATGTCGGACGTTGCGACGCTAGAGGCGGAGGTCAAGGAATTCAAGGACCAGGTGAGCACCAACAGCCTCGGCCCCGGGCCCCGTTCCACCCACGAGAAACAGTCTGACTAACCTAAATACTCTTGCAGCTTGAAACTATCGAGTCAAGCTTGCTGTTAGATCCTGATAACACAGAGCTGCAGGGCCTTAAGACTGAAATTCAAGACGTTATAACCCTTACCGAAACTGCCATCGCCGAACTTACGCCATCTGCACCTGTCACATCTAAGCCCCAGCAATCCGCATCAAAGAATACATGGTCTAGAGAGCCTGCACCCGGAAAGCCTGCCCCAGATCACGATGAAACCCCAGCTGTGCCGATTTCGTTCGCCGTCAATGATAATGTCCTGGCCCGCTGGGTGTCTGGAGACAACGCGTTCTACCCGGCGCGCATTACCTCTATCACGGGCTCCTCCAGCAACCCTGTGTATCTGGTGTCGTTCAAATCATACGGCACTGTGGAGAACCTGACCGCCAAAGACATTCGGCCTGTCTCTGGCACTGACTCGCGCAAGCGCAAGGCTGATGGGACTCCAGGAAGCTCAGCATCGCCGTCGCCCGCACCGACTTCGCATGCCAATGTCATCTCAGCGGCGGCTGATATTAACCCCGCTTTGGCTAATCAAGCCCGCAATGAACCTAGTAAGGCTACCGATGGGCCCGCCCGGCCCGCTAAGGCTGCGCGTAAAGTGAAGGCGAACAAAGAGCTGGAAGCGGGCAAGAACAAGTGGCAGGACTTTGCAGCCAAAGCCAAGGGCAAGAACAAGATCGGCAAGAAAGAGAGCATGTTCCGCACAGGCGAGGGTGTGAATGCACGTGGTAAGTCTGAATTGTTTCGCCGTATATTTGTTTCTCTGACGCTTACTTGGATCTCTTAGTGGGATTCACTGGTTCCGGACAAACGATGCGCAAAGACCCTACTCGAACCCGCCACATTTACCAACAGGCCGACGAAGAGGGCTACTGAGCGCGCTTATTGATCCCGGTCCCTGCACCTCCCACCTAAACTAAGATACCCTCTCCTGCGGAGCGACTAATCGGACATTTCTTGGTCTCTTTTTTTTTTGGAAATCTTTCTTTTCTTTCCCAGTTACTATGGACCATGATGTTCCTCATCGCTAACTGGATCGGCGATGCAGATAAAACCATGCGTTGTGTTTCCGCCCTCGAAGTTTCTGTGTTTGAGAGTCTGGTTCTATGGGAGGTTCAATCTTCAACGAAGTCATATCCGGAAACCTTATCATCCTACATACTGGAAAGATTTTTCTGACTGTGCAATTTGATTATAGACCTCTTGTTATGCAGCCCCTGGTGGGAATTTGCACCTTGATCAGTAACTGCGGCGGAGGGAGTCTTTTTCTGTTCCGATTCTACATCATATCTACATGGGATTACTCTACCCATAACACCAAGCATGATCACTTCAAGTTATCTCTTAAGAATCACCCGTAAAATCTTCTCCGCGCACTTAATTGATCGGCAAATTGTTGACAAAGACGCGCCACTAATTTCACTGCTGTCAAGTCATTGCTTCTCAATCCGACATCAGGTTCGTCCCCATAAACTCTTCATTCCAAGGATCCCTGGACACTCCTTTATCTCCGGTACAAAAGTCCGGAGACGGCGTAAGCCATAGTCGAAAAAAATCCGCAAGGTCAGGAGGTCGACATATACAGTGAAGCTTCAATCCAAATCGGTATGTGGAGTCTTGGAAATAAAAAGGGGAATCTAGGTAGATAATATGAGATAGGTCATCGAGAGAACCTTGAAAGCATCTACTAGCATGAAGCTTTAAGAGGATGTAAGCTTTTTTTTTCTTTTTATCTCAGCGTCCCGTGAAACAGTTCCAAGAACAGCCATGGATTTCGAGGTTTGAGGAATCATACCAGAGGTTATAGGTATTGAAGCAAAATAAGAATACTCATTCTTAAGCTGGATCAATGGCGATCCGTTGTCAAACATGTAAGGCGGTGGATCCGAATCAGGAGAGCGGATCGTCAGGAAACCTGGAACAGGTGTGCCTGACATTAGCTGTTCAGCTAGAAGATACCTGCCGAATACTTGTTGTGATGCGGTTCCCGTGCGGGGCCGAAGTGGTACCCGCCCGGTTCTTATTTCTCCGTGCACGTCATGCTCCCCCAACTTCATCTTCTCTCCTACACTCGATCATTGTGCTTCTGAGCCACCGCTCTGCTACCACTCGCTCTGCCTTAGGACCGTGCTTCATTCCGAGAAATATTTGCTCCCATTTCCTTCAAGTTTGACTCGTCTGCCTCCTTGCGTCTGCGAATCACAAGCTCGCGCTATCGTCTCCACAGTCAAGACCGCTGGGGTATGGTCATCGACATATCACGACCGTAACGTACATATAGGGCCGACACGCAGCATAGCAACATAACACGAAGTCGGACAACTTTTTGGAGATTTCGATCGCCTCACCGCATGATGCGGCTACCGGGGGTTGTCGCTGCGATCGTCGGGCTGGGCTCCCTTGTCCTTCAACCGTCGCTAGTCGGCGCGCAGGGTGAAACGAAGATCCATGAGGCAGGTCGATGCGCCATACGAGGGCAATGTGGAAAGAAGTCATTCTTCGGTGGTGATCTCCCTTGTCCGGATAATGGTTTGGCACGTCAACCAGAGGATTTAGTGCGACAGAAATTAGTGAACTTGTGTGGCCCGAAATGGAAGGAGGGCCCGGTCTGCTGTCTAGATGAACAGGTATGCTGATTCGGATATAGGCGTCTGATGGCAGGCCAGAGGAAACCGTACTGATTAGGCTTTATCTGTCATAGATCGACGCACTTTCAAGCAATTTGAAGCTTGCTGAAGGCATCATTGCATCCTGTCCTGCTTGCCGAGAGAACTTCTTCAACACCTTCTGCACTTTTACTTGCTCCCCTGATCAATCGCTTTTTGTCAATGTTACACAAACCGACAAGAGCAGCTCCGGCAAGACGGTAGTGACTGAGTTGGATAATATCTGGTCTGAAGTCTCCCAGGGCGGCTTCTTTGACAGCTGCAAGGATGTCAAGAATGGTGCATCTGGGGGGAAAGCAATCGACTTTATCGGTGGTGGCGCAAAGAACTACCAGCAATTTATGAAGTTCTTAGGCGACAAGAAGCTACTCGGCAGCCCATTCCAGATCAATTATCTCACTGAACCCCGCGGGTCTGATGCTGAGGGCATGGAGGCTGTTTCAATCAAGCCCAAGGCCTGTAATGACGCTGACCCAACCTACCGCTGCTCCTGTGTTGACTGCCCCAATGTCTGCCCCGAGCTACCAGCTGTGTCTACGCACGAGGCCTGCCATGTGGGATTGCTACCATGCCTTTCCTTTGCCGTTATCATTGTCTACTCGGCATTTCTGCTCCTGGTTATGGGTCTCGCTAGTTATGTCACCTACAAGGAACGTCGGTTCCGGAAACCTGAACGAGTTCGCCTGCTTCAAGACCCTTCCCCCAGTGATGATGAGGATGAAGGAGAAGTAGTGCATCGTGGTGGGTATATGGAACAGCCGCAGGGTGTGTACAAGCCAAACACCTGGCTTTCAGCCATGTTCTACCGCATTGGTGGTACATGTGCACGCTTTCCAGGTATCACAATTGGATCTAGCATCATCGCGGTGCTATTACTGAGCCTCGGTTGGCTACGATTCACAGTTGAAACCGACCCTGTTCGCCTTTGGGTTAGCCCCTCGTCTGCTGCAGCCCAAGAGAAGACATTCTTTGATGAAAACTTTGGCCCATTCTACCGAGCTGAGCAGGCCTTTTTGGTAAATGAAACAGGTCCGGTCCTGAGTTATGAGACCTTATCATGGTGGTTTGGCGTTGAGTCGCGAGTAAGTCGCGTATTCTCACTCGAGCAGGGCCTACTCTTGGATGATGTTTGTTTTAAGCCCACCGGTGATGCCTGCGTCGTGCAATCCTTGACTGGGTATTTCGGTGGCTCTGCCTCTAATCTTGACCCCAAAACTTGGAAAGATCGGATTGTTCACTGCACTGAATCGCCTGGTGACGTGAGCTGTCTTCCCGACTTCAAGCAGCCTTTGAGGCCAGAAATGATCATTGGTGGGTATGATGAGTCTGGCAATGTCTTAGATGCGCAGGCTTTGGTTGCAACCTGGGTAGTGAACAACTTTGCCCAGGGTACCGAGGGGGAAATAAGAGCCATCGACTGGGAGCACATGTTCGAAAGCATATTCAACGTCGTCCAGGAAGAGGCTACTGAGCGTGGACTTCGAGTTTCCTTTACTGCTGAAGTCAGCTTGGAACAAGAGCTCAACAAATCCACCAACACGGATGCAAAGATTGTCGTGGTCAGCTACATTATCATGTTCATATATGCTTCCCTGGCTTTGGGGTCCGTCACTGTCACCTGGAAATCGCTTTTAACAAACCCTGCCAATGCTCTTGTCCAATCGAAGTTTACGCTGGGAATTGCTGGCATTGTGATTGTCTTGATGTCAGTCTCTGCTTCTGTGGGTTTGTTCTCTGCTGCGGGCGTCAAGGTGACTCTGATCATCGCCGAAGTTATTCCGTTCTTGGTACTGGCTGTAGGCGTGGACAACATCTTTTTGATTGTTCATGAGTTTGAGCGAGTCAATTTCAGCCACCCTGATGACGAGATCGATGAGAGAGTCGCTCGTGCAGTTGGAAGGATCGGGCCCAGTATTTTCCTTTCTGCACTGACCGAGACTGTGGCGTTTGGCCTGGGTGCTTTCGTCGGCATGCCTGCGGTCAAGAACTTTGCGGCGTACGCAGCTGGCGCTGTCTTTATCAATGCGATTCTGCAAGTGACCATGTTCATCTCCGTTCTTGCTCTCAACCAGCAACGGGTGCAGAGTCTTCGTGCGGATTGCTTCCCATGCTTCACGATCCGAAAGGCGAACTCGAATGGCGTATCCGAGGACCAGATTTACGATGATCAGGAGGCGGAGAGTGCTTTGCAGAGTTTCATTCGCCGTGTCTATGCTCCTTTTATTCTCGACAGACGGGTGAAAGCGGCCGTTGTGATTATCTTCTTGGGCCTTCTGACGGCAGGTCTAGCTTTGATCCCAAAGGTGCCTCTTGGGCTAGACCAGCGTATTGCGCTTCCGAGCGACTCATACCTTATTGACTATTTCAATGACCTTGACGCCTATTTCCGTACTGGCCCGCCAGTATATTTCGTGACTCGCAATGTCAACGTGACAGAGCGGAACCACCAGCAACAGCTTTGTGGACGGTTCACCACATGCGAGGAGTATTCTTTGCCATTTGTGCTGGAGCAAGAATCTAAGCGTCCGAATGTTTCCTACATTTCTGGATCCGCCGCCAGCTGGATCGATGACTTCTTCTATTGGTTGAACCCCCAACAAGATTGCTGCAAGGAGGACGGCAAGCTATGTTTTGAGGACCGTGCGCCAGCGTGGAACTTGAGTCTCTACGGGATGCCGACGGGTCCAGAGTTTATTCATTATGCTGAGAAGTGGATCGACTCCCCTACGGACGCTTCTTGTCCCCTTGGCGGGAAAGCACCTTACAGCTCTGCAGTGGTTATTGATGAGGAACATACCATGATCAATGCCAGTCACTTCCGGACCAGTCACGTTCCCTTGCGGAGTCAGGACGACTTCATTCAAGCCTATGTTGCAGCTCGCCGGATCGCCGATGGGCTTTCTCAAGAGCACAACATTGACATCTTCCCCTACTCCAAGTTCTACATCTTCTTTGATCAGTATGTCTCTATCGTACAACTGACCGGGACCCTTCTTGGGTCAGCTGTCGCCATCATCTTCATCCTCACCTCTGCCATCCTGGGGTCGGTCGCCACCGGGGCTGTCATCACCACCACAGTGGTCATGACCGTAGTAGACATTATTGGCACGATGGCTATCGCCGGGGTCTCCCTGAATGCCGTCTCATTGGTGAACTTGGTCATCTGTGTCGGTATCGGCGTGGAGTTCTGTGCTCATATTGCACGGGCATTCATGTTTCCCTCGCGCACCCTGCTGGAGAAAGCACCTGTCAAGTTCCGTGGCAAGGATGCTCGTGCCTGGACCGCATTGGTCAACGTCGGCGGAAGTGTTTTCAGCGGCATCACCATCACCAAGCTGTTGGGAGTTTGTGTTCTCGCATTCACCCGGAGCAAGATCTTTGAGATCTACTACTTCCGTGTCTGGTTGGCGTTGGTTGTGTTCGCCGCTACCCATGCTCTCATCTTCCTCCCAGTAGCTCTCAGCTACTTTGGCGGTGGAGGTATGTCTATCCCCTGGGATTTTGAGTCTTTGCTCGTGGACTAACCCATCTTAGGATATTTTGACCCGGCCTCCGATGGTGGCCTGGAGGCCAACCTTGCCTCGCGGGGCTACAGATCCTCGCTGGTTTATGACGAATACGAAGATTACCACTCTGATGAATACTAAGCACCTTTTTTTTGGATTTTATATGGGGCCTTTCTCTGTTCGAAGAGATTCTCCAACTGTGCCTCATCATGATGCCGATCGGCGAGGGAATTGGAGTTGCGGTAAGGGCCGAGGAGTTTCGGGGTCTTTTTATTCACGTTTCTTTCATTGCTTTCTATCTCAATTGACACCATCTCGGATTGTATCTCGGAATCTCAATTAGTTAGCGGCCAAATAACATACACTACTTTCGGTGCAGATCTCAGTGACTATGGGAGTCACTGCTCCTGCTCTGCACAGGAGCTTTGATTAACGATAATTTCCCCAAATACTAGCTTGGACCCTGTGACGTGTGTGGCGGGTCCCTATCGGCTCTGAATAAAGCAATGAAGAGTATGATTGGTCTGTGCTGCTGCAACAATCAAAGAAGCGTGGACAACAACACGTTAAAATGGCTGCCTGAAGTCCCTTTCTGTACTTTTCCTGGAAGACAATTTTCTCCTTTCCACCGTGCGCGTCGTTGCTGTCTGAGGTGAGATTTCCTACTTAATACTTTTATACCTTATGTCGTTGGATATCAAGATAGACAGGGGATTTTCATGTGCAAGTTGGATCAGGCTGACTTTCTAAGTTTGCCATTCTCCACAATGATCGCCTCCACTTCGACTTCGTTCAACTGGACTCTTCCCACAAGCAGCTCTGGGGGCTCCGTGAAACGGCCTATCAAGTCAGTCTCCAAGCCGTGCTTTGGATGCGACTGTGGCGATGAGGAGTGTGATTGCTGTATCTGCACTATGATGTGATGTGGGTACAAATCAACCTTGGTGGACCTGGATATCAGGAATCTTGCAAAGTTCTTGAGGCTCTTCGGAGGAACGAGGATAATTATTCTCAGTTCGATGGTCTGGGCTCGGGTCGGTGTAATCCCTGGGCTCTTTTAATTTAATTCTACCTTTCTACGAGTTTTTGGCGAGCGATCTTGAATGTATCTCTTTGATATTTGTCTCTCCACTGTGTTGTGATCTTGTGAAATCTTCTATGGCTTTCGGAGCCTTGACGGCTCATAACTTTGAAATAACATCTAAGAACATTGGATCTCGTCAACTTAATCGAAGGTTCTGTGGATGTCTAGATCCGATCGGACAAACCAGTGGTAGACAAAAGCCGGATCTCTTCCGCTGACTCAGCGCCTCAGTGGCTCTTCGTGACGATCAATGATCAACTTGCATCTCACAAATCTCCATGAATTCGCCCGAGCCCCGCAAGCGCACCGCGCGTGCCTGTGACTCTTGTTATAGACGCAAGGTAGACAAGCTTCCTTGGGGTGCAAGTTTGGTACTGATTCAGCCAGATCAAATGTGACGCCACACTGCCACAATGTAATTGGTGTAGCCACCATAATCTCCCCTGCACGTTTGATCGTGTGGTGCATCGGAAACGAAAACCGGACGATGATGATAGCAAGTGAGCTTACAGCATCTATTTTACATGTCCTAGGATATTGGTGAACTAATAATACGAGGCGTAGTCACCCGAAGAGTTCCCGGCTTTCCGAGAGAATTAGTCGCATCGAGCAGCTCTTGGCGGAGAATTTGATGCGGGAGTCTAGCTCTGGTATGTCCTTCCTCCTAAGCGTGGTGAGCTTGGAAAGTGTCTCATTCAGTCAGAACCGATGGACTATACGCATATTATCGATGAGAATCCTATTAACATCAACACTACCAACACTACTGCAAGCAACTCCCCAAGCAGCACCAGTGCTAGTAGTGTCAGCAATCAGCCCATACTTTCATCTTCAGTGGGTGTTCACTTCGCCGGTCGAGAGCTGGGTGTCATCAGTCTACTCACTGGTATCCCGTTCCTCCTACCAGAGGGCCAAGAATGGATCCAGGCTCGCACAGGACAGACCATTTCAAGCGAGAGACTCAGTCCATCACGGGTGCCCTGGGCAAAAGAGCGAGGCCAGAGCTCTAATGAAATAATGATGAACTTACGAAACGATGACCTATTTGAATTGCCGGACCGCCGAAGCGTGCAGATGTACTTTGACGCTTACAAGCAGTCGACAGTGATGCGCCGACTCTTCCCCGTCGTTGATATTGAATTATTCGCTGAAACTATTAATGAAGCTTACCGACAGCCCAAGTCCGGCTTTGAGTTTGGGCAAGCGAGTACCCGAGCATGCATTATCGCTTTTGCTGCCTTTGTTGCTCGTCTTCCGCCCGTTGTTCAAACTATCAGGAGCCTGTCCTGCACTGCACTTCTACTTGATCATGAGGTGTTAGCTTCCAAGGCCCAGTTTTTACTATCGCAGGTTATGCAAGAACCTGCGAGCCTAGAAGGTGCGCAGGCTGTGACCATGCTGGTGCGTCTACAACTTTTCCAAGTGAAATAACCTTCCGTCGTGCTAAATTGTGTCATCTGGGGTTGTCTAGACCTTGTATGAGGTGTCTTCAGGGAATATGCGAGCCACCAACTATTTGGGCGCAATAGCAGCACGTCTAATATTCATGCTGGGCGGTAATTTGAACAGCAACAAACTGTATTCGAATAGCAAACAAGATCGACGGAGGCAACAGCAAGTGCGCAATCTCTTTTGGATCTGTTACACAATGGACAAAGATGTTGCTCTTCGCATAGGACAGCCACCCACCATTGCCGATGAAAATTGTGATCTCACCCTCCCACCGGGCTATGCAGAACATGCATTTCTAGACCCCGAAGATGCGAACATGTTCTACTCACAGCCGAGTTTTCCATTCGACTTGCGACTGAGCATTATTAAATCTCGCACCCATACCGCTCTCTATTCTGTGGGCGCGATTCATAAATCCGACGCCGATCTTCTAAAATCCATTCGGGAACTGGATGATGAATTGGAGGAATGGCGATTGTCCATTCCACCTCAATGGCGACCTACCATGTCTTTTTCGGCCGAGGCGTCGGATCCAAATGTTACTATGCATTCGGTTATGCTGCGTCTCAACTACTATCTCTGTATGTCCATCATCCATTCGGCAAGCAGTAGATGTAAAGCATGGAGGCAAGGAAACGGAATGCTGGATGGAGTCAATTCGAGTCTCGCTTTATCGGTCGAGGCCAGCCGTTCAACCCTCTGTTACTTGGAGGCAGGGGAGCATGTATTGGTCGAGGGTATTTTCTGGTAAGTCTTTATATTCATATCCCAGTCCAGCTCTTCTCGATCCTAATGCAATTCTTCCCTAGGATTTTGGTTTACTACCCTATCTCGGCATTTCTCAGCATCTTCTGCAGTATTCTTTCGAATCCGCTAGACCCTCGCTCACGCGACGATCTGGAACGTCTCAATATGGCAACTGTCATGATGGAGCGCATCTTTCACCGAAAGCTTCCTGTTAGTGAAATCGGTCACTTCAAGCTCGTGGCTGACTTCGTCGCGGAGATGAAACGTCTGGCTGAGTGTGCTATTGAGAAGGCGTGGCGTGAGCACAGTGCTGGCTCGCTGTTGCCTCAGTAAAGGTTTCCTTGTTTCCTTCCGTATTGGCTGGGTAATTATCTTGGATATTTGGGGATTTTGGTGAGTGCTGGCGTCGTGGTGACTTTAGCATTGGCAATATAGAACCTTGGAATGTTGTTATATTATTTTAGACAAAGATATTCCAATCCCGGCTCCACAAATACATAATACATACGCTAGCAACATGTTCACTCGGATATAGGTATCGCGTAACTATTGTGAAGAAAACAGTTGGAACTAAGAATGTTTTATAGAACACTGAAAGAAGGGGTAGAAGTTCTGATAAATTAAGGATTTTGCGCTCTTTATATTGGAATTTTCACATTGCGTCCGCACACTCTTTTGAGTCTTGTACAGCTCGGTAAGAACTTCATGGCTCGATTGGAGCTGTTGTAATAAAATGGGAGCCTGGGAAATGGCACTCTACATCTGCAGAGTGAGACATCGACCTGCGGAACGACGCCTCGGAAGGAACTTAGGCGCAGCGACCAGCGTGCTCATCCAGTTCAACCAGTCGTAATCTTGTGGAGCCTCGCAGGGTGCCAATGGACATGCCATGATGTTTTCATGACATTGAATAGCCCAATAGGCTCGTGGTCCACACCAAGCGTTATCTTGAGCGCCTTATCGGTGGGGTGGAATGGGGTAATTTGATGTTCAGGTTGATATGCATGGGGCTGTTGCATATCCTAATCAGATTTAAATTTCTTCTTCAAGCAGGTCCCAGACCATTCGTGAGTCCTCGGCCTTGCGAGAAGCTGACTCCAGAGTGCTTGCATCTGCCGATTGAGCCGCCGAGCTGATACGGCTGCCCTCGGCCTGAATGTCATCTAGAACACCCTCAATATCCGCCTTGATCTTGTCCATCTGTTTGATTTCTTGTCTGGTTCGCTCCAGCTGCTCCTCCATCATCATGATAAGTGATTCGCGGGCCTGGTGTGGGCGATACAAGTTGAGGAGGTGGTGAGCATTGATGAATAAATTGCGCATATCCTCTACCTTCGGCTCGAATTGTTCTGGTGATACTGAGAGGAGTCCAACAGTCTCTAGGAAGTTGAGAAGGAGAGATTTGCTGATCTTGAGGAGGTAGTAGGCATGGCTTAGCGGTTGAGGTGATTGGGAAGAGCCTTGTGTGGTATTCGTAGCTGGTTCAGGATAAAGCTGTTCGATGCCCTGCTCTTGTAGTGAAGGTAATGTGGTTGATAGCTAGTAATCGGTTAATCTAGTGAATTGGAAAAGATCGCGGCCTCGCCAGACTCACTGTTTGCAATTCGCCGAATACTGAGTACTCTCCCGTGGGGATATCTGGCGGTACTAGAAAGCGAAGCTCGGGGGCCAAGTCAAGTGCGCGTAACTCTGCCGGTGACCACTGCTTGTTGCGATTGGGCCGCCCATCCTCGTCCTTCGAAGCCTCTGTCTTGATCTCTTTTAATCGGTCGAGGTTCTCACGTGTGAAGTGTTTCCACAAGGGCGGCGGTGGCGCGAAGGCCGTATTGACTGCGCGTTGCTGGTTTGGGTCGGCCATGATGTTACAGTATTTGAATCACGTCTGATTGCAAGAAAGCGCCTGGTTGGCGAGTTGGAGAAGTGGTAGAGTGGAGGTTGTAAGAAGCGCGGAAGGGTAAAGTGGGTCTGTGCATTGCGACGACTGCGCGACAAAACAATCCACTTGACATGCAATCCCGGTGAATCCCCCTGAGCTTCATACATTCCATTCTGCACACTTCTAGTGCAAAATGCCTCGAAGCGGCCCGGGGACTAGGGATTCGCCCTCAATTCTACACCAAGCCGGACTTGGAGGAGCTGTAGCTCGGTTCTACCAACGCACCTATGCGGGTGACTATATCGCGTTGGGATGTCTCGTGGCAGGATGGTTTATGGTGATCCCAACTTTCAGTCTATCTCTCGAAGCAAACACTAACATGAAACTGTCTTTGAATAGATTCCTATCTTCGTGAATCCTTTCCACCGCATGTTTTCCCTCGATAATAAGGCCATTCAGTACCCAATGGCCGCTCACGAACGAGTCCCTCTCAGTAAGAATCTCGATATCTCTCCCTCCCCAAACGGCATACTCATTGCCTTTTTAGTCTGGTCTATAATATTTGCCGGCGTGATCCCCTTTGGCATCATTCTCGCCTGGTCCGCTCTTTCGCGCCCAGGTGTACAGCAAACACAGGCCACTGTGCTTGGGTTCCTCGTGTCGCTCGTCCTTGGCACATTTTTAACCGATATAATAAAAAATGTGGTAGGCAGGCCTCGTCCTGACCTGCTAGCGCGGTGTAAGCCCGCCCGGGGCACGGCGGATAATGTCCTTCTCACATGGACCGTCTGTACAGAGCCCAATCAAGCACTCCTCTTTGAAGGATGGCGCAGTTTCCCTAGTGGACACAGTAGCTTCTCATTCAGCGGGCTAGGCTATCTGACTCTGTGAGTGAAATCCGCGGAAATAAGACCGGGCTGTTTACTGATTGGTGGTTATAGCTTTTTCTGCGGCCAGATGCGTGTCTTCCGGCCTCGATCGGACCTTGGTCGGTGTCTAGTTGCCTTCACTCCTCTTTTCTGCGCTCTTTTGGTCGCCTTGTCTCGCCTAGCGGATTACCGGCACGACGTGTGGGATGTGTCCTGTGGTGGACTTTTGGGTATGGGAGTAGCTTGGTTTTCATATCGGCGTTACTATCCGTCTGTATGGTCGATACGCTGTGATGTACCCTATGATAAAGCCGATTTCACCAGTCAGGAAAGCCTTGGTAGGCCAGATGATGAAGAGCAAGGACTCTCTCGGCCGTTTATGTCCCGGAACGAATATGGCTCGGAAGAATATCCACTGGAGGACCTGGAGTCAACCCGGTGAAGAGCGTTGCTTAACGTGTACAGAACAGTATGCTAGGTAAATTGGTGCTCGAATGATGATTATATTCCGAAATATGGATATAGGCTTGGGATACATACCCAGGCTCTCATATTGCAGAAATCGCCAGCAATACGATTAACGGTAGAGCGCATTTAGCGGAATCAATACGGCCCCTGGACCTCTATATAAAGCCTCGATCAATCAGGATAATAAGAACATTAAAATCAAGATCTACATTTATTAAGCTCTAGCTCTTCAACTTCCGGGGTTGCGGGGTGGCCAATTTCGATAGTGAAATTTCCCTTATCGCCCCGCGGGGATCCTTGCACTCTTTTAATCAACCTCTATCCACCTATACACACATTACTTCGAGGGCACTTTGAAGACGTGCAGGTATCGAATTGACAGCACTCTTCCTTTGATGGGCGCTTGACTCGTCTGTCAACCGAGCTCATGTAACGTTTGCCACACATTGGATGCCGCGCAGAAAAGCCGCCGACCGTACGGGACCGGTGAAAACCCGGTCTCGTAGCGGCTGTCGAGAATGCCGAGCTAGTCGAGTGAGATGCGATACTAAGAAGCCCGTCTGCACGCGGTGCTGGCAGAAAGGGCTGCCATGCTCTACTAACTTGGAGCTCAAATGGGAGTCCGAATTTGCCAGTCGTGGCGTGGCTTTTGGGCGCGCGGGAGTTTGGAGTAAAACCAGACCAGACGGGACACAATATTCTCCAGAGTCTTCGGATGATATACGCCAGTGGTGCCTAGTACCACAAATCCAGCCATGGGGGTTCGTGAACAGCGGAGTGGGCACATTCGAGAACCCCAATGATGTGGATGTAGTCTCGAATGAACAGCATGAAGTTTCCCTGGCCTATCGCACTGCGTCAAGAAATGCCCAGACCTTTCAAGCACTTGATCCGGGCCCCTCACCAGCTATATCCTTATTCCCGCAGGCGATGCAAATCGGCCATGGGGAGCTTCTTGACTACTACCTTCAGCAGGTGTGCCCTCGTACGAGTGCCAGTACGACCATGTCGTCGCCATTTGCCTCGGTGATTCTGCCTTTCAGCGTATCTGCATCGCCGACGCTGTTCAAAGCTATTCAGGCTCTAGGTGCATGCCACCTGTCTCGAGCCAACCCGACATACGCTCCTCTTGGCCTCCGCTTGAAGTCCGAAACAATAAGGGATCTTCGACGCCGTCTTTCCAACGAAGGTTCCTTGACCTGCTCTGCGGACCCTGAGGTACTGGTGATCATGATGATGCTGTGTCTCTACGAGATTGCCGACAAATGCGATCAGCAATGGACCATCCATCTCAAAGGTGCTAAAGATTTAATTCGACTGAGGAGACAACGGGCCCTCACACCTCCACAAACACCAGATGCGTCTCACCCAGTCTCTGCCTTTGCTGAGCATTTCTTTGCTTTTCAAGATGTCATGGGTCGGACTGCTTGTGCCAAAGAAGTCTTATTTGGAAGTGATTACTGGAGAGCAGATGATCGCAATATTGACCTGTGGATGGGATGCAGTCCAGAGCTCGTCTCTATTCTTACCATCATTACCGATATGAGCCGTGATCGACGACAGCTTGATTCCGACATCGATCGAGATTCCTTCAATCAGCGCGCAGCATCCATTGAACACCAGCTTGAGAATCTGATACAGGAAGTTGGAGACGGGGACGAGGATGATGACGCGCTCGCGTCCGCTGCAGAGGCTAAGCGGTTGGCCGCCCTGCTTTACCTGCACTGTGGACTATATGGGGCCAGTCCTAAGACTCCCCTGGTGGCGGAATACGTGAATCGAATCCTTCAGTTGCTATCGGAGCAATTAGAAAGTGGTCCTTTGGTCAGTGTGACATGGCCTCTCTTTGTCGCAGCCGTCGAGCTCGATCCATCACACGACGAGCTCTGGTTTGCCCCCGATAACCCCGTGTCCGGCCGGTCGATCATACTACGGGCGCTGGCCGCGATGGGTGAATCGACTATTTCCAATATCGCTCGAACAAGAGCAGTGATTACACAAGTGTGGCAAGCTCGCGACCAGGACCTGCTCAAAGCGCCCCAGATGAAGGGGCTGAATGACTGGGAGTGGTATGTCGTGCCCGTGAGCGATGCCATGAGCCTGGCATGACCCTGTACCAAACCATGTATTTTTTAATCGTTACTCAAATGTATCTATATAACCGCAAGCTGTGTACAGTAAGTACATCATGAGTTATAATTCATGATGATTCCATTGAAGGATTAAAGTGCGATTTGACATGTGTTGGACTGATCGCCACTGCGGGGCCAATGGCCGACTCCGCTTTTGGGCTAGCCGCCCATTATCTCGCGATAACTTCGCGCGTACCTTCATCCCATCTCCAGGAATTGCGACATGCTTATATGGTGATATACTACTTTGCTGATATTTCCGGAGAATGGCTCTACCCCGGCCTCCAGGGCCAGAGCGGAGCATATCGGCTCATCCATTTGAGAGCAAGTTAAGCCAACAACTCCAGCCAGAATCGTCCTTTTCGCAGGAGCCTGTGTCGCGCTCGCCCAAATCACGTTCTTTGTCAGATGCTTCAAGACCTACGAATACACCTCAACCATCTACAGGGGACTTAAGTCGTCCTCCGAGTAAGGACGATAGTGCGCTACCCATCTTACCGGCTACGCCCAATCGCTCGGACAGCCTCCATCATCCCAACCTATCCTTGAACCTTCCCTCTAGGGGATCAGGATCCCCCTCCATTTCTCGCGCTCCACTATCACCTAAACTAGACTCTTCGCAAATTTATGGTTCTCCCGGGTCGGTCCTTCCGCGGCGCTCCCGTGGCCTGGACTTCTCGCGCGCGTGCACCAACCTTCACCACTCTACTCTCGCCGAGTCCTCCCCTGACTCGTCACCCACAATTGGAGGCCGTGGCATGACCATACCACAGAGGCGTGGATCCCTTGGCTCAACATCGGTTCCCGTCTTCTCGACTTCCGGGCCCGCTGATCGTACCGCAATCTCGAGCTCCGTGTCAAGCGTGAATATGATGGAATCGGATACCAGCAGTAGTGAAGAAGATGACGACGCCATGATGGGTGACCGCGACGATGTCATGCTCTCTACACCCCAGGCGTCACGCATGGCGAGTGGACCGAGCCCCTTCAGTGCAAACAACATTCAAAGCCCCGGGAATGAATGGATGGGAGGCTATTCACAAGCAGCTGCCAGCCTTATGAGTTTCCAAGCTCGCTTTCGCTACAGACGAAGCCGCCACAGCTCCAGCAGCGCTAGTGGTAATAGCTCCAAGCCCAGCCCCGGGCCTCACTCTCCTCCCGTTATGAAGAGCGTAGAGAATCCGACAGGAGGTTATTTCGCTCATCGACCCTCTGTGCATGCAAGGCGAGAGAGTTTGAGCCTTGGAACACGGGACCTTCGCCTGTCCGATTTGAGTGATGATGGCGAGGGTCGTGCTGTACGAGCGGGGAGCCCCACGGCTGCAACCCATTCAGATGGTGGACCATTGGGTGTCATCCGACGTGCAGTCACCCGGCGAGGAAGTCTATTGGTAAGTAACTCCTCCAAGGCCATATTGAATGACTCGACTAATTATCTTTTAGCCCAAAACAAAGACTTTTGCTCGCATTCGCGCCGCGTTGATGGAAGAAGGCCAACCCGTCGATAGCGATGTCAAACGTGAGGCAGAAGTAATTCGACAGGTTCGCGATACAGAACCTGAGACATCTCCTAAGATCGGTACCTTCCCTTCTCTGCGCCCAGCTGAAGCACTAGAGGAATCACCAGTTGAAGAACTTACACCTGTGAAGTCAAACCAGGATGCGAGCAGCTTCAGCAAGCAAGCCAGTCGCAACTCTGGGGGCGTTGATTTCTGGAATTCGTTTGATGAGCGATACCGAACTCCACCACCATCCTTACGCCAGGCCGCCTCGTCTGTCGCAGATGATGATATGCAAATGGACATGACTCCGTCTACCACCATGGAATCAACCACTGCTGACTCTAAATCGCGCTCCCGCTCTTCAACCCCATACGCCCCTACGGTCGTGGGCGAAATTCGTCGGAAGCGACGACGGGAAGATGACTTTGATCCAAACCTCTTTAAGCGCCGAGCCGTATCGCCTAGCGTCAGTGCCCAAAGTAGTCCGGTCCTAACCCATTCGTCCGTTGTTGACAATGGACCGAACATCTGGGGCCCACCATCTAAGCTTGGGGCACCTTTTTCTGAGCGCACCAGCACCGATACTAATAACCGGACGACGCCACATACTGGCTCGACGAAGCGCGTGGGCTTACAAGGCATGACTGAAGCCAGCGATGGATTTATGAATATGAGCATTGAATAGAGTTGGCGTCAACTTCTTGCTAGGGTCGTTTTTTCTTTTCCATTTCCTACTTTCTATTCGTCTTTCGGGGAACTCGATCATCTTTTCTATTAGCGCAGATCATGGCGTGTGGACTAGGCATTGGCGTTGGGATTCTGAGCGCATATACATTCTTTATTTCTTAGCTTTAAGATACCTTCTTTTTATGGCAATACTGAACTTAACATCGATGAAAGTAATTGCGATAGGTAGACCTTGTTAGTCGCTCTTATTTTGGTTGGCGGAACCACGTGCGGGTCCCCGCCCCGAGCTCGACTTGACCTCCGCAACCTCCTCTTCATCGTTCGCCGATTCCGATCTAGCTTTCTCTATTCCTAGTAGCATGGCTTCCACTGTTGAAATTGCATCCTCTTTCATTGAGGGTGCCCCGCCAGGCGAAGTGTGTCAATCCCCATTTGTTTACTCGTACCCCTCCATGTTGTGAAACGTGCTGACTGTGGAACTTGTAGCTCGCGGATGTTGTTGCTGGTAATCGACTCTCCTCTCCTCTCCTACTTAAACGCGATCTCGAATACCTCTACAGTTCCGCATCGTCGCAGTCCGCATGTTGATACTGAATCGCCGATAGATGTCCAGACCCTGACCGAGGGCGAAGATATTATTCCCCAGCTCGCACCGGCATTTGAACGATACAATGAAAGCCAGTTGACCACCGTCAAACTACCGGGCTCAAGCCAAGAGGTGGGGTGGTCATCCTCCGCAAATTGGCTGCATGCTGATAACGTGGCAGGTCATTGTCAGTGAATTTAATAAGCTCGAGGGCAATCGCTACTTCGACTCGGAGAGCCAAACCTCCTTTGAGATGGATCACATTACACAGGTATGCTGGAAACGAATACTCGGGGTTATATAACATTTGTGGAAGCTTACGCACGCTCAGACTGCTTCCGCGGCGCAATCAGCTCCTTTGGAGTCTCAGAATGCTGACCTGATGTAAGGAATCGAGATATAAATTTCTCCGATGACCCCGCTCCCCATGTACGCGTTTTCTCACGCTGCTATAGTAAATCCCTGCTCAAGTCTTTGAGCATTCATGCCCGCGAGCATTACTCCAGCTGCTCATACGGTGTCTATCCCATTGAGAACGATTCCGCTGTCGCCATTCTCCTGGTTGCAAACAAATACTCGCCCAACAACTTCTGGTACGTCTGAATACTACGGCAAATTCATCTGGAAACAAATTAATCATTATGTTCGTGATTAGGAACGGTCGATTCCGTGCCATTTACCAAGTCCCCGTCTCTTCCTCTTCCACAACCGTGACCGGCAAGATCCACGTTCACGTGCACTACTATGAGGATGGAAATGTGGCTCTCAACACCACCAAGCCAGTCAGTGCTTCGGTCTCATCGGTGTCTGCCGAGGCAATTATGTCACGCATCGCTGCAGCCGAGCGCGACTACCAGGAGGAGTTGAACCGGGCATTTGTCAGCGTGGCTGAGGGGGCCTTCAAGGGACTTCGGAGACAACTGCCTATCACCCGACAGAAGGTCGAGTGGGAGAAGGTAGGTGGATACCGACTCGGACAGGATATCTCTGGCGGTAAGGGACGGTAAACTACTGTTTTGTGGACCGATTGATTAGCGTTGAATACATCTTTGAGGAATATAAATTCAAACAAGAAATGATGTCTGTAGACGAAGGGGTACGGATATGGGTTGAATTATTCCAACGTTCTAAAATTCCAAGGTTCTAAGATTCCAAGGTTTGGGTATTGAACATGATCCCTGTCAAGTGGACCGGTGACCCATGTCTACCTGAACAGTCTATACTTCTGTTGATACACCACAAGTTTGTAAGCCGAAGCCAATAAAGTGTGCCTTCATTGTTGAACTTCTTAGGAACAACACACTTAGTCTCCTTACTTTTTACCATCTCTTCATACGGTGAAGAAAGCTGAATAAGCAAATCCAGTCTAACTAGGGAGGTCCTAGCGACTAGCGCGGCTCCCATCAACACACAACACTCACCTCTCTTTGAACATAGACAGTTACAAAACATTTCTCCAACGGCCTCCAATGTCCTCAAAACTCACCCGCTTCGTCAATAATGGCGCTGGTCTGGAAAAGACTCTGCGCCTGATCCAGTCCGTAGCGCAGATCGCTGCAGTTTTCACAGTCGGCAGTACTGCCGTGCAATTGACAACCGCCAAATTGCAATTGGCTCTGAGTGAGTAGCCATTGGACTCTTAACACATTGCAGACTAATATTCATTGGTCTGGAGTGCTAATATGAATTAGCTCGACGATTCTTTCGCTTCTTTGGCTTCCTCCAATCGTTCGAGCGGGTATCTACCCTCCTTACGAATGGTGGAATTGGATCCGTAGCCGGATGGATAGACCTCGCCAAATGGACCTGCTTCAGCCTGTACTTTGTACTTGAGGATTTGACAATTGTATGTCTTATTGCACGGTACATGCGTGAATATGGCTAACATGAATATAGTTGCATGCTATGGGCGTCTATGCGGTGCCATGGGAGGAACGAGTCATGCGCGAGGCCAATACCTTCTGGTTCTTTGCCATTTCGTTCTCGCTTGTTGGCTCTTTCTATGCGCTTCTGTTCTCTGGGGCTGTTGAGCAGAAGACCGAGTCCAAAAATAGCGAGAAGAAAATTAACGAGAAGACTGGGAAGGTTGAAAAAATTGGGAAGGCTGATAATGAAAAGCCTGCGCCTGGTGTTAGTACATCGTTTTTGATGAAACAGATTTTGGTGGATGGGTGTGACATTTTACTCCCGGTGACACTTTTGGGTTGGTACCATCCTGGAGATCTTGTCGTTGGCGGCACTATGGTTTTGAGTACGTTGTTGACCGGGTCGAGCATTTGGGCTCAGGTATAAAACGGCTAGGTTTGATTCAAAAGCACAGTATATATATACATGGATGGGTAGATGTATAGACGCAGGACTTTGAAAATATGAGCGACGACTTAATTGCACATCTGGCATACGAGCCACCTGGCAGGTAATCTAGGGCCCCGGAGCTATCTATGTCTTTGATAGATGCCCAAAAACTATGGTTCTTGAATTCCTCTTTCCGATGGCATGGCCTGTTTTTCTCAGTGCGTGGTTCTCCGGTGCATGAAATGAGATAAGTCAGATAGCTTTTTCAAAAAAAACTCCACTCCCAATGAGAGGGAGACGAGACAAAAAGTTGGACTCGCGGGGAATCGAACCCCGGACCACTCCCATGCTAAGGGAGTATTATACCACTAAACCACAAGCCCAATTGATGAGATATGTGAAAGTTTTACGTTATATAAAGTAGAAACGTAAATGTGAGCGACATCTTGTCATGGGGAACGCGAAAATCAATCCTACTTGCACAAGATGCCAGAAGCATATAGTTGGGGCGCAGTTCGGGTATTCCTGTGCCGAAAATGTATCGGCCTGTGTCGTTCCGTGCCCGTTTAGTCCCGCCATTGGGGGCCGAGATATCGATCTTTCCAGAACTTTGATTTTTAAGGTCATACCATCGCTAACTCCCGTGAGCATCTGCGTTCTACCTTCCTAGTGATTTTTTCACATCAATAACGGATATTGTAGCGCTACAGAGTAATTGCCAAAAGCCTTGCTTTTGCCCTTGCAGGATGGCTGGGATTTGGAATCCTTAGATTGCAAAACTGGATATTCTCCCAACGTCTTCCGAATGGTCCCTCTTATGGACACCCTTATTCTTAAGAGCACTGGCGGCGAAGTGATTCTAACTGATAGATCAGATAGGTGAGCCGCATATGTCTCCCTTGAATATGTCGCTCTTCTTGCTATGGCCTACTGGGCTAGTTTGTTATCTGATTCGCCAAGGGTTCTGTCTCGATAGGCCTCTACCCGTGGTGACTGAACTACTTGGATGGTCGATTGTTTTAGCCCTGTGGTTAGCTGCCACTTTTGCGTCCTAGCATGAAGTAGGCCGATCGATTCCATATATGTATCATGTAACTCGTATGCTCTAACTTCTAAGTGTAGAGATTAATATATACCTCCAGGCGTAACCGCAAGACTAGTTTATAAAGATTAGCAGAAAATATAAAATCAAGCATAGGCCGCCTAGGTGGTGTTAATAGTCTTCCAAGTAGAGAGGCATATCTAGATATTGAAAGATAACGGGCCTAAAATATTTAGAGTAGATCCAAACACAGAATTTCAAAGTTTACTTTATGCGATATACACCCGTTGAGCGTTTAAACTATACTAAGAAGCCATTGAATTCATTCACAAGGATAGAAGTAAAAAACAATAGAACTACTCTACATGCAAGAATGAAAATAATTACAAGTAGAACACTAAAACTCTGGTGCTACTTACGGATCTCAAGAAAAGAAGGGGGCCCACAGGGACTGAATAGCGGAACTAAGAACTTAGGTCTGGGCTAAGCTAAGTTTTGCGGAAGCCTACCTCCAGGGCTAGAGAAGAATAGGCTTATTAGTATAGAGAGTATGTTATTGTCAAATCCTGTAGAATGTGTCTCTAGTAAGCACTACCTATACTTTAGTTAGGTAAACCGTAATTCTGCGCATTGAGGATAACAGGGATATCTTAACTTAGGAAGCAATGGGCCCCATAGAAGAATACCAAAAGCGGATAAGATAGATCCTGTATAGCAAACAGGTTGTCCAAAGTTTGGTACGGTTCGCTCAATGTGGCAGAGCCCTTTGGAGCCTTTCCATTGACAAGCCGACAGGCCAAGTATGGGACATCTTTTAGGGTACCGACAAGTCCATCTTTCAGAATTTGAGGAGTTTGCGGACTGGATAAGGGGAAACAGAGGACTTGACGGGTATACGATCGAGGCACCATCCAGTCAAGAGGTGAAAGAGGCGTGTTCTGTCTGATGATTGACATTTTCCGATGTTCCTGTCTTTCGACGAGTTTTGGTGAAATGAAATATTCAATAGGTGGGGCTCAAGCGCCCGCATAAGCACGCGGGGAATCGCTAGTACCTAGTGCTTACAGTACTAGCGCGAATCACTTTGTACTCTAGGCTAACCAGGATCAGTTCAGAATTATCGAAAAAGACACCATGGCCAAGGTGTACGAGGTTTATGAATAAACTGTGCCGAAATCTAATCAAATGGAATTTGTACTGACACTAATGTCAAGCTAGATTTCCTAATCCTACTCATCACCTCCTGCCAAGTTCGTCTGCAACCTCCAAAGCTCGATAGCATTTGCATCTCACAACTTATGCAATGTTCTTAATGGAAGCAAAGAACCGAGTTCACCCATCCAATGTTAGAGTTAGTGCAGCCCCAGGTTTGGCCCTTGTGATGACCAACATTCTCCGACGCACCACTGCAGTCTTTGCCAGTGAACAAGGTGCAGTAGGTGCCACTTTCCTTGCCAGCACTGATACCGAACGAAGCAGCCCCGCTGTTGAGTTTGATGCAGGTCCCTTCGATGCTGGCTCCCAAGCCCTGGAAGGCGTTGCAGCCACAGCCATTGCAAGTGTATGCGTAGAATGAGTCGGCGGTTGCTAGAGATCCGTAGCCGATCAAGAGAATGGAAGGGAGAAGAGTCTTGAATTGCATGGCTGAAGGTTTTGGTCAGTGATGATGCCAAAAACTATGCTGGCTGTGTACCTACTGCCGGTATTGGAGGTTCTACTGGGGTAGACTCTTGGAGATTTGATGATTGATGATTCTGTAGTGTAAATTGGGACTGATGATGCTATTGAAGTCACTGAAGGGGAACTGTCTTCTATAGACGAATTGGACATGAAAGCACCTTGCGTTTCCCATCTTTGGTGGCGAGCCCGGAAAGACCAAATTTGGACAGTCCACTTGTAATGCAAACTATGGCCAGGTAAGGCGACCCATTTACCTATCCGATATACTTTTATGCGGATGTATGCTTGGTCAGTGAGGTCTAGGTGAGTTGTATGGTTGAGATGGAGGCTTGTCAGCCGAGCTGTATTAGGCAACCCTGGTGCCTGGCTATATCGTACTCTAGTCAGAGGACCTGCTACATCTGGTAAGCTCAATCAAATTCATTGACAACGATGCATATGCTCAGGAATTTTAACAGTGGTGTAATAAGATCGACGCTAGTCAATTAAGTCGAAACAGTTGCCTATTGAAGATGTCTTAGACCCTTGGTGCATATGCTTGGCCAATCCTAGAAGAGCGGTGAAGTTGGGATCGGGGCTAGTGTATGAACTAATAGTTTCAAGCATTACTAGGCCTCCCGGATAGCTTGACTACAAGCTGAAAGAACTGCCTACCAGTGGCGACCAGGCAGTAAGCCTACATGGATTGGGTCCTTGCATAAATCAAAGGATCTCGTGGCGCCACGGCCAGGGATACGTCAGGTGACCCCCAAATTAAAATGACATGCCGTGGTTGGAAAACATGTTCTACAATTGTCAGGGGTGTGGAAAACGTCTAGATTGCTATTACTCATTGTCTCGATATGGAATCTCTTCCTGCAAGTATGCACTTGCTGGCGTCAGTCTGACGCTATGCTGACTGGGTTCACTCCTACGTCCACTCCTGCGTCCGCATGTGTCGTAGGACTCGGCTACCAAAGCAAAGCCGGATGTCGATTGTACCTCAGTCACTCTGGTCACAGCAGAGTCTGCTAGATGGAGACTTGTATAATCATGAATAGCCACCGAAAGGAAGTACTACGTGCCGGCCATATAATGTGCAACATTGGATACAGTGAACAAATTGAAAGAACAGACTAAACGCGTGTTGAACTAATGCAAAAAGTCAAAAAGAAAATGCATCATCCGTGAATCGAACACGGGCCTCGTCGATGGCAACGACGAATTCTACCACTAGACCAATGATGCTTAGTAATATGAAAGGAGAGATTTAATTCAATCCATGTTCCATGTCATCATTAGATGCCTAAGTCCGGGACAATCCTGTCAGTGGCTGTCGCACATGTAAGGAGAAACCGAAATCCTCAAGGCCATTCGCAATAGGAATAATCCAGGCTCACACGAGCAATCCGTCAAGCTTTACAAGTACTACCCTTAGAATAGGATCCTATCCAACTCAGAACCATCACCTTGCTCCCATGGGTGTTCATGCTCCACGGCCAGTATCAGTTCTTCATGCGGAGCACTCCGAGGCACGACCTGCAGCTTGCACGGGACCGGATGGCTGATGACCCCAGGCTGGAATGCTGCTTTTAAATCTACCTCAACACCATTCTCTACAGGTTTGCTGATGTTAAACACTGCGAGAGACTTTGCAACGCTGAGCCATACTGTAGTATCTGCCAGAAGTCTGCCAGGGCAGACGCGACGCCCGAAGCCAAAAACAAAATTGTGCGGATCCGCTTCAGGTTCCCGGCCATCAACGTCCAAGAAGCGCTCTGGCTTGAAGGCCAGGGGGTCATGATACAAAGTAGGATCATGCATCATACCCCTATTATGCAGGTTAGAATGCATACCCTGGAGAAACCTTGGGGAAAAATGGAAACTCACCAAATATTCGGCATGAGAAGGGAACCTTTGGGGATGTAATATCCATCGTACATGTCGTCAGCCGTGGACATATGTGGGATCCCCATCGGTACTACAGGGTGCCAACGAAAGACCTCCTTGACCACTGCATTGACGTACGGCAGTCGATCGCGGTCTGCTAAGGTGGGGAGTTGACTAGTCCCGATCACCCGATCAATCTCGCTCTGTGCCTTTTGTTGGGCTTCTGGACTCAAGGCCATAGCGAGGAAAAAAGTTCCAATCGAAGACACGGTCTGACCCCTGTTAGCAAGACTGCCAGATATAAGGAGGGGAGGGAGTTTGATACAGTATCGGCACCTGCACCATAAAGCGATGCGGTTGTCCATCTGGCAACCAGCTCTTCCTCTGATCCGGGAGATGGAATCCCATTCAATTTAAATATATCGGAGAGAAAAGAGGGCTCATACTTGCCATCCTCTATCCGCTTCTGAACAAGGGCGTAAGGCTTTTTGGCAACATCCTCCAGACTTCTCCTCCACTCTTGTGCGGTTCGTTTGAACCCAGCGCCCGGGAACCAGGCTGGTACGTATTTTACTGAACTGGCATTAGCCTTAGGAAGACAACAGATAGGAAGAGTTTTTTTTCAGGCTAAACTTACATGCCGGCATGATATCTACGAGCCAAGTGCCTGGTGTCGAGGCAACTGAGAATTGCTCAAGGGCTACATTGACAAGGTTCACCAATAGGTCTTGCTTGTGCGGCTCAACCTTATAACCATATGTTATTTGAAGAATGACCGCCCCAGCCTCACTATATGATTCCGTTATTATCTGATCGATTTTTTGTGGATACAGGGGAGATCACTGACGTCTGGATGTGCTGCGTAACATTATCTTGGTCCTTCAGGACACGCCACAAAAGACGACGGGCTTCGATCTCCTGCAGCGGAGCATACTGCAAAGCGACCCTCTCTGAGCCAAAGTATGGTTTTAAAAGCTTTCGACATGCTTTGAAACGGTCCGTATATGGCTGCATAGCTATAGCGTGCCCCCAGCCCACCCTGCTACTTTGTTAGTCTTCGGTCCGACGACTTGATCCCCGTAATGAAATACAAAAGGAACTCTGAACTCACATGTCAGAAGCAAAAACCATGTGTGGCCTTGAGGAGTGCAACGAGGCGCGTTTGCGTAATAGTTCTGCTGCTACCTGTGTATCATTTATGATTACGATCGTCTGTCCCATCACCGTCACGGAGCTGATCGGCCCTACAAAAGCGTTTCTCCGTCAGAAATAGCCCTATACAGATGGAAATTTCGGTCAATCGGGGCTTCTTGGGCCTACCATATAAATCCTTATGCTTGAGCCAATGCATCCAATCTTGCATGCCTGGAGGCGGCAGGTCGGCAATGTTGCCCACGATTGGCTTAGGCCGAGGGCCTGGGGGCAGTGGCCCTAAGGGCTTTTTACGTCCCACCCATAACTTCGTGATGTAGAGAGCAAATAAACCAAGTATAGCCTTCAAGAGCGCCTTGAACATGTTGACAGATCACAAAATGTAAAAGTGGGAATGGAGCTGCAGAAGTGAGGGAAGTGCAGGTCCGAACACCACATGAACACGAGCTTAATGATCATTGGTTTAGTCCCGTTGCTCATTGGTACTTTTGGCCCTCTGCAGTGAACGGCATTTGTACAACCAAAGGAGTGCATTGGCAGTAGTCCCCGCAGTACAATGGTGCTGAACGAACCACGGATGTCCGATTTCTGAAATGTATTTCCAGAGGTTTCGCCACCTCTTCCAAGTGCCTCGAGACGAACGGACTTGGTATTGTAATATAGATTAGACTGCATGGTTCTTCACGTGTGATAGATAAGCTGATTGGAAGAATGACCTGAAGGATTCCAGATCGGGACAATTAATTTCTGATTAATTGTCGGTAATTCCTTCCTCTGTACAATATCGACCAATGTCCCAGGACCGAGACTGGTCATATGCAATTGGAAACAGCTGGTCTATTGCACGGGTGCTCAGGGGTCCGCTGCTGCATCCGCACGTGCCGTGAGTCGGTTACGGAAGCGAAGCCGGAAGCCGCTGGCGTCTTCATTGGTGGATTCTTGGCTTAGCTCGTGTTACGGCAACGGTTAGATAACTAAGTACAGTTAGATAGTTAAGTAACTAACGCAAAGAACAACACGAATACATGTCAGCACTAATAGACTTCCCGTGCGGGTCCCCGTGGAATCTCCATCTATTAAGTGAAGTGATACCAGATAGATGAAGATTCAAACCAAACCCAGCTGAAGCAAAAAAAAATTGATGAACAGAGAAATGGAGTGTGTTGGAAGTGTTGGATTGGTTTTATATTTCCCTCAACATCAAGCGGAAGGCGCGATCCAACTATTTTGTTTTAGGAAGGCGCGATGCGGCCGAGTATACACCCCTTCTCTCCCGAAATTCAAACCTTCTCTTCCCATCACATCTCTGTAATTATAGACTACATTAGCAAGACTTTTTATTGGATACTGGTTGAACATGTCATTAATATAGCCTGCAGCTCATGGCCATGGGATAAAGGCAGAGCGACAACCCGTGCTGAAAATACACTTGTGGGGGCCCAAAGCACCCCCCACAGCTCAAACGCTCAAGGAAGTGGATCTTGGATAAGCTTCGGCAGGATCTAGGGCTGGGAAACTACAGGAACAAAATATCATGCGCCTTATTCTACCTTCCTGAGTCGCAGATACTGTTCGATCAGCTCTTTCATCGTCTCCTCGAAGCTTGTGAATTGGCCAAATATCCTCTCGCTCCGGAGCGCCTCAAGACGTCAATTCACCGTTCCCAAGGACCCTTCCAACGGAAGCGTCTTGTTTTCCACTTCGCCTGGGAAATGCTGACGAGCGATCCTCTGTACATCTCCATCCCAGACCACTCGCTCGGGTGAATCTGAGCAGAGAATGTATTCAGAATTTCCAGGAACCAGAGCCCTGTCCACCGCATCTACATGGACGCGTGCGGCATCGGCTACATGTACAGGTGCTCCAACATAATCGAACGGAGGGTTAGGGAGCTGGTGAGGGCAGGCGCAAGTACTGCACAACGTGTTCCTTCTAGCAGATTTTCACGCGTTGCAGTTTCATCGTGGTCTAGACGGTGGTCGGGACCGATCACTACCGAGGGAATTAGATTGACAATGTCGAATTGGGGGTTGCCCTGGCCAAAAAATCTTATGGTTGCCATTCGTGTCAGCGCCTTCGCGGCCCAGTAAGCTTCCATAGCGTTTGAAAATGGACCAATGACCTTATCGTTGAGGTCGTCTTCTATAGCATTGATCAGGGTATTGTTACGGGTCTGCCTTAACCATAATTCCCACCTGTGTAGTGTCTTTCACTATCGGGCTTCATGTTCCATTCAAACGGAATCAATGTCACACCTGAGAGCGATCTTAGCTTTAGCCTGAGATGCAAAGATACATGCCCTACGTGAAGAGGTCGATATCACCCGATGGATAGTCTTGATGCGACGGGCCGCTTCCAAGATGGTTGTCACCATAGAAACCGTGGGCTTAATGATGGAGGATTCATAATTATCGCTCTTTTTGCTCAGTCAGAAAATGTACTAAAGGAGCTGGAAAGGCGTCGAAAGCTGTTACCTCTCTTACTAATGGTGAGGCTAGATGGATAATCACTGTAACGTCACCAAGGGCATTGGCCACAGCATCGTTGCTCAAAAGGTCGGGAACCAGTGCAAACTCTAGCTGACCCTGGGCGAGAGCACTGGTAATAGCAGGGCTTTTCCGCTGCAGTTCGAGAATATTTTGCTCTTAGCGAACGACAGCGCGAACACGGTATTTCCTCTCGATCGCGGTTATTATAGTTTGAAATTCTATATACCCGGTAACCCCAGTGATCGAAAGGATATGTAAGTCGCGCTGGTCTGTGAAACAACAAGTGGGCTTCTCACGAGGAGCATCTCGCTCTCCCTGTCCTTTGTTCTTTCGGTCATTTTGGGCAATCGAAAGGTCCAAGCACCTGACTGATGTCTGAAATTATCCTAGTATGACCAGATTGAAGAAAGTTTATTTGGTGAGATTATAGATGCCAGCTGCCAAGAAATAATAAGCTAGTTCGCATGCCCCACCAATTCTAGCGCTCAGCGTATTTCTGAGTCATTGAATCACATGGAAAAGGGTATCACAGGCATTGCAGCCTAAGCGTAGACCTTGCAGCCTGCTCTACTAGGTACCCTGAGTACCGATATCCCTATAAAGTGGCTACGGGCCCAGCTGATGAGTCTGATAACCCCTTGAAAGGAAAGCCTGAAATTTATATTTCTACGAAATCAATCTCTAGAAACCTTGTTCCGATTAGTTTTCTTGGATCGATACTGAGTAAGCTCGGTTATGAAAGGTTTTTATATGGTAGAGTCATTAGGAGTCCAGGCGATGTAAGAAGCTGGAGGCGAGGTCGTAGAGCATCAACTGGTAAATGCATATGCATTGTTCTCCCCTGCTTTGTTTACAACAACCACCACCCACCATATCCCCTACAACAATTTAAGACAATGTTCAGCGATATCAAGACAGCGTTAACAAAGAAGCGCAACAAGCCGCGCCTGCTCCTCGCGCTTTACGCGCGGCCCAGGCAACCCGACGCCCCCCACTATGCGCTGCTGGTTACCCCGAACATCGAACCTGGGACTCAGAAATTAGGAGCGGAGCCAGAGCCCATCGCAGCAACCAAATACCATATCAAAAACACCCTCCAGAAGATCAAAGATGTTCTTTGCCAGCCATGGATTTATGAACATGTTGATGTACCCAATCTAGATCGGGACCACAACATTCTTGTGTGTACAGTCATTGCAAAGGTCCTGTCGACGGAAAGCCTAGAGAAGGTCATGTCGAAGATTTACATCTACCAGAAGGATGACCCGATACAATTCAAAGCACGCGACTTCGACTGCAAGATGTGGTGCCATGATGCCTATGACGAACTTCAGAAATCAGGGGTCATCGTTGGGTTGGACTGGCGCACAGCCGAAGGCGGTACGAGGGCTGTGTTGAACCAGAGACATGGCGAGGGACGCTGGGCCTCGTCTATCACCGGCGCATGTCGTAATACCCCCTTCGTTCCCATCGTGGATCTGTTGAGCGGGACCCTCATTAGGGGTCAATAATCTACCATTCAGCAAATGGACCATCTGTGGGGCGAAGTTGGCACAGCCCACAACCGAATACGAGGCACAAATTAACCTTTGGAACGCGATCGACAGACCCGTGGAATGTCGCCCCGTTTTCCCAAAGAGGCAATCTCGTATTCAGTTTCAAGATGACCATGACCTCAGTGGTATAAATGTGCCCTGATCGACCACCAAATGAAAAAGAAAATGAGATTTGAGAGGAATTTAAGCGAAAAACATCATATCTACCACAACTATGACAGCCCAGCTAAACCCGACAGAGAAAGAGCTTTCCAACACGGTCTCTGCTAGCACTTCAAGCACTCTCTGTACATTCAACGCGACCAATGATTCAACTCTGTTTTACCCTTCTCGCACCTTGATTGTCGATGCCCGAGGGATCAGTTGCCTTCGTTTACCACTTCCCTCGAGCCAAACCGAAATCACGATCGCCCTTGCAGACGGAAGTACCGGCTATGTTTCCACTCGCAACAAACGCTGGTCCGGTAATTGCATTCTCTCGCACCCTAAACTTGGAAACCTGATCCGCACGGACTACTTCTTCGGCCCGAACCGGGACCCCGTTCTTCATCTTTTGCAGACTTCCAGTGTGATCCCGGAGGAAGTAAGAGTGTCGGGCAAATGGACTTCGCGCTCGGCTTATTTCACGATGCCCAATGGTACAGAATACGAATGGGCTTATGCAAAGCAGAAGGGACCCGAGGGCGAGAAATTGAAGATGATTGTATTACATGCGATCTCTATGGATGACAATGAAAAGGATTCCAAGCATCGTCGCGTTGCCCAGCTTGTGCGCAGCTCTGATACTCGTACGCCTGGTACTTCACGGTGCACTGCTGGCAACGGCGGGGAACTGCAGATCGACGACGGAGCCCTACATGCCTTGCAACTGGACGAATCAATCGTCGTGGCAACATGTCTTGTCATGCTGAAAAAAGAGATCGATCGACGCCGTATGATACAGGCCGCAGTCATCGCGGGTGCAGGTAGTGGTTCTTAATACATTCTTTTTCTTTTTCTTTTTTTTTTAGCTCCGTTTCTCATCAATTGACGCCGGCATCTATTCTTTTGATCTACTTTTCTAAACAACTGTGGTATCTCAGACGAGTCGTAGTAATCGGGTACCAGCCCACATACCCGCATTGAATAATCTCTCCCATCTCACTGTCCCTTCAACATAGCCTCAATATGCGGGTTCAACCAGTAATTTCCCAACACATCGGCAGACATAGCCTTGGCACCGGTAATCAGTCCCCGACACACACTCGCGCCACAAGTGCACTGGAACGGCTGATCCATGTCCCACTCTGTGCTCGGGTAGAAAAACGTTAAAGCATCACCAGCCTTCAAAGGCCGATCGTCCACGACCCGTACCTCCATCCGAGACATGTCAAAAACAACCGACGGCTCACAGGAGTGGTTGCAGTAGACCAGGTCTGAGTTCAGCTCGATATGAGTGTCTGGCCCGGTTTGCACGCTAGTATAGGCTTTCTTGCCGGGAGTGGCAGTGGTGATTTTGGCAAATAGTGCACCGGCGGGAAGATCGATGAGAGAGTAGGCCCCACTGCAGAAGGCTTTGTCGCTGCGATTGACTCGTAGTCGGTCGGGATGGGTCGGGGCGGGGAACTCATTGCGGAGCGCGGGGGTGGTGGGGATGGGGTCTGCGGTAGCCATTGTGTAGTTTTGGTAGGTGGTTAGGAGCGGGTAGAGAAGGAGGAGGAGGGGGAGGAGCAAGAGGAAGGTGTGTGTTCAATATTTAGTATTCTGGAGAGAGACTAGAGGCCACGGTAAGGTCCATTGGTCTCTTTATACTCCGTACTTACGTTCCCTTCAGCCGAGGGAAGGCGCTGTGGAGTCATAGCCAAGAACGTCGGTTTTCCCGCATACCGAGGCCTAACCCTTCTCTACCTGATGAAGTCATCCGCGGTCTTCCCGGGCAACCCGAATGTCGACTAGCCCGCGCTCAATTGCAGACTAATTCGATTAGACTCCACGGAGATCGCGCTAGGGAGGTTCTAGCGGGTGATCGGCTCCGGCGTGATTTCGGAGAAATCAGGCTATAAAGGGGAAAACAGCCGTGTCTTGCATGTGAATTGGTGGGGGAGTGACTAACGGATTGATTGTTGACTTGGGGTTCATTCAATGGACTCATTGATCTACCGAAATCGGGGCTACATTTAATTCATCTTCCGTAGTAATGCTTCGCCGTTTAACCATCGCTCCAGGTTCTCTGCCACCTCCTTGTACCATCCCCGCAGCAAATCCTCCTCTCCGTATCCCATGTGCGGGGTAAGAATAACATCACTACGCCCATCCTGACCCCAGGGAGTAGTGCGCCATGGACTATCCAATGGCAATGGTTCCGGATCAAAGACATCCAGTGCAGCACCCCGAATCTGACCAGCATTCAAGGCATCCAGGAGCGCTTTCTCATCGATCAATGGGCCACGCGATGTATTGATAATAATAGCAGTAGACTTCATGGTCGCCAACTCGGGCGCACTCACAATGCCGCGACTCCGCTCGGAAAGCACGTTGTGGACACTGACGATATCGGCCTGCGCGAAGAACTCGTTCTTAGATGACGCAACCTGGAAACTGCCAATGGGGAGACCCTGTGCCAGCGCCTGCTCATCCGCTTTCTCCTGGGTTAGATTGGCCGACCAGGCAATCACCTCGACGCCGAAGGATTGAATGCCGATCTTCCCCACCTGCGAGCCTAGCTTGCCCAGACCTAACAAGCCGAGCTTCTTGCCGGAGAGAGTGAATCCCAATGATCCTTGCCACGCGCCCCGTTTGACTGCCGCGTCATCTCGAGCGACGTTTCTTGCCGCGGCCAGAATCAAGGCCCAGGTATGCTGTACTGTACTGTTCACGCCGGGCGGGCGTCCCTCAGTACCTGCGACGGGGATACCCTGGTCGGCAAAGGCCTGCAAATCGAGGGAGAGATTCCGTGTACCGGTTGTGAGGAGAATTTTCAGGTTCGGAAGGGCTTTGATTGTCTTCGCGGCGAAGGGAGTTCGCTCGCGCATGGCGAGTATCACATCGAAGGGTTGCAGGCGTTGGACGAGGGCATCGTGTTGAGTGGGATCGCGTGGATCGAGGGTCTCGGGAAAGCTGGTGATGTCGATGCGCGACTCGAGGTGCGCAAAGTACTGGGGCGCAATGCCCTGGTAATCGTCTAGGATGGCAAACTTGGGTTTGGACATGGTGTGGTTTTGTGGTAGTTCGCAGCTCGTGTTGCCGCTTTTTGTAGAAGCAACCCCGCATAATTGGAGACGGGGCTTGATTGTCCGGGCTTAAGACCTTAGCCGATTTTCGGGGATGAAGGAACCGCCGTCGCTTCATCGCAATTGATCTATGTAGATACTTTTTTGAAATCTGCGACAAAGATAGGTTAAATCAGAGTATACTTCCTGTACTTGCGTAGTCTGAAAGGAGTCTTGGGATGTTTGCTAACATAGGCATAGTAATTGTCAGCTGACTACTGAGATCTATTTTATTCTAGCTAGAATTTCAGGAGACATGATCTGCTAAGTAAAAGAAACGTCACAACTAGCGCATATATTTCTAACATCGTCTGGGACTACTGTAAATGTTGTAGCTGGCCCGGCCAGAACACAAAACCCTGCTGTGGAGAGCCGGAGCACCATTCTCCGCGATCTTAACCTGCGACCGACCCGAAAGTCATGCCTATCTGGATGTTGTTTCGGTACACATAGTCGCTGGCCAGGAATTCTCGGGAAAATAATTCTTATGTGCAGTGGGAAGATCAGATTGTCAGCAATATGCCTAATTCAGGCAAATCCAGGCATCCCGCTAAATCGAGCAAGTGATACGTCGTTGTCTTGCTAAGCTCAATCCACTCCACTTGCAAAGGCAAAAACAACCCATTCCACATACAATAGCGCTGACTCAATGTACTCCCAATGCCCGGAGTCCGGCCATAGTACCGAAGTCTATCTCAGCAGCCAATCACAGGCCATCGGCATCCAAACTAGTCTGAATCTGGAGCCCGAGATAGGCGGGACTGTTTTAGCAGCAAATGAGTCAAGGGCGGGGCCGTAATCATTAAAAAGATGACATTCCAGCTTCTCGAAATCAATCCAACACGAAAATTTATCCCGACGATCACCCATAATGTCATACCAAGTGGAATACGCGACAGAACAAGATGCCGTCGGGCTGGGCTGCATCAACACTGATAGCTTCCAAAGTCGACTAATGCTATCAGCCATGTTCCCAGAAACAGATGAACCAGCTCTACGCACATACAAGTCCTATCAAGCTATGAAGCATTTAGCCAATCCAGAAGCACACGTGGTGAAGATCTCAGACCCCACGAGCGGAGCCGTGGTTGGATACGGGCGCTGGCTGGTTCCCGCTGTACTCGGCGTACCCCCGAACGTGCCCGAACTGAGCGAACAGGCTCAAATTTACGCCAAGGATCCAGTGGCATTTGCACCGCAGCCCATGAACAAGAATGTGTATGCGGCTTTTCGGGCTCTGTTGGATGAGGGGCGGAAGCGGTACACTACCGACAGGGATATGAGTAAGATCTCCGCGCAATCCTTTTAGCTCCGCATTTGTTGATCAGTGCCATAGCGCTTGACTTGTTAGCTACATTGCCCAGTCATCAGGGAAAGGGCATTGGGACTGCTATCCTTCGGTGGGGCATTGAGCTGGCGGATTCTTTGAAAACTCGGATCTACTTAGAGGCTACTGCGGAAGGTTATCCGCTATACATCAAGTATGGGTGGAAGCGCTTGGAGGAGATCGAGCTGGATCTTGAAAAGTTAGGGTATCGTGGGAAGGAATCCTTCTTTCTTATGATGCGAGAGCCTGTTCCGCAATAGGCCTTTGTATTATAATGAGATTTGTATAGACCTTGGAATTCCTTTTATTGGTCCTGATCCAAAGGAGAGGCCTCCGACAATCATAGCCAACAGCGAGGCTATAAGAGTAAGAGATAGCAGAGAGAGAGAAAGAATTATCGGTGGCACCATGGACATAATTAGGAATATCGAGTCAAAGATACGGAGCTTTGTCGATGTCCATATATAGCAAATTACTGGGCAGGACCCTTGGAAGCAGGTAGGAAAGGATACTTAGCTTTTATGGAAGTGGGAAACCCTAGTTATGTCTCATATGTTGTATTTATTCTTGTAATGCTGAGCAACCAGTAAACTCAATCACAGGTTCGCAAACTTCACACCAGATTTTTTGGCTGTGAATGTAGCAATGAGATCCATCAATGGTGGAGACAGAGCATCGTAGCTCTCCAGCCCCTCAGCCTTGAACTTAGATCGAACTGCGTCCATTCCCTCGGGGTTGTATCCCTGCTCAATTATTGAAGAAACAAAACCGGCGAATTGGGGTTCTTGCCAGCCCTTCTGATCCGATAATTCAACGTGCACGAAGTCCAGACCACGGAATGGGTGATCACGCTCAATGCGGCCAAAGAGGTGAGCACCACACTCCTTGCATGCGTTGCGGAGAATGACGGCGGAGGAATCGATCCTATGCTGACGTTAGAACTGGAACCATTGGGGCGGAATAACAGCACATACACATGTAGTTTGGACTCGTTGGCTTCAACCTTGACATTTTCCCGGGGCAAGACACCGACGACTGAGAAGAGTGCGCCGGATGGCTTCCAGCACTTGGAACAGCCGCAAGCGTGGTTGTGCGCAACGTTGCTCTTCAGGGAGACAACCACTTGGTCGGAGGGACAGCGGCAGCGCAGTGTACCACCAGGAAAGGCAGGGTCGCCCTTGGTAATGCCATTGTCAATGAGAGGGTGAAGTGAAGGCGCCATTTTCATATATACAGTATTCCGTCAAAAGTCGAATTCTATAGATCTTGACCCATACATATACCGGTGACTTGAGGTTTTATAACATATGAGGTGAAACGTCAGATATCGACAAGGATATCAAAAATCTCCTCACGGCTCCAACTTCTCCTCACGAGGGGCGGGCAGGAGTCGGCTTAGCCTCCGGGAATCCATGACGGCGGGCAGATCTAGGCATAGAGTCCGCTTGATCCCCACGGCTCTATTGTGAGCCCAGCTCCGTGGTGGGGCTACAGTCTGAAAGCGGTAAACAGATCCCGCGGCGGCAAAATGGGCATGCGGTCTCCTGATTGGATGGCCTACACTGTCTTTTCCTGTACTCCAACGGCAGGCAACCCGAGAACTCCGTGCTCCGTGCCATTACGCAGCTGATTGCAGTCAAGGTCATACTCCTATGGGAAGGAGGACATTTTGTTAGTACCTAGCTGCTGGGAGTCACTGGATTTGAAGAATTGGAATCACAGAGTTCGACATTTAGCAGCTGTTCAGTTTGATGCCATGTGAAGACATGGGGCGCGTCGTGAAGGGGTCTAAATCATACTGTTCTCGGTTCATGAGACAAACAGAGTGAAGTTTCCTGCGACCATGGTTTTGATCTTGTGATAGATTGAAAGCTTTTGAGAGTCAAGGTTTTAAACGATACGCTTCTATGTATATACAGCTCGCACAAGGTCCTCAACAACCTTGGGTGACATCAAAGTTGACACCTGAGATACAAGGCTTTAACGGGTATCTTATCGCTGCTTTGTAGGGCCATCAATCCTCAGGGCGAGTGGGGTATTTCCCCATACCCAATTTCCTGTTCCTCGAACATTGACGCGAACTCAATGGCTTTCAACACATAATTTACGGATCATTCGCCCTGTTTCTTGCCCAATATGACACAGACAGGAGTATCTCCCCAGCTTCCATCAAGAACAGCAACCGAGCAGATGAACAACGTCTGCTTGGATGACGTCACAGCCTACCACGGCCGCGAAGAAAAGGCGGCTCGCACGATTCAGGTACGAGTAACAGGACGACTGATAACTGAGATCCATACTAACGGTCATCAAATAGCGAGTATATCGTGGATATAGGACTCGGCGCGAAATTCAGGGCTTCAGTGTTGCCGCATCGGCAAGGGAACTGGAGGTAGGATCCCCCTCACCCGCCGCTTTGACCTAGCTCACCTTTGTTGCGATCTTAGACCCCCAGGAATTCAGAAACAGACCCCTTCGATGAAGGCGAAGAACGAAGTCCCGATGGTAATGATGCCGACAAGAGTCCCGCGCGCAAGAACTGGCAACGGGCTGTTAGCGTTGCGATCAGAGCCGGTGGAGACGATGATCGCATAGTGGAATCTGCTGCTCGCGCCCGAACGAATCCATCTCAAAAGGCAAACCAGATACGTGCCGCAACAGCGAAGACCATGGATTTACCATACTTCTTGGAAATGGTAGATGTGAAACACCGACACGGAAGCAATTTACGGGCCTATCACAACGTGTGGAAGGAATCCCCTTCAAACCAAAACTTCTTCTATTGGCTGGACTATGGAGAAGGGAAAGATGTGGACCTTGAGCACCGCCCACGAGAACGGCTCGAAAAGGAGCAAATCCGATATCTTTCACCCGAGGAGCGTCTGAATTACATGGTCAAGGTAGATGATAACGGCCTGTTCAGATGGGTGAAAAACGACGAATTAGTGGAGACCGACAACAAGCGATATAAGGACAGTATTCATGGTGTGGTGCGTATTGATGACAGGATACCTAGGTTCCGAGGAAATTCAATTTCAGAGACTCCTCCATCGGAGCCCGAGTTGAGCTCATCCTCTTCCTCTCCACAGACGCCTCCAAACGACGACAGCCTTAAAAAGGCCCAGTTGACCACAGATCAAGATTATGAACTGGGCAAGGCAGTCAAAAAGTTTTCACATATCAAGCCAGAGGCAATATATGACCATTTAGCGGGTACCTTTTCGAAAAGAGATGGGATGTGGATCTTTGTGAGTACAACCAGGCGAGCGCTATCATATATTCTGACTTTGAAACACACAGGTTGCAGATACGTCGTTCCGCATCTATATTGGAATCAAGGAGCCCGGTGCTTTTCAACACTCCTCATTCCTGAGAGGCGGTCGTATCGCTGCAGCTGGCATGATCAAGATTCGCCATGGACAGCTGAAGAGTCTGGCTCCACTGAGGTATGATTTTACCTGTCTATCTATCGCCTCACCAGAATGCAATTCTAATTCCACTAGTGGTCACTATCGACCCCACGTCGGCCATTTTCGAGCTTTTCATCATTCTCTGCAAGAGAGAGGTGTAGATTTATCACGGGTATCTATCAGCAAATCATATGCTGTCCTAGCAGGCATCGAGGGCTATGCCTTGACAAAACAAAAAGTGCATTCTGTGCAAGAAAAGTTGGGTGAAGCGAAGCAAAAGCTTCATCTCCCTCGCCAAGAAGGAAAAAAGGTCCAATGAAGTCTTTCACGTACACCTATACGTATAAAGACGGCTCGAACCGGTATCACATCGCTACTTTGATGACCCAGGAATCACACAAGTTCGATATTGCCAGTTCAAAACTGTGATTCACATGGCTTTCCAATGAAACGATAGTCTATCAGAAGGAGGGAAGCCTTCAAGACGACAATGTCAGTCTAGGAAGCGAACCCAGCATCAGTTCCCCATTATGCCAAAGGACTTACGTCTTTGGATGTGGAGCTTAACTCGGTCAATGAAAGAATTCTTCTCACGGATTACGAAGCCGAAGAAGATAATCATATGACCGATCTCCTTTCCGATGAGCTAGATGAGCCAGAATGGAGAACTACCATAACGACTATGAGATGATGCATTTCAACGTAGTAGCGCCTCGTGATGATTAATAATGGAACACATGTATACTATCACACTTGATATTGGAAAATATTTATTCATGATTCTCAGCAGTAATCAGATCAGATAGCCGCGCTGCCATTCCATAAAGCAACGCAGACGTATGTGCAGAAACCTGAGTAGGCACAATTGATGCATCAACTACGCGGAGGTTCAGAACACCATAAACCCGACCAGAATGATCTACTACTCCACCTAGATCCTTCTCCATCATCGCACATGTCCCGATAGCGTGGTAATTAGGGCCGAAGCTTTGGGTGATATGAGATACCCAATCACCCATCGTGGCATTTTGAGGGACTGCTGAGCCCGGGAATGTTTCTTCGCGGACATAATGCTGCATGGCATTGTCCTGAGCGATATACCTCGCTAGTAAGGAGACAGCTGCCTGCGCATACCTATCGAGATCATTCTCCATATACCTTGGGTTTCGAGTTGCCTGCCAAAGATACGGATCCTTGTTCATAATATGCACATAGCCTCTTGTGAAAGGCAGAAGAATCCAGCTAGTAAGCCCAAAGGTTGTTAAGCCCGCGTCCATGAATATTTCCGCGTATGCCACATTGTGGTTTAGAATCAAGTCACGATAGAGCTCCATTTGTAATTTCAATGCTGTAACATTCCCGAACCCGCCTTTCGACACGGCCTCTTGAGCCCATTGATCCAGCTGTGAATCTAATAGCCCCCGAGCGGTATCAAGAGCAGACGCTGTGAAGATCTCCTTCCAGGTTGCAAAATACACCATTTGCCCTTGCCCTGCACCATTCGAGTGTATGGTCGTCGAGAGAGAAGTAGTTGTTTGGTCCTGAAGATTTTGTCCAACGGGAAGCTCAACAATATGAGGAACACCTGCCGCGTCTAGGACGGATTTGAGCCCAATCCCGGAATATTCGAGGATCAGAGGGCTAACAAGAGCTCCAGCTGCCAAGATAACATCGTGCTTTGCGTATGCTTCAAATGTCTCTCCATCGGTTCCAAATTCCACTCCTTTTGCAGACACAGGCGAGATACGCATATCGATCAGGACCCGACCGACCCGATGACCCACCAGAATCGATAAGTTTGGCCGGTGCATAATAGGGAGTAGTATGTCGCGGCCGGCATCGGACCGAGTCTGATTTTCATGTATCGTGTTGAGCAGCATTGATACCCCACGAGGATCACCGCAACTGAGATCATTGCGCGTAAGAATCCCACGACCAGCAAGCATCTTCATTACCGAGCGAATGATTGGCGAGTATGGTGCACCTGTATCGCGAGCGCCAACATGGATTTCTCCATTTGCACCGTGACACTCAGGATCAAAATAGTGTCCTGCTTGGATTTGTTCCTGAGTGGGATTATGAGCGCGTTCAGTCTTGCGAATATATGAAGAAAGATTTCTCCAGTTCCATCCATGGTTTCCTAGATGTGTCTCCCAGGAATCGATCTGAATACTAGCCGGGCTGGTATAAGATGCTCCATTGATCAGGGTTGACCCACCGAGACCGTTGCCTGAGTGAATTGTTAGGGGGCGTCCATTGATATCCAAAGAGACGGTTTGGAAGCCGTGATCAAGTGTGCTGTCAAAGGCTTGACCGAATGCAGTGATATTCTCAATGAGTGGACCTCGGTTGGACTGTAGGAAGCCGCTTTCGATTACCAGTACACTGATCCTTTTATCCTGTGTCAAACGTGCGGCCGTTGTAAGGCCCGTGAGGCCTCCGCCTGCGATGATGTAGTCGTATTTTTGGTCGGACACTTTCCTAGGGTCGTTTAGGATGGCTGCCGAAACACAAAGTACAAAATTCACTAGATGTATGTAGAGAGTGGGTTTCATCTTGTCGAATTGCAGGTGTCCAGGTACTTCAATAATGAAGATTCAGATGTACGAACATTGAGATGGCCTCAGTAGGCGATATATAGCCGTGTATGATCGATCATGCTTTTCTGTCTGATACGTATCCTATCTCGGATTCTTCGTCACTGTCACAAAACGAAATGCCGGTATTTGATTGTAGACATGTACTCTCGTTCTCTAGCCCATTCACTGCTATGGATTTGGTGGTACAGCCTGGAAGATGAGTATGTCTTGGATTCGGCGATAAAAGTACAACGGAGGAACTAAATGAGGCGATATTGGGAGAAAGTGATGACCTCAACTTCATCATTGACAAGGAATACCCTTGCCAATTCAGGAATAATGATAAGACTTATCATCTTGAAACCTCCACTGATTAAATCCGGGATCGAAGCTTTCCCACTGTATCTTGCAAGACATAGTCATGGCGTTTCATCTTGCTTCGCACGCGCTCACCATCTTCAGGAGTGATGTAGCGAGCCTCAACTGCAGGATTATATCCTACACCAGAGACCTGCCGAATCTCCCCATCAGATACCTCTCGGTTCGTCTGCCCATCTGCTCTCTTGTAAATAGTCACGACAACCGCGCCTCCTAATCCCAGATTATGCTGTAGGGCAACATCCGTGTTGGAAACAAGACGGTTGTTCGCCCAACCACGAAGTTGCCAAGTCAGCTCAGCACACTGCGCTAGGCCTGTCGCCCCCAGGGGATGTCCCTTGGAAATTAGCCCTCCTGAGGGGTTTATAATCGGGCCACGCCCACCATAGGTAATGTCACCTCGGCGAACCATCTCGTGCGCCTTTCCAGGCTCTGAAAAGCCCAACGCGTCCAGAAGCAGGAGTTCATTTGTCGAGAAGCAGTCGTGAAGTTCACATACTTTGATGTTCTTAGCCTCGACTTGAGCTTCCTTCATTGCGAGGAGAGCCGCTTGGCGCGACATGTTAAATCCGACTAAATCGATCGCACTCCGAGAGTAAACCTCAGGTCCGTCGGTGAGTAGTTGCTGACCAGCTATGTGAATTGCCTGGGACTTGAGGTGGGGGCGAGCATCCAGAAAGCGCTGCGACACGATTACCGCGGCTCCGGCACCGTCACTCGTCGGGGAGCACTGCAGTTTTGTGAGAGGGCCGTGTACAGGTGTGGAGTTTAGAATCTCTTCCAATGAATATTTCGTGCGAAATTGCGCATAGGGATTGCGCTGAGAATGTTCATGGGAGATACGCGCGATCTCTGCAAAGTCCTCAGCCGCAGCGCCGAATCTGTGTTCAGCGTCAGTGGAAAGTAGTCTTGGTGTCTCGATGGGAATTTCACCTTTCCATGTATTCTTGTCCCGCATTCCCAAAATATTGCGCATTGCGTGGTGATCCATGCTTTCCATACGCCTCTTCCATCATCGTGGTTGATGGGCCCAAGGGGCTGGGTCGGTCATCCCACACGCTTTTGATCGAACCTGGGCGCATCTGCTCGAATCCAATCACTAGGATACAATCCGCAAGACCTCCTCGCACCATATTGCGTGCTAAGTGAAGGCCCGTAGACCCGGTAGCACATGCGTTGTTGGTATTGTAGATGGGGATTCCGGTCATGCCGAATTGATAAAAGATGCGCTGAGAAGAAGTTGTATCGCCATAGCAGTAGCATCCAATACCGGTCTGAACATCGTCGTAGTTGATTTTCGCATCGATCATTGCCTTGACACCCGCCTCATACCCTAGTTCGGGATATTCGCGGGTGCGACGTGGCTTGAGAAATTGAGTCAAGCCCACACCTAGCACGTAGGCTTCACTCGATGCACCTGGGGGTGTCATTTTGATGCGTCAGTGGGGATTGGTGGCGATCCAGGATTAACCTGGGGCGTGAGGTAAATATGTAGAAAGGTGGTAACCGAGGGGTCCGAGGCAAGTGCTGTGACCCCCTCATTTTTTGAACCGATGTGAACTGATGTGAAAATAGTGCAATAAACTCAATGTTTTCCCCGCAAAACAACTACCATATAGGCTATAAGCGTGTCTTGGACGGATACGGGGTTTATTGCGATTGTTTCACTTCCACCCGTTACACTGTCAGCCTTGTTTCAATTTCCTCAAGCCCCTGCTATTGCTGGGAAGCATTAAATCTTTGGTTCAAGACTCAGATTTAGCTAAGTGTTCGCGTACATATAGTAACTGACTCCAGCCACAATCAACGGGACAAGGAATTTCGAAACCTTCCAAGCCAATCGTCGCATCCCACGTCTAAGTGATAGCTGCACTTTCTCATCCAGCCATGCCTTCTCATTGACGTGTGGAAATGGAACATCAGGCACTGGTTTCCCAAGAAAATCACAGAGCGGCTGCCAACCATCTGCCAGTTTAAATTCCAGCAACTGGGCTTTCGGTGTGAGTCTTCGAACCAGCTCGTAATGCTCCCGATATTTTGCCTTGCTCTTGAGTCGCGCATCCTCTGGGTTTGAAATGCCCATCCATCCTTCAAAGGTGGTTTTATGGATTCTTCCAATCGGGTGGGTGAAGAAGCGATCCACATGGTAAATCACGGTCACAAATGGATCATACGTGTTCTTGATCACACTGTTCATCCAGCTGTTGTACCAGGAGTCGATATCTCTCTCCACGAGAACGACTTTGGCCTCCGGATACGCTTCTAAAAGATCGTCCGCAAAGGCAATTGCCGGCGTGTCGGAAGAGACTGCTCCGAAGTCATGCAGTAGCTGGTCAAATTCGGCTCGCCCGAACTTGGGTCCTGCTCCGTAGAACTTCCTATCGACGGCTTCTTGCCACATTTCAACGTCTGGAAATCTTGTTGACATGAAGTGTATGGAGTGCCAACAGGGGAGCCCGAGAATTTCCATTGCATTGCACATCGCTGCTTCCATGTTAGACTGATGGACCTGATTTAGCTTGCGATGGTCTGCTCACTTGCTGTACCTGTCCGGTTGAAACCCAGACAAAGGCATTCCATGGGGACAGTTCGCTTCTTGCCTCGAGGCGACTCAGTACTCACGGGCCTGAAGAGCTCGGGGTGTCTTTGTTGGGGTGTCGCCATTTTGAAGGCCTGGAGGGGTATTAGCAAAGGGGCATGTCGATTTTCGAGGGCTTTTAGAAGAAATCCCGGGGATTGAAAGGCTGGGGGGAAATAGAAACAGTTTGAGACTGAGTGACAGCATACCTCCGAGGGCGAAACTAGCTCGGGTCAATAAAGGCAAACAATTGGGGCTGATTCAAGGAAACACAAGGTGGAATGTTTGCTCTAGAGATTCATGAATGTTGGGGGCCATATGGATCCAGCCAATCATACTTGTGCGAGCTTTATGTAAGCTCCTTTTCAAGGTAGATCCAGCTACTGTTTTCTTCCTTTTCGTCTGGCTTGAAGCGCTTTCAAATTCGCAGTCCTGAGCTTTTGATTTGTGTAGACCACTGAAGCAAATGCTTATCTGCTTGCGTATTCTTTGTTCCTCTCACAGAGCCGCCGACATAGCTTTCAAACCTGCTAGCTCTTCCCATATCAGAGTTGAGAAAACTATCAGCTTGAACCAGCGACCTGGGACGACATGGATAACATATTTCCTGAGCAACCTGTCGTAGAATGCTGGGAATCCACCACTAAGCTCATTCTTGATCCTGGGGAAACGAACCGCACCACCGGTCGGCTTAACCCATTCCAGCAGCTCTTCGCTATTAAGCCAAGGCTCCACCATTATAAGTCGAGCTTTCACTTCCTTTGTGGCGCCGGCCAGGATCTGCTGTCGTCGGCAGAGAGCCTGGGTGACAGCCTACTCATCAAGAACACTGCCACTAACGCCAATCTGCTCTTTGGCTACCAAGGATGTCTCTTGAAGCTCCTGGTTGGGTACCTTTCAGGTGAGTTGATCTCGATGGCCATGCGTTCGTACTTCATGCTTTGTGGCGTGATGGCGTGGTGGAGCAATTGATAAAGGCGGAAAAGGGGGGAAGAAGTAGTGATAATGGTGAATAGTTTATTCAACCCCAAGGCCTAAGTAGACACACCTTCTATACGTCAACTGGGGAGCAAAGATCTATCTTTGGCAAGAACGATACTTGGAGCTCTACTTTTTAAATAAAAAAGTGGAGTCCTTGTCATCCTTATTTGTTGATGGGCAATCTATCCTAGAAGAGCCTAGAGCGACGAAATTATAGACTAGCAAGTCGGGTAGATCTATAACATCGTCTGATGTACAGGACCACACCACACAAAGTGTCTGAACCCCAGGAAGGGCGATCGGTATGGGTTCATTGGCACTATGGGTGGCAAATCCCCAAGAACCTGCTCTTACGAACGAGATCAAAAGCTAAATTTGCTCTTATATATGTAACGAGTTTCCGGGCCTAAAGGTTTGCAGGGGTTCCATTCAAACAGCTACAATAAGCGAAGCCAAGAAATGGCGGGCTTACGGCGCCTTTCTTGGCGTCATCTGCGACAAAGCAGGTGGCGTGGGACGAGATCGAATTCCTCAGGAGCAGCATCGATCCAATCAAGTCGATACACGACGGTCTGTGCATTAAGCAGTCAAGGGCGGACACCTGCTATCATGAAAGTTACCTTGTAATGTGCGAGGACTGATCAAATCATCCAGGGAAAGGAGGCTTTAACCGGACTTTCCATGCGAATGAATACCCAAGGTGAAGCTTACATAGCCTTTCATTGACTTTCTGCTGCTACCATTAAGCGTGACGAGTCGTATGGGAGAACCCCGCTTCTTAATATTGCGCCCACACAACAAACACGACTATGTTGTATTTCAACATCCTCTACGGCCTGGCAGCTTTCTTCTCTCTAGGCGTGCTCGCTGCTTGGAGGATCGCAAATCACGCTGAGAAGCGGCAGTGGTGGACACTTCGCCTTCGTTTATCATTATTGCAGCCGTATGTCCTCACCGGCTGGATTTTCTACACGGTGCTCACCTTGGTCGTCGCACTGTATGACTTCCAATGGGGGACTCTCAACTCAATAAGCCAAACCATTCTGCCAGACACGTTGATAGCACTAATTACCGTTGCCATTCTGATCGTCGGAGCGGACCTTGCTTTGAGCGCATTCGAAACTCGTCGCTACCTGTCAATCCGATGGAAGGCTTGGACAGGCCCAAGCAGGACAGGCATCCCACCAGTAACCGCGAGATACATTGGCACATCGGAAGATTGGATCACATTCGCACAGACAGTCAATGTCCAACAGCACCCCGTGGAAAGATTTGCAGGCTCTTTAATGCTCAGAGACAATCGCATACTTCAGGATCCTACTGACTTGCTTCGTACCAAAGTCACAATCAATCAGGATAAGATTCCTCCATGGCCGACAGGCTCTCAACATATGTCAAGCGTATATCATCCCATCGTTGAAAATCAATCGGTTTCGCTGCTTTGGGGTGAGCATCTTGGATTTCAGAGACGCTGCAGTCGCGGGATTATTTCTGTTCCCCCAATTATGCTAAAAACGTCACCTTTGCTCAAGTCCGGATTGAGCGGCAAGGCTGTCTGCCTGGCATATGGTATTCTGGCGCGAAATAAAGGGTTGGAACCGACATCACTCATCTGCAACCTGAAGACCAAGAATTCATTTCGCGAATTCGAAGAAAGTGGACATTGGCCTCACCCGGCGAAAACACTGCGCGGTTATTATTACTCCGAGTTCAACCGCACTTTTTCTCTCCTTGGCCCGTCCTACGTGACAGCTGCAACTGAACTTGCCATACTGCTCGCGGATACGAACACTGCTTTGATTGGTGGATGGTTGGACTCGCATTTTGAGCACCAGGATTTATTGCTCAATCGAGAGGTACATGCTTTGGGGGCCAACGAGGAGGATTTACGACGGATTTATCGCGGACATTACGCGGCAATGCTCATTAGTCTATGTCTTTATCGTAAAGGCGTCCGAATTCGTCCCGAAATTACGGTTTTTGATGCAGTCTGTAAAAGCGAAGGTATTGAGCAACCCGCATGGGCAGGATCTACCGAGATGGAAGCGCGAAGGCAGTGGGAATTGGATGAATATGGTCCAGAGCTGCAGCACCTGGTGGCTGCCGTCATCTGATGGGGCTTGGCTTCAGGGTCCGTCATTCACCAAATACGAATTGGCGTCCCGCGTTCCTACATCTCCCAATCGCTTAAATTAACGTTGTAGCTTATAACCAACCATGTTGCTCAGATGCATTGCTGACCATGTAAAACACTTGCTTTCGTTTTTCGATATTGCTTTTTTCAAACCTAGTTCTCAGAGTCAGCCTCTCCATCATCTGCATGGTTCGCGCGGCTCATCTTAGAGGGTCTTCTTGGGCCCCAAAGGTGCTTTAAACCTGCTTTGCCCCCTTTGTCCACTTCGGGAACACCTTCATTATCGTATTTCATATCATCCTTATAATTTTATCATGCAAGTTACAGGAAACCTCATCTGTTTACTATGCATTGCCATCCTCTTGGGCCTTACGCAGGCAAGGGCTATTCCTGTACTCCAAGTCTCGTCCCGACAGGCTACAGACTCTCAATCTTCGAGCTCAAAAATCTTGCACGTCAGTGATGCGACAGCCAGAGGCTTTCTTTGGTCGTCCATTGGCCTAGCTGTTCTAACGGCCCTTCTTCAAGGGCTTGTCACTGCCCTTGCCTTGATGACTGAATCGTCTAACCAGTGGACGTTTAGATTTCGATTGGCAAAGATCGAGCACTGGTGGTGGACAATAGTGTCTGGACTTCTCCTCATATCATTGGTCCTAATTCTCCTATCATTCGCAACAGGCAACGGTAGCGAATCAATCTCGGTTCTCGTCCTCTCCTCGACGACATTCTTAACTATTGTGCGGTACATGCTGCCTTCATGGCGGGCTCGACATTTCATCTATAATCGGTGGCTTGCTTGGTCTGGCCCAAGTCGAACAGCAGTGAAGATAGCCGAGATGACATACTGTGGCACTATGGATGACTGGCAGAAGTTATCGAAGGTGACCGTGATAGCGAAAGGCAAAAGTGTGCCTTCCGACTACTATGGATGGCATTTATTTCCTTTGCAGGGCATTCCACAAGACCCCACAGATATATTGAAAGATGTCAACACCACGGTGCTCCGATCGGGGACTTTATCTAGAACGATCGACTATATTTACAACGAGCGCTACGATGATTTGGACACCGTCTCGCTGCTATGGGGTACGGAAATACAAGGCTTTCAACCGAGAGTTTCTCGCTCAGTCTCAGCAATGACTTCAAGCCTTTTGAGGTCTCAACCATTTACCAATGAGGGTTATGCTGGGGAGGGGTTTTGCCTTGCAATGGGCATTTTGGGACGCAATAAAGGTCTCAAGCCGGGACAGATAGTCTTTAGAATGACTCGTCAAATCTCGGGTAGTCTTGAACAAAAGTCAACTTGGCGCCCGCGCCCGTCGAAGACACTTCGAAGCTACTATTGGAAAACACTTGATGCACAGTATCATGGTCTTGGCGAAGAATTTGTTGATGCTGCAGTTGAGTTGAGCCTAATACTCATGGATGCCTATGAGCCTGCTATTGCTACTTGGCTCAAGGCTGGGTGCGAGCATCAGAGCTTTGAAATCAACAAGACTCTGCAGTCCCTCGAGGCGACCCCGGAAGAACTCCGCGCTCATTATGAATCCAGTTATGTATCGATGATAATTTCTTTGAACAACATGAGGGATAAACAACTCGGTCGCAAAAACCACGAGGTCGCTCAAGCTAAGCGACCAGACATTATTTGTCTTGCACTTAGACTCAAAGCCTTAGGTGTTAAGACCGCTCCAAACTGGTGGAATAGCCCCGAAATCGAGGGCTATCTTGATGGCGAACGACAACATCTAGATCATGATTGGTATCAAGATGCTGCAAAACTGCTGGGTCTTACCGCATATCCTGAAGGGCTTGAAAATGGGCACTGGAATGGTACGCCTCCCCCAGACCGACACAATGGCTCCGCCTCTAGC